>CM060925.1:431769870-432984155 GCA_030737875.1 Allium sativum | reverse complement strand
TGCTAATATTATTGGCCTCTTCTACTGCCAGCATTTTCTAATCTCACTATGGAGTTAGAGAATTAACGATTTTTCTGACTTGATCTTCTTTAGAATAAGTTTTTCCCAAAGCCATTAACGAATGCATGATTTCCTGGAACCTGCAGTACATATCGGAGATAGATTCATTCTGATTCATTTTAAATAACTCAAATTGGTTAGTTAACAATGATATTTTTGTTTGTTTAACTTTATTTATTCCTTCATGAGTAAGTTGCAAGTTTTTCCATATTTCATAAGTCGATTTAAAAACTGATGCTCTATTGAAGTCATTTCTATCCAATGAACAGAATAACATATTCACAGCCTTAGAATTATTTTGTGCAGAGGCCTTCTGTTCATTAGTCCATTGTGAAAAATTAGTAGTGGGTTCAACATATTCAGTTTGTGTGATATTCCAAGTGTCTAATCCTATATATTATAAATATATTTTCATTTTACATGCCCAATGAGCATAATTACTTCCATTAAATAGTGGTGGTCTAACAGTGGACCGACCGTCTATAAATGAACTATTATTGTTAGCAATTTCATTGTTGGTTGACATTTAATATTTCCAAAAATTCAGATGATGAAATTTTGAAAACCTATGCTCTGATACCAATTGTCAGGGATGAGAATCAAGGATTTTAGGGCAAAACTAACACTAGAGGGGGTGAATAGTGTTTTAAAGAACTTACAGGAATCTTAACTAATTATCATTTACAAAAACTACTATATGAATCACAGAAAGAATATCACAACAGAAATAATCACATATGCAGATATAAACAAAAGTAAAATGCAGAAAGGAAAGAACACACCGAAACATACCCTTACGGTTTTTTATTACAGTTTCCCTAGAACTCCTGAGTAGAACTTCCAAACTGAGAGTATTTGATAGATATTCAAAATAGAAGAAGAATGATATAGTTTGTATTGAAATCGGCAGAGTATAAGTGTAGAAACTTAGAAATTTAAGAATAATAATGGTGGTATGTAAAGTAGGGAAGAAGGTGATGATAAGTTATAAAAAAATTCAAAAATGAGGCCTTTATATAGTGTTCCAGGAAACCGTTTCTGAAACATTTTAAAATGAAAAGACGCAACTTTTAAATTAAAATAAAATGTGATGGTTATATGTCGACATGTAACAATGTGTATGTCGACATACACATTGTTTTTTAAATTTTAAATCATTTTTTAAAGTATTTAAACTAATATATATATATATATATTCTGGAAATTCCTGAAACAAAACTAGTTGTTAGAATATAATTTCAAGTATAAAATCATAGTAAAATATAATTTAAACATATGATTTAAAAAATATATATAAAAATGATATAAAACTATATAATATAATTATAAACAAATATAACTATAAAATTTTATAATATATACATAAATATAAGAAACTTAGAAAGTATATATATTTGGAATCATAAATTCTTAAAAAATCATTGTTGAGAAGAATTTGAAATCAATTATTAAAAATAGTTTTAAAATCAATTTGAAAAGAAATAATTTATAAACAGAATTTAAGTGCTATTCAGAGTTTTACATACTAACTAGACTTTATTAATCTAATAATTTTGAACACTTGATATCTTGATACTCATGAGTCTTGATTCTCCTTTGAAATCTTAATTCTTTTGACTGTACAGTCTTCAATATCTATTACCTGCATATAAATCATGTATATATATTCTGGATAAAAGTGTTAGTACATATATTTTATAATCAATAATGATCATGATTGAAACAAGGTTTTTGTCATCAAAACATCATCAACATTCCAATCTCCAACAATATGGAGAAATCCGGACCCTATTTCGAAGACGACTCGGATGACCTTAGTGACGATTATTTCAATGACGGGATATTGGAAAGCAACCAAGGATCACAATATTCCAAATCTGCACTTCACTCGTATGATGTGATGAGGAGCATATGTCTTGCGATTCACTCCCTGGGGTACCTGGCTTACCTTTGCAATGACCTTTTACTTTCAAGCATACCGATGACGATTAGTTTCCACCTGAGAAGTGTTAAAGCAACATACTTAGGTGCCCAAAATCAGGTACCAATTAAACCTCCACAGGCCATGATCGATCCTATGGATCCTTACCTAGACGATATCAACTAGACTATTCATCAGCTACCATGCAACCTCAGCATAGAGACGAGAGCTCAAGATTAATGCAAATACAAATCAACTAGCGGCTCTCCACTTCATATTTTTGTTGTGATAGAACTTACGAACAACAATCAAAGCTTCACAATCCATGCTACTGTATTCAGGGTGCAATCCATGCTACTATATTCAGGCTTACCTAATCTAATCTAGACCAACTAGCTGCTACGGCGGATCTTACAACGACTTGAAGCATCTGGAAGACTAACTAAATGGAGCATTAGATTAGAATAATTTGACATTACCTTTCTATTTTGATGGTCATCTTGGGATAAACATCGACTAATCTCATTACTAAGTTCACTACACCGAATAATGCTTCAAAAGTAGTAGTCACCCGACTATCTAATGGAAGATGTATATTAGTGAGACTTCTAACAGTCAACATTCTGGCATAAGAATGCGAAGATTCACAATTCGACTCCCTTCATTTACCATATGTTAATTGACTCATACCTTAGACAGAGGGGGAACCTCGAGAATCTGAGAGTGGATTGCTTATGATTCCATCATCTAATCCAAATTTGATACATCATAGCCTTGCATGACCGTACTTGTATCCAAAGTATGGCTTACTGCTTTAGTCTTGCCCGAAGCTACGCAAGTTAAAGGTGCGAAACACTTAAGCCCAGATGATGATTGATTGTATACACATTAGCTCTTATTCCTAGCATAGGACTAATAGCGGATGGACAAGGCATGTCTACCTTCCTAGCCCTCGTATCCCACTTACTGACATGGAAAGAGGGAAGCTTCTGTAAGCATGAATCTATCGTTCTCTCTCTTATTACCATCCTAGCACCAAAAATATTAGATGTTACCATTAATGGTCATGATCTGACTATCTGAATCTCATTCCTTACCCTTGGGCCTTGACGTGAGGGTAAGAAGGAAATTCAAAGGAAATATAATCTCATCCTTCACTCAACAAAGTCTGCCTAACTGCCTTTATCATTTCAAGACCCCAATCAAGGTCTATTAATTTTTGGGACTCCTTCCTCACAACGATTTGAATATATTTCCTTCAATAACTAAAGACATCAGCATTCATCTCCTAGCCAAGAACGGCAAGGCAATATGGACTGGCAAAGAATATGTGATGCCATTTTCACTCAGGTACCCAGAGGTTGGTACCAACCAGAATTCTAACACTCGCATGCAGAACTACGAAGCACTGCCACAACAAGACCAACTTAACGTTCATTTACAAAATCATGCCCTCCATATAAGAGAAGATGTATAGCTCAACGTGGATCTGATTTGACCATCCATTCCTTAGTTAATGTGTGACAGACCTCAGGACAATTGTGCATCAATCAATACATTTCAAAGTCGGAATTCGACTCTAGATGGAAACGGCTCGACCGTCCACATGACAAACACCTGCACTCCACCCCATCGGATTACACTAACCCAGATAGAGGAGGTTGCACCCCCCTCCCCCCCATCAGCAAACTTACTCTCCAATCATGCATCTTAGCTTTACATGCTTCATGAGTTATTGACTTGACTAATTCATGAAAATTTGCCTATGAATAATGCAATTACCTAGAGTTTGGTACTAATCAGACATCCCATAGTTTGATCAAGGGAACATAAAGCTTTGGCAAATGTGATTCGATTGTTCACCCGCTTACTCTTGGCCTTATTCCAACAATCAAACTTAGGTGAAGTTCGACCATTCATATACTGACTTTTTGCCCTTGACGCTGGTGGCAAGAGAATAAACACGCATAACTTTGACGTGTGCTATTTATACATGGGCATACTTATGAGTCCTCCTCAGCCTCTAGCTTTGATTCGCCAGGCAATACATAGAGATGTATTCGAGTGTGACATGACCACCCAACATATCGGCAACTCTATCCCTTTTATCGGACAGGAAGTGTGCAATAGTGGCCAGGGAACGATCCTATGAGCTACGCAATGACTTTTTTGCCCTTGACGTAGGGGAAATAGAATGAAACTAAAACGAATATGAGCCGAACATTCATCAGGACAACGCCTGTGCCCTTGAGACAACAGGTAGAGTTCAACTCAGTTTGGACACGACATGACCGTCCACTTGACAACTTTTGCCTTCGACGTGGGGTTAAAAGAGAAATGCTAAGACTAGGATGAGTATAACTCGACCATTCTCCCAACGACATCTTAAAATATATCCCATGTTCACGATGGGAGGAGTATAATCCAACATGAATGTGATCCGACCATCCTCAAGGCGACCTTTTCCCATGATGTAGAGGCAAAACGAACAACGCCAAGGCAAATGTAATCTGACTGTTTGATCGGTTAACTCTAGTCCTCAGGGCTTGGACAAGAATATAAACCAGGGATGAGTATGATAGGCGCTCCAAGGACGATGACCACTTGCTCCATAACTCTAACCTAGACTGATGATGGAAAAGCATAAAGGACGATTCCTTGATGCCCATACTCTAACTTTCACAACTTAAAAGAGTATAAACTTATTGGGTTAGTGTGAATGTTGCGCCACGACGTAAGACCGTTAAACCTGCAACTCTAACTATCACGACTTGAGAGATAATCCAAAGGATGATACTACGACGTCCACACAAACTCCGTCATCCTCCGACTAAGGGAAGAAGTATAAAAGACTTAGGGATTAGATGTTTGAATGACTTAACCAGGTTCCAACCAATGTTGGGGGCATGGACATAGGCTTCTAAACTAATTTCAAACACATTTCCGATGTGACTCATGGTCCAAAGTTATTTGGGAACTATATATACTATATTTCCAAACTACGACACTTTGTACTTTAACGTTTCATCATTGTAAGTGACACAGCTTATCACCTAGTGATTCTAAGCGAGACAACTTAGCACGCAATCATTCTAAATGACACAGCTTAACACTTAAAACATTTTTATTTCAAGCTAGAATTGCTTGTGACTTAAAGATCGACTTAGTAGCTTGCAAGACTAAGCGAATTATTCTATTCAAATTGCAGGCTTATGTAAAGATAAAAAGCAAATACGTTGGGGCCACACTCATGAATAACAACATAGGGCCACACTTAGAGGGCTGACGCTGATTCCCAATGCTAAATTTCCCAATGACTTAAGAAAACGACTGAAAGGAGGCCTTGGGAGTGGTACGTTCGATAACATATCATGCGACTTAAGGCAATAACCTATAGGGGGCCTTGAGGGTAATGTATTTAATCGACATGCCTATATGTGGCCGATCTTAACCCAAATGCCACGACGAGTAGCACATTGCAAGCACATTGAATGGAAAATGCAATATCTCGAGCACTTAGATAACTCGACCGATTAACCTTAAAAAGCAGTACTTGTTTTCGTGCATAATTCAACCACCTATCTTTTACCATTACCCCCAGACTGAGGGAAAAGGTAAAAAAGTATTTAAAGATGACATAGCTTATTTGTCGATATCTGATTTATGCTTTGATCTTGACAAGCCTCTTTAGGACCATAAAAAAGATGCAGAGTAACCATCAATGGACTGGTCCCATCTTACTTCCCGACTGGAAGGCTCGCATAAGATGGGACATGGATTGACTGTCCTATCTCATACACCTATTGAGTGTGATGCAACTACTTTGTCTTCGACTTTTCTGCTTGATGGAGAGAATAAGTGGGAGCGCTCGAGGGGACAATAGTCTGACTTTTCGCCACTGACTACGATCCTCAGATCCTATCCTGGATGGGTGAACAAAGATTAGTATGGGCTGAGTATCAACAAATTATTTTTCATCTGACTCTAACTCACGATTCGACGTAGGAGTATGAATCCAAAAATACATGGATTCGAAACCTACTGTTCAGCCAAACCACAATGACTAGGGACGAGGGTGCGAACCTTGAAAGATATGATTCAACTGTCTGATTACTCTATGAACATTTTCTCACCCAACTATCATCAGATAAGACTCGAATGTGCAATCAAACATGAAGCAGGAAGTCGCACCCTCTTGATGGCATTTATATATGGAGTTCGCAGGACCCCGGACTACTACTGATAGAATGGCTCCTCATTGAACTCTTTAGATTAATGACTTTACATATGAACAAAAATCATCATCTAAATTTATACGACAAGTGACAAACCATAGAAACTTGATTGATGGTTGTTGCATGCAAAATCAATGTTCTCATTATGTGACGCCCTGTCCCGAGACCCACATTAGCAAAGAGCATTAGCTGGTAATACTATCTACTAATGCAGAGAATAGGGAATATACTAGCGACCATCCATAATGTTTCATAGAATAAGTATTAAACATGTCAGAACCTTTTTCACTACTTTTTTCTGGTAACATGCCGAACACTTGCTCAATACACCACTATAGTGGCATTAGGATCTATTCAAAACAATATACAATATAATATAGATCGCAGAATACAGAATAACAATCGCTAATACATATACATACACATACATCCCTATTGTAGAATGGAGTTTTGATGACAACAACCTTATTTCAATTATCATTATAAAATATATACTAACATTTCTATTTTGAATATACATACACACATATATATGCAGGATTTGTATATAGGACTTAAATATTGAAGACTGTACAATTTTAGAGTTTCAAGAGATTCAGGATTCAGAATAGAATCAAGACTCATGAGTAATCAAGTTATCCAGATATCAAGATTTCAAGAGTTCAAAAAAAAATATTAATAAAGTCTAGTTTATTTGTAAGACGCTGAATAACACTCCAGGTTCAAATTCTATTTTCAAATTCTAGTTTCAAATTATTTTATCTTACTTATGATTTCAAAAATATACGATTATAGAGTTTTAAATAAATATACAAGTTTGTATATAGTTATTTAGTTTTATAGTTTTATAATTTTATAGTTTTGTAGTTTTAAATCTTATAACTTTATAAATATGTTTATATAATATATCATTATATTTTCATATGATTTTACATTTTAGAATACTCATTTATATCACTAAGATTTGATTCAAGAATTTCCAGAATTATATATATGTTTAAACACTTGAAAAATAGTTCAAAATTCAAGTTTCAACGTACGTATGTCGACATACAACTATCACTTTTTCAATTTTCAAAGGAAGTGTCTTTTCATTATTTGTAATGTTTCTGAAACATTGCAACCATTCAAATGCTATAAATAAGGGCATATTTCGAATTTTTAAATCATTCTTCTTTACCATCTTCACCCCTCTTCATACCACCATTAATATTTTATATTTTATTGATTTCTACACTTATACTTGCCGATTTCTAATCAAATTACATCAAACTTCATCTTTTCTCAATCTCTATCCACTACTCTCTGAATTGAAGTGTTATTGAAGAGTTATAGGGTTGTTGTAATTGTTTAGGAAGTGTTTGGGAAAGGGTGTGCTCCTTGTAGCCTTGAAATCAAGAAAAGGGAGCATTGTTAACCTTGTAGCCGTGAAATCAAGGGTGCTTGGAGTGGTGTTAACCTCGTAGTCGTGAAATCAAGGGGATTGTACTTGGATATTGATAATAATAAAACTCTGAATCAAGCATTGCGTGGAATTAGACGTGGGAGTAATCCGAACTAGTATAAAATCCGGTGTGTTCTTTCATTTTTCTGCATTTTATATTTATTTGTTTTTGTGTTTGTATTTGATTCTGTGTCTGTGATCATCTCTGTTGTGCGTGATTCATATGATAAATCATATAAGTTTAAGATTTTCATAAATTTCTCGAAAACACTATTTACCTACCCTCTAGTGTTCGTTTTTCCTTAAGATCTGCATTCCCTGACAATTGGTATCAGAAAATAGGTTTTCAAAAAGTTCATAACCTGATTCTTGAGAATATTAAATGGAAAATTTTTAAATGATTTATAACACTAGTTTCAATTCATGCATTGCATCAATGTTGGAAGAATCTACATTCAATTATGTTAGAAATTCAAGTGATCTGTTGAATTGTTGTCTAGTACAAAAAAAGATGTGTTATATGGCTGTTGGAAATTCAAATTCTAGAAAGACGGGTGCATGGCTGTTGAAAATTAAAATTCTGAAGTGGTGTGTTACATGGCTATTGAGAATTCAAATTATGATGAATAATGGAAATCAAAAAGGACAAATGGATATTAGATAGCGGTTGTTCCAGTCATATGACAGGAAATCCGGAATTACTGAATAATCTAGTATATGAAGATGGTGGAATGGTCAACTTTGGTGAAACTCTAAAGGATATATTGTTGGCATCGGCAATGTCAGTAATTCTTAAACTCCTACTATTTATGATGTCATACTAGTTAGAAATCTAAAGCATAATTTACTAAGTATAAGTCAACTTTGCGATAAAGGTTATAAAATATACTTTGAGAAAGATAATTGCTTTATACAAGATAGGAATTCAAAAGTAATATTCGAAGGAGATAGAAAAAAAATCTATATATTAAGTATGAAAATCTCCAACGATAATCTATGTCTCATGGCCAATACAAGTGACCCTTTGATTTGGCGTAAGAGATTCGATCATACAAATTTCAAACACACCTCTAGGATTTCTAATTTAGATCCAATTAGAGAACTACCTAAAAAGAAATTTAAAGTAAATAATTTATGTGACGCTTGTCAATTCGGAAAATTGAAGAGAAGTTTACTTAAATCAAAAGAGGAAATTACAAACTCGAAACCATTAGGGTTAATCCACATGGATCTATTCGGTCCATCCCAAACTCAATCAATAAATCACAATAGACATGTTTACGTAATAGTCGATGAGATTTCCAGATTTACTTAGACCTTGTTTCTTAAATATAAAGTGATGCTTTTGATCAATTTAAAACCTTTACTAAAAGAATTCAAAAAAATTTGTCTTTAAAAATCAAAACAATACGTTGTGACCACAGTGGAGAGTTCGAAAATGAATTTTTTTAAATGATTTGTAATAAGAAGGGGATAACCCATAATTTTTCTTTCCTAAGAACCCCTCAACAAAACGGAGTAGTTGAACATAAAAATAGGTATGTGCATGAACTATGTTATCTGATAGTAGTTTACCAAGAAATTTTTGGGTTGAGGCAGTTGCAACAGCCTGTTATATTTTAAACAGAATTTCTATAAGACCGTTAACTCAAAAAACACCATATGAAATTTTGTATAATAAGAAACCAAAAGTATCATATTTTAAAATATTTGGAAGTAAATGTTTCATTCTTAATACTAAAGAGAAAATTTAGACCAATTTGACTCTAAATCTGATAAAGGAATATTTATCGAATACTCAGAAAGAAGTAAAGCATTTAGAGTTTTTAATATAAGAACTAATACTATAGAAGAAACCTCAAATGTATCCTTTGATGAAAAATATAAAAATATAACACAGCACAATGAAGATGAATGTGAAAATGAGATTAATGAAACAAATAATGAAAATAATCAACCAAAAAAAGAATTAGATTATTAAGAGATCACCCTATAGAAAACATCTTAGGAGATATTGAATCTGTTGTTAGGACTCGAAATCAATTAAATAATATGAGTAATTCAACGTTTATTTCAACTATTGAACCTAAGAATCCAAAGGAAGCATCATCCGATGATTCATGGATCCTTGCTATGCAAGAGGAATTGAAACAATTTACCAGGAATGATGCATGGTAACTTGTTCCTAGACCAGGGGATAAAATTATAATAAGAACTAAATGGGTTTATAAAATAAAATGAATGAACACAGTAAGATCGTAACAAATAAGGCGCGATTAGTAGCACAAGGTTATACTCAAGAAGAGGGAATAAATTATGATGAAACATTTGGCCCCCGTAGCAAGATTAGAAGCAATTAGGATATTATTAGCCTTTGCTAATCATTCATAATAATTTCAAATTATATCAAATGGATGTTAAAAGTGCTTTTCTAAACATATATGTTAATGAAGACGTATATTAGAGCAACCACCTCTTTATGAAGACAAAAAATTAACAAATCATGTATATAAATTAAAGAAAGCGTTATATGGATTAAAATAGGCTCCTAGAGCTTGGTATGATAGATTAAGAAATTATTTATTACAATCTAACTTTGAAATTGGTAAAATAGATAATACACTTTTTATTAAAAGAAATAATAATGATATACAATTAGTACAAATATATGTTGATGATATAATCATCGGATCAAAGAATTTTCAGATATTATAACCCAATAATTTGAGATGAGTCACATGGGAGAACTAACATTTTTCTTAGGCTTACAAATTGTCAATTAAGGAATGGAATATTTATTCATCACGAAAAATATGCAAGAGATTTAATTAATAAATATAGTTTAACGACAACTAATGGGAGACTAACTCCAATGACAACTAATATAGCCATAAGTAAAGACGATACATCAAAAGACGTTGATCAAAAATTATATAGAGGCATGATAGGATGATTACCATATATAACCACTAGTAGACCAGATATAATGCATAGTGTCTGTCTTTTTGCAAGATATCAATCGCAATACAAGAAACACATTTGAAAGTCGTAAAATGTATTCTAAGATATGAAAAACATATATTAGATTTTGGATTATTTTATCCTAAGAATGATTCATTTGATTTAATCTCTTGTTGTGACGCTGATTATGCAGGATGTATATCCAATCGTAAAAGGACTAGTGGAAGATGTCATTTATTAGGACATTCACTAGTTTCGTGATTTATAAAAAGCAAAATACCGTATCTTTATCAACAACAGAAGCAGAATATATATCTGCTGCTTTGGCTTGTTCACAAATAATATATATGCAAAAACCTTTAGAAGATTTTGGATTAAATGTAAATAAATCACCAATATACGGTGATAATATAAGCGCTATAAATATATCTGAAAATCAAACTCATCATTCAAGAACTAAACATACTGATATATGACATGATTTTCTAAGAGATAACGTAAATAAAGAAAAAAAATTCACTTTAATTTAAAGAAACAAATATTAGATATATTAACAAAACCATTAAACGAAGCAATGTTTACTAAATTTTGAAGAGAATTAGGTATTTGTTCATTAAGTGAATTAGAGTAACTAAATATACTAAATATAATAAAGTATAACAAAAATCAGAAAAATAAACTTAGAAACACTTGTATGTCGACATACATTTTTAGATATATCGACATATAACTGCCAGATTTCAAAAATTAATTCCCATCGAAAGTTAGTTACAACAACTATTTAAACTTTCTATTTCAAATTTTCTTCTCCATCCTCTCATTTCATTTCTGGAAAAACTCAAAACAAAATTAAATAATGGCCTCCACTAATTATAATAATCAAATCAATCCCGAATCGTTTGCCGGACCATCTGAAGGTCCATTTCAACGCTCTACTCTCGCTCATGTGATGAAATCGGTAGAAAATATGCAGAATGTCCTTCAAATTCTCGTTGAAATCCAAGTGTTACAAATACGGATGAATCAAGAGCATGTAAAACAAGGAAAAGTCATGTGTAATCTATAAAAGTTTGTTATGGATAATCAAACAAACCCGATTACCATTGAAGATGATAATCCAATAATGGAAGAGGAAGAGATGATAGAAGATGAGGAACAAGAAGAGACACAAAATGAAGGCATGGAGGAGGACGATTAAGTCATATGCGTTGGGGAAGTTTGTTTCGATCGAGAAGGGAATATAATTGAGAAAAATTGGGAATTTTGTCTCCATTACCCCAATTACCCAATTCATAAGCCCCCAATCATGAAGAATCATTAGACATTTGGTTTCTCGATTTTTGTACATGTGATGTAATATGTACATTATATTTCGTGTTCTCGTAAAATGTTGTAATTTGCATTGGTTTGTATTATTTGGTATGTAAAACAATGGTTTAAGTGTTTAGTTCATACAATATTTGTTTCTCATAGATTTTGGAATTAATATTAGAATAGTTATATATATAATAAGGATATAATATAGGCAAGAATTTAGGGGGAGTTATATACTATTAGTATAGTATCAAGTATTATATTCTTAGAATACATATATGTATATATATAGGTTATAAGTATTTATGGTATAGATTTAGGGAGAGTATATTTAGAATTTCTTTTTATTGATGACATAGGGGGAGAAATTATAAAATAAGGATTAGTTAGACGTGGTTTAAGGGGGAGTATGTAGGATTCATGGTGAAAGGGGGAGTATTAGAAGGACCAGAATCAACTGGTATAAACAGGTATGAATATTTTATAAATCAAGGTTGTCATCATAAAAAAGAGAGAGATTGTTGGAGAATGGAGTTTTGATGACAACAACATTATTTCAATTATCATTATAAAATATATACTAACATATCTATCTTGAATATATATATACACACACACACACATATGTGCAGGATTTGTATACAGGACTTAAATACTGAAGACTGTACAGTTTTAAAGTTTCAAGAGATTCAGGATTCAGAAGAGAATCAAGACTCATGAGTAATCAAGTTATCAAGAGTTCAAGAAAAATATAGTAATAGATTCTAGTTTATTTGTAAGACTCTGAATAGCACTCCAGGTTCAAATTCCGTTTTTCGATTCTATTTTCAAAAGTAAAATTATGATTTCAAATCATTTTATCTTACTTATGATTTCAAACATATATGACTACCGAGTTTTAAATAAATATACATGTTTATATATAGTTATTTAGTTTTATAATTTTATAGTTTTATAATTTTAAATCTTATAACTTTATAAATATGTTTATATAATATATTATTATATTTTCATATGATTTTACACTTTAGAATACTCATTTATATCACTAAGATTTGATTCAAGAATTTCCAGAATTATGTATATGTTTAAACACTTGAAAAATAGTTCAAAATTCAAGTTTCAACATACATATGTCACAAACATATTTAGTTATGTCGGCATACAACTATCACTTTTTCAATTTTCAAAGGAAGTGTCCTTTTACTATTTGTAACGTTTCTGAAACGTTGCAACCATTCAAATGCTATAAATAGGGGCTGATTTTGAATTTTTAAATCATTCTTCTTCTCCGTCTTCACCCCTCTTCATACCACCATCAACATTTCATATTTTATTGATTTCTACACTTATACTTTGTCGATTTCTAATCAAATTACATCAAACTTCATCTTTTCTCAATCTTTATCTACTACTCTCTGAATTGAAGTGTTATTGTAGAGTTATAGGGTTGTTGTAATCATTTGGGAAGTGTTTGGAAAAGAGTATGTTCCTTGTAGCCTTGAAATCAAGGAAGGGAGCGGTGTTAACCTTGTAGCCATGAAATCAAGGGTGTTTGGAGCGGTGTTAACCTTGTAGCCATGGACTCAAGGGGATTGTACTTGGATATTGATAATAATAAAACTCTGCGCAATCCAGCATTGAGTGGGACTCGACGTAGGAGTAATCCGAACCAGTATAAAATACGGTGTGTTCTTTCATTTTTCTGCATTTTATCTTTATCTGTTTCTATGTTTATGTTTGATTCTGTGTCTTTGATCATATCTTTTGTGTGTGATTAATATAATAGATCATATATGTTTAAGATTTTCATAAATTCCTCGAGAACACTATTCACCCCCTCTCCCCTTTAGTCTTTATTTTGCTTTAAGATCCACATTCTGCATTCACTAACAATCCTATATAATACATCATACATTGATAAGTCTGATAGTTACTACAAAATATACATACATACCCATACATCAAAAACTTTACAAAAGAATATACAATGTCATGTCCAAGGGTTAACTACTAAGGCAGACAAAAACTATGCATCTCCCAAAGGTGAGCAGGATATCCTAGTAGACAGTAAAGCACGAGCAGATAAGCTAACCTGTAACTCAGTCTGACCCGAGGGACATACACACGGGTCAGTCCAACTTGTAGCAGTTAATCAATAAAACCACGATAAGTAAATGATCCGATAAAAGGAGTATTCCTTTATAACATAAAGGAATAAGATGGGCATAAGTAATAGGCGAGTGAATTTCTATAACTGTTAAAGAAACACCAGGTATTCACTAAATAAAAGAACAACAAAATCTTAAAAACTCAAATTCATTAAAACACCGAATCATGAATCCATGAAATCAGTGAACTCAAATAAGAGTTAAATCCATAAAAGAAATCACGAGGAATTTGAAACATAAAAACACAGATTATTTATCTGTCACAATGTGTGACGAGTCAAAGCTACGCCTGCACGTGCTATCACACAGGATGGCTTAAAGCCTTAGCCAGTACTATATCACACAGGAGGGTACCTGAATAACCCAAAGGCCCATAGAGTCACACAGAATTGACCCGAAGGTCCATATGGAGTTCACACAGGATTGACCCAAAGGTCTAGTACTGGCGGTCACATAGGGATGTGTCACAGACCCTTAGATAGTAACCTGAAAAGTGAAAATAATATGTCCCGTACCACACATTCTCACTTTAACGTTTTACACACTGTAAGTCAGCTTCACATTTGAAAACAAAAATAGTCACAAGAAATCAATGAAATCACAGAAACATTGAGAAGCACTGGGATTTGAAAACACAAAAAGTCACAAGAAATCACTGAAATCACAAAAACACTGAGAAGCACTGAGATTCATTTCTTCAATCGGACGGATATGGGATGAATATATATCATTACTGTCACGTCCCATATCGTGGGATTTACGATATCATTCACTCACCAACACGTCTTCTCAAAGGGTGCCAGTACGTGTGATTCTTATATTAAAACATACTTAAGAAAGTAGTTTGAACAAAAATAAAGTTTCATAGAAATATCTTGAAACCCGTAAAGTTTGGAAATACTTGTTAAAATAAGATTTCTAATGTATTTATAAAACCTTATCAAGGCAATATTTTGTTTAAGACAATAATTTCATACTTGAAACATTTCGAAAATGATTTTAAAAAAAATTGGTGTATGGGTCATGGAGGCATAAAATACGGTTGTCGATTTTTTCTCGGGACAGCAGTACAAAACAACGATTTTGAACATGTAAATCACAAAATTATTGTAAACTCAGAACATGAAACTTGTAGTCTACATGTTTGGGTTCTAGAACTATATAAAACTGCGGATTCCGATCAATAACGTGATTTTTATGATCGAAACGGTTTTCAGCCTGACACAAAATATGGCTGACGATTTTTTCTCAAGACAGCAGTGCAAAACCACGATTTTGAACATGTAAATCACAAAATCATTGGAAACTCAAAGAAATAAACTTGTACTTTACATTTTGGGGATTCCAAAACTATATAAAACTACGGATTCCGGTCAATAACGTGAAAGTTATGATTGAAATGGTTTTCAGTCTGACACAAAACATGGCTGACGATTTTTTCTCAAGAGAATAGTGCAAAACCATGATTTTGAACATGTAAATCACAAAATCATTGGAAACTCAAAACATGGAACTTGTAGTTTACATTCTGGGGATTCGAGAACTATATAAAATTACGAATATCAACCAATAATATGAAAGTTATGATCGAAATAATTTTTCGGCTGACATGAACAGCAAAACACAAATGACAAATTCAATGAAACTTAAGATTTCATAGCAAATCAGAACCATAAACAACTGAAACAAGTTAGAATTTGTGTGAGGGAACCCTCACCTTATATTTGCAGCGAGGATAGCAATAAATTTGGAGCGAATTGATGTTCTTGGAGGCTCAAAGTCTAAGAGGAGGGGCTTTTCTTCCTACAAGAATCAACGGTTGAGACATGCAATCAACTTAAAGTGAATTCTCAAACAAAAATAAGAAATTTGATGAAGTAGCATGAGATTAATAATTATTACCTACTGTAAGTAGCTACCTCAAAATAGCAATTTGAAGAAGATTGGAGGCTAAAAATTGAAATTACAATAAAGGTTTTCTAGGTTTTTCTATTTCTCATTGAGGAAGAAGAAGAGGAAAAATATTTTTCCTCTGTAAAACTACATACGAATTTTTGTTATCTTGCGAATTCTTCGGCTAAGTTAACTATTAAGGCCCAAGTAACCTAATTAATCCCTTAAACTGGGCAATTAGGCTTTAAAACAACAATATTTTGGGCTATAATGGTTCTCTTTAAGCATGTTCTATCACTTCTATGAACAAACACTATGTTAAAACCACAACAACACGAACAAAATTTGTAATAACATTCTTCTTTTTCCTTAGACAATTTTAAAGCTTTAACATTAAAATTATATTTACAATGAATATTTACACTTTTATAGATAATCCAACCTTTTTGCAAAATTTTGTGTAAATTTCATGGAACTTTGAACTTGAATATTTCAATAATGCTACAATTCTGCGCAATTCACCAAAACTACCCAAAAATAACATTTTCTATATTTTAATAATATTTTGCAACAAATTTTTATTAATTATTCAAAATAAATATTTTATGCTTATTAAAATTCTCAAAATTCCTTATCATATAAACTTGGACATAAATTTGCAAAACTATATTTCTTTTAACGACCAAAATTTTCAACAAATACTTTCTTAAATTTTTAATAACCTCCAAGCCTTAAATTAATCACTAAATGACAAATTCCTTTCCTTTTACCGCATTAAACCCCAAACTTACATTTATAAATCTCTAAATCAATAATGTGTGTTGAATTTACCAATTAATTTGATAAACATGATGTAATTACTTCAAAAGTTTTACTTATAAATTATTACTACCTACATAAGGTAATCACTAAAATTCAGGTTGTTACACATTACTCCATAGCCCATGAGAAGGGCAGGAGAATGATCAAAACAATAACCATTTTGTGCATAATCGACTTGTTCATATGTGATCGATCATGTCTATTGAAAGTAGCAAGTATCAGGATAAACCACCAACTTAAAGCTTGAAGATCCACACATACTACGCACCATCGATCACCTTCTTACTCTGGTACGAAAAACTAGGCTCGGCTAAAATCTACCTTTGGAAGGATTGATTCCATTTCGAGACTATAGCGACAACTTTCGATTTACAAGACGTCTCGGAGCATGACTTGAAGTAAAATGACATCTGAAGACAGCTCGGGTTGGAAGCATCGAACTAGGACTTGGCTTGATGATCGAACCAAAAGAGAGAATAAGAGAAATTTAACTTCCTTAGCCTCTAATGATGTGGGAAACTTTATGATGCATTGACTTATATGTAAAAGAATTTCTGACTCGACCATGCACTTGATTTGTGTGAGAAGACGACATAGTTTGGCAAAGACCTATGTGTGTACAACCATATACGGGAGACAATGATCCAACATGACTTACGGTGAAAGAATTCGACCTCATTAGTCGACGATGTTTAAATGATTACTTGATCATCTCATCTACTCCAGCCATAGACTTTGGCCCGATAAGCACCAATGAAAGCAATACGATACATGACAAGCTGTTCATACAGGAAAGAATATAAGTGTCGAAACTACTCAAGAAGACAAAAAATTCGATGTTGCGTTCATAAGGATGAATGACATTCCAAAGGGACGAATCGACTTATTCAAAGAACATCCCGTCTGACATGCAATGTACTTTGGGGGAAATGTTGACTCGCCTTTTGGCAAGGCCATCACCCTATGAACTACCATTGATAGAGCCAATCAGTGCTCGAGCAAAGGCCTAGACAAACTCGTACATCACTAGCTCAACCTCCGACTCGGTCACCTTTGGGCTCGACTAAGCCTAACAACATCAAAAACATACGTGGGTCGAACTTGAGTGGGGCTTCAGCTTATATCTAACAGAAACCTAGATCTGACAAAAGCCTGGATCTACCAAAATCCCGGATCTGACGGAGCCTCGGATCTAGCAGAAGCGCGGATCAAATGGAAACCCAAATCGAATGGAAGCCCGGATCGAATGAAGTCATTCCCCTGGACTGGAAGTTCTCAGTTTGAAGGTCCTCGAATCGAATATTTCCAACCATAGCCAATTCGATCCAAGAAATACAGTTACGCTCATCCCACTAATAGGACTCCTCCACTACCTCTTGCTACCCTGGATCTCGTGCCACGTGGCCACCATCGAACCGACATGCCTCGATCCGTCCCACTAGCTTCTTTAAATGGTGTTGTAACCGCCCTATAACCGCCTCCATTATGCTCATGTAAGTCCAGTTCGAAGGCCACATGTGCATAGGGAACCAAGCCTGTAAATATAGCTTTTCAAGGACAATTCAAGAACCTTTTGGCCCAAGCGAGCTCTTCTTACTCAGTCATGGCTGTCGGCCACTCTAATCTCGAAATATTTGCTACTTTCATCATTGTAATTCGAGATATTCACTAGAAACGGTGTTATATTATAAATTTTGACAATCTCGTTCATTATAACTTCTTTTCTAATGTTACAAAGTGAATTATAAAGTGATATAGGCTCGTTAACGCCAAACCACTATAAAATGTTGTTGTCTTGCTGTTTCTAGCTTTTTTCAGTTATTTCTTCATATTTCATGCTCTAAACCTGACTTTTGGGAGTTTGTGTGACATTTTTGGTCTAACATCATGGGTTCTATTTATAGTGTAACCTAGGATTCTCAGACCGTAGGATTTCATGAATTAATCTTATCCAGACACGTCATTCGGTAGCCTTCAGATTTTAAAACCAACTAACTGGAAGAAGCCATGCCACCAAAAATGCAAGAAAACCCGTTGTTCTCTCGTACATAGGCAAAATTGCGCCCAGGTAAATGGCGGGTCGACCCGATCCTATGGGGATCGGCCTATGGGTTGACCCTAGGGTCGACCTAGCCTCTTTTTTCTTTTTTTTAATCTCTTTACTATGATACTTCTTTGTTTTAACTCTATTTTTTGCAAAATATATATGAAAATTGATCATAAAATCAACATAGACGCAATGGTGCAACTACCATAGCAAAATTTTGACGATATTACAAATTTATTTTATTGTTTAATTATTAAAAATGCAGGGTGCTACAGATCTTACTTATAGGCCAAAACGTATTGATAGTGTAGTGTCGAATGTTAAGCACCTCCAAAATTAAAGCATTTTGCTCACTTAAGTTTAATGATACTACAATCCTAAGGACTATCCAAGAGGAATTGCAAAGTTCATCAGTGACCATGTTCTGTGTGATATTTTAAACTTTTGTGATAAATCTCTTGTTTCGGGTTATCTCTTATTTATAACTAGATTTTTTGTGAAAGTTTTGTCTTTTATCAAGTTGTTATGGACTTTTACCTTAAGAAAGTTACCAGGCACAATTTTCATATGCGGGGAGCCTATAAGAACTCTAGTCGAGATCACCTAAGAATGAATCTAAAAGTTGATCTAATCATCTTAATAAATTTTTAGAATGATTTAGGGAATTTAAAGCTTTTAATTTCCGAATTAAAAAGAAATTTGGGATATGAATAAATTGTAAATTTAATAAATATTCTTTGTGTTGTTTTATTCTTTATATATAACAGTATAAAAGCAATTTTAAGAAAATGGAATTTTATAAAATATGTTGAAATTAGATCTAGAAAATTAAAATAGGAATGTTTTATTTATTTATTTTAGGAAAATATATGGGAAAATGTTTTTCTCTTATTTACAATTGCAACGAAATTTTGTAAATTTAATAGATGTGTCAATATTGACATTTACTATGAAAAAACGAAATATTTCCATATTAATAATTTTTTTATAAAAATAATAAGAATAACTTTTGGTAATAAATGTAGGATTGAGTTTGATGCAAAACATGTAATATTTGTGAAAATGGTTTTTTATTTATTTTAAAGTTTGCCAAAATTTTAGGAAAACTATATTATTTGTAAAATATTTTATATGGCGGAAGCTAGAGTTTTAAAGTCGTGAAAACGAATGAGAAAATGATTACCTAAGCTGAATAGGTGTTTGGTGTATTCTAAGCCCATGTAGTAAGGGTTACGCTAACCTAATATGTTCATTCTTACCCATACACCTCTTATTTTACTAATATTGAACTTTCGAAATGGCTTCTTAACCCTAGCTAACAAATTAACCCCCAAATCATTGATAAGCCAAAGAAATATCAAATGATTACT
The DNA here is from genome assembly GCA_030737875.1 of Allium sativum. Lineage (NCBI taxonomy): Eukaryota > Viridiplantae > Streptophyta > Magnoliopsida > Asparagales > Amaryllidaceae > Allium > Allium sativum. The sequence continues at coordinate 432,963,917 of CM060925.1, read as the reverse complement.
GCTTAAATCAATTTCAGGTAATCATCTTTACTACCTCCTAACATGTTAATTTTGTGGATTCATTTTGGTTTGGGTTAGGATTATAATTCACGTTTTGTAATTTCTAAAATCAAGCATTAGGTGATGTTGGGGGTGGATAACCTTAGCAAACCATAGTTATAATCACCAATTCAAGCTTACTGAGGTTAGTGACCCTCACACTTCTAGACTTTAATGAATGATTGTGGTTGTTCGTTGTATTTCCTAAATATATGATGAAATCAGTCTTAGTTTTATGCTTAAATTCTTGTAAATGTGAAATATTATTTTCAACATACTGGAAATCCTCATCATATGATCTTGTAACTCATCAATTTCCTATTGTTTAGGTGTTTTCATGTTTGTCAATTCGATACATTTCAGGTTAAGGCAAAAAAGAAGAAGAAATCAACGTCAACGGGTAGCTAGAGCACCATCCGACACTTAGGATTCAGCCCAAGCATGTTGGTTGGTGCACTAAGTAGGCTGACCGGTCCATATTAGTGAGCGCAGTTTGGATGAGTTGAGAAAGCAAGTTTTGATTAATGGTGTTTATCATTCAAAATTTGGCTTATGTGAGGAGTGTGTTCTTGGCAAGCAAACAAAGATTTCTTTTGGTATAAGAGGGCATAAAGCAAAGGTTGTTTTAGAGCATGTGCATACATATGTTTGGGGGTCCTCCCCTTGTCCATCTTTAGGTGGAGCCAGGTATTTTGTTTCAATTTTAGACGATTTCTCTTATAAAGTTTGGGTATACTTTCTATAGTATAAGAGCAAAACCTTTGACTGGTTTCATTAGTGGAAAATCTATTGTTGAGAAGAAATCGCAAAAGAAGCTAAAAGTTTTTCACTTTGATAATAGTAGTGAATTCATATCACAAGAATTAATCGTTTTTTGTGAGTCTAAAGGTATTAAGAGACATTACACCACAGATGGTGACCCTCAGTCTAATATGGCTGCTGAAAGGATGAACCAGGCATCATTGAAGAGAACACGTTGCCTCAGGTTGATTGCAATGCTGAAGAAGGAATTTTGGAATGAAGTTTTACTTATGACACATTTACTCATCAACTGCACACCTTCTACTAACATAGGCATAAAGATCTCTGAAGAAACATGGAAAGGAGAACCTATTAGCAATTTAACTTTAAAGTGCTTGGATGCCCAGCTTATGTGCATGAAACCAGAGGCAAATTGGAACCTAGTGCTCGAAAATGTATCTTTCTTGATTATAGAAGAGGAGCGAAATGATATAAGATGTGATCCTATGAGCAAGAAAATTATTATCATCAAACATTTGACAGTCAAAGTGCGATTCTTCTTATAAAGAATAAAACTTATAGTTCTCGTACGAAGCACATCGATGTCAAAGGTTTCTTCATGTCTGAGGACGAAGGAAACAAGATCAAATTCTTGAAAGTGAGTACTATGAATAATCCTTTAGATTGATGACTAAGTCACTTCTCAGGATAAGTCTGCGCATTGCTCAAACTTGATTAGCTTGGCATCAACAACTCAGTGACATGAGTCATAAGGACAACATACAAATACCCTGGTTGTCGCAAAGACCAGACCTTCATTTTGAGACACGATTCGAGGCACATATCATATGAGATTCTGAAGTATCGTATATGGCACCGGACCAAAGCAAGACACAACTTATCGAAAATAAGGCGTTTAATCGTCTATTCTTTTTCCCTTTTTTATCCCTCTTGAATTTTTTGTAAAATAAACCACCTTGAATGTTTGCCAAAGGAACGTCCTTGTTGATTCTAAAATTTATTATGTTTTCAAATTTTTATCGATGTAGACATCGTAGTATTTGAATTCTTATAACGTTACAATGAAAAAAAAAAAAAAAAAGGTTATTCCATTTCATATAATATCAGAGGTAAACAAAAGATCCCCATGGAAAATGATTGTTGCAAAGTACAAGCATCATGCGATAAGAATGGGCATCCTATGGCTACTTCAATGATGCATTTGTGATCATGACAATTCATCATGTTATTCTTATATTTTTTCCATTTTTGCTTACATATAAATATATATATATATATATATATATATATATATATATATATATATATATATATGTAAGGGTACATAACACTCTTTTTCATGGCATCACCTGAACAATAACCACACATTTAACTAAATAAATTAACGAAAAAAGATAATTAGTGGGAAGAAAGAAACCAAAATATGCAGTGAAAATCAAAGAACTGTGGAGGTGCATTTATATTGAATATGTGTGTATATATACATAGAGTACAATGATGAACAATGTTTTTGCCCCCACACGTAAAAATGTGGAATAGGATTTTGTTCACATCTTTTTTAGGGATGTGAACAAAACACTCCATCCTGATTGGTGGAAATCAGAGGGATTCATATGGACCCCCCTGATTTCCATCAATGGGGACCGAGTGTTTTGTTCACATCGCTTAAAAGATGTGAACAAAATCGCACTCAAAAATGTGCATCTGATTGTTGCAAGTAAACACACTAAATGCCAGAAACCATTCAATCGTGGTCCACACTTCACATCATTTCATGTATTTCGCATCATTTCCTACCTCTGCTTACGTTTGAACGGTAAAGCCATGATATTGTCTTGGTAACTTTTCATACAAACATAATTACTACTTGAAAAAACGTTCACATTTTTAGGCTCAAACCATAGCGTTTGTTTTTAACATATCCATTAAGACCAAACTCATTCCTTTTTAATTTATGAAAATATTATCTCATGCCTTAGGTATGCATGTTAACGTTGATAAATTAGGATACTTGACATTAACATTAGCCTTTAATCTACGATACCTTAGAGAAAAATTACCATGATTGCTAGTTGAAAATAATAATGGTACTATTCTAGGCTATAACCATAGCCTCTTTTAAATATGAATGTCCATCAAAGGCATATTCACAGCTTTTAAATTCATAATAAATGCAACAAAAGACACATCAAAATTTAAAAGCAAACTTACCGACTGAAAGTGAAAAGAAATGGAAAATGGAGTGAAAGCAAAGGTAAGCATCCAAAGCGCTATAATTAGTTGTACCTTTCTTTCATCAACCAAAACATTTAATTTTTTTGCACCAATATGAAATTATTAGCCTCCTACCCCACTCCTTAATTACTTAAAAGCATTTATTTCTTGTTTTATCTTGTTGATCGGTTCATTAATAACTAGTTAATCCCAACTAATAGATAAGATTGCAACTGGTTTGTATTCTGCATCAAAAACAAAATGAACGTAACATCAACTTTGCAATTGACAAGGACATGCCGGTTTGGCCTGGCCGGTACTAGGGTAAGAGGCGCAAGCCAATGGCCGAGTTTGATCCAATACTATTGTATTCTGTGACAACCTCCCTTTAAAGATCAACCATTTAATCAAAATGTATGGGTCTATAAGATTCTCAATAATTTTACGGAACAAACATATAATTTGTAGTTATAATTTTGCATTTCGATGAAACTGAAAGCCGAGTTTGATCCAATATTATCGTTGTTTTCTTCGGTTAAAGGCAACATTATTTCGTTTTGTCTGGACAACCCAAAAGATAGGACCGTCATTGCTCTTAACATAGGTTGTAACATACTTTTTGAAGCAAAGATTGGTTCAATACATCAAGTTTACCTTATAATATATATTTATACTAAAGATACGCGTATCATGTACCTTTTACGTTACTATTAAATCTCTAATTTATTACTAATAGTTGACGTTATTTTACTTCAAGTAGTGCGTCTAAATGGATAGATAGACTCAATCAAGATATTTAAAAAAATGAAGGAAATACAAAATATTATAGATTTTTATTATGTCATCAACTTGCCAACATGTAGTTGATTGATATGTATAAAATAAGGTGATATTGTTTTAGGTTGGTTGGACGTTGATTGCAAGAGTGGATGAGGAAAGTGTACGTACGTTTATTTTATTGTTGATTTAATAATAATATCACCGCCGTGAGCATGACTTTTACATAATTATATGTGTTAATTAGTGAGGTTTTGTTTAAATTATTGAACGATAATCACTGTAGGTATGCTTAGCTTAGTAGTTGGTATGGAAAATCAAGTGAAGTGTATCGAATATCCTTAAATTTCAGTATTATTAGCTTATTTTAAGATCAATGATTACAAATAATGACATCTATTTTATTGACCGGTTGGCTTGTTATTTATACCTTATTATTATTATGTGCACTTTCTACTTATTTATAGATTTCACTACATTCAACGTATCATCCACACTGGTTTATAAGTGCTACTAACGTAAAACTTAACAACACAAAAGAACAGACATCTATGTGGATTAAGTTGAAACGCTTTGATAATAACAGCACTCTTATTTTAAACTGTTTTATTGGCGGTATCGATGAAAAGTCGATAGTAAAACTATGTTGATAGATAAGAGAAAGAAATGCTGATCGAAATCGCAAACAAACAGTGAAATTCCGTTGATGGATGAATGTAGAAATTCATGTTCGTTGTATTCTCCTTATTAGAAAGAGAGATTTGCACTAAATTAAATTAAACTAAGAAAATTTTCATGCTAAATTATAAGTATAGACTTGTGCAGTTAAAGCGCTTAGCGGTTCTATAGCGGTACAGATGCAAAAAAGCTATAGCAAGGAAATAGCGGAGTTATAGCAGATGAGTAAAAATGTTCATTAAATGTAAAACCAGATATTTAGAATTAATTAATTATCATTCTCACCTCATTTTTGTAGAAGAAATGAATATTAATTAATGTTATACAGCAAAATCAAAGAATATTATGTTTCTGTACATTAGATTTGACGATTGTTATAGACTTTTACCTTATATAGTGCATTTTTGCCTTAAGTTAGATAAATACACTAACTTTTTTTTAGTTTGTTTCAGAAGTGAGCACAAATCACCCTCTATGTATTAATATTGCTAAAACGGGTGTTAAATAGCCTTGATTTAGTGGGTGCAGCGGAAAATAACGGGGCTAAAAGCGGATCTGCTATTCATCAGTGCTAAATAGAATATCGTAACGGATGGAGAGTGTTATGGGCTATAACGCGGATTTTGTGGGGTTTTAGCGGAGCTTTAAATGCATAGGTACAAACAGTTGATTTTTCAATTTGTAATGTTCACCAGAACAGTTAGGAAACTTTTAATAATTTTTGGATTTCTCATAGCATGCTCAAGAATTTCAGAAGAAATGGTATGTCATTTTTTCTCGAAGCTTTTTTCCGTTTTTATAAAACCGTTGGTTTTCAGGTTTATGTTTTATTGTATGATGCCTACTTTGAACATGTATTTCTTTTACCAAGGCAAGTTTAAGTAGGCCTATATAATTATAAATATGTTGACACACGGATGTTTATGTAAAAAAAATATGTTGTCTAATAAATCATTTAAATTGATTACTATACTATAAACTATAAGGAAATAAATAGGAAATTGTTTTATTCATTTCAGATATGACCATACAATACAATAAGGTTTTATTTATAGATGTATTATAGAAAATGAAGATTACACTAATACTTGTGCATCACATACGGTACTATTTACGTTCATAATTTACATGTATTATCACATTTTCCTTAAACATGTGTTTTTAAAATCTTGGATGTTCATAAGTTAACATGAAGTTGTCCCCTTCACAAATATAAATGTGATGATTATATCTCGTTGTTACGCACACACACATATTCAGTCAATATTGAGATTGTCTACTATCTCATTACTAGAATATCAATTACGAAATCCAAAGGGAAAAACCTCGAATAAAGAAAATAATGTAGCTTTTAAAGTTATATATGATATACTAAAAGTGATATATTTTTTAAAGAGTTTGATACTTCATGATTAAGATAATGCCTTATTAAAACCTTATTAAGGAAGACTCAATGAAAAAAATGAAAAAAGAGTACTATGATATATTTTAATATCTTATTTCATCAAAATAATTGATACCTCTAAATCAGGATAATATCTTATTAAAGCCTAAAAATGTCTTCTCAGCAGCTAGTTTAAGCGAAGTCTTGTCTCAATCTATTCCTGTCTAATACAGAGATACTGGATGTCACATAATCTCGTGTACAATAGAAGACAAGACAATTAACAAGTACTTGTTAGACTTAGTTATGAGTGTAAACTTGATTTTATATTTTGTATACGAACAATTAGGCTTAGGTGAGCTCAAACCCATGAAAGTCACGCTTTAGTTCGTCGATCGTCCAATTAAAAAGCCAGTAGGAGAAATCAAAGAAGTACTTATTAGAGTTGTGCAACTCATATTCCCAATCGATTTCATCATCCTTGAAACACTACCTTGAATGATGCTACGAGTCAAATTCCTATAATTTTACGATGACCATTCTTAACCACCTCGAACGTCTTGATCTATTGTCGAAATGGTTCAATGATTTACTTTTTCGGAAACATGACTTTAGGTCTTAGGATTTAAAATTTGAAAGTCAACCAAATGAATCAATCAACCAAACATTGGAAGTTAGTGTCATTCACGAAGACCTTGATGATGTAATAATTGATCTTAGCAATGAACATGAAACCGAGCGCGAGCAGTTGTTTCACGATAGTCTAAACAAGATCGAACATACCTTAAGTATGTTTAATTAGGAGATAACAAGTCTTGTCCCGTCATCATTCAAACTGATTTGTCTCCGGACTAGGAAACATCCCTTATTTTAGTTCTTTCATAATATATGAAAGCGATTGGTTGGTCAATTTCCGATACTAAGGGAATTAGCCCCGCTATTGTTGAACACCTCATTCACTTAATTGACGAAGCCAAACCTGCTTATGGTGCGCAATGTAGGCCTAACGCTAAGATGAATGATGCGGTGTGAGACGAAATTCTTAAGCTACTTGTCAACGGTATTAGTTGTCCCATATCTGATAGTCCATGTGTTAGCCTCATTCATGTCCTGCCTAAAAAATCCTATCCAACCGTTGTCATGAACGACCAAAACGAACTTATTCCAACTCATATCCAAATGGGTCAGCGTGTTTACATCGACTACCGAAAATTAAATTCTGCAACACGCAACGATCACCTTCTTCTCTCTTTCGTTGTTAAGATGCTTGAATGTTTAACCAATCATGAATTTTATTGATTTTTGATGGTTATTCTGATTATAACCAAATCCCAGTCGCTTATGAGAATCAGGAGAAAACGACTTTCACATGTTCTTTTGGAACCTTTGTTTATCAACATGTCATTCGAGCTTTGTAACGGCCTTGCGAATTTTCAACGATCATGGTCGGTATTTTTTTAACACGATTTTTCGTTTTCTTGAAGTTTTCATAAGTGATTTTTAGTCTTTTGTGACCCTTTTTCTGAATGTTTACACCTGTATCGATGTAAGGAAAAACATTTGATCTTGAATGGGGGAAAATGCAACTTTTTGTCAAATAAGGTATAATCCTTGGATATGTCATTTCGAATAACCCATTTCCAAATGTGTTAAAGACGTTCGATCATTCTTTGGTCACGTTGGTTTACATCGATGTTTTGCAAAATATTTCAGTAAAATCGCTCAACCCTTGACTACACTTTTAGGAAAAGACGTTCCTTGCAATTTAACTTTGATTGTGTCATTTCATTCGAACGATTAAAAACCAGTCTCTTTCCAGTCTCAATACTCTGCTCATCCAATTGAGCACTTCCTTTTGAAATCATGTGTGATGACTCGAACTTTGCGGTTGGTGTTGTCGTTGGACAGCGCATTAACAAAATCGTTCATATAATTTACTTTGCTAGAGTGACCCAAAAAGACGTTCAACTCAACTACACAATCACTGAAAAAGAGCTTGTAGCTCTAGTTTTCACTCTTTAAAAGTTACGAGTTCATTTGATAGGCTCACACATCACGGTTTACACTAACCATTCGACTCTTAGGTGCCTTCTCTCCCAAAAAAAGGCTAAGTCGTGCTTGATTCGTTAGATCCTTTTACATTAAGGATTTGACCTTACAATCAAAGATAAAAAAGGATCTGACAAAATCATAGACGAGCACTTGTCTTGTCATCCAGATGCACCATTTTATTTTCCCATCAATGTAAACTTTCTTGACGATCAACTTCTTTCCGTTTCAATCGATCATTGATTTGCCAATATAATGAACTATTTAGTCACTAAACAAATTCCTTCATTTTGGTTCAAACAAAATGAGTAAAAAAATTTGTCCCAAGTGAAGTTTGTATTAGGATGAATCATGCTTTTTTAAGTATTGTCCTAACTAAATCATTCGTCGATGCACTATTGATAGAGAAATTAGGAAAGTTCTCTCAATTTGTCATTATCAAGCGTGTGGTGGACATTTCAATCAAAGGAAACTTATAGAAAAGTTACTCCAATGTGGTTTTTATTAGCCCATTCTTTTCCAAGATTCATTCGAGTTTTGTAAAATGTGTGATAGTTGCCAAATGATTGGTAAAATCTCACAACGTAACATGATGCCTATGACCCCATCCTTCCCGATCGAAATCTGTGATGTATGGAGAATTGATTTTATGGGCCCACTTCCTAACTTCTTTAGAAATTTGTATATTCTTCTTACTGTTGACTACATTTCAAAATGGATCAAAGCCGTTCCGTATAAAACAAATGACTATAAAATTATTGTGAAAACATATTTTTGAGGTTCCGCACTCCTCACACAGTAATAGGCGACAACGGAATACATTTTTGCAATCAATTTTTTGAAACTTCAATAAAGAAATACTCGATAACCAAAAAATTATCCACTCCTTATCAACCTCAAAGTTGTGGTCAAGTTGAAGTTCCAAATCGATAAATCGAACAAGTTCTTGAGAAAATCATTAATAAGGATTGGTTTTAAAAACTAACTGATGCACTTTGGGTTTACCATACATCTTTTCAAACTAATTTTGAAATGTTCCATTTTCGATTAGTCTATGGTAAAGCATGTCACTTACTATTTGAAAATGAACACTAGCATTGCGGACGATAAACAATTTTGAACTTTGACCTTGTAAAGGCTGGCGAAATGTGGAAGTTGCAACATAATGAACTAGATAAACTTACGAATGATGCGCATGAAAACTAAAAAAATTACATGGAAACAACCAATATTTTTCATGATGAATCAATCCTAAGAAAAAAAAATTGCAAAACTTAAAAGTTCTTTTGTATGACTCTCAACTTTATTTATTGCCTAGGTAAATAAAATCAAGATGGTCCAGATCGTACTTGATATGTATTATTTTTACATATGGTGTCATTGAAATAGAAAACCCCAAGGATGGATCGATTTTCAAGGTTAACGACCATCGCTTGATACTATATTTGGAATTACCAAGTAACTAGGAGGAGGATCTCATGATTATGCATAAGCCACATTACGTCTAGTAAGCATTTTTAACCCTCTTTTGTAAATATGTATATAATTTTTTACTTTGCACTCATTTTATCATTATAGATTGTGAGGACACAATTTAATTCAAGTGTAGGGGGAAGGGGAAGTCTTACATTACATCTATTATACATATTTTTTATTTTCCTTTTCTCTCGTAAAAAAAAAACAAAAACAAAATCAAAATTGAAAAAGGTTTGCGTATTAGTTTACTATTTGAATAGTCTTGATATTATAAGTATACAAGTTTATTCATTAGATTGGAATTTTTACAAACTAGCTCTCTTAATGAATATTAAAAAGTCAAGTTTAAATTGCAAGAACTTTAGTGTAACTAGTATATAGACAGGTTCTTAGATGATAATTATATAATGTTTTCTAAATTGCCAGTGTTTGTTAAAGGAGAGGTTGATTTAAAATAAATGAGTTAACATTTTAAACCTTTAGTATTAAGTGGTGCTAAGATGATTTTGCATAGATTTCTCTTCTTCAAAGAAATCAAAAGAAAAAATGTATATAAATTTAAAAAAATGCCTAAAGTCCTCACGGTTATGTAATCACTCTCATTTAGAAGTCTTCGCGGTTATGCATTGACGAATAACCTTAATCTATGTATATTTACTTCCATTCTTATTTAAAAGTTCTCATGGTTATGCACGGATGGAATTCATATAAAAGAAGGATAAAAGCCTAAGTATTTTTCTAATCTCATTTAAATGTCCTTACAGTTATGCATGTTTATAAAATAAATAATAATTTCCTTAGTTTACCTATTTAGCGTATATATAATGCTAATATCAATAATTTTTGTAAAATGATAGTAAGAGAAAGTAAGAAATTGAAACTCAAGATCATCTTAGCTCTACCGGTTTACCTTGTTGTACAAAAAGAAATAAGAATACCACTGCACAAATTTTGACAATCGATTAAAGAATTTATTTCATATTTGCACTATGATTTAACCGAAACAACTAGCCAAACTGGAGTTGAAATGTAGCGAAAACTCAATTTTTGTTTGACGTTTTGACTAGTAAAAAGCCAAAGTTGTCTGATAATGACCAAAACTTGAATTTTACTATTGCATACCGATTTAAAAGTAAATTATTTGTCTTGTAAATAAAAACCTGCATTCATAATTTTTTAGGTAAACTTGCATTTAGAATATTTGTATATGGATTTTATGGGTAGCATTCGCTGAAAACCTACACGAGACAATACTCGTCCTACTGTGGACAACCAGAGATTTAACTGCTTGTTGCATACACTCCATGCAATCGTGTTTCCTATAAAACTAAACTAATATTATGGTGTTTTAAATAATTACATGTCATATTATGGTGTTTTTACAAGCCTTAAACCAAGATACAAAAATACTCTAAAGTAATCATTTACAGTAAGGTGAAATGGTCATTTTTTGTATGAATTAATTTGAAAATAAAAATATTTTTACTTTTTTTTGTTAAGAGAAAATAGATGCAAATTGAAGAGGTAATGTTACAACCCACTTGGAATGGGTCTATGTCCCAACCTAGACAAGGCCCATTGGAACTTTGAGTCATTCTAAGCAAGACATTAGTTCTATAAGAAATAAAGTAGCAAAGCCAAATTAAAATGAAATTAGATCTCTAGTGAATGGATAAAATATATTAATCAAAATAGTTATATCATATCATAAAATCTCATTAAATCTCGAATACATTAACCAAATTCCAAGTGCCATAATAAACGATTCAACGTACATCATAGTAATTACAAGATACAATCAGATACCAGATGCAATAATAATAAACTAGATAAAGATCACCATCGCCAAGCTCCTTCTCAGATGTTTTCATCAAGCATGCGGTAACATCCTACCTAACCTGTGTTGTTAAGAGGAGGGGAGTCAGAACAATAGTTTTGATGAATAAAAATTCTGTAAGCTTAAAAACGAAATATATTTCCTATACTCGGTAGTATAAAACCTATCAGGTTTATGTCTAGGCGAATACAAACATACCAATATAAATTTCTACATTTAGTGGAAAAAGGCAAACCCTTCAATTTCTTAAGCCATCATAAATAAAGTGGATTCCTATGGTAAATTAATACCATATGGAGGGCCCTAGTCATTTATGACCTCATTTCCTAATATGTTACGCTATATATATTCTCTCAAAGTAAAGCGATAGATAGTAATTGACTACGTAATACTAGGTTTTAGGTAGACACTTAATGTCATTTATGCCCTCTCGGAGGACCCTATCTTACTATCCAGATGTCATTACATGTGAACTCCTGGCCACTTAATACTTCCTTTGGATAAGTCAATGAGCCATCCCTAAGTATGCCCTCATGCAGCCCTCATATAAGAAGCAGGCAACATCTGGAGAACTACTTACTCATTTGTACACCATTTAATATCTTATCAAGACCATTTAATACCTCAGTATTATTTTAGAAAGGCGGACTTATAGACCACTTAATACCTAATTAAGGAGGGCCCTATGACTTTAGCCCAAATCCACAGGAAGAACACTTAGGAATGAACCAAGTCCTAACCACTTAATACCCGAATATGGCAGATCAACAACTAAATAACTTATGGAGGTAGGATTTTCACACATTAAATGGATCATGGCACTAGACATCTCACATTAACCCAACTTCTTATAGTTGTTGAATTTTTCAAGATGTATGCGCAGACTTATACATTAAGTAGGGGTTAACCTCACGTTCACATGTCTTTTAATTTTTAAAAAGGCCATTAATTCACACACAACATACAAAATTTTCTAATAGGAACATGTAATACTATTTTCTATTTAACACAATAAATACGCATTTCAGACACGTGAATTACGATATTTAATAAATAAATAAATATAATGGTGTAATTAGTGGCGCATGTAAAAGGAAATGTACTAAGTGTTGAAATGTCAATCTTCCTTTCAAACAAAAGTATATAGGTCATATTTCCTAAGTCCACAATATGGCACATAAATCTTCATTTCAAGGTCAAAGCATTAATAGGGAAATAAACATAACACAATAAATGATAAACTTGTAACCTTAGGCTTTCACGATTACATCAATAAACAAAAAAGGACAAGGTAAATAAATAATATTATATGTATATTCATTCTAGTATTGTTTTACTTCCATTTTGTGTGTTGTGTACAAAAGCAAGGATTTTAGTCACATGTGTTTTATTATGTCTAAATCTACTATTTTATATAAAAGTGGAGATCTTTAAACTACAATGACCCATGTTTTCATGCATTGGAGGAGAGCAAAATAATTCTATTTTAATCACATGAGGCCTATCATTCTCATATTTTGATATATGATTAGTTAGGATATCTTATATTCCATTGGAAAGGCTTGATAGTTGGTTATTCTATTAAGTCGCTACATTAACGATTTGGTTAAAGGGTGGAGAGACGTAGAAGTTTTAAGTTTTCATGACTGTTGGGTTCATTTAATTAGTAGCTAATAGGCTGATTAGGTTAGCCCATTAGGGTTAATGACCTGTAGTATAAATAAGGACTGAAGAGATTAGGTTAACCTCTTCGTTACAATTTCTTAGCAGCTATAAGAATTAAGATTCTATATTACTTACTCCTGAAATCTCAAAATACATTCTAAATCACTTCTAATCTCCTCTAAACACATTTTGGGGACTAGATTTTCATTGATCAACACATTTCACATCATTTAGGGGTTGTCAATATTCATTTCCTTACTTCCAAATAATTTTAATCTTTATTTTCGTTAGATTCATATATTATGTGGGTGATTTAGATGTCTCAATGCACTAAGTTACACTATATGCTTAGTTTAGGTGTTTTATCACATTAACATGTTAGAACACACCAAACCATGATCATTTATATTCATTTTAGTTTTGAAAACCTTAGGAATAATTATAACTAGTGAAAAATGGATTAAAACAATGAGTTTAGATTGATTTACATGTAGATATGCACTAATTCTATGCACATGAATTATTGTTTAACATTTTATATGAATTTAGGTATTTGAATATGATTATTGATGCATATGGTTGCTATTTGAATTATTGAAACAGTTATTTGGATGTTATGCTTGATGTCGTGTTTTAGTATCGTTTAAATTAGGTCTTTGAATGAAGATCGAAGTGCAACCAGATGATAGTTCATTGGAGTCGCACGAAAATTTGTGGTTAAGCTCTAGAAGGCGGCGAGAAGACGCCAAGAAAATTTAGGGTTGATATTCGCTAAGTACATGAGCCGGTACCTATCCATGAGGGAGCGTTATTTTCACTCTAGACTTATTGTGTTGACACCTATTGGTATCTTCAGGTTATAGGAAAAATTTAATGTCAAATGAAGTTGGCATGCAACATGAAGAATTCTTCTAAGTCATAGACCGGTAGGGAGTTACGATTGACCGATAGGAAGTTGGAACCTAGGAAAGGAGTACTTCGAGGATCCAAAGTACATAGCCAAGAATTGGCTAACTACATGATCGGTACTAATCCATAGCCTATGGATCGGTACCGATCCAATATATTGATAATTTGTGTTTTGCGATCTATAGGGAAGGAGGATGGTGTCTCAGGGATCGTGCCAGTGTTCTTAGTTTGACAGTTGTTGCTCTGGTTTTAGAGATATGACATGATTAAGAAGTTAACTCTTCGATGAAGACTCGGATGGGGAGTGGATCGAATGGAAACTATGATTATTACAAGAAGAACACAGCTAAATGATTGCATGGTAGTTTATGGACGATGGCACTGCATACTTGATACGTTGCAGATGAGGTTATGGAAACAGCACGTAGTGAACGAATTTGTAAGGATTGAAGTGATTCGTGTTGTAACGAATCTTCAAGATAATGGATTAGCTGAGGGGGACTCAAGCTTTAGATCAACAGAAAGGAGTAACTCTGCTAGTGTTTTTCAAAGGAATCATTGATAGCTCAGAGTGTTCTAGCGGAACTCAAAGCAGGGGTACTGTGGGTGTGATGACCTCCCATAACTCCTGCACTTAGCAAGGAAAATATTGCACTGAAAGACATTCCAGGTAGCTATGGATGATCATCAGGGTAGGATAACACAAGCGGAACCTATAGTATAACTCACATTGGAAGGATAAAATATAATAGGCAATAATAGTGAAGAAGATTTGAGCAGAATCTTAAAAAAATTCATATCACCATGAAAATATCCATACAACCTTGGATAACACTATAAGAGTCTGTACAATGAGCCTCAATACAAGTCTCTCAAAGAATACATCAACATAGCAGCAGAAAAACAACAAATAATAGGTAATAGGAAACTAATACGTAAGCCTCCAGCTCTTCATTGCATAGCAGCATCGTCCTCAGCAAGATCAATTACCTATCACCTGCTACTCAGTCTTCCCATCCAAAACATAGATAAACAAACCAAGGTAATAAGACAAACATAAAACCTTGTGTCAGACAACAGTCTTAATGGGCAATAAAATAGCTATCAAACATCATTAATAAAGTATATGAGAATAGGTATATTAATCAACTAATCTACCAACATCAACAAAGAAGTACCCAAAACCGTCTTCCCCACATCTGACAGTGATAGTCTTTATAATAATCAAATAGAAACAATAGTACATTCATGGCAATTAGTTATCAAGCGTAGACCATTCCAATCGATATCGACATCTCCCAAGCACATGCCCGAAGGCCTTAACCAACATTAGACAGGCACCCAAGAGGTATCTCCTTCGACATTAAATGATTTACACAAGATGACACAAGCAAAACAATCATCATCCATGACTTTGGCTATCATCGTCAATCCTGCTTTGAAACCATCGCTAGTCATATGACTGGCCATATCGTCATGCCATCGGTCAAGGGTTAATGGTAACCCCGGTTCTAACAAAAACTCCATATGCCTTTCATTGCTACGTATCTAGGCCTTCCATCGCTACCCAAGGTACTTAACTAATCAGCTAGTCGCATCCCAATTTTATCCCTGGTTTGAGTCCGCTAGAACCTACGATAATGATAATTGCTCAGCCTTCTTTATCCCTAGTCGTCATCATTGGAAACCATTAACAAGCTTAAATAATCTTGAGCAACCATTATCCCCGAGCTCAAAACATACACGAGTCATCTTCGTATTCATTCCATTTCATCGATCAACGAATACATCGCAACACTTCGACATTCCACCTTAAACTCACTTCGAAGCCACATCAATTATCGTACCAAAATAACATTAATATTTGGTCAACATTAGTCGGGTCATTCCTCTTTTTTCACCGACCAGGTCGTTCTTTAAACCCTATGACCCGACCCACCAGGTCAACCTGCGAGTCCAACGACCCATCACGTCTTCGGCCGACCCATGAGTCCTACGACCCATTACCAGAACGACCTACCTTGGTTTACTTTAAGGAGCTTTTGCCGACCCATGAGTACAATGACCTAACTCCAAACCTTACCAATTAACGCTCCATCGAACCGACTCATTGAAGCACCAACGACCCGCCTCTTCTGGCACTAACCTAATTCTCCATGACCTGGAACCTCCAACAAATTGAAGCCAACGACCCGATGAGTTTCACCTTCCATCGACCTGACCTTCTTTCGTGTTCCCCAAGCCACGACCCAATGCCACTTGAATCTGAACGACCTGGCATCAAGCGACCCGAAGCAACCACCCATCCATTTCTTGAGCAACAGGTCACATGACCTAAGCTTGCCACGTTATCAACGACCCATGCAAAAATGACATGACTTTGATTCATCAACAAACGACAACTTTAATGCACATAACTCATCCAAATCAACCAATCCAGTCATCAATGCTTCATGCAATCATCAAACAACATTTGCACGATAATTATCCATCACACAATTATATGAAATTCACCAAATCATGATAAGTAAACAAATAACAAAATAATGGATCTAAACTTAAATAAACATGTGAATTAACATAAGAATTACTGATATAAGTTGCTAGGTTAGATCCTACAGTGATTCAAATTAAAATATACTTACCATGATGTAGATCTTGGTGAAAACGACTTAAAATGATGGAAATAAGATCAAACAACACATATACTTGATTGGATCTATGTGAGAAATGCTTATCGCTCACCAGTTCTTCAAATTAACTTGAAATCACTAAATTCTCAATCCTGACCGCAAAGAATAATCTTCAAACCTATCAATTTGATGCAATCTCCCTTCACTTGATGTAGATATAGCTTTTCTTGATTAAATGTTCAATCTTCTTACATAGATCTAGAATTTTAATGGAGGAAAGATGTATTTGATTGAGCAAGGAGGAACTTAAGCTCAATCAAATGAGAGAATAAAGAAAAGTAACCCTCTTTTCACGCCTCAAACCCCTTATTTATAGCCTCAAACCAACCCACAAATGGGCCACACCAAAACAACCCACTAATGACTAGCCAAAGTAGTACATAAATTGTGCAACACTGGAACAACAATTCCTCCCAAATTGCTGAATCAAATCTTTAATGTGACCACTCTACGGAATTGGCAACACCATTTCCTTTCCAATGAAATCGAACTCAGCACCTGGTTCGATCCCTGTCAAAAGTTATGCCTTGTACAAAACTAACAAGGGAAAAATGGTCACAAATAAAATTGGTAAAAATTATGGACATCTCTCACATCCCCGTAGCCAACATATCAAAATATGAGAATGGTCCAATCCTCAGGGAAATAAATAAAAATATTTGACGATCCTTGATACGTAAAATGCGGGCTGTTACAGTGGGGACGCCCACTAGGACCGGTAGTCCAAAAAGGATTGTGCTGTCGAAGCACCGAGTTTCTACTACCAGGATTTCCATTAATCTTTGATTGGGGTTGCTATACAAGTATCAATGCATTAACTACTTCAGAAGGTTATGGTTAGGATTTGGATGATGGTTGTTATACTGGCTTTGGCACACAAACACCCCATCACTTCTTGAGTAAACTATCAACTATAGGGCTTAGAGAAGAAGATAGGGAATGGGATCCAAGGAGGCTAAACAGATTCTCCTTTCTTATGACTTTGCCACTTCTGTTATCGATTTGTGTAGCACTATTTCCTTGAGTAGCATATATTATTATGCTATCATGTGTTGACTCTTGGGTTGATGGGACTGGTTGGGTATGAGACTTGACTTGTCTACTTAAGTATTTTGTAGTACAACTTTTGTAACAACCCGAATTGCGACAGATGAAATATTTTTTGAAATTATAATCTATCGAAACTCGTGTTGGTTTGTTTGGTATCCTGCATAAAAGGCAGAGATAATAAACATATCAGAGCTCAGAAAACATCTCACAACGGAATGGAATAACGTATAATATAATCAAAATATAGCCTTACCCAGATAATAATATTGCCTAACCAGTATCCAAAGCCGTCATATCTCTGCCACAAACCTAACCAACGAGTATGTTAGGAGGAGGGGGTCAGAACACAAGTTCTGGTGAATAGATTTAAACTACACATTCTAGATAACCCTATATATACCATCCAGTTACATTTTCTTATTTATTAGTTTACATGTGTTTATAGCACTCAAGGCTTACACACACGTCGTATCCATCTATTCCCCAGTAGATTAACCTAATTATATATATATATATATATATATATGTGTGTGTGTGTGTGTGTGTGTGTAGCTACCCCCAATTACTAAGGTAAACCCCATGGAACCCCACTCGCATGGTCTCAACCGTAACGCCACATAAATATATGCAGTCCCTCATCCTACGTCGAGCGACGTATGAATACTAATATAACAATGTTGCGTTCCTCATAGACCTGCCATCGCCATGCTACGTAAGCGTACGGACTTCCACCTTCGAATCATTCGATCGAATCAGATTCCATCACAGAGTAATGCCCTAAAGTCTAGATACATCACCCGGAGCATACATGCATGTATCTAGACTTTCTCACGTATGTATCGTCATTCATACTCGATTCCTCTACCTCGACGATACACCATCCGAAAACGGTATGCATGTATCCGCACGTATTATCTACTGTGTACCGGGTTCCGTAACATGGCTATATCAGATACACGGAACTCGGTCGGGAGCCTTTTCAGATACATGTATACACATATGCTATGGTCTATATTTTCATGGTGGTTATGGTCCCATCCGACCCCTCCCTCAACTAGTGAAAGGCAAACAAATATGAGAGCTAGTGACGTGCCCCTAACAAATAATCTACATCCAAACTGGTGTTTCCCGCAACCAAAGCCTCGATAGATAAAGGTCAATGGTCTTTTGGTTTAGCTCTCCACCTTTCCGCATCACGCTGACTATCGATGACCGGTACCTGACGATTACAATCAATCAGATGGTTAGACCCATCTACGGCAAATATATGAGATTGTCGTAACCTACCTAGTCATAAGGCACCAGATTCATCGGATCACCCATTCCACCTACAGCCTTCTGACTGCCCACTATCGTGACAATGAAGGTATACTCACCGGATAGTAACGCAAAGACCCAACCTCTGCGAGCACAGCCTAAACGCTGCCACCGCACAGAGGACTACTAGGAGTACCCTCCATATCCCAAGAAGCCACGTGCTTTCCCTTCGAACCCTTTGGAGACAACAAAATATCAGTAGAACAACATGCAGAATAGGTAGAATAATCAGATGGACGTGCGCTCCCCTCGTGTCTACGACACCACGATGATTTACCCCGTTGGTTCTTCACTTTCAGACGTAAAGATTGGTCCAACAGCCTCATATTAACATGTTATTAGGCACTATGTCCAAATGTTTAATTACGCGCTTGCTCTACCTCATTAGATTTCCACTTAACTTGGTTATTTCAAATCATATAAACTTCTTATTCAGGCTACTAAATTCTTCTTGCTTAGTAATATCAGTTATATAACTTACCCTATTTAAGTTCATTAATAAGCCTTTAACATGTTATTCTTATCAGCAGATTTCAGATTCTCGGGTTTTTCAGATAACATGTTCTTCTTATCAGCAGTATTCAGATTCTCAGGCTTTCAGGTAACATGTTTTTCTTATCC
This sequence comes from Allium sativum, assembly GCA_030737875.1. Taxonomy (NCBI): domain Eukaryota; kingdom Viridiplantae; phylum Streptophyta; class Magnoliopsida; order Asparagales; family Amaryllidaceae; genus Allium; species Allium sativum. Next base: position 432,944,446 of record CM060925.1, on the reverse strand, counting down.
ATAGGATTTAGATTCTCAGGTTTCCAGATAACATGTTCTTCTTATCAATAGGATTCAGATTCTCAGGTTTACAGATTTCTTAATTTATAATTAAGTACTACTTATTGCATTTCATAAGTTTTCCCTTCTTTTCTCTACTTATTACAAACAGCAGGTTTCCGGTTTCTAGATTTATAGATTACTTAATTTGTAATTAAGTACAACTTATCACATTACATAAGTTATCTCATTTTTTCTATCGTTTATTATAACTTAAATTATAATTTCCACTTGTCCCTAGAAGAAGCCTACCTATTATCTTTCCTTTCCCCTTCAGGTTTATTCATAATAGGCTATTATCATTCCCCATTCATTTTAATATTTATACTGTTGTAACATTCATTCCTTTAAATTAATTACAATTAATTCCATTTATCTCTATCCTATTATATATATATATATATGTTTATGCACCTGACCTCTCACATTAAGCCGACCACTTGTGGATGGTGGATTTTCCTAGCGGTTCTGGGCAGACTTCTACCACAAGTTGAACTTAACATCATGTCTTAGCACCGTTATATGTATGTTTACGCACCAGACCTCTCACATTAAATTAACCACTTGTGGATGCTGGATTTTCCACGTGGTTGCGGATAGGCTTCTACCACAAGTTGAATTTAACCTCGTATCTAAGTGCGGTTACAATTTTCTATTTACTATAATTTTAGGCATATTCATTCTTCCAAATTTTACAATAATTCTTATTTACAATATTTTGGCATAATAATGTTCTTAAACAAAGTTTCATGTTCATTGTAAATTTCATAATTACAACATTCACTGAAATTCCCAATTCAGACAGGTGGTTTATGGGAATAGGCTTTACACAACAAAAATGTTCTCATTTCAAGATTTAGGATCATAGTACTACAGAAGTTCCATCATTTACATGAAGGATACAATTCATTTTTAATTACAACAGTATTAATTTCAACAGATCTCAATAGTTTAAATGTTTCAGCAGATTAATCATTTCAGCAGATTATACATTCAGCAGGTTACAATAGGTTAAACATTTGATTAATCATTTCAGCTTATTATACATATTAATGGGGAATGCCAAACGATAGATATACCATTATCAGAAAGGTATAACTTAAATCCACTCACCTAATAGCTTTCCAATTAATGAATCTGGTCCAGACCTAGCATTCCATGGCTCCCGTAACTGAATCTAGAATCTAAATAACCATGGATTCACTATTCTCAAACTGAAAGAAAAGGGAAAAAAGAAGAGGAACTAAATTAACCAGATCCAAGAATTTACCTCACTTCGATCAGAATTCTAAACACCCATTTGTAGATATACATTCTTTTCCTCCAGAACTTGAATCAGAATTCCCTAAGACTAATTATTCTATTTTCTGAAGAGATTTGAGGAAGAAGAATGTAGAGCCTAGGCAGCATTTTAGAAATTATTAGAATAAAGATAGGCTCTGCTAACTTATTTATATGCACAACAGAAGAACAAGGTCTATCAGATTTCAAGTTGTGAAAATAAGAAATGTACACGTCAGCCGAAATACGTTACAAAGCAGCACTGGACACCCTCGGTTGACCCATGGCTCGATCCGCTTGCTGATGGGTCAACCCCTGGGTCGACCCATAGGTCAACCCATCCAAGCCTGGGTCGACCCCATTGGGTCCAGCGGTGCTTTTCTGCTGCTGCTTCCTTTTTTGCATATTATTTTAATTGTAAACTTTGGTTTCCAATCTGATTTCTTTCTTTGATTAATTTCATACTTTTCATATCTTTCAATCATATTTTATCCCCCATATATATATATATATTTGTATATACACAGTCTTATAATTGTTTAATTTATCATCAACTTTTACATACCTGCCCCGTTCTGGTTGTGCCATATACCAAAACGAATCAGAGAAGCACCACGAACACATTCGTAAATATTTCATGGTTAAATTATGAAATTATAATTTTTTATTTTTGCAGGGAAAATACGGGGTGTTACATTCTCCCTACCTTAGGAAATTTCGTCCCTGAAATATAAGAATGGAGTAATGTGGTTTCTTGTATATAGCAACCAACTCGTGTCCATCCAATTTTCAACCATTTGTGTACATGTGCAAGGTGTTATACAAACAAGATAATATAAGAATGCAGTGCATGCCTAAGCGGTACCTTCTATATGAATGCAAATTTTTCTCAAAAATCCTTTGAAAACATAATGCGCACATCCTAAATAGACTGGCAATTTCTATATGAATGTGGTATTTGAAAATCAAAATTTTGCATCAAAATTTTCCCACACTCTTACTGTGCAAGCGTAGTTCATCGAATTTTTTCATCTAAAACCCTATCAAGCAACTTTATTTTTTTCAAATTCAAGAAAAATCTATTTTTCTAAATTTGATTTCCTATGTTAAAAAAGGTAGAAAACAGAAAGCTCCACATCCTCCATTTTTCTTTTAATTACCTTTTCTATCCGTACTTGGAATTTATGTAACTATTATATAAAGATTTCCTATTTTCCCATCCAAGCACAACCAACATAAGAAAACTTTCTTTGTTATAGATTTTCTTTTTCAACTTATCTTGGAAAAATTTATTCTAGTTCACCTTTTCTCAGAATTTTCCATTTTTCTTTGACTGTCATGTTTGTTGTTTTACTGAATTTTTTGTTTCTTTTTTAGTTATGCCATTACTCTTTTCTTAGCTTATTTAACTTATTCCTATGATCTAAGTTTAGTTTCAAATAAGCCTTCTAGTACCTCAACTAAAATAGGAAAACAAACGCTCTACGCGGCTGCTACTAAGGGCCAAGAATCTCAGGATTATGTCGCCCCTAGATAGAAAAGTTCAAACCATAGGATCAATGACAGGTTTAGGCGTTACCCTAACTACCTAACAGGAACAAGATAATAGAACGATCCCAACATAAATGTAATAACGGGTTTTACCCAACAGGAAAATTAGCAACGGGATCTAAACACTTACTTGCCCTTCACTATCTAGTAGTCACCCCTAGCCCTGGCTGTGTACTAACAATCATTTCCAAGCAACACCCCAGGCATTTCAATGCTTACACATTCAACGAGAACTTACCACTATTTCAAGATAATTCTCGATATTTACTCCATAGCCTCAAAAACTTTCCCCGTCTTCCTTACGCACTAATCCTTACCAACTCCATGATTTTATAAATGTGATTTTAGTTCCTCATTTTATTTTCCTTCCAAAAGTGAAAGTGTTAAAACTTTATTTTCCTCATCAAAACTTATTTTTGCTAAACCATAAAACATGTCATCTCAAAAAAAATGCAAATCAACTTTTTTTTCAAATTAAAAAATTGGAGTAGACAAGGACGACTATTATTCAATCAGGTTTACAACAATTCTTACTTATAATGTCAGTTCGGTTACTTACAACTAGGTGCAAACATCTACTCTATTATTAATTTCTACAACTTATTTTGTCTACCCAACAAAATTTTATATTCAAAAAATTATAAAAAATGATTGTCAAAAGAATAGAGATTTCAAAACTTTCTTTACTGAAAAATCTAGTTTTCAACAAAATGCAACGTTTTCTATGTTTTGCTTTTTAATCCTTTCATTCAATATAACATAAAAACCAGCGAGGTAAAGATGCTCTATAATGTTCACCTTTCATTGAGAGAATTTTATTTTAAACAAAATTTTCACAAGAAATCACTATTTCCAAAATACATCCCCATTTTACTCCAAAACTCAATATGTACTTTTTCAAATATGTTCTTTACCTATTTTAGAACTGTAACTTTTAAGAACAAAATTTGAAAACACCATAAACCATCTTTCAAATGCTTTTACAATTTCAAGTTCTTAAAATTTAACAATGGGGTTAGACTCAAAATGGGTTTCCAACCTACCTAGGCTTTCCTAGACACTCCCACAAAGCCAATTCTCTCAACTATATATATTCCTAATCCATTTTTCTCTTTTTAACCTTTTCCAATTTATAAGGTTTTACCGCCAAACCCACTAACCTGGAATACTAACATATGAGATTCACCTTTCTTCCATACAAAGTATTGTACACTTCCTACCGAAATTACCTAAGGGTCTCAGATTTCCATGTTCATTCCTTTAGTGTACAAAACAGATATCCCAACATTTACCATATTATCCTTTCTCTATATAGTGGGTTCCTCTATGGACCTAGGTATATATATATAATATATTTATATTTCTGGAAAAAAATACAAATACGTTCACTAACTATCTATACAGAAATCCAAAATTTAGGCTCTGACCCCAAATGTAACAACTAGAATTCCGACAGACCGATTTTTTTTAAAATTCTAATATATTGAAACTCATGTTGGTTTGTATAGTATCCTGTAGAAAAGACGGAGATAATAAACATATCAGAGCTCAGAAAACATCTCACAGCGGAATGAAATAAAATAAAATATAATCAAAATATAGCTTTACCCAGATAATAATACTGCCTAATTAGTATCCAAAGCTATCATATATCTGTACAAATCTAACCTGCGAGCATGTTATGAGGAGGGGGATCAAAACACAAGTTCCAGTGACTTAATTTAAACTACACATTCTGGATAACCCTACATATACCATCCAGTTACATTTTCTTATTTATTAGGTTACATGTATTTATAGCACTCAAGGCTTACACACACATCGTACCCATCTACTCCTCAGTAGATTAACCTAATATATATATATGTAGCTACCCCCAATTATTAAGGTATACCCCATGGTACCCTACTCGCATGGTCTCCGCCGTAACGCCACATAAATATACGCAGTCCAACATCCTACATCGGGCGACGTACGAATCCCAATATAACAACGCTACATTCCACATCGACCTGCCATCGCCATGCTATGCAAGCATATAGACCGTCGCCTTCGAATCATTCGATCAAATCAGATTCCATCACTGAGTAATTCCCTAGAGTCTACGATACATAACCCGGAGCAGACATGCATGTATCTTGACCTTCTCACATATGTATCGCCAATCGTACACGATTCCTCAACCATGAAGATACGCCATCCGGAAACAATATGCATGTATCCGCACATATTATCTAAGGTGCACCGAGTTCCGTAACAGAGCTATATTAGATACATGGAACTCAGTCGGGAGATTTTTCAGATATCTGTATACACGGATGCTATAGTCTACATTTTCACAGTTGCTATGGTCCTACCCGACCCCTCCCTCAACTATTGAAAGGCAAACAAATATGAGAGCTAGTGACGTGCCCCTAACAAACAATCTACATCTAAATTGGCATGTCCCGCAACCAAAGCCTCGATAGTAAAAGGTCAATAGTTTTTTGGTTTAGCTCTCTGCCTTTCCGCATCACGATGACTGTCGATGAACGGCACTGGACGATTACTATCAATCAGATGGTTAGACCCACTTAAGGAAAACATATGAGATGGCCGTAACCCACCTAGTCACAAGGCACCAGATTCGTCAAATCACCTATGCCACCCTACTTCTGACTGCCCAATATTGTGACAATCAAGGTATATTCACCGGGTAGTAACGCGCAGACCCTACCTCTGTGAGCACAGCCTAAACGCTGCCACAGAAAAGAGGACTACCAGGAGTACCCTCCATATCCAAGGAAGCCGCGTGCTTCCCCTTCCGATCCTTCGAATCCAGCAGAACAGGCAGAATAATCAAACGGACGTGCGTTCCCCTCATGTCTCATGACACCACGATGATCTACCCCGTTGGGTTCTTCACTTTCAGACGTACAGACTGGTCCTAGCGCTTTAGGTTAACGTGTTATTAGGCCCTATATCCAAACGTTTAATTATGCACTTGCTCTATCTCATCAGATTTCCAGTTAACTTGGTCATTTCAAATCATATTAACTTCTTATTTTGGCTACTAAGTTGTTCTCACTTATTAATTTCAGTTGTATAACTTACCCCATTTAAGTTCATTAATACGCCTTTATCATGTTATTCTTATCAGCAGATTTCAGATTCTAAGGTTTTTTAGATAACATGTTCTTCTTATCAGTAGTACTCAGATTCTCAGCCTTTCAGATAACATGTTCTTCTTATCAGCAGGATTCAAATTCTCAGGTTTTCAGATAACATGTTCTTCTTATCAATAGGATTCAGATTCTTAGGTTTACAGATTTCTTAATTTATAATTAAGTACTACTTATTGCAATTCATAAGTTTTCCCTTCTTTTCTCTACTTATTACAAACAACAAGTTTTCGGTTTCCATATTTACAGATTACTTAATTTGTAATTAAGTACAACTTATCTCATTACATAAGTTATCTCAATTTTTCTATCGTTTATTATAATCTAATTATAATTTCCACTTGTCCCTAGGACAAGCCTACCTATTATCTTTCCTTTTTCCCTTTCAGGTTTATTCATAATAGATTATTATCGTTCCCCGTTCATTGTAAATTTAGGCTTCTACCACAAGTTGAATTTAACCTCGTGTCTAGTGCGGTTACAATTTTCTATTTACTGTAATTTTAGGCATATTCATTCTTCCAAATTTTACTGTAATTCTTATTTACAATCTTTTGGCATAATAATATTCTTAAACAAATATTCATGTTCAATGTAAATTCCATAATTACAACATTTATAGAAATTCCCAATTCAGACAGGTGGTTTATGGAAATAGGCTTTATACAATAGAAATGTTCTTAGTTTAGGTTTTAGGATTACAGTACTACAGAAGTTCCATCATTTGTATGAAGGATACAATTCATTTTTAATTACAACAGTAATAATTTCAACAGATCTCAGCAGGTTAAACGTTCAGTAGATTAATTATTTCAGCAGATTAAACATTTCAGCAGGTTAAACATTTGATTAATCATTTCAGTAGATTTATTATACATATTAACGGGGAGTGCCATACGATAGACATACCATTATCAAAAAGGTATAACTTAAATCCACTCACCTAATAACTTTCCAATTCATGAATCCGGTCCAGACCTAGCATTTCATGGCTCCCCTAACTAAATCTAGAATTTAAATAACCATGGATTTACAATTCACAATAAGGTACACGTCAGCCGAAATACATCACAAGGCAGAACTAGACCCCCCCTGGGTTGGTTAACCCACTTGTTGATGGGTCGACCCTTGGGTCGACTCATAGGTTGACTCATCAAAGCTTGGGTCGACCCCCTCGGGTCCAGCAGTGCTTTTGTGTAGCTTCCTGTTTTGCTTAATGTTTAAATTGTAAAATTTGGTTTCCAGTCTGATTTCTTTCTTTGACTGATTTCATACTTTTTATATCTTTCAATCATATTTTAATCCTCCTTATATACTTATTTGTATATACACAGCCTTCTAATTGTTTAATTTATCGTCAACTTTTACATACATGCCCCGTTCTGGTCATGCCATATACCAAAATGAATCAGAGAAGCACCACGAACACATTCGTAAATGTTTCGTGGTTAAATTCTGAAATTATAATCTTTTATTATCGCAAGGAAAATACGGGGTGTAACAGTTTTGATAGATCTTATCGCTTACACCAGACTATTTTCTGACCCAAGGTTTTTTGTCTCTTCTTTTTATTTTGGGTACTCATTGACAATACTAAAGAGTAGACTTGATAGTAGGTCAGGTTACACGAGATGCTGAGTCGAGCACAAACTTAAAGGAGCTATAACGTATGCTTACTTGCATATATTTGTTTTCCCTTGTTATGAATGTACTCTTAATGTTGTTGTGAGGTTGACATGTATTCAGATATTATTGGATTTCATGTACATGACTCTGTGATTTTGGTGATTTGTCGACTGCTTTGTGTTTTGTCATCTCCCACTATAATACTATCTATATTTCTTATTATATATTGTTCATATGCTATGAGATATACAATAGGTGTAACAACCCGAATTTGTAACAAACAATCGTTAATTAACGAATGAATTAATTGAGGAATAACTTAAGAAAATAAACGTTAATTAGAAAAATATAGAGAATTGGGCAATGGGGGCTGCGCCATTGGGTGTGTTACGTAATTCTGGTTAAGATAAACATTTTGTTCGCTAAAATCAGACTTAAAATGAAAATTTTATAGCTATTTAAAAATTAAACAAAATCATAAAAGAGAAAAAAAATAAGACCCATGCTGGGTCGACGCAAGACTCAAGTGTGTCGACCCCTGTGTCAACCCACTTAAGGGTGTGGGTCGACCAAGACGTGGCCTAGGAACGTTGTTTGCCAAGCACGATTTCAACAGTTCGAGCTCTTTTTTTTTGGCTTTTGCTTCCAGATCCTTTTTGTAGTCTAATGGCCTAAAATCTAAACATAAAATCCAATGAACCTGGGCATAAAATCTAATGAACCTGGACACCCAAACTCTACTATAAATGACCCCAAAACCTAACCTAATCTTCATTACTCCATTTCTCTACCTCACTCAGATAACCTTCTTCTCAAATATAATTTTAATGGAGTATGGAGGCTTGGTTCTACACATATTTATGGGGGATATTTATAGATAGAGAGGATCTACATAGGCTTATTGGATTTGCTCGAAAAAAAAATTGACTATTACTATGATTACAAGATTTCTAAGTTAAGGTTAAAATTGATATAATAGTTGTTACAGTGTTTCAGATCTAAATCGTTCTGTTGTTATACATAGATATAGTTCATTTATTATTTATTTACAGATCTAGCTATCCCTAATTGTTTTATAAGTGAATAATTCTTTTAGATCTGATTTATGTTCTTGTTCTTTCCTTTTTTTTTCCTATTTTATTAAATTCATCACTGTAATTTATTTCAGTTATCTACAACTTTGTTATTCATATGAAATTTTATTGCAATTCTGCAGTTAGCCCTATTTTTATTTCAGATCTATTTCTGTCCATGTGAGCCTAGGCCATACAAGAGCCTAGGTCATTTCCTTTTTTATTTTTGACGTTGAAGTTAGGCATTTTTTAGCCAAAATCTTTCATTTGTTCTTATTTTTGAGCAAATCGGTTTAAACCACCTAACGGGAAGGTAATAACACAATTGGATAATAACAGGAAAACTGCATAAAAAGGAATAATTGGGGCTTAGTGAAATTTTATACAATAATGGGTATAATAGAGGCATGTTGCAATTTGATTAAAAGATGTAATCAACAAATGAACTATAATATTGCAATAGTATTGAAAGCATGTTAAAAAGAGGACATTGGGAATGTTGGAGAATAATGAATATTATATTCAAATAATGGACTTAGTTAGACATTAAGTAACTTGTAAACTGGAATTAATTGCACTTAATTAGACATTAAGTAACATGTATTTGGAAAACATGCAAATTGGAATTAATTGCATTTATTGGACATTAAGTGATATGTATTTGAAAACATGTAAATTGGAAAGAATTGCACTTAATTGGACACAAAGTCACATGTATTTGAAAACATGTAAAATGGAATGAATTGCTCTTAATTGGGCATTAAGTAACATATATTTGGCAAATATGTAAATTGGAATGGATTCCACTTAATTGGACATTAAGTAACATGTAAATGGAAAACATGTAAGCAGTGATAATTTGGACTAAATTGAACATTAAATGACAAGGATAATGGTTGTATAAAAAGATTACATTTATTTAGAAATGTTAATTACAACCTAGGAATATAACACGAGGTTATGTTTGGCTTATTAATGAACTTAAATGTGCTAAGTTAAAATTGTGTGATTAATAAGCTAAAGGGATCCATTCCAGTGAGATATACGGGGCTCATAGATATCCTACATATAAATTGGGGACCAAGTCTAGGGTTGACTTGTGTCAAGTGCATTTTGAGTGGGAACGCGTATCAATCAATATCCCTATTGTTATCATCGGAGTCTCGCACTAGGTAGAGGCTAGGACACGCTTTACTGTTTTGGATAGTAAGAGGTTCAAAAATGAGGGGGTACGAGCGCGTTCCATCAGAACGATGAGCGTGCATTGTTACGAATAGGGAAGATAAGACGCTGTAACGCCTGTGATTAATGTGTCTTTTTAGTTGATGGGTTCTGGGTTCGAGATTGATAACCCCGAATTCCACAGCTGGCACAGGTTATTCACATCTGAAAATCCGATCGATGGGCAGTATTAGGAAATTCCTTCCTAATTAATTATTTCGGTTCGAAATTATAGAAGTGCAAAACAGTAACATTGTCTTTTTGATAAGAATAGCAAATCCTTATTATCGGTTCATATCAGTTACTATTCACCTTTAGATATGCACAGACACTTACCCTTTTGTGACACTAGAACTACCATTTATCTATTTTTTTTCCTTAACTTAGTATTCGTGCTAGTAATCATAGCAGCTCACTAGGCGTTATGCATGACCCTTTTCCTTTCTTCCTTTCTCTTTCCTTTACCCTAGGCTTATAGGGAGAATGTGTATAGTTAAGATTTCTTTGTTGACTTTTTCATGAAGGATTTCTACAAAAATGGATTCCTTCCTATTCTCTTTCCAATGTTAGGTTGTATCTTTTTGACTATTTGGGGGATAATATTATTTTACTTTGATGTTGTTTTTGATTGAGATTTTGAGATATTGTATTTGGTTAATCGAAACAAAGATGATTTTTTATTTAAAAATGAAAGCTTCTTCTTTCGCCACAAATTTACCTTTTTATGTCTGTGAAATCTTAGTCTCTGCAATGTTTTATGCCTTTATATCTACAATGCTCCATATTTTCTTGATGAGATCCTCATACAGGTGGCATTAAGGAATGTGGGGGGGGGGGAGGGGGCTACAATAGGCCTGATTTTGATTGTCACTCTTGATCGCCGGTCTATATCAGCTTAGCATGCTATAACGCACTATTTTATCTATTTACATTCAAGCGGTATGGAGTGGTCATCACATTTGGTATCAGAGCTTTTGCTATACGATTTAACTAAAGAATTATGATGTATACGCGTAAAAGGGATGTATTTGTAGATTGTTGAATCTATACTCTATGTAGTAGTATATATAGTAGTCCACACTTAAGTACTGTTTTTGCATTTCTCGAGTTTGGACTGATTATTATTGTTGAATATTCAAGATGAGTTGAGTTGCTAGAAACACAACTAGGAACAACTATGCTTCGTGGGTAGTTGGCGTGGGTGGATCGGGGATGAGAAATCCCACTACCAAACTATGTTTGATGCTATGATGGTGTTGATCGCGGGCTACCCTTAGAGTAGTAGTAGGTGGATGTGGTGCTCCTATGTCAATACCACAAATGGATTTTGCCAAGCTATAAAAGGATTCCTCTACTTTGGGAGGCAAGTCAATCAGTGGGCCCGAGTCCACTATCGATGCCCAAAAGTGTTTGGACACTTATGCTCGATTTTCGAAGACTTGGGGATTGACGATGCTATGAAGAGGAAGCTTTCTTCTCAACAGCTTCAAAGTAGAGCCATGAGTTGGTGGATCTCTATCAATCTAGTTACCCTAGATGATTAGATTACTTAGGATGACTTTAAGACTAGGTTGGAGAACAAGTTCATTCCTATAGTCCAGGGGTCTATCTTGTTTAAGAAGTTTGCCGAGCTAAAATAAAGGATAACATAGTCTCGAAGTATGTCGTTGAGTTTGAAGCTCTCTCCAAATATGGATGCTCTTTTATCGAAACTCCCTATTAGAAGAATGAGAAGTTCATCCTAGGATTGGACTAATATATTAGAGAGACGCTCATAGATAATATTTAGGTTCTGTTTGAGAAGATGATTGATAAATCCCTTAAGCATGAGAGTATGCTCCCGAAGAAGGTTGCTTTTGAAGTTGCCGAGATACCGAAGACGCAACAGAGTGGTGGAGGTAATAAAAAGAAATGGAATAGAAAGAGGAAGAAGCAGCAAAGCAAGGGTGGGCCTAATAAGAAAGGGACATGAGGGAGGTTGTCTGCTTCATTTGCCACAGGAAAGGGCACTATGCTAGTAGATATCCAGTTAAGACTAGTGAGAAGAAATGCTTTAACTATGACAAAGTGGATCACCTAAAGAAAGATTGTCCAGAGCCGATGAAAAATAAGCAACTTAAGAAGTCGTATTCTTTGGTTGCAATTCCTACCTCTTCTATTGCACCGACTGATAAGAATAAAGGAAAGAACGTCGTAACGTAAAGTATTATTTTAATAAGAGATGTTTATATTAGAGTTTTATTTTGATACTAGAGCTACACAATCTTTTATCGATAGCGATTTAGTGTGTAGATTAGATTTGCATCCTGAATTTGTAAGTGAGTTCATAGTTGTTACTAACCTAGAATGGGGTCCACTTGTCTTTGTATGATTTGTCATGGTCATGTTATATCGAGTCATGGATGCTCCATTATTTGTGAGATTTTTCTCTAGAACTTTGCGGGGTTTAGGATTATCTTGGGCATGGACTGGCTAAGGAAGTATGCATCTAATGTGGATTACAAGAGGCTCTAAGTGGCAATCGAAACATGGAGAAGCGAGGGCTTATGCTTGAATATTTACAGGTGAACAGCGTATGGTTAGCTATTTATATTCACTAGGAATTCCGTAGAAAGAGTTGTCATCTACACCTATTTTTTTGTAAGTATCCAAATATCTTCGAGGAAGCTTCTTGATTGCCACCGTATCATGAGATCGAGTTTAGGATCAATTTGGTAAATGGAGCTAGACACATAATTATTCCATTGAGATGGACGAATTCTAGAGAGTAGAGGGAGCTAGAGGTGCAGGTTAGATACATTTTTAGAAAAGGATTCATTCGGTGAAGCGTATCTGAATGGGGTGCACCTGTTGTATTTGCGACTAAGGTAGATAACTCGTTGAGACTATGTGTGGATTATCGTGAGCTGAATAGTGTGACTAAGAAGAACATGTATCCATTACCAAGGATCAACAATTGTTTGATTAGCCGCACTAGACGAGGGCATTTTTCTAGATGGATTTAGCTATGGGATTTCATCAATTAATAACGGCATATGATAATGTGCCAAAGGCTATTTTTAGGACACCATCGGGTTACTTTGAGTGGTTGGTTGTGCCATGTGGATTGACTGATGTGTCAAGATATTTTATGGATCCTATAATTAAGGTACTCATAGATTAGTTGAACATGTTTGTACTAGTGTTCAGGGATGATATTCTTATCATCCAAGGAAGGAAGAGGAACAAAAAACTCACTTGAGGATTGTGCTCGATATGTTGAGAAGACACGGGTTAGAGACCAAATTTTCTAAGTGTCACTTCTGGAAGGAAGAAGTGACATTCTTGGGTTATGTAGTAACTTGACAGAGGATAACAGTGGAACTTGTTAAAGTAGTAGCAATTCAAGATTGGAATTAAACTAAGAACACTAAGGATATTTAGAGTTTCCATAATCTAGCTGGATATTATTGACGATTTATCTAGGATTTCTCCAAGGTATCCACATGGTCGACTAACTTGATAAATAAGAAACAGGTTTTTGATTGGGATGCATGGTGGTGCGAGCATGCTTTTGTGGTTTCACAAGAAAAAATGATGATTACACGAGTATTGATTATTCCTAGTAGGAATAAAGAGATGACTGTTTAAACGGATACTTGTGGTATATGTCTTGTTGCTGTATTGATGCAGATTGGAAGGGTTGTCTCTTATGCTAGTTGACAACTGAAGTCGCATGAAAAGAATTACCCTACTCATGATTTGAATTTGGCGGAGATTGTCTTTGCTTTGAAGATATCGAGACACTACTTGATGGGAGAAAGATTTTAGCTGTTTATGGATCATAAGTTGTTGAATTAACTTTTCTGCCAAAAGGGTCTTCACCTTCGACCATGTAGATGGTTAGAGTTTATGGACTCATATGACTTCAGCATTTCCTGTACTATAAGAAAGGGTAATGCTGTGGCAGATGCATTAAGTTGGATTCATGATAGACTTGTAGCTATGATTCTGGAGTGGAAATAACTAGAGTTTTTAGCAGGATATTATTTCAGGCCTCGATGTAAGTTGGAGCCTAAATTGGTAGTGAGTTTATCCATTAGATCTACTCTTATCGAAAGAATTAGAGCTAACCAAAAGCGGGATGCTAAGCTATTAGATATTTTGAGTAAGATCGAGAAGAGAGACAAATTAGAGGATTCAAAGCGCTATAAGATCAATAAAGATGGTTGGCTTCGCAAGGATGGACGATTGTATGTTCCAGATATCGATGATCTTCAAGGGGAAGTTTTGAGAGAGTGTCATCATTTAAGGTTGACTATCCATCTTGGTGATAACAGGATGTATCAGGACATGAGAAGGACTTACTACTGGGAAAATATGAAGAGTGATGTAACAAGTTCATCTCTAAGCGTATGAAATGTCAGTGAGTGAAAGCTAAGCAGAAGAAGCTGAGTCGGTTGCTTCAACCATTGGAAGTCCTAAAATGTAAATGGGAACAGGTATCTAAGGACTTTATTGATGGATTACCCTGGACTAAGGCATGTTATGATAGTATTTAAGTTATCGTGGAACGCTTTAATAAGAGCGCGAGATTCCTACATGTTAAATCTTCTAGGACGACATCAAAGTTGGTCAAATTATATATGAAATGGATTGTTCGACTCCATGGTATGCCAAAAGAAATAGTAATTGGCAGAGATCCTTTTTATACTAGCAGATTTTGGAAGCACTTGCATTAGATGTTGTGCATCGAGCTAATCTAAGTACAACTTAACATCCTCACGCAGACGGACAAACTAAGAGGGTAAATCGAGTTTTGGAAGATCTCCTTAAAGCTTTTATTTTGGATTTTGGAGGATCTTAGGATGATCACCTTCATTTATTAACAATAGTTATCAAGTGAGTATCGGCATGACACCTTATGAAGCATTGTATGGAAGAATCTATAGTGCATCTTTTTGTTGGTAGGAGGCAGGAGAGAAGGCGATACTTGGGCCTGAGATGATCTAAGAGACTTCAGATAAGATAGAGATCATCCATCAGCGAATGAAAGCAGTGTTTGATCATCAAAAGAGCTATGCAGATAAGTGAATATGAGATTTGGAATTCTCGGTTGGTGATAGGGTATTCCTTAAGGTTTCTCTACTTAGGAATATTGTCCGGTTTGGAAGGCAGTATAAGTTAGCTCCGAGGCTTGTCAAACCATTTTCGATCGCCGAGAGGATTGAGAACTTGGTGTATAGAATGGATTTACTTTCAAAGATGGTGTGTGTTCATAACATCTTTCATGTATCTCGTCTGCGGAAGTTTTTGCATGACTAAGGGTACTACATGGCACCGGATTAACTTAAAGACTTAGAAGTTGAGCATGAAGTTTTGAGGCCTTGTAAGCCACTTCGGATCACAGAGAATGTTACGCAGAAGCTTAGAAGGAGAGTAGTTAAGCTAGTTAAAATACAGTGTGGCGAGGACGATGGCGATTGTACATGGGAGACAGAGCAGAGTATGAGGGAGGCACATCCAGAACTCTTCAGATGGTATATCGCATTTTTAACATTACTTGCATCATCGTATCTTATACTATTAGATTCTGCCCAATAGATTAGGACACTATTTGAATGGATTGTTGGATTGCATATTGCTTGCAAGATTGATTGTTTGTGGTTGGTAGGCATGTGTGATTCTGTGTTAGATTATGTCTGTTTTAGATTTCGAGGGTGAAATTCCTAAAGGTGGGAGAATGCAATTACCCGTATTTTTACATACCAAGGATCATAAATAATTTTATTTTAATCACACGAAATCGCATCATTCTGATGCTTTGATATATAGTTAACTAGGATGCATTACACATCTATGGATTTTATTAGATCGTTTTGTGACCATTTTACCCCTTGGTATATTGTTATGCCATATTTTTTGATTGGAGCAGAATTAAGTGCTCAAACCTGCTCCACTACAAAGATTTGATGGTTTGCTATTCGATGGAGTGGTTACGTTAAAGAGTTAATGAACGGTTTAAGTAGATACAACTGTTTTGTGTTTACAGGGCTACTGGCAGATTTGATTAGTAGCTAATGGGTTGATTAGGTTATCCCGTTAGGGTTAATGACCCGAAGTATAAATATGAACCAAAGAGATTAGGTTAAACTTCGTTCTTCATTTTGCTAGCAGCCACGAGAACGAAGATTCTCTAGTTCTTCTTCCCAACACCGCAAAACTCATTCTAAATCACTCTTAATCTCCTCTAAATACATTCTAGAGATTAAATCTTTATTGATCTACACATTTTACATCATTTAGGGACTTTCTATGTTCATTATTTTTGATGTCCAAATCATTTAACCTTGATCTTCATTGATTTAGCGAGTAATTTAGATCTCTCACTATGCTATGTTATATGCTTAGAATGTGTGATTTTTTTAATCACATTTAAATGTCATCTTACACCAAACCATGATCATTTGTATTTATTTCAGTTTTTAAAATCTTAGGAATGATATAATTACTGAAAAATTGATTAAAATTATGAGTTCAGATTCATTTGCATGTAGATATATACTAAATCTATGCATATGAATGATTATTTCACGTCTTATATGAATTTGGGGGTTAAATATGATAGTTGATGCATATTATTGCTGTTTGAATTATTAAAATCATTGTTTAGATGATATATTTGACATCATGTGTTAGTACCATTGAAATTAGGTCTTGGAATGAAGATTGAAGCATAAACGAATCAAAGTTCATCGAAACCGCCCGAAAATTGGAGGTTGAGCTCTAGAAGGCGGCAGGAAGATGCCTAGAAAATTTGTGTTAAAATTCCCAAAGTACGTGGACCGGTACCGATCTATGGCTTATGAGCCGGTACTAGTCCATGAGGGAGCGTTATTTCAACTCCAAACTTTTTGATCGACTCTTAGTGGTATTTGCAAGTCATAGGCACAATTTGGTGTAGATGGAGTTGGCATACGACGTGAAGAGTTCTTCTAAGTCATGGATCGATAGGGAGTCACAATGGATCAGTAGGAAGTGAAGACCTAGGGAAGGAGTACTTCATGGATCCAAAGCACCCAACCGAGGATTGGCTAAGTATACAGATCAATACCGATCCATATCCTATGGATCGATAGTGATCCATCATATTGATGATTTATGTCATGCGATCCACAAGGAGAAAAAGTTGGTATTTCAAGGATCATGTTGGTTGTCTTGGTTTGACAGTTGCTGCTCCGGTTTGAGAGATACGCCATGATCAAGTAATAAACTCTTCAATGAAGAATTAGATGGAGAGTGTATTGAAGGGAAACTATGCTTTGTACGTAGAGAACATAACTATATGATAGTAAGGCAGTTCGTGGCGAACAACACTGTAGTATTGACTTGTTATGAATAATGTAATGGACACAGGCCATGGCGAACGATGCTGTAAGGATTAAAGTTATTCGTGGTGTAACAAAGCTTCAAGATAATGGATTGGCTAAGGGGGACTCAAGCTTTATATCGACAAAGTGGATAAACAGTGATACTGTTTCGCTAAGGAATCATTGACAGCTAGGAGTGTTCTAGTGGAAATCAAATACGAGCTATCGTGGGAATGGTTACTGGGATAGGATCGTGTACCCTCGGTGGTGAACCTGGGCCAGAAGGGGACGCATTGGCGAAGCACGAAGTTTCTACCAAAATCGGGATTTCCATAAGTCCTTGGTTGTGTTTTCCATAAGAGTATCAACGCATTCATGACTTTATAAGGTGATGGTTAGGATTTGGATGATGGTTGTTACATTTGCTTTGACACTCACAAGCTTCACTTCTTGTGTAGATTATCACTTATAAGGCTTAGAGAAGAAGATATGGAATAAGAGCTGAGTAGTCTAGATAGGTTTTATTATCTTATGAGTTGCCCACTTTTTCCTTTATTGCTTTGTGTATGACTATTTCCTTGAGTAGTATATATTATTGTGTTATCTTATGTTGACTCTTTGGTTGCAAGGGCAGGTCAGGTAAACGGGATGCCTGGCCGAAAACGAGATTGGTGGAGCTATATCACATATTTACTTATATATATTTACTTTTCATTGTTATGAGCATAATCTGAGTGTTATAGTGCGGATGACATGTATTCAGACATTATTGGATTTCATGTACATGACTCTGTTATTTTGATGATATGCCAACTACTTTGTGTTTTATCATCTCTTGCTACATTACTATCTAAATTTCTTATTATATATTATCCATGAGCTATGAGATATACGATATGCCTGGTTTTTATTATCACTCTTGATGGAAAATCCATATTAGCTTAGCATGCTGCAACACACTATTTACCTATTAACATGCTAGTGGTATGGTGTGGTCGTTTCATAAGAAAACATAAGTTATAGTACCCAAATTCACATTTTTGTGTTAATTTACAATTTTCTACATAAATAAAGGAAAGTAAAACAAACTCGATTTGAATTTACACACACACCAAAAAAACAATGAAAATCTCTCTTTATTTGCATCAATAATCAAAAACCCAAACAAATAAATATATTGACCATTTCTAGAATATTAGAGATTCAGGGGATTTTGATACGTTTTGTTTTTGTGGAATTCAGAATATGTATAGACATGATTAATCGAGATTCATACTAACAATTGTAGAAAAATTGGCAAATTTACAAGGATTCCCACTCACAGTACAGGCAAAGAAAGAAACTGTGAGTAAATCAAAATTTGGTTTACAACCTTGCACAAACGTTCTCCAATTCTTTCTCCTATAATATTCTATATGTATATGAACCAATATAGAATCATATACATATATAAAATTCTAGATCCAGTAATTCTAATTAGAAATAGATTAGAATAAAGGGAGGAGAAGAACTAACCTAACCTAAACTAGAAATAAATAAGATGGAGAAGAGAAAAAATGGAGGCAAAATCCAAAGAAGATGTGGGATTTAGAGAGGAGGTCAAGGATCAATTTATAGGTAATAAAACGTGTGAGAACTATTATATTTAAATTATTAACTTTGAATCATTCAAGTCACCTATAAATCAGAAAACCCATACCTAAACCTAGCCACCACCTACCACTTCTGGCTTGGGGCGGTCGACACCCTCCATACGAGGGCGTTCGACTGTCCAGTCACCTACTAAGGGGAGGCGGTCGACCCCTTTTCGGGGATGGCATGGTGAATTTTATTTACATGCACATTTGATTTATTATTACTTACTAATTAGTATCATTGATTTTTTTAGTTTCTTTTATACGTTGTCCCCTATTGCATGTGTATATATACACACGCAACTTATAATTTGAAAATGGAATATTCTCCTATGCTAACAATATTTATTTTATTCCATGTTTATGCCTATTATTTCATATTCAAGCCGGAATATATATTATTTTATTATTCAAACTTATTAAGTACGTATCCTTCATATACGAATGACATTTTCAACATATAAAATATGAGAATGAGCTAGAATCTCGCCGCGGATACAATGGTAATATTTTTTCCTAACTCCTAAATATTGAATATTCATATTTATAAATTATTATTATTTTATTAATTTTTGTTAATTATTCTTAATTTAGATTCTTATGTCTAATTAGGGTGTATTTTACGAGGTGTTATAGGTTACATGAAGGCTTATGCATACGCATGTGTTTAAATCCAAAAAACACGAAAAATAGTAATTCCTACAACATAGAGGAGCCAACCAACCCATCACTTAGCATTAAAACAAGCCGAAAGCAAAAGAGAAATTACTAGAGGATTAGTCAAGGGCAAATAATTACTTGGAGCCTACACTTAAGGGTATTTTGGGTATCACGTTAAGTATGTCTTTGAGTTTTAAGCATGTATAAATAACCCTTTATGTTACATGTAAATATATCCTTCTTTCATGCAAGCTGTTACAAATCAAAGTGAGAAATAAATTAAGCTTCTTTGTTAATGTCTTCCTAAGCCTCTTCTTGGTTCCATGTTTTTTTATTTATTTCACGCTTACTTTATTTTATGTTTTTATGCTTATGTTTTCTTTTTCGATTTTTTTCGGCTTATGCATGTAACAACACACTCATAAGGGGCCTAAATTCCTACCTATAAAAGCGTATCGAAACTTAAAGTTGTGCTAAACAATTCATTGGTTTCTATAAGAAATAAAATACACAAAGCCAGATAAAACATTATTTGACCTCACAATGAAATAGATAAAATATAACAGTGAAATAAATGTACTATATCATAAAACATCAAAATGTCATAATACATTTGATCCACAATGTCATAGAAACTAAGTTAAGGTACTTCATTATTATAACGACTGAGATACAATCAGATAATAATAAACCAAAAGAGTATCCATCATCTCCAAGACCATCATCCACATTATTGTCAATCGTACTCCACCGAACTATCCCATCTAACTTCTGTTGTTAAGAGAAGGAGGGTCAGAACAACATTTGTGGTGAATAAAATCTTTAGCTTGGAAGGAAACATTTTTCCAATACTTGGCAGTATAAAATCTATCATGATTAGGTCTGGGTGACCACAAACTCAAATCTAAATATTTTGTCTACATATATGTTAAATGGAAAGAGGTGTACCCTTATGATCACTCAAGGCTAAATATGGGCGAATTACTATGATCACTTAATACCCTTTGGCGAATACCTAAGATCACTTAGTGCCCCTTAGCGGACCGTAATCATTTAATTAAGTCCTTGTTTCCTAGTAGACCACACAAATAAATAATTCTCTCAAGAAAATGTGAGCAAAAGTAAACTGCCACTTAATACTGAGTTTTATTAGGCTACTCTTTGTTATTTATGACCCTCCCGATGGACCATTCATAACTATCTTGCTGATATTATAGTTGAACTCCTAGCCACTTAATACTTTTCTTAAATAGAAGGTTTCCCTTACATGTTAGGTGAAACTCTTATTAGCCTATCCCTAGGTGTTCCCTCGGCCTTGCCCCTAGATAAGAAGCAGAAAATTTTGGAGAACTACCAACTTATTCGAGATCAATTAATACCTCATAACTATTAAAGAAGGGTGGAACCGTAAACATTTTAAAACCTAATAAAGGCGGGCCTTATGATTGCAGTCCAAAAACTTCTAATGATAAAACCCTTGAAAGAGGAATGAATCCAACCACTTAATTCCCTCATACGGTGGATCAATCACTTAATACCTTCTTGAGAAAGGCTTATTTGCATGCTAAATAGCCCATGACACTAGACGCCTCACACTATCCCGTCTTCTTGTAGCTACCGGCAGCCGTGTTGTTCGGGCTGACTTCTACTTAAGTTAGGGTTAACCTCACATCCATATGTCATTAAACATTACTAAAGGCCACTAACTTAGACACAACACATAATTTTCCTGATGGGTACATTTAATAAGAAATTTCTAATTCAAGAAACTTCAATGACGTATTTGAATTACGTATACTATGCTAAATATAATAATTATACATAAATGCATGATAAATGGCATGCGTGCAAGAAAGTGTACTAACCATTGAAATTTCAACCTTTACTCCAAAAATATATTTATAAGTAGCATTATCCAAATTCATAATGTGGTGTATAAGATCTCATTAGAGAATAATAACATTAGTATGGAAATTTCCACAACGTAACAAAAGATAGACATGTAATCCTAGGCTTTAAAGATTACATTAACAAACAAAAAGGAAAAGATAATTATATAGATTTATATACATTATTTCGAGTACAATTTTATCATCTTTCCAATTGGGTGATTTATACTCAAAAATACGGATTACATGTGGTTTGTTGTACGTTAGTCTTCTAATTTTTTTATAAAATAGTGATTTGGTTACTCATAACTTATGGTACCTAAACTCGTTAATATCATGTAAGTTTAGGATTTATAGTAGAAGGGAAAGAGAATAAAAGAGATATTGTATTAAACTCACACAAGAACAACAACAAGGAAATCCTTTTTCATTTATATCCGCAATCAAAATCCAAACAATGAACCTAGATTAACAATTTCATAAAATTAGAGATTTTTGAGGGATTTTATATTTTCTATTCTTGAATCCCAAATCTCACATGCATAATCAATCCATTATTATAACAAGTCACAAGAAATATGTAAACTTAGAAATCTCACTTATAGTACAAGAGAGAGAGAGAGAGAGAAAATTGTGTTAATTTATAGATCTAGACTATAGCCACATACAAACATTCCCAATTTCCTCTTCCTTTAAAATTACATATATTAGATTCTATAATTATAAGAATGGAATAGAATAGATGGAGGAAAAAAGGAATACAACCTTATCCTAGACTAGATCTGAACATTAACATAGACGAAGAAGAAGAAATGAAAGTAGAAATCCTTAGAACATGTGATCTAAGAGAGGAATTAAGGCTCCATTTATAGTTGTGAAAATGCGTAGGAGCTATCAGATCAAAATTATAAAATCTAAACCATTCGTGACTTCTAAACCTATAAGAATAGCACTGATAACATAGTCACCACCATTTTTCAAGGCCACGTAGCGGTCGACTTCCCTCTTTGAGGGCGGTCGACCCGACGGTCAACCGCTCTTTAGAAGGAGTTGTCGACCGCCCTTATATTTCGGGAGATTCTAAATTTAACTCACATGTCATTGATTTATTAACAATTGGAAATTAATTTATGTGTTATCTTTTAAACCGCATCCCCTTTTACATGTATATATTGACACATAAATTTGAATTTGAACAAGGAATATTCCTTTCTGTAAATCTTATTTATTCTATCCATATTTATCAAATTAATTTTAAAATTCAAATCTGTATATTTATTATTTTATATTTAAATTTTGTGATATATGCATCTTCTTCATGCGTACTACATTTTCATCAAATAAAATATGACAACGGATCAGAATCTCGCCAGTAAGATGATGGTAATGTTTTCTTGGCCAATTCTTATGCAATAAGTATCTGTATTTTCACTATTTAATTACTACTAATTTTAGTTATCTATGTCTAAGTAGTGTATATTCTATTGGGTGTTACATTCTCTCCTTTTAAAAGAGTTTTCATCCCGAACTCTTATCAAAGGGGCGAAAAGCATAACTCGCTCTTTGTACAACCAAGTTATTTATTTATACATCCATAAAACAACCAAGCTTAAAGTGTTTATACACTATAGACATACTATGGTGAGCTCATTCCTAGCATGAAAGTGTGATATGTGATGTTGTATGTTTGCAAGACATCCTAGTACGCATGTAATATCCATTCGTCTTTATTGTACAAGATTCGAATCTCATTAGGGAATTAAATGATTAAAAGATTTGTGGTCTATAAAAAACTTATAATTATCTCTAAAGGGATAGTACATCTTGAGGGAAAATACTATAGCTGCAAGCTTCAAATAATGAAGAGGGTATTTCTTATCGTGATCCTTAATTGTCTACTTGCATAAGTAAGTACTCTTCATTCTTGCATGTGTACTTCTGCTAGTCATGTACCACAAGCATCCGTAAAAACTGTAAATATCTTAGTTCCGTCAGGGATTGTAAGGAGTGATGCACTAGTAAGAGGTTCCTTTTATTGTTCGAAAGCATTTCTCCAACTATTACTCTAAGTATACTGGAGATTTTTATTAGTCAGACGGGTTAGTAGGGATGCAATCCTTGGTTAGTCATTTATTTATTTCCTATAATATCCCGATATCCCCATAAAGTTCCTTACCACCGTTGCATTTCTAGGAATCTTCCATCCTTGAACGACTTCCACTTTTGTGGGGTCAATAGCCAAATCATTACCCGATACAATGTGTCCAAGAAACTTAACATCCTCTTTCCAAAAGTGGCACTTGGTGAGCTTCGCTTTGAGCTGATTCTTCTTTAAGATCTCTGAGATATAGGTGACTCTTATACTCTTTATAGTCCTTGGAGAATACAAGTATGTCATCTACAAACACAACGAAATTCTTATTAAGAATGACTCTACACACTCTACTTATCAAATCTACATAGAAGGTAGGGGTATTCGACAGTACAAAAAACACCACTTCCTATTCAGACAATCCCTTGGAACTTCTAAATGTTGTCTTAGGCTCGTTTTCCTTAGAAATCCTTAACTGATGAAATTCTATTGCTAAATCTAACTAAGAAAAGATTTTAGTGCCTCCCAAATGGTCAAATAACACAGCTATCCTTGGCAAGAGATACATATTCTTCGTCATCAACTTATTGGGTTCTCTACAATCCTCACAAAGCCTTAATAATCCATAAATTTAGATATCAAAAGCCATGAGAGCTCCCCATTTTGAGGTACTTTGTTGGACGAATCCTTTTTGTAGCAACTCTGAAATCTGCTTATCCAATTTATTTGTTCTTTCCTTACGAGCCGTAATGACCAACATTTTAATGATAGGATATCTAAATATTGATCGTTAATTAATTGAGTGACGATGGTTCCTTAGGCCATGTATAGATAATCCGTCCCTAGGTCAGCTCTAATTAGCCTCCTAGGTAAGAACCAGACGTTGCTTCGTGAACTACCCTACACACGTTATCTTCTATTAGGACCATTTAATACCTCATAGGAAAAAGGCGGACCGTATAACCATTTACTTCTCAAGGGTGGGAACAATGACTTAGGTCGTGAACCAAGGAGCGAACCTTAGGAACTGTTAGACCAAAAAGTGGTTCTAACACCTAAATTGACTAAAAGCAGAATGAAATAAGATCAAAAGTAAAATAGAGACACAGAATTTATAGTGGTTCGGCGAATAAAAGCCTACGTCCACTTGTCAATCACTATTCTCAATGATATGGTTGCAATTACAATGAGATATTCACTCAATTTCACTCACAACTCACATACATTCACTCAATTGTCTCAAAACAAATGTTAAAAGACGATTTGGATTATCCGGGAGTGCTGGAATTCGGTTTATGAAGGTGGTTGAACTCTCAAAGTGCCAAACAGAAGATCCTTTTCATTGTCTCCAGACAGGGTATTTATAGGTGAAAATTTGCTCAGAACCCGATCCGGATCGGAGCCACGTGTCTTCCATCCCATCAGCTTCGGGTTCGGATGGATTCCAGTGTTGACAACGCATCAGAGCAGTGGACGTTGTGGGTAGGAACTGGTAACACCCGCTCCGCATATTCAGGCGATCGTGGGGGAGTGTGATGTGGAATATGGGTTCGGATCGGAGGAGCGTGCGAGAGGGGTTCGGATCGGGGTATCCGATCCGACTCGGATTGTCCCAAGGCTAAGTCTTCATCCACTCTTGCTCCCTTCCTTTCCGATCTGTCTCTGTAGCAAGTAGGTGGCCCTCCGCCCCGATTGACAGTAAGCAACTCTCCGATCCGGATAGCAGTGCCTCTCTAATTCCAACAATAACAGTTCACCGATCCGAACAGCAAAACTTATCCGATCCGACCCGCTACATCGCTCCGATCCGACCCGCTATAGTGTTTTCCAAGTTCTTCAATGTTTCACATCTCAACTTTGTGTTGCCCAGTTCACAAAGTGGGCTAACATTTTGCCCCCTCAAAGGATGCTTCTGTTGGAGACGGAGCATGCTTTGACTATCATTGTACAGCGTTCTTCGAGGTAATTTTTCTTTTTGATTTTCCTTGTGTTTTCATCTTCTTCTTCAAACTTCAATTTAATTCGCTGCTGAGCTACAGAATTCGGTTCGGTTCGGATTCCGATCCGAACAGACCTCCTCTTCTTTCTATTTTTCATTGGACTATTGGGCCAAGCTCTGCTATTGGACTGTCGTTCCGATCCGAACGGGGAGACAAATAGTTGCTCTACTTCTCCATATAAACCGAGTCTTCTTCTTTCTCTCATTTCCCTTTATCGTTTTATTCTTTCTGCCTCGGAACTCCAGAACCTCGAGAAAGAGAAATAAGAACTTTTCACCATTCTCGTGCGAATTTCCAATTTACATACTCTGGTAGGTTTTAATCCTTGATTGATTTCGTGATAACAAGTTTTAACTGAACCGATGGTCAATTTGACCGATCTGGACATGGTTTCCACGCCGCAGTCTCCTCTTCCCTCGCTATCGTCGATGGTGGCCTCGCTGCTACTTCGAGGCGTTGGAAGAGGGAGTTATGGTTTGAGGCAAAAGAAAAGGAGGAAGAAGAAGAAGGTGGCAGGGAGTCGATTCGGGCGATAAAATATGGAAGGTGGGAAAAAGGGAAAAGGAAAGAAGCTCAGGAAGTCGGATCGGGTCGGGGCAAATAAAGAAAGGGAAAAAGAAAAGAAGTCCAGAAGATCGGATCGGGTCGGAGCAAGTAGTTGAAGAAGGGGGGAAGGGAGCTCACCTAACCGGATCGGATCGGACTGTAAGATGAAGGAGGAGAAGCATGACTACATGATCCGATTCGAACCGTTAGGGGAATCTATCTCCGAGCCGATCCGATTTTGATTCCTGAATTTCAAAGTTTATCCGAGCCCAAGACGAGGCCACACCCCCGATCCGGTCCCAATAAATGCGCCCGAACCGAACCGAAGGGCAGTCCATCGTAATGCATAAAAACTTGTTTAACTGGTCCAATCAACTGTTGGCATAATCTTCAACTTAATGGAGAGTTAGGATAGTGCCTTGCGAACGAAACTGGACATTAAGAACTACTTCAACCCTTTATACTTTGCCAAAATTTTGCGTCGCACTTTTAAACATTTACTTCACACTTTCCGCATACACTGTTTACACTTTAGTTTGCACACATGCACGGGGGGATACGGGCTAATTTACTCTAATTTGTGCTATTGCTTCTTCAATAGTTTTATGACCATGAGACCCAAACGCTCTTCTAGACTAGCTGCGAAGAAAGAGGCCCCGGAGACATCCAACAAAGTCACTCTCGAGGACATATCCTCCCCTTCGGATCCGGAATGGAATGATGAGGGTTCATATTACAAAGTTGGAAATCGCGAAAGTGACAATGTGTCTTCGGAGGATGAAGTTTCTCTAGGTTTTGAAGAGGAAGGAGGGATTGGTGACAACCGGGCTCCTGATGAGTTTGAATCGGCTGTCATATTGGAATCACCCCAAGACTCTGTTGAATCAACAATCGACAACGACAGACTTATCCGAATTTGTTTAAAATACGGGATACTAAAAAGGGACACTCTAGTGCCTTCGAGATCTGACCGTCCCCACAACCCTCCAGAAGGATATATGGCAATCACTCGGTTGATGTGCATGGTCGGTGCTACCCCTCCATTTTCTCCCTTCATCGTTGATTTTCTTAGACAAATGCGGATTGGCCCCATGCAGCTGCATCCCAATTCTTATGCCTACTTACGCACCTTGTATATAGCATATCGCGAGATCTTAGGCATAGAGCTCACTTTCGATGACGTTCATTTCTTCTACAACTTCAAGCATCGGACTCGAGAAACTCCTTCTTTCTGCTATTTTGAGTCTGTCCCTAAGAGGAAGATAATTTCAACGCCATTCAGTAGTAAAGCTGGAGATTCCAAACTGGAATGGTTTTATGTGAAGCGACAGCCTGGGTGTGCCAGGAGGTGGACAAAATCAAGTAAAGCACTGATTTTCCAAATCTTGGCTCTATACATTCAAGTCATCGCCTTAACTCGTTTTTCTTTTTGTTTACAGTTGACAACCCAAAACAAATATCAGACCAGGTGTTCTTTGACCGGATGCACCAGCTCCTTAATGGCGACCAGAAGTTTCTGACTATTGATGAGGTCCTTAAAGACGAATATCTTCATTTTCATGGGCTGCTATCTGTTACTCGTAGTATCGGTCATGGGACGGCTCCATACGTATATATTCCTCCAGTGGATGTAGTCCCAGAGACAGGAGAAGGTTCGGGAGCTCCTACAGTGCCTCTTCAAACTTCACCTTCTCCATCTTCTACCCAAGATGATGAATTGGCTAACTTGGCCGAAAAGCATCGTGAAGGGTATACTGCTCCTCAGGATGCCATTTCTCCAGAAAGGTCAACGTCTTCTAAAGAGTCGCCAATTGATGCTTCCGAGAGAGATGTCCCTAGTACTGATGACCCTTTATTTCAGGGTTTGGGAGACCTCCCCTTACCTGAAACTATATACACTTCAGAGGATTTTAGGAAGGATCCTTTAGTTTTCACCTCTTCTGAAGAGACCACTCCTGCTAAGGCTAAAGAGCATGCCCGTACTAGTCTAGCTTCGGACTCGGGTTGGTTGGGGGGAAACACACCACTTAGGACACACTTTACACAATAGCATTACCACTCATTGCACCTCTCTCTCTGTGAAACTATTGATTCTGAATTTCATTTGTCTTATTGTGCAGGCACGATGTCCCGATCTTACTATGATATCAGGAAGCTCCGCCGCAACATGTCCAATCCGCCTTATGACATTGAGTATGATCGCCGCGACGATCGCAGTAGGGAGGAGAGAAGGCCTTATGAACCCTATCGCTCTCGAACCTTGCGTTCTCGATCTCCCGTTCGGTCGGACCAAGAGAAATATAAAGGTTATCAAGGTCGTAGGGAAGAGGACAGGCCACAATTAAAAGACTCCACCTCTTCCCAAGAAAAGCGCAGCAGGGAGAGAAGTCCACCAAAAGATACTGAGTCGCAAAGTAAACGCAAGGTCCCTGCTAAATGGCCTAGAACAGATAAAGAAACTATTGAATCCTCCACACATAGGGACACTGAAATGACGATCCCCGCCCCTCCACCACTAGATGCTGAAACTGCAATCAAGCGGGCGTATTTGGAGGAGCAATTTACTGAACATTATTTCGAGAGCTTGACTTTTTTACCTGCCCTCGAACCTATTTCTTCCAGGTGGGTAGATGAGGCCAAAGCAAAGATAGATGCGGTTGAGAAACAGTATTCTGAAATGTTCAAATATTCATGCAACCTTTCTAGAATCATTCGTACTCTAATCACGAATGCTGATTCAATGCAAAAAACCGCGGAAGAAGATGCAAAGGCCTAAAAGAATCTAGGAAAATATTTAGAGGACACACAGGCCCAGCTTGCTGTTGCTCAAAGGGATGCTACTAACTTCAAACAACAATTTGAAGATATGCAAAAACGTTATCATGATTTGCTTGAATCTCACACTCAAGAGCGTTCTGAGTTAAAAAGCAAGCTGAAGATGCTAAGTCGGATGCCACTAAAACGCGCCTTGCCTACACTGACCTTGAACGGAAAAATGCCGAGTTAGCAAAGAGAAATGCTGAGCTAGAAAAGAAAAATGCTGACTTGGCTTCTAAGCTAATGGAGGCGGAGAACAGAGCTGCCCTGGCGGAAGGTAACGTTGAATGTGCTATCAAATCCGCTGAGGAGGCCCGCAAACAATTGTCAGAGGCGGAGGCAGAGATTCTGGGTTTCGGCGAATTAATGATTGAATTCTTTGCACACATCATCCGTCGCCGGAACATTTCTTGGATTGAGGATTATCCATCTACTCTAGTCCAAGTATGGAGTCAGATCGTTGAGTGGGAAAAAGAGGAGCTCAAGGTTGACTCCATCGATGAAGACAAGCTGATGGAGAAATACTTAAGGGATGATGAGCCAGAACGCCTAGCTGAAGGGCGCACCTCATTGCTGATGCTATGGAAGAAGAGAGGCGGAGGACTAAACAGAAGAACGTTCCCGAGGCTAGTTCCTCTTCTACTGCCCCCGCAACTTCTGAAGTAGAGGGGTATGATCCTGAAAACCCGGGAATCCCTCGAACAACTCTGCTATCCCCTATCCACGAAATGGATTCAGAGACAGCAGTTACCCCTGCCGAGAAGTCTTCGGAAGGTATCCCTACATTTTCTCCTCAATTCGTCAAGGCTATTTCTACCTTTCGCCATGTGATTGAGTAATCGATGAAAAACCAATTATTTTCTCCTGAGTTGATAACTGTTGCTTCTCAATCTGTAGGTATTGAGCCATTCGGAAAGACAGATGTGACCCAGGGAGCCGCCTCTGGGGCAGAGCCTACGGAAAAGGCAAAAGGAGGGAAGGACAAGGCTGCTCCTATAGATTTGGGAGAAGGAAGCGAACCGTCTAAGGCTGACACTCCCCATGATGAAGAAATGATAGCAGCCTTAAAGGATGATGGCGGCGACGGAGGACATGAGGAAGATCCAGAGGTGGCAATAGTCGGGGAGTCGAAAAGTGCAGATGATGTTACTTTGGCTGCAATGAAAGCTGACCAAGATAAACGCTTGCAGTTAAAAGCTGAAGACTTAGACCCTGAAATCCTCAAGCCTCTCGCAGTTGTGGATGCGGGATCAAGGTTAGTTGTTAAGCTTTCAACTAGATCTATTACAGAGGAACTCGCTAAAAAATCTTCTCTTGATTCCAGCGCTCCGCCCTCCGGGAAGAAGTCAACCGGTTCCAGCACCGCATCTTCAGGAAAGAAAAAATCAAAGCGCATCTTGACGGAGGCCGAGAAAGAGGCAAAGGATGCGGAGAAAGCCGCCAAGAAGTCCAAGCCTCACTCGAAATCTAAATAGTGGGTTGTCTTGCGTTGTTTTAGCATTTGGTAAACCAACAATTGCTGCTATAAGGGTGGCTCTTGCACCTTCTTTTTTGCTATTTTCCTTTACAAATTCATTCATTCGTAAATAAAAAATAATTCATTTTCTGCAATGTCTATTAGCCGTTAGTTCTGCACTTATGTAAGAATGCATGTTTTACTATAGTTGTGCAATGAAGTTATGATAGGGGAAATATGTGTATACATGTATGCCCTCAGTCGATCTCAAAAAACTATTCAAGACTTAATCAAGTAGTCTGAAAGTCCCCGATTTTCTGACGGGATTGCATTTTCTGTGTCGTTAATGCCTGTCGTTTTTTCTGGCATTTTTTTATACTCTCCTGTCTTATACTCAGGTTAGAGTTCTTACTGAGGCGGTCTCTTGTCTGGGTGCACCTTCATGCCTCAGAGGACGTCGTCTTCCCGTCCTTTTATACTCTCTCTCAATTCTCGAGAGTTAGAGTTAAGAATGTCGTTTTTTCAATCTTTTATGTCTTGTCGCACAAATAGTCATTGTGCTTTTTCTTGCGTATAAACTGTTTTCAACCTTTCAGGTTTTAAATCATCTTATATTCCATAATCGCAACAGAATAGTAGATGAAGGTATATATATCATGCATGAAAGTAAATGACACACGATATTTTTATAGTGGTTCGGCTAAGTCGTAGCCTACATCCACTTTATAGTTCTTTATTCATATCATCCGATTTTCCTAAGGCAAGTCGTGCCTTTTTACAGAGTTCATAAGAAAAATAACAAAGAGTACAACATTTCTAATCCAAATATCGCATCAAGTGTTGGGCATTCCAAACCCTAGGTACTTCTTCGCCATCTACGGTCGTTAACTTGAAGGTTCCTTTTTCAAGTTTCCGTTGGATGACAAAGGGTCCTTCCCACTTTGGACCGAGGTGAGGAAGGGATGGAAAGACTCTCTTTAGCACCAAATCTCCTGGTTCAAAAGTCCTAAGACGAACTTTTTTGTCGTAATAGCGTGCCATCTGACGACGATGTCTTGCCACACGCAAATCCGCTTCGTCCCTTTTTTCTTCGATTTCATCAAGAGACTCGAGTAAGAGTGCCCGATTCGTCATCGGGTCATAATACGTCACCCGGTGGGAAGGAACTTCAAGCTCTACTGGAATTACTGCTTATGAACCAAAAGAGAGAGAGAAAGGGGTATGACCAGTAGCGGTCTTAAATGTTGTTCGATATGCCCACAAAGCTAAGGGCAATTCGTCAACCCATTTTGCCTTTGCGCGCTCTAACCGTTTCTTGAGGATGGATTTTATAACTTTGTTTATTGCTTCAACTTGCCCGTTCGACTGCGGATAAGCAACCGCAATATATCGTTTGTCAATCTTATATTTCTGGCAGAAATTTCTGAATTCAATACCATCGAACTGGGTTCCGTTGTCAGTTATGATGGTCCTTGGGATCCCGAATCGGCATATAATATTTCTAACCACGAAACTTATCACCTTTCTCGCTGTGATCTTGGTTAAGGGCTCAGCTTCCACCCACTTCGTAAAATAGTCCACAGCGACTATTGCATATTTCACTCCTCCTTTAGCAATTGGTAGAACTCCGATGATATCAATTCCCCATGTGGCAAAAGGCCAAGGACTCACCATCGATTTGAGTTGGGTCGACGGTGCTCTGGGGATTTTGGCGAATCTCTGGCACTTATTGCAGCGTCGTGAATAATCAGCTGCATCTTTATTAATTGTGGGCCAGAAGTATCCATATCGCAATATCTTTTTCGCTAAAGTCTGACCTCCTGTATGATCTCCACACTCACCTTCGTGTACTTCTCTTAGTACACGTCTGATGTCGTTGTGTGCTATACATCGTAACAGGGGCATAGAAAATCCTTGCCGATAAAGAGTATCATCTTGTAGGACATATCTGGTAGCTTTGCGAACTATAGCCCTTTTCTCACTCTTCTTTGATGGGAGTGTTCCACTCTTAAGGAAGTTCTTAATTGGGGTCATCCACGACTCCTTCTCCGGTTCTGCTTCGAAAGCGAACTCAATTTCCATCGACTCAAAGCTTGGCGATTCCAACGTTTCAATTGGAATTATTTCAGTTTCTTCTGGATTGTCGGAACTAGCTAGCTTTGCCAGCCTGTCTGCCTTCTGGTTTTCGACTCTTGGGATATGCGTTATACTGTACCGCTCCAGGTTGCTCAACAGCTTTTCCACTTTCCCGAGGTAGGCGATGAGTCGAGGTCCCCGGGCCACAAATTCCTTTCGCACTTGGCAAACAACGATTTTGGAGTCGCAGAATATGTCCAACATTTTTATTCCGAGGTCTTTAGCAAGCTTCAGCCCGACAATCAGGGCTTCGTATTCAGAGTCATTGTTAGTCTCCGAAAATTCTAATCGTAGAGCGTAATATAACGACCGCCCTTCAGGAGTAACTAAGACGATTCCAGCTCGGGACCTTCGGTCGTTTTTGGCTCATCTGTGTATAGCTTCCATGAATCTATCTTTAACTCATCTTCGGACTTGACCACTCTGTCATTGATCACTTCCTCCTCTGGGATAGTGAACTCTGCTATAAAGTCTGCCAGAGCTTGCCCCCTGATCGACCTTCGTGGCTGAAAATTTAAATCAAACTGACTTAATTCTATATTCCATTTGATCAACCTTCCCGATGCTTCGGGTCTCTGCAACACCTGCCTCAGAGGCTGGTCAGTGTATATAGTTATTGGATGAGCTTGGAAATAGTGACGAAGTTTTCGGGATGCGGTTAGGAGGCTGTAAGCGAGCTTCTCAATCTTTGGGTAGTTGCGTTCTGCCGCTGCCAATTTCTTGCTTACATAATATACTGGCCTTTGCACTTTGTCTTCTTCTCGAACCAAGACTGTGCTAACAGCGTGAGCCGAGACTGCCAAGTAAACAAACAATTCTTTGTGATCCACTGGCTTTGACAAAATCGGCGGTTTTTCTAGTAGTTCCAATAAATTTCGAAAGGCCTCAACACAGTTCGGAGTCCACTCGAAGTTCTTCTTTCCTCTTTTAATCAAATCAAAAAAGGGACGCATTTGTCTGTGGCTTTGGAGATAAATCTACTCAACGCGGCTACTTTCCCTGCAAGACTTTGAACATCTTTAATTCTTCTTGGCTCTTCAATGTTTCTAATCGCTGCTATTTGGCTGGGATTGATTTCAATTCCTCGGGAACTCACAATGAAGCCTAGAAACTTTCCCGATGCCACTCCAAATGAACACTTCAAAGGATTCAACTTCATTCGATACTTTCGCAGGATACCAAACATTTCTGCCAGGTCTTGCGTATGGCTGGAGGACTGTTTCGATTTGACAAGCATATCATCAACATAAACTTCCATAGTCTTCCCTATTTGATTATAAAACATTCTGTTCACCAAGCGCTGATAAGTGGCTCCAGCGTTTTTCAATCCGAATGGCATTACAACATAACAATATAACCCCAAATTTGTAATGAAGCTCGTATGTTCTTGATCTGGCACGTGCATGGGAATTTGGTTGTATCTGGAACATGCATCCATGAAAGAGAGAAGTTCATGTCCTGCTGTCGAATCCACAAGCTGATCAATCCTAGGAAGTGGGAAACTATCTTTCGGGCAAGCTTTGTTCAAATCTGAAAAATCAATGCAAGTCCGCCACTCTCCGTTCGGCTTCTTTACTAAGACGGGATTCGCTATCCAGTCGGGATATGTCGAATCTCAAATAAATCCGTTCTGTTTCAACTTCTCCACTTCTTCTTTGAGAGCAGCCGACCTCTCCGGGCCCAGCATATGTCTCTTTTGCTTCACAGGCGGGTGTTTCGAGTTTACATTTAGTGAGTGACTTATGATGGATGGCGATATCCTACACATGCCAGCGTGGGTCCAAGCAAACACGTCCAGGTTTGCCTTCAAGAAGTCCGTTAGTTCTTCGGCCCGACGTGGATCCAACTAAGATCCAATCTTCAAAACTCTCGTTGGATCAGCTTAATCAATAGGAATGTCCACTGTCGCTTCATTAGGAGTTGCATTTCTAGTCTCTGGTTCCTCGTCTTTTCTGGGATCCAGGTCTTCAGGCGTTCCTTTGGGCAACTCCTTCGGGGCTGATCCCTCTAATTGCTACGCCGAGCCCTCCTTCGGAGGAGGCGAGGCATCTTTACTTTCAATGTTAAGTCCTTTCATCAATATATTTAATTCAGCAACATAGCAGGCCCGTCCGGAGACTTGATCCCCTCTCATTACTCCAGTTCCGGCTTCAGTTGGAAACTTAAGCAATAAACACCAAGGGGCGATGCAAGCCCTGAACTCAGCAAGGGCAGGCCTTCCCAAAAATGCATTATAAGGCGAATCTACGTCCAACACAATGAACTGAAGCATCCGTACTCTTCGGCGTTCTCCTTGTCCCAGGGTTACGGGCAATTCTATGTACCCCATTGGGGCTGTCGATGCCCCATTGAAGCCTCAGATCCAACCTTCGCATGGCTTCAAATCTTCAGATTCAAGCTTCATCTGATCGAATGACTTTTTAAATAAAATATTAACAGAGCTTCCGTTGTCTACTAACACCTTATGAACCAAGGCCGACCCAATGGTGGTAGTAATGACCAACGGATCATCGGTAGGTGACTGGATCCCAGTGTTATCTCTGCTACGGAATACCACGTCGTCAAACATTGTCTTCTGTTGCTTTATGGGAGCGATATCTTCCAAATCATCACACTCATTCACATCTACGTGCTTGGCAGCATTTACATATTGATCCATCGCTCTAAAACTGCGGATTGCTGGGTGGGGTTCACCCACTATGGAGTTGATAACAATTCCCTTGCCTTTCTGCTGCGCCGTAGGCTTGGGAGCAGATTGAATTTGTTTTGGAGCCTGCTCTCCTTTCCCCCTGTCCCTCGGGGCAACCTTATATTCATACAGTTTCCCTTCACGCAGCAGCTTCTCAATCACGTCTCTCAAATGTCGACATTCATTGGTTGAATGCCCATGAGTTCCATGAAACAAACAAAACTTCCCAGTTGCCATTTCTTTCTCTGTTGAGTCGCGAGGTGGCGGTCTTTTGTATTGCAAAACATTGTATGTATCCAAGTAAATGTTTTCCAGAGTGTCGTTCAACGGTGTATAATTCTCGTAGGTTTGGAATCGGGGCCTTTTGCTAGGATCACTTCCCCTATTTCTATTTCTTCTGTTACCATTCGCGTTATGGTTATTGTTGTTGCCCCCGTTTCCAGAATTGTCGTTTCCACTCTTGTTTCCCACATTTACTTCAACTTTTCCGGAACTTTCCCCAGACTGCTTCACTGCGACGTTACTCTGAATATTTTCTTTTGAAGCCACTTCAGACTTTCTCTTTTGGTTTGCCCTGGCCTCCTTTCGTTTTAAATGAATATCGGCCTTTTCATAAAATAACTCTCTCGTGGAGGGTGTCTTTCCGAAAAGGTAATCTCCAAACTCGGAGTCAGGATCGACTCCTTCTATCAAAGCCATCAAGATGGTGGGCTCATGCGGGTCACTAACTTCAGTCACAGCTAAGTTGAAACGGTCGAGGTATGACCTCAAAGACTCTCCTGGCGCCTGATTAATTCTTGATAATTCAATAACACTCTTAGACTTTCGGGTGTGGAGTCGGAACTGATTCATAAAACGTTCGCTCAATTCCCTGTAATTCGATACCGAACGAGGGGGAAGTCGGGTAAACCATAGCAGCGCCACATCTTCTAAATAGATCGGGAATGCTTTACACTTCACTGCGTCAGGAGCAGCAGCAGCATTCATGAGCCACGAGTATCGCATCAAATGCTGTCCCGGATCGGTTCTCCCATTATACTTGTCCATCTGCGGCAGGTTAAAACGTCGGGGAAATTGAAAATTGAGGATGTCGTCAGTGAAAGGAGTATGGCTTCGCTCAATGCCATAATCTTCATTG
Organism: Allium sativum; assembly: GCA_030737875.1. Taxonomy (NCBI): domain Eukaryota; kingdom Viridiplantae; phylum Streptophyta; class Magnoliopsida; order Asparagales; family Amaryllidaceae; genus Allium; species Allium sativum. The sequence continues at coordinate 432,908,088 of CM060925.1, read as the reverse complement.
GTATAGTTTCGGCTTTCGGTCATAATCTGGCGTACCATTGCCTATACATCAGCATTAGTTAGGGGCCGTTCCGGCTCCCTGGCCCTGGTATCCGGGTTACTTCTGGGCTCTTGTTCAGGAGATGCCCTTCTTCTTTGAGCTGCTTCTGCTCTGCTTCGTTCCCTACGCCTCCGGTCGATCTCGGGAGGAGGGGGCTGGAGCATCTGCCCCTGAGTGGGATTAGTATGGTTAGGGTCTCTCAAGCCTGGATCATTGGTTCCTAGTGCTCGTGCAATATCCTCACGGGACCCCAAAGATCCGAACGTCAGTTGCTCCAAATTCTGAGGTCGTTCGAGCGGCCTTCTTTCACGGGGCCGTTCTTCCTCGGAAGAAGAAGACTGATCCATTGATGTGTGGTGAACCGGGGATGGGGTTCTCTGTCTACGAAGTTCGCTGATTTCCCTGCTCATGAGTCTCATGTTTTCTTGCATCATGAGATTAGTACGCTCGTGGATTTTCATAGCCTCTCTAGTACTCTCAAGCATGTCAAGTAGGCGCGAGAAATCTCCTTGAGTAATGGGTGCGGATGGATTGACCTGATCATTGACCCTGGTGGCTGGAATCGGAGCATTTGCGGGGGCTCGAGTAGAGGTTCCAACATCACCAATTGTCGGGTCGGTTCGGAGATGGGAAATCGGGTCGGGTCGGAGCTGGGAAGCCTGTTCGGGTCGGAGCTGGAAAGCCAGGTCGGGTCGGTGTAGGGCGAGCTGCTCGGGTCGGTTCAGGTTGGGGGAATGCACTACTTCAGATTCTCCTACCCGGATCGGATCGGAGCTCTCCCCCTGAGTGCGGTTCGGATTTCCTGTATCAGTCCGTCCTGCTACTGAGCTCTGCCCACGAGACCTTGTCACAACTGCATTTTGCTGATCTTCGCCAACTCTGTTTCCTCGACTAGTTTGAACTTCCTTACCTTTTCCTTTGGCCATAGTTCTTCAACAATCAATTCAACAAATATTCAAGAGCGTCGAAACTTGAGGATTAACTTCTTTGAACTCAACGGTCCAAAAAGTAGAACGATAATCCCGAAAAACAAAGAATTCAGAGAATTCTCAGTGAAAGCACCAAAATGTTAGATCAAAAAGTGGTTCTAACACCCAAATTGACTAAAAGCAGAATGAAATAAGATCAAAAGTAAAATAGAGACACAGAATTTATAGTGGTTCGGCGAATAAAAGCCTATGTTCACTTGTCAATCACTATTCTCAATGATATGGTTGCAATTACAATGAGATATTCACTCAATTTCACTCACAACTCACATACATTCACTCAATTGTCTCAAAACAAATGTTAAAAGACGATTTGGATTATCCGGGAGTGCTAGAATTCGGTTTATGAAGGTGGTTGAACTCTCAAGGTGCCAAACAGAAGATCCTTTTCATTGTCTCCAGACAGGGTATTTATAGGTGAAAATTTGCTCAGAACCCGATCCGGATCGGAGCCACGTGTCTTCCATCAGCTTCGGGTTCGGATGGATTCCAGTGTTGACAACGCATCAGAGCAGTGGACGTTGTGGGTAGGAACTGGTCATACCCGCTCCGCATATTCAGGCGATCGTGGGGGAGTGTGATGTGGAATATGGGTTCGGATCGGAGGAGCGTGCGAGAGGGGTTCGGATCGGGGTATCCGATCCGACCCGTATTGTCCCAAGGCTAAGTCTTCATCCACTCTTGCTCCCTTCCATTCCGATCTGTCTCTGTAGCAAGTAGGTGGCCCTCCGCCCCGATTGACAGTAAGCAACTCTCCGATCCGGATAGCAGTGCCTCTCTGATTCCAACAATAACAGTTCACCGATCCGAACAGCAAAACTTATCCGATCCGACCCGCTACATCGCTCCGATCCGACCCGCTACATCGCTCCGATCCGACCCGCTATAGTGCTTTCCAAGTTCTTCAATGTTTCACATCTCAACTTTGTGTTGCCCAGTTCACAAAGTGGGCTAACAGGAACAAACCCAGTCTTAACCACTTAATATCCAATAAAAGATTGTTCATCCACTTAATACCTTTTTCCTAGGAAGACCTACTTTGCACAACACACAAACACACACACACACACGTGTGTATATATATATATATATATGCATACTTGATATCTTACATTAGGCCTACCACTTGTAGATGCTGTATTTGTCTGGCAGTTCCGAGTAGACTTCTACTACAAGTTGGTCCTAACCTCGCATTATAGCATACTAATTATAATGGCCCTGTGACACTTAAACCTCTCACATTAACTAGATTTACTTGTAGACGTTGGATATGTCAGTAAGTTCTGGGCAGACTTCTACTACAAGTAGCAGTTAACTACATACGTTTATAACTTCTATTTTGAATAGATTCCTTTTTCTGATGTTTATTCATTCGGAAAGAGTTAATATTTAGATATATAGAAATCAACGCATTCAAATTCTTTATTTCGAGGAATAGAGATTCAAACCTATTGAATTTACAATTGTCCAAACCTCAAACTTTTCCCCAAAAATCAAACATGTGAATTTACAAAGAAAAATAAAACCGAATGAATTCAATATAGGAAATCCAAATGATATAGAAAATCATACAAAAGAACTCGGTCCTTCTCTTATTATTACAACAACCCAAAAACAAATAACTTGATTGATCATTTCTATGAACAATAATAAATGGAGGATTTTGGGGGTCTAATCATATTTTCTTTTCGTATATCCCAAATCCCCCAAGGCTCAACAGTCGAAGTCCGTAACTATTAGATTATAGAAATTAGTAACTTAGTTAAGTTCCACTCACAAAGTTACAAGAAGAAGCAACAAGAGAATTGAATGGATAAAAGTATGGATTTTGCCTTCGAGAACGAACAAGCTCTAACCTTTCAAATATAAGAATCGCATATATTAGAATTCTTATATGTATAATTCTAAATCTTAAAATAATTCTAAATCTAAATCAAAATAGAATAGAAGAAACGAAAATAGATTAAGAAGGTAGAAGAAGAACCTATTTTCTTTTCCGAAGATTTAGCAATGTCAGAAAGGAAAGGAAGAGGCAATGAAGAGAATGGAGATAGGGTTTAGAGTGAGGATTTGGGGGGCTATTTATACTTTTTATCATGTTTTGAACCGTTAGATTAATTTGATTAAATCTAGACAATCCAATTGATAGATAATATAAATAAATGCCTACACAAAACAACCCTCACCAGGTACCCAAAAGAAGGGCGATCGATACCCTCCCTATGAGGGTGGTCGACCCCACTTCTGGGGCGCGGCCAAGAGAAAATTCCTCTAGAGCGTTACTTTTTTCATCGTTCCTTAATTAATTCCTTTTATTTCTTTCCTTAGTTAATTTATTCTTGACCCCTACTATGTGTGAATATATACACATAAGTTTGAAACGAAAGGGAATATTCTTTTTATGCTTATCCTATTTAATGTATATTCCCATCTTGTATCTATATTCATTTGTAATTCAAACCTTTGTGTAGTAATATATACGTACAACTTAATTAATTAATAACTTTTACATACGGACTTCGTTTCTAGCAAATAAAATATGAAAACAGATTAGAATCTCACCACGAACGCAACTACTATACTTTTGTAGCCTAATTCTTGATTGTCCTAAATTCCATTTTTAGGGCAACGACCCGCATTTTACGCATCAAAGGATCGTAGAATATTTATTTCATTCACGTACTAAATCCTATAGTCATGTAACATTAGGGAACGATTATTCAGGTCATTTCCCATGTTCACGATTTTTACCGAATTTTAAGTGACCGTTTTGCCCCTAGCGAATCTTGTTTCACCTATACCTTTTGATTGGTAAGGAATTTTGACCTGAAACCACTTCGATTAGATCTGAATGATGGTTTACATTTCCGTAGAGTGGTCACATTAATCAAACAGACTTATCGTTTGTGAGATATGGCTGAAACAAAGTTTGGAAGATGAAAAAAAAGCATAATTGGTTTCAACAGGGTGATTCGCAGCTAAGCCCATAACCTATTTTAGGATTAGGGTTATGGGAGGGCTGAAAGGGTTTTGGAAAATATCCCCTTTCATTTTCTCAGCTGCTACAAACATTCCTTGAACCCTAGCAATGGCCTCCATCTTCCAAATCTCATTCTAATCGCTTCCTAATCGCTTTTAAACCACTAATTGACCAAAACTACACCAAATCAAGAGAACTTAGCATCAAATCAGAGATAGAGCTGCTGCTATAAATTGGAATTCGTGCCATTCAGTCATAGTTTCAGATCTAATATTCATTTGTGGCTAAGGTGAGTGATTTGCACTTTTATTCACTAATTATGGCTAATTAGGGGTGATTAGCGATAATAAGCGAAATAATGCATCATAAAAATCTGAAAAAATATGTAGAAATTCTAAAATATTATTTTATGTCACTGGTCAAAATTAGGGTTAATTTGGATTAAGTTCGCTAATCCTATTGTTAAAACATGGTTAACGTATTAAATGAAAATCATGGTTTTGGGTATGTTTGATCCGAAATAACCTATGTAATTGATGTTTTGATCTTTTTGGTTGGACCCATATGTTTTCACTGTTGTTTGGTATGTGTTATAAGTGCACATGAAAGTTAGGATGGTTGAAAACGCCGTCGTGAGGTGAAAGTTAGCTTGCTGGAAACTGCTGTGAGGTACGGTTCGTGACCCTGTTGCACGAACAAGGTCGTAAGGGGAGGCACCACGAGCCGCAGGGGGAAGGGTTGCACGAGCCGCTAGGAGGAGCATCACCACGAGCCGAACCACGATGAGGACCCACGAATTGGAGGACGACCACGACCCGAGGGAAGACCCGACCCGAACCGAAGTACCATAACTGGAATGCCTCGAGCCAAACAAGAAGTCTTAAACCGAACTGAGGAGTTGAATCCGAACCGAATCGGAGAAGACCAGAACCCCAGATGCAAAGGAAGTCCAAATGAGAAGTTATCTCTCAGGATCCAGTTGGGAACCAACGAGTTAACTTCTAGAGTTGGGCTTTGCTGCGGGACGTGTGAAAAGGGGTTATCGGTGTCTATAACTTTGATTCACCATTGAAGAGAGGGGTAACCTAGAGCCAAGGATGTATGGACTGGGTAGTGTTATTGACTATAGACCAGGGAAGTTTGGTCATAGTAATAGCTATACGGAGTTGTCGTTATGGCCCCAATGGGTTTGATGACCAAAGCGGTGGATATCGTATGCTTTACGCACTAAGTGAGTGATGTGAGGATGATTACTATGTTTGATGTTTGCTATCACCATGACATGCACACTCCTATTTTTACACTTTATGTTAGTGTTACCATAGAGTACTGTACATCTTGTTGTGCTAACTCTTTGGTTGCGGGTCCAGGTTCAGGTATGATTATTTATACATGTTATTGTTTTACTTTGCTGCTATCGCTCATACTAGAATTTTGTCTAAATCAGAGTTTTATGTCTCTTCTTCTTACTCTGGGTGCTCCTAAATGAGCAGACTAGAGATAGGTTAGGTGTTATGCACGAGTAGCTATCCGGAGACGAGCAGGAGGCTTCCACGTACTATTTACATATATTCTCCCTATGTTGTTGCTGGTCACTACATTGGGCATTAGTAGTGTACCTTTTCTATTTTGCTTTAGAGACAGTATTTTGAAGTTGTAATAATGGTTTTGATCATAAGCTGTATTTTGGATTCCGCTGCTGTGATGGTTTAGTTTTCATCTTGCCTGTTTTATGTCAAGTTATGTTATTATTATATTTTTATTCCATGTGCTGTGAGATATACTACAGGTTCTTTGGTGATTTTTAGTTTCAAATTCTTTTCCTTGACGACCGTTCAGTGCTAGTCGGGCATTGGTACAAGCATCTCAGGGAAATGTCGACTGGTGCGGGGCGGGCCGTCACACTTGGTATCAAAGCCTAGTTTGCGTAGTTAACCTAGGGGAAGACATCAGGGAGAGATAGTATACATATATGAGAGCACGTATTTGTGATATTTTGGTTTTCAAAGACTATATATATATATACACTATTAGTATATCTAAAGATGAAGTTGCACTGCACGAGCACCACTAAGGAGATGGTTAAGCGTTTTTATCTTTACAAATTGAACGATGAGCTGATATACAAGGAGTATGGTTCAGGAGCCAACAATGGGAATGTCCCTGATATGAGGACGATGTTTACTGCCTTCATGCGAGATATGCTTAGGGATCCTCAAGGAGCATTTCCTAATGCTGCTACCGGTGGTGGTGCAGCGGTGCAGGCGCCTAGAGACGATTTCCCAAGCTCAGCAAGGATTATACTAATCTTGGTGGAAAGTCGTTCCATGGAAAGGATTCGTCTACGGAGGTTCAGAATTGGCTTGATAGTTGTGAGTGCATCTTCGAGGATTTGGGGATCGATGATGCGATGAAGAGAAAGCTAGCATCGCGTCAGCTTCAAGGACGGGCAATGAATTGGTGGAATTCCATTAAAGCGGCAACTCCCGAGGATCAAGTTACTTGGAATCAGTTTAAGACTCGCTTCAGTGACAAGTTTACTGCAGCTGCTCAGAAATCAGAATTGTTTTAGAAAATTTTGAAGCTTAAGCAGAATGGTAGGGCAGTCTCAGAATATATTGCTGAATTCGATATTTTATCGAAATATGGATTATCTCTTTTCGATACTGCCGAGAAGAAGAACGAAAGGTTCATAACTGGTCTAGATGAGTACTTGTGGGAAAGATTCATAAACCATATCGATGGGACTTTCGAATCTATTATGGGAAAAGCATTGAGATCTAAGAGCCTTTACCCTAATTCGAAGAGCGAGGTTGTTATTACATCTGTAGAGGAGCCAAAGCTGCAGGCAAGCAGTGGAGGCAAGAATAAGTCCCAGAATAAGAGGAAACAGAATCAGATCAAGGATGGTTAGAAAAAGAAGAATAATAAAGATATCAAGTGCTTTAGCTGTGGCAAGAAGGGTCACTACGCTAGCAATTGTCAAGCAAAACCTGGAGAAAAGAAGTGCTTCAACTATGGCCAAGTGGGACATTTTAAGAATGAATGTCCACAACCCCTAAGGAGAAGCAAACGGTGAAAGCATATGCTATCAACGTTGTTCCTTCTTCATCGAATGCCCCAACAGCGACACAGAAGGGAAAGGGTGTCGTTATTCAAGGTATGCTTTCTGTTTATGATGTTCCTGTTTGTGTTTTGTTACCGGGGCTTCGCATTCCTTTGTATCTGGTGACCTGGTAGATAGGTTGGAACTGGAACCCGAGATTGTCGATAGACCTTTAGTTGTGATGAACCCGATCGGTGGTTCGACTAGCCTTAGTATGAATTGTCGTAATTTGGTCTTATCAAGTTATGGATGCATGTTTGCTTGTAATCGCTTTGTTTTGGGTTTATTGGGTTTGGCATTAATTTAGGAGTCGATTGGCTCCAAAGACATGGGGTGGTGGTAGATTGTGAGTGGTCTTCGGTGACCATTAGAGAGGATGATGGGAGGAGGGTGGTATTGGGTTGCTTACCTAGTGATGAGGGGATGGCTAGTTTTCTACATTCCCCTGACATCCCGCAGGATGAGTTATCAGATGTGCTTATTGCTGGCGAACATCTTCGGGGAAGTGGCCGGACTTCCACCACACCGAGAGATCGAGTTTTGTATTGGTTTAATGAAAAATGTCAGGCCTATAGTGATGCCTCTTCGTCATATGGCGCTAAGGGAGCAGCGAGAACTCGAGGTGCAAGTGGGCGATCTTTTAAAGAAGGGATTTATCTGTGGGAGTGTTTCCGAGTGGGGAGCACCAGTTCTATTTGCTACCAAGGCTGATGGTTCCCTTCGCTTATGTGTAGACTACCGTGAGCTGAACAAGGTGACTAGGAAGAATAAGTATCATCTTCCATGGATAGATGATTTGTTTGATCAACTGAATGAAGCAAGAGTGTTTTCCTAGTTAGATCTCACGACAGTTTTTCATCTGCTCCAAGTAGCAGTTGAGAGTATACCTAAAACGGTATTTCGGACGCCTTCTGGATTCCATGAGTTGTTGGTCATGCCGTTCGGGTTAACCAATGCACCATCATATTTTGTGGATATTATGAATAGGGTATCCAGGGATCAATTGAATAAGTCTGTTCTTGTGCTCGCAGACGATATCTTAGTTTATCCGAGGACGGAGGAAGAACACAAGGAACATTTAAGGATAGTGATGAAGGTGCTGAGGAAACACCAATTGAAAGCAAAATTTTCTAAATGTCACTTCTGGAGGAGGGAAGTGCGGTTCTTGGGCCATGTTATTTCAGAGAATGGTATTGCCGTGGACCCTGCGAAAGTGGCTACGGTGCAAGATTCATCTACGCCCAAGAATGCAACGGACGTGAGAAGTTTCTTGGGATTAGCTGGATATTATTGTAAGTTTATTCAAGACTTCTCCAAGATAGCAGCACCGTTAACTCAGTTGACAAAGAAGAATCAAGTTTTCGTTTGGGACGAAAGGTGAGAGAATGCATTTAAGAGCCTAAAGGAGAAGTTAACGTGCGCGCCAGTGTTAGTTATTCCTAAAGGGAATGAAGAGATGACAGTATACACGGATGACTATGGTACCGGACTAGGTGCTGTACTAATGCAAGGAGGTAGAGTTGTGGCCTATGCTAGTCGGCCACTGAAACCACATGAGAAAAGGTATCCTACCCATGGTTTGGAATTGGCAGCAATCATGTTCGTGTTAAAGATGTGGAGACATTATATCTTGGGAGAAAGATTCGAGTTGTTTACCGATCATAAGTCATTAAAGTATCTTTTCTTCAAAAGGATTTAAATCTTCGTCAGCAGAGATGGTTAGAGTTCTTGGCTTCATAAGATTTCAATATCGCATACACACCCAGAAAGGGCAATGCGGTAGCTGATGCATTGAGTAGGAGTGCCAGTTTGGGTGCTATGTTTCTTGAATGGAAGCAACTGGAGTATATCCAGGATATGATTTCAGATATAAGTGCGAATTAGATCCAGAGATGTTAGCAAATTTGACGATCAGACCGACTTTGATTGAACGAATTGGTTCCAGTCAGAGGGACGATCCAGACCTATTGGAAATCATCTCCAGGGTAGATATGGATATCGATGGTGAGAAGATGTACAAGTATGGACTTGATCGAGAGGGATGGCTTCGAAAGAATGGGAGACTGGTTGTACCCAACGTTAGTGGATTAAGAGATGAAGTGCTTAGAGAATGTCATCACTCGAAACTGACTATACATCCCGGTGGTAACAAAATATATCGAGACATAAAGTAGACCTACTAATGGGAAGGGATGAAGAGAGACATTGGGAAGTTTATATCCAAGTGCATGAACTACCAGCTAGTTAAAGCAGAGCAAAAGAAGCCAAGTGGTTTGTTAAAACCATTGGAAATTCCCGAATGGAAATGGAAACAAGTCTCAATGGATTTCATTGACGGTTTGCCAAGGACTATATCGGGTCATGATAGTATTTGGATGATTGTGGATCGACTGACCAAAAGTGCAAGGTTTATACCGGTCAAGTCAAACAGAACGACAACTAAGTTAGCAGAACTGCATATGAAGCGGGTAGTGAGATTTCACTGAGTACCTAAAGGTATTGTGAGTGATCGAGATCTATTATTTACTAGTGGATTTTGGTAGAGTTTACAGGAGGCTTTAGGGTCAAAATTACATCTTAGTACCGCATACCATCCTCAAACCGACGGCTAAACAGAGAGGGTGAATCGTGCATTAGAGGATCTCTGGAGAGCTTGTATATTGTATTTTGGAGGGTCATGGGATGACCATTTGCATCTGGTTGAGTTCGCATATAATAACAGTTATCAGTCCAGTATTGGTATGGCTCCATTTGAAACTTTATACGGAAGACCGTGCAACTCACCATCATGTTGGTTAGAAACCGGTGAGAAATTTGTGCTTAGGCCAGATATGATAAGAGAAACTTCAAATAAAATCAAGGTTCTCAACAGCGAATGAAGGTTTCGCAAGATAGGCAGAAGAGTTATGCTGATAAAAGATGAAGAGAATTGAAATTCTCCGTTGGCAACCTGGTGTTCATCAAGATCTCTCCATTAAAGAGTGTGATTTGTTTTGGTAGGAGATGTAAGTTGGCACCAAAGTTTGTTGGTGATCCATTTCTAGTTCTTGAGCAAGCGGGGAATTTAGCGTATAAAGTTGGATTACCAGACAAGATGGCAGGAGTGCACAACGTATTTCATGTTTCCTAATTAAGGAAGTTCGTGCACGATTCTGATATGACTATTCCACCAGATCAATTGGATGATATGAGGTGGAATCTGAGGCAGTAGGGAGCCACAAAACGATTCGTATTGTCGGACATGATACGAAGCAACTTCGAAGGAAGACGATGAAATTGGTTAAGTTCCAGTGGGGCAATAATGAGAATGACTGTACTTGGGAAACATAGGAGAACATAAGGAAGTCGTATCCAGAACACTTTGCCTGGTAAGGTTTTATTACTAATATAATTATTCCGCATGTTAGGATAGGCATGTTATGTTTATTAAGTATGTTTGATTGTTGCAAATGGTTGATAGGCATGCGGGACCCATTGTTGTTTTCTTAGTTAAGGAATTTGGAGGCCAAAATTTCTTAAGGGGGGAAGAGTGTAACGACTTGCATTCTATGCATCGGAGGATCGTAGAATATTTATTTCATTCACATACGATGTCGTATCGTCATGTAACTTTGGGGAACGATTATTGAGGTCATCTCCCATGTTCACGATTTTTGCCGAATTTTAAATGACCTATTTGCCCCTAGTGAATCTTGTTTCACCTATAATTTTTAATTGGTAAAGAGTTTTGACCTGAAACCACTTTCATTGGATTCAAATGATGGTTTACCTTTCCGTAGAGTGATAACATTAATCAAACGAACTTACAATTTGGGAGATATGACTCAAACAAGGTTTGGAAGATGAAAAAATAGCATAATTGGGCTTAACAGGGTGATTAGCAGCTAAGCCCATAACCCATTTCAGGATTAGGGTTATGGGAGGGCTGAAAGGGTTTGGGAAAACATCCCCTTTCATTTTCTCAACCGCCACAAACATTCTTTGAACCCTAGCAATGGCCCCCATCTTCCAAATCTCATTCTAATCGCTTCCTTATCGCTTTTAAACCACTAATTGACCAAAAAAACACAAAATCAAGAGAAATTAACATCAAATAAGGGATAGAGCTACTGCTATACATTGGAATTCATGCCATATCAGTCATAGTTTCAGATCTAATATTCATTTGTGGCTAAGGTGAGTGAATTGCATTTTTATTCACTAATCATGGCTAATTAGGGGCGATTAGTGATAATTAGCAAAATTATGCATCTTAAAAATCTGGAAAAATATGTAGAAATTCTAAAATATCATTTTATGTCACTGGTAAAAATTTGGGTTAATTTGGATTAAGTTTGCTAATCCTATTGTTAAAACATGGTTAAAGGATTAAGGGGAAAATCATGTTTTCGGGTATGTTTGATCCAAAATAACCTATGTAATTGATATTTTGATCTTTTTGGTTGGATCCATATGTTGTCACTGCATTTTGGTATGTGTTATGATTGCATAGGAAAGTTAGAATGGTTAAAAACGCCATTGTGATGGGAAAGTTAGCTTGCTGGAAACTGTTGTGAGGTACAGTTTGTGACCCTAATGCACAAACCGGTTCGTGAGGGGAGGCACCACAAGCCGCGGAAGGAAGGGCACCACGATCCACCAGGAGGAGGATCACCACGAGCCGCATCACTACGAGCCGCTAGGAGGAGCATCACCACGAGCCGGACCACGATGAGAACCCACGAACCGGAGGAGGACCACGACCCGAGGGAGGACTCGACCCGAACTGGAGTACCACGAACCGGTATGCCTCGAGCCAAACAAGAAATCTCAAACCGAACTGAGGAGTTGAATCCCAACCGAACCGGAGAAGACCAGAACCCGAGATGCAAAGGAAGTCCAAATGAGAAGTTATCACTCAGGATCCAGTTGGGAACCAACGAGTTAACTTCTAGAGTTGGGCTTTGTTACGGGACGTGTGCAAAGGGGTTATCGATGTCTATAACTTTGATTCACCATTGAAGAGAGGGGGCATGTAGACGAACCAGAGCCAAGGAAGTGTGGATCGGTTGACCCTTAACCTAGAGCTAGGGATGTGTGGACTGGGTAGGGTTATTGACTATAGACCAAGGATGTATGGTCATAATAATAGTTGTACGGAGTTGCCGTTATGGCCCAATGGATTTGATGATCAAAGCGGTGGATATCGTATGCTTTACGCACTGAGTGAGTGATGTGAGGATGATTACTATGTTTGATGTTTGCTATCACCATGACACGCATACTCCTATTTTTACACTTTATGTTAGTGTTACCTTAGAGTACTGTACATCTTGTTATGCTAACTCTTTTGTTGCAGGTCTAGGTTCAGGTATGATTATTTATACATGTTTTTTTACTTTGTTGCTATCGCTCATACCAGAATTTTGTCTGACCTAGAGAGTGATGTGAGGATGATTACTATGTTTGATGTTTGCTATCACCATGACATCCATACTCCTATTTTTACACTTTATGTTAGTGTTACCTTAGAGTACTGTACATCTTGTTGTGCTAACTCTTTTGTTGCAGGTCTAGGTTCAGGTATGATTATTTATACATGTTTTTTTACTTTGTTGCTATCGCTCATACCAGACTTTTGTCTGACCCAGAGTTTTGTGTCTCTTCTTATTACTCTAGGTGCTCCTAAATGAGCATAGTAGAGACATGTTAGGTGGTTATGCATGGTAGTTGTCCGGAGACGAGCAGGAGACTTCCACGTACTATTTACTTATATTCTCCCAGTGTTGTTGCTAGTCACTACTTTGGGCATTAGTAGTGTACCTTTTCTATTTTGCTTTAGAGACAGTATGTTGAAGTTGTAATAATGGTTTGGATCATAAGCTGTAATTTGGATTCCGCTGCTATTATTATATTTTATTCCATGCACTGTGAAATATACTACAGGTTCTTTGGTGATTCATAGTTTCAAATCCTTTTGCTTGACGACCGTCCCATGCTAGTCGGGCATTCGTACAATGCATTTCAGGGAAATATCAACTGGTGCGGGCCAGGCCGTCACATTTAGCCTTTTAATATACTATTAATTATTATTGTTGTTTTTAAATTAAATTAATATATTTCTAAATTAGGTATATGTTATAGGGTGTTGCATTCTCCCCACTTATTAGAGATTTCGTCCTGAAATCTTTTGAAGGGGCAATGGAACACAACTCGCTCTGAACGACCATGTTATTTTAAAAACATCCATAACTCATAGTGATTATGATTTGCAGACTTTCTTTAGTGAGCTCAGTCCTAACGTGTAAATGTGATAAGCAATGTAATATGTATGTAAAACATCCTAATATGCATTTAATTTTATATGAGTGCATAGTACATTTGTATTATATCTATACCATACCATCCATACTAGAAACCACGATGCAACCAAAAATGATAAATTAGGGGAAAATAGTTACCTTGAGAGAAGTTTTCTATTAGTAAGTCTAACCTTCTCCTCAGCCTCTTATGTGCTCTCCATAGGGTTATCTCCCATTGAACTCGGACAGTCGAATAGATTTGTTGCGGAGTCGTTTGATTCTGTGCTCCATGATCCTTGCGGTGGAACAGGGCACCCTAGACTCCAACACGAGGCTTCCTATGGCCCCAATATCGTCATGCTCGAGTTTCTCGATTGAATCATGAAGGCATTTGCGAATAGGGAAACATGAAAAACTTTGTGGACTCCAAATAATCGCTCGGGAAGATCCACTCGGTAGGATATCTTCCCAATCCTAACCATAATCTTAAAAGGCCCAATAAAACTGGGAGTGAACTTCCTGGTCTTTCCAAATTGAACGGCCTTTTTAAGAGGAGAAACCTTAACAAATACCAAATCTCCGACATCAAATTCCAATTATCTCCTCCATCTATCAACATATGACTTTTTTGGATCTTGGGCAGCCTTTATTCTCTGCCAATCAAAGAGATAATTTCCGTGGATTCACGGATAAGGCCAGGTACGAGTAAAACCTTATCGGTAGTTTCCCACCAACAAGTTGGTGATTTGCATGGCCGCCCATAGAAAGCTTCAAAAGGGGCCATACCAATCGTCTCTTGGTAACTATTATTGTAAGAAAACTCAACCAAAGGTTAGTGATGCTCCCATGCTCTTCTAATGTCGACTATGCAAGCTCTGAGCAGATCCCACTAAACTTTATTAACTCTTTTCGTGTGGCCGTCTATCTGCAGATGATAGACTGTGCTAAAATTTTGGGTCATTCCCTATGCTTCTTGAAGACTCTTTTAGAATTCACTATTAAATAACGGATCTCTATCACTCACAATAGTAGTTGGAATCCCATGTAGCCACACAATCCCCTTAACGTACAATTGGGCTAACAAGGCAGCAGTCCAGCTCTTCTTAATGGGAATAAAATGGGCACTTTTTGTTAATCGATCCACTATCACCCAAATAGCCCCATTCCCTTTCTTACTCCTAGGAAGGACATCAATAAAATCCATAGAAATGTGCTCCCGTTTCCAAGTGGGAACCTCTAATGGTAACAAAAGTCCTCCAGGATTCCCCTGTTCCATCTTTACTCTTTGGTAAGTTCGGCATCCAGTAACAAAATCCGCCACATATCTCTTTATTCCTTTTCGGTAAAAGCTCCTCTTCGTGTCCTTAAACATTTTATCAACTCCTAGGTGAATGGTCATCCTTGACCTATAGCACACTTCAAGAATATCTTTCCTAAGATCCAAACTCTTAGGGACACAAATTCAGCCATCTCTTCTCAAGCTATTATCACTATTACCAACAGAATATCTACTAGAATGACAAAAAGATTCCCCCTAGGAACTTTTTCCTTTAACTCCCTCAACTCATTGTCAAGGTCATGTTCACCCTTGGTTCTTTCAAATAAAACAGATCTTATCTCCATTGCTCCAAGAAACCCTTGAGCTGTCTCATATGGTGGTTGCAAACTAAACCTAGAGAGAAACTTTGACTGCCACCACTTGGTAATAGAACTAAAGACGGCATGCTTCCAACTCAAAGTGTCGGCCACGACATTACCCTTCTTAGAGGTATACTGAATGGAGAAATCAAAAGATGCAAGATATTCCATCCATCTGTGCTCTCAAAGGTTCAGTTCCTTTTGAGAAAACATATGCCTAAGGGATTTATGATCTGTTAATAACTCAAACTTCTCTCCTAGAAGATAATGCATATAAACCTTGAGAGCGAAAACTACTGCTACTAACTCCAAATCATGGATGGGGTACCTTTTCTCGTAATACTTGAGTTGTCTACTTGCGTAAGCAAATACTCTACCCTGTTGCATGAGGACTTTCCCAATGCTATCCCACATGCATCAATGAAGATAGTAAATATATTGGCTCCATTCGGTATAATCAAAATAGGTGCATTTGTGAGAGATTCCTTTAACCTCTCAAAGGCATTCACACACTTCTCAGTCCATACAAACTGATGATCTTTCTCAGCAATTGGGTTAAAGGGGTAGCAATTTTTGCGAAGTCAGTGATAAATTTTGTGGTAATAACAAGCTAACCCAAGGAAGCTTCTAGCCTTAGTTACATTTCGAGTTATCTTCCATTCCTGAACAACTTCAACCTTAGCGGGGTCAACTACTAATCCATTCCTTGGGACAATATTCCCTAAAATTTAACTTCTTCCGAAAATGGCATTTTGAGAATTTGGATTTAAGTTGGTTATCATTTAGGATTCCTAGGACCCTTCTCAAGTGATCTTCATGCTCCTTATGGTCCTTTGATAAGATAAGTATATCATCTACAAACACCATAACAATCTTACTAAGTATCCCTCGAAATACCCTACGTCAGGTCTACAAAGAAACCAGGGGAATTTGTCAATCCCAAAGGCATGACCTCCCACTCGAGTAGTCCATCTAGCTTACTAAATGCCTTCTTGGGCATATTATCTTCTGAGATCCTTAGCTGGTGGAATCTCATAGCCAAGTCTAACTAGGAAAATATTTAGGCTCCTCCTAAATGATCTGACAAGTAGTCAATTCTAGGTAAGGGATTCCTATTCTTTTTGGTCAACTTATCAAGTTCCCTATAGTCAGCACATAACCTTAAAGTTCCATCCGACTTCATAGAAAATACTAATGGGCCATTAATACGTTCAAAGATATGAGGTTAAGCCCAACTTGCGGTAGAAGTCTGCTCGGAATCGCCCGACAAATCCAACATCTGCAAGTATTCGGTTTAATATGGGATGTCTAGTATGTGTGTGTATACACTTGTATGAAGTATGCCTATCTTGAGAAGATATTAGGTGGCTGACTTACCTTGTTTGGATATTAATTGGCTAGGAATTAGGTCTCTTCTAATGCTTATTCTTTAGAAAGGCTGGATTCAATGGACCATGCCTTATTAAGGTCTTATGTGGTCATTGGGTCCGTCTTTCTCTTGTACGGTATTAAATGTCTTGATTAAAACGGTAGATAGATAAGTAAGGTAATTCATTGGAAGTTCTCCCTTCTTGTCTAGGGGCTATGTGACGGGCATGTAACTCCCCGAATTTTCTGAGAATATTAAAATTAACAATTTTAAGAACACTTAATTTTTAGAGGAAGAATTAAGTGAAATGGGTTGCGCTATTACGTTCATCTCAAAATTTTGGTCAAGATAGACATTTGGTTTGCATAAAACGGACACCTTATGAAGAAGTTATTAAGCCTTGAAGTTTGTATGCATAAGAGAAGCATATATATATATATAAATTAAATAAATAAATATGTAAAAAAGTTCAAAACAGCGAATCGGGAGGGGGAATAACCGAACCGGCCCATTTTTGAGGTCGGCCCAAGCCCCGCTGGGTCGATTAGGGGTTGATTCAGGGTGTTTGGCTGTCAATCCATGGGTCGATTCGCTATAAGGAAGATGTGGCATCTGATTGGTTCTGATGGACTCCTTGCAGAGTCATTAGGGTTGATGTGGCTATTCTATCTTGTCTGAATGGCTTTGATTTGCTCTAGGTTAATCTGACGATTCCTATTAAATCAAACTTCTATATTAGCAACCTAAATCTAAACCCTAAGCCACACAAAAATATTCCTAGAGCCGTCATGCCGTCAATGGTGAACCTAGAATTGCCTTCATCTCTTTAAGCTCAAAAGCAAGATAGAAGCTACATCAAAATCAAATCAAAGCTAATCTAATTCAACTAAGAGAATTCAACGATCTACATCAAAGGCGAGCAATTCAGTTTCAGAATACAGATCCCTGAAATCAATTTTTTTCTTTTGATCGTAAGTGTAGTTATCTTTCAGATGTGAATAAATTGAAGACATGATTTGTAATGAATTGTAAAATAGAATTGTATCAAGTTGTATATGATGCTGATTCATGTTTATTCATGTCTATTTTATCATATATGCCTATGAACTATTGTGGTCCATCAAACCTATCATGTTATGTGGAAATTGGGGAGTAAACCTATGATGTTGTATAGGAATTTGGGAATGAAATTATCATATGTAAGTTTGGAGATAGTATGATACATACAAGTTTTAGGCTGAGTCATGTCGTTTATGCCTAATTGTTTAGAGCCATTATGCATACATGTTTAGATCTACGACCTTATATGCTTAGATCTACAACTTTATATGTCAGATCCATATGCTTTTATGATAGATCTAATTTGCAAGTTCACCATTACATGCCAAGTTTAACTTGTATAGTTTTATGTAAATTCATATGCTTGTGGTTCATGTTGCATAGATAAAATTTGCAAGTTCATAGTTAAAAGTATATTGTTCTATGCCAAATCCATGTGACATATGTGTAGTTAGATCCATACTTTTATATGATGTTGGAATGTTGCAAAGTTCCTCTTTTCCCCTTTTGTTTTATAAGTTAGGCTAAAATATCGAGTCTAACATTCTATGTAATTTTGCGAACCTACAACGGGGGTAACGTTGGGGAAAACATGAAATTACATGTAATTGGCATGTTTGAAACATAAGCATGATAAGTGGCATGAAAATGGTATAATCTATATACCTAAAATTTTGAACGTGATTTAGAAGGAAAGTGGGCCATGATAATAATTGATTTATAATTTACATATAAATATGTAGGATAAAAATGAAAAATTACATGGCATAGATTGGTTCATGAAACGGTATATTTAGTATACCATTAATTGTGAGCATAATTAAAAGGATAATTATGGCATAATTAAATTGGGAATAATTAACATATGGAATTTGTCGTAAATAAGAAATATGTAAATTTAGAAAAGACGAATATGCCTAACCCGAGGTTAGACTAAGTTGTGGTGTAAAACTGCCTGGAACCGACCGGCACATCCAGCGATCACAACAATACCTGTCTAATGTAGGTGGTTAGTGCATTGAGCCCAAAAGGACCCGAGTTTAGACTGAGTTGTGGTGTAAAACTGCCCGGAACCGACCGGCACATCCAGTGACCACAACAATACCTGTCTAATGTGAGTGGTTGGTGCTTTAATAAAGCTATGTCAAGATTGGTAGGGTTAAGTCAATTAAGGAAACACTTAACCAATTAAACATGTTAACTAAACTGATGGGTGAGGTTAAGTAAATTTAGAACAATTAACCGTTATAACATGTTAATTAGGCAAGTGGGTGAGGTTACGTAATTTTAGAACACTTAACTGTAATAACATGTTAATTAGACAAGTGGGTGAGGTTAAGTAAATTTTGAACAATTAACCGTTATAACATGTTAATTAAGCAGATGATAGGGTTAAGTTAACTAAAGTAACACTTAACCAAAATATATAATGACTTGTGGTAGGGTTAGGTAGCACAAGAGATAAACTTGAACAATATATAATGACATGCGGTGGGGTTAAGTAATACAAGAGGAAAACACTTAACCAATTATATAACACGATGTATGGGAAGGGTTAAGTTAACACGAGAGGGAAACACTTAACCAATATAACATGATTTAAGGTAGGGTCAAGTTAACACCAGAAGGAAAAACTTAACCAACATGACAGGATGAGTGGGTGGGTTAAGTTAACTTGAATTGATTAATGACATTTGACCAATATAACTTGATGAACGAATGGGGTTAAGTTAAACGGGAAACACTTAACCAATATAACATGATGAATGAACAGGGTTAAGTTAATAAATCACACTTAACCGATCCAACATGATAAGTGAGAAATGTTAAGTTAATAAGAACCACTTAACCAACATGGCATGACGAGTAGGAGGGTTAAGTACATGTCCGGTTGGTGGTTAATATTAATAAACATATAAGCCCACAAAACTTAACCATTATATAAACATGCATGAATCTGTGGGAAGGTTAAGTATACGTCGGGTTGGTGGGTAATATTAGTAAATATAGGCCCACAAAACTTAACTATTAAATAAACATGCTTGAATTGATGGGAGGGTACATCTCGTGTAGGTGGGTAATATTAGTACATATAGGCCCATTAAACTTAACCGTTTATTAAAAATGCTTGAATCGATGGGAGGGTTAAGTACGTATCGTGTTCGTGGGCAATATTAGTAAATATAGGCCCACAAACTTAACTAATAGGAAACCCTAGTAACGGGGACCCATTTCAGCAGTAACCCACATGGATGTATCACGGTACCCTGAACTAGGCAGGGGGGGCACGATTACTGGGCTAATTATAAGCGGCCAAAGCAACGGCAGGGGTTACGTCATTGTAGGTTCCGACGGTTTACAGGCATGCACGTACTCCGGAGTGGGAAAAAGCAGGCATTAGGTACAAGTAGTTATACACTGTGCATCTTGAATCGTGTCGGGTTGCTATCATAAGGATTGATACACCTTATGGTGGGACCAGCACAGGGTATCTTCATTCAAGAGAGGGCCGATTGACACAGACACATGGAACATGAATACAAGTAGGGAGCCAATCGATAGGGTAGTAAGGGTACATCTAACATGTTCTTGGCAATTAGGCTGAGTAAGGTGGAATCCTCACGATAGGTGTACACCTAAAGGCTACCACAATTACAGGGGTTGGGATCACGATTATCGTTTTATACAGATTACTAATTGGGACACTAGTTAGGTGGTGTAGAGATAAATATAGAAATCAGATTAACTGAGTAGTAGCGAAGCAGAGAAAAAGTAGAAGCACATTCAATTCCCCTTGCACTTATCTTGTCTTTAGTTACCTTGTTTTAATGGTATTGTCCTATTTTCGGTTTATTCATGTCATGATCCTTTATCTTGTTTGCATGCTGAAAGATCATTGGACTTACCAGACTTATGTCTGACCTAGTTTTGTTTTTCCTCTTTTCTTCCGTTCCCCCCCTCCCCAGGTTTTCGGGGAGGAAACACTTTTACTTAGCTTGGATTACTTATTGCTTCAAGGTCATCATGTATTGCTTTGGATTCAATCTCATTTCAGCTATGGCTTGCTTTACTCTATTGGGGAATAAATCGATGTTATTTTTATGCTTCTTTTATACTTGGAAGTTTTTAAATCAAGACAGAAGTTCTATGTATTACTTTTAGTATGATTGAGTGTTGTAAAAGCTTGACTGAACCACATTGTTTATAAAATGACTTTATTTTCCACTATTTTATTTGTCTGTCTTGTAATTTATCTGCATCTTTTACCGATAATGCTCCACCAAAGTTAAGTCATTCCCTTTGTGAGTGACCTTAAAGGAGGTGGGGTGTTTCACTTGGTATCAGAGCTGAAGGTTACCGGATCAGATAAAAGATTTGAAAAATTATTTTCAAAATGGTTTTAAAAGAAGCATTTTCAGAAGAAAAGTTTTGTTTTAAAGGCGTATTCCCCAAAGCCATATGCACTATCTTTTGATCCTCTATTTGAATCCTTGTTTCCTTCTTTTCTGAGTCTCCGTGGCTCCTGGCTTTATGGGAGGTAACCTCATCGCGGCATGGTTCTGTAGGCTCGACGAGACTACGACACTTGTCAAAGGGCAAGCAAGTGCCCAACTTCCATCTATAGCCGTAGTAGTTTCACCTACGGCTAATTTTTCTTTCGAGATTTGTAGGATTTTCCTTGCGATGGAGGCATCTTTCAAAAGTCCTGTCAACAAGTTACACAAGGATGGCAAAGAAGAGAATAAGGGAGTTTGGCTAAGGAGCACAACCCAAGGGTGAAGAACTCATGGATATAGACTTGGTTCACAAATGAGGGGAGGAAAGAACAGTAAAACCTAAAATAAGAGGAAGTATCTTTATTACGGTATAACGGGTCGTATAATTAAAGATAAGGGAAAGAACAAATGACAGGATTTTCAAGAGGGCAAATGCATGCTCTCACCGCCAGCATACCTGGGAGAGAGGTAGTAAAGCTTCGGTTGAAAAAGTTTAGTTTTCTTTTGATCATCTTGTTAGTACTCTTTTGATTTTAGCGCTTCACATTCTTTCATATCTGCTTCCATAATTGAGTCTCTGCACCCTAGAGCTTGTATAGTAGAGGATCCCATTATTTTCTCAAATCCAACCGGTGGTTCGGCTCATTTATCTTTGATTTTTAAGGATTTGAGAATAGTTATATTAAGTACCGATCTAAGTGTAATGCTTATGTTTTTGATTTCATGGGCTATGGGTTGATTCTAGGCATGGATTGATTAGCTAGTAATTGTGAAAGGAGGGTAGTTAGACTTTCGACTTGCCTCGGGAATACCCTCGAAATTTCGTGCGATCCTAAGGGATCAGTTTGTCTTAGCTGCCTAGAATCACTTTATGTATTTATCGATGATTTTCGATCCGTTAGGGTAGTCCATGAATACGCAGATGTTTTCTTGATTATGGTTAGGATTTTTTCCCCTTAAAAACTCGAGATAGACTTCTGCATATATCCAGCTGACAATACAAAGCCAGTTATGCGATCAACGATAGTTTTGGAGCAAGATTGACGAGGATAGCCAGAGTCGGTTCAGTGTTCAATTGTTTGGTTGTTTTGCTAGTATCACCTTACATAGATCGTCCAAATTCGTAGGAGGTATTCCTTGGGTGCTTGTCTGATATTGGTTTAGGCCTTTGGGGCTTATACTTGAGGGATGTCGAGTTCGACTAGGATGGTTTGTGTGAGAGATAAATAGTTGTGGCAGGCGCCCTAAATAGAAAAAAATAACCTTAAGAGAGGTAAAAAGTACATAGCAACCTTTAGCTTTAGACCCTCAGATTTGTGACATAATGGATAACCTAAGTAGAGGAGAGACCTTTAATCATCTTAGTATATACACTTGGTATCATGGTTAACTTCTGTTTATCTTGGAAAGATAGTTCGACAACATTGGATACCCTCTAGCGTAGTAAATGATCGAGGTCCTACCTTTACTAGTGGGTTTTGGAAATGGAGGTCAAGAAGCTTCACAATCGTGAAGTTAAATTAGTTAAGGTACAGTGGAGTGAAGCTCAAAGAAGATGCGACTTAGAAGACTGAAGACTAGATACGTGCACCATACCCTTTTTGAGGGTATATCCTTGATTCCCCTTTTTCTGTAAAGTTTATTTGCATGCTAGTCTTTATCTTTTAAGTATATCCTCTCGGTCCTATCCTTGACCCTTAGATAGA
Source organism: Allium sativum (assembly GCA_030737875.1). NCBI lineage: Eukaryota > Viridiplantae > Streptophyta > Magnoliopsida > Asparagales > Amaryllidaceae > Allium > Allium sativum. The sequence continues at coordinate 432,885,424 of CM060925.1, read as the reverse complement.
AGCCAATGGATGAAAACATGTGTTTGAGACATGTCATGATTCGCATTAAGGAGGTCAACTGGATCAGTAGACCGCCTGATTTTGCACTAGATAAGAGACATATACACACACTCTGCATATATTCATATGACATTAGAAGTCTTTTAAGGATAATGGATGCTTGTGGATGACGGATGAGTAGATGGATGATTGGATGCTAGGATGCATTCTTCTTAGTTTGAAGATTTCGGGGACGTAATCCTTTAAGGAAGGGAGAATGTAACACGCCGAATTTTCTAAGAATATTAAAATTAACAAATTCAAGAACACTTAATTTTTAGAGGAAGAATTAAGTGAAATGGGTTGGCTATTACGTTCGTCTCAAAATTTTGGTCAAGATAGACATTTGGTTTGCATAAAACGGATACCTTATGAAGAAGTTATTAAGCCTTGAAGTTTATATGCATATGAGAAAAATATATATAGATATATATAAAAATTAAATTAATAAATATGCAAAAAAGTTCAAAATAGCAAATCGGGAGGGGGAATAATCGAACCGGCCCATTTTTGAGGTCGACCCGAGCCCGTTTGGGTCGACTAGGGGTTGATTCAGACTGTTTGGCTGTCAACCCGTGGGCCGATTCGCTGTAAGGCAGATGTGGCATCTGATTGGCTCTGATGGACTCCTTACTGAGTCATTATGGCTGATGTGGCTATTCTATCTTGTCTGAATGGCTTAGATTTGCTCTAGGTTAATCTGACGGTTCCTATTAAATTAAACTTCTATATAAGCAACCTAAATCTAAACCCTAAGCCACACAAAAATATTCCTAGAGCCGTCATGCCATCAAAGGTGAACCTAGAATTGCCTTCATCTCTTTCAACTCAAAGGCAAGATAGAAGGTACATCAAAATCAAATCAAAACTAATCTAATTCAACTAAGAGAATTCAACGATCTACATTAAAGGCGAGCAATTAAGTTTTAGAATACAGATCCCTGAAATCAATTTTTTTCTTTTGATCGTAAGTGTAGTTATCTTTCAGATGTGAATAAATTGAAGACATGATTTGTAATGAATTGTAAAATAGAATTGTATCAAGGTGTATGTGATGCTGATTCATGTTTATTCATGTCTATTTTATCATATATGCCTATGAACTATTGTGGTCCATCAAACCTATCATGTTATGTGGAAATTGGGGAGTAAACTGTTGGATCTAGAATAACCCAAGAGGGGGGGTGAATAGGGTTTTTCACAGTTTTTAAATTAATTAAAAACAAACAGGATATTAAAATAATAAACAGATCACAGAATATAGTAAAAACAGAAATGCAGAAAATAAATCACACACAGATATACCCAGCTTCGGCAAAACCCTGCCTACTGCTGCATTTCTAAGGTTTCTACTAGGTGATAGAACAGATCCCGCATACAATACCATGTACACTTGCAAACCCTGCTCCTATTCTAACCCTACGCTCAAAATCCTAGACTGATTCAAACCCCTGAATCAGATTTTCCCCAGATTACAAACCCGTAACCTGTATTCCTAGATTTTACAGATTCTAGTACTGTCAGTTACCTCCTAACTGAAACTCCCTTAGAGTTTTACAGACTCTATAAACTGTTCAGAATTGTTTACAAAAAAATTGAAGAACAAAACAAAACAAAATAAAAATCAAAACAAGAAAAACCCTTTTAGAGTTAAATTAAAAGGGGTCATCCCCTTTTAATATTAAAACATGGCTAGGCCAAAAGTAAATGGCTGGCCCATTTGTATTTCACTTTTGTCCGATCCTTTGCTTTAGCTCTGGGAAACAGAAATGGCGGCGGCGATTCTAGGGTTTTTCTTCTGACCCAAATCACGACTTCATGAGCTCTGGAAAATCGTACTCTGGTGCTCGAATTCGTTAGCCTCTATGCTTGGTGATTGGGTATACATCCGATCGAAAAGCTTTGTGAGTTTTCTGAATTGATTTGCTATGTTTTCTCTTTGAATTGTTGAATGGTTTTTCGATTCAATTGTTTGTGGTTTCGATCTGTATGTTGCCGATGATGAATTGGTGTCTAATATAGGGTAGAGTCAAAACCCTTTCACTCTGATTTCGATTTAAAAAATGGCTTGGTCTGAGATTGCGGTTTCCCTTTTTGATGCGTCGGCTTTTATTGCTTTCTTGATTTATTGTTGCGTGATTTTTCCTTATGAATTCAGACCTGAAATTTGTCTTCAATGAGTCTGGACATTGCCTCATATGTTGAATTGTTCCCTTGAATGGATTTATGTTTGCCTTGAATAAAAATTTCTTTGAATGATTCCTCTGGTCTTTGAAAACGTCTTGAGTAATTTTGGCAACTTTTAAAAGCAAAATAATTTGTTTCAAGAATATCTTCGAAAATGTTGAATCAAGAAAAAAAACTTCCCCTTTTTGAATGTGTGAGATGATAATCATTTCTGGAAGGTTTTAATTTCCTGCTTAAACAATATTGTGCAATTCTAGAGAGAATGTTCACTGGCCTCCTTGAATTTGTTAGCAAATTAACACTTTCCAAATATATTGCTTGCCAAATATTTTTGAGTTGAATTTTTGCCAAGATTTGACTTTCAATTTGCGGTTGCAATCTCTTCAACATTTTCATACGCAGATTTTAAACCATTCAATATACAATTTCTGAAATTGATTTGTTGCAACATTATTTAGTGTCCCACTTTCATTCTGGACTGAACCTTCCTATGCATGTCTCGAACTGATGCAAACTATTTGACTTCCATATGTTCCTGAATCTGGTTTGTGCATGTTTGTAGCCTGACTCACTTACCTTTCCAGAGTATACTTCACTTGAACATGCTGAATATTGATACTCGAACCATGCACCATGTTCTGAACAAAAACTCCACTGTATTGCTTCCTTATGTCCACTATAGCATGCACCACTGTATATTTTTGAACACTGTATTGAGCCATCCACACTTGTATCACCACTGTCCAGCTTGCACATACACTTGATTATGCTGTATCACTGAAGCTTGCACTCGACCTGTGAGCATACACCCTTGTGTATTTCAGCTCGACCATGTTACATGACCATTTCTGAACTGATTTTCCACCTTGACTTGTTCATGAATTTGGCTTGAGCTTTACTTGATCACACTGGCTTGAAACTGAGATGTATCATTTCTGAATTTGTGCTGAAAGTGTTGTGTCGAATCACATGCACTTGTTTTGCTTGAACACTGCTTGTATCTGCCATGCATGTGTGCTCCAATGCTTGATGTAGAAATGCACTTGAACTCGACCTAGCTCGACCACTTTCACTTGCATTATTTGAACACTTCTGCCATGTCATCTTGTACAGTTTGCATGTTGCACTTTGAGTCTTTGAATCATGTATTGCTGAGTTGCTTTATGCTGCATCATATGTGCACACTTCATTTCAGCTACACAATGTAAGTTTGAGCTGCATCACTTATGCTTGTAGCTGCTTGCATTTGAACTTTTGCCACATTGCTTTGATCCTTGTATGTTGAGCACTTTTGAGTTGCACCATATTTGTGATCCTCGACCATTTAGATGTTTGTATATTCACTTGTCCATGTTTGAGCTGGTTTGTATTGATGCCTTGCTGTACACTTGATCATGGCTCGACCATTTTGACTTTGGTGATTTTTGACTCCATGTTGACTTTGCACTGTCCCTTACTTGTTGTGCACTGAGTCGAACAGGTCCACGAGGCTACTCCTCAGCTGCACATTGATTGGCGTGGCAGTGCACACGTGTATTTATACACGTGTGTATATGCAACCATCAGTCGGAAAAAAAAAATCAGATCGAGTCAGAAAAATGATGAGAAACACACCGAATTCTGAGGCAAATAAAATTTCAAAATAAAAATTATATTTGCGTATAATTTAGAAAAATATTTCTGTACAAGATACTGTGTGTGTGTGTTTCTGAATGACAGGTGTACAGGTGATGACTGGACTGACTGGAGACAGAAGATTGAAGAGAAGAAGGCAGAAAACAAGAAGAAAAAAAAAACTGAAAACAATATCAGTGTAAAAGTGTAGTGAAGTGTCCGTGTAAGTGTAAATGAAAGAATATATGAAATTGTAAAGCTGAGTGTGAGTGTTGTAGTAAGGAACTGTTCGTGAAAGTAAATATTGTACTGTAATTTGTAAATAAACAAGATTTGTTTGAAAAAAAATATTTCATTGTGTTCAAACAATTCTCGTCTAATATTCTGTTTATTTTACAAGTACAAATATTCTGTGAAGTGTTTAAATAGTGGAGTTATAATTCTGTACAGTTTGAAATAGTATATTTAAATAAAATACTGTGAATATATGAAATTCAGTACAGTCGTATTTTATTTAAATATAAATATTATATTCCTGTCTGTGATGTGTGTGTGTATATATATATATATGGAACAGAACAGTAACAAACACATTTGTAGTATATATTTATTTGGTTGTGATCATCAAACAAAAAATCATATAATAGTGTATATGACTACGTCATATACAACATTCTCCCCCTTTTGATGATGACAAACAAATAAAAGATTTTGAATATAATAAATGTGTTTGACCAGAGAAATATTGAACTCCCCCTATTTAAGTGCTCCCCCTACAACAGATACTCCCCCTATAACTGTGCATGAGTGAAGTGAATGACTTTAATAAATTTTCAAAATTAGAAATACTTATAAAATATTCACTCATAAATCAAAATCTAATCCATTCTCCCCCTTTTGTTATCATCAAAAGGATACAGATTTTAAAATACAGATGAAAAATGACTAAAAATATAATTTCAGCTTAAGAAGAAGAACGGTCATCATTAATTTCAAATAGTCAAACAAAAATCATAATATTCTAAGAACAGGTGGTAAATTTCACATTGCAGAGAATGACGGATATACGATGAATTTTATAAAAATGAGGAGAGTTATAAAAAAAAATATGAGTATTTCCCAAATATTTTCCAGAAAAAAAATGAGATTCAAAACCAGAGATGGAATTTGGACTATAATTAATAATTCAATTTAAGTGACAAGATCGAATAATCTCAAATCCCAGTAGCTATCAATCAACAAATCATAATACTTCATAAGATATTAACACATTTCATAGATTAGAACATGGATTGATAGACTGGTTTTTATACACTGAGGAGAATTTCAAAATTATTTCTATTTTTAGCACTTTATTTCCTTTTCTTTTATCTTTTATTTAAGAGCACACTGACCACGCATAACCAGAGCTTGGATTTTTAAATGAGGTCAGTCGCAGCTTAAATTATAAGTTGTCTCTTAACCATGCATGACCAGAGCTTGGATTTTTAAATGAGATTAGAGACACACTTATATATATGTTTATTATTTCAGTTTTTTTTTAAAAGGAAAACTCCTCGGTATAAAACCAATATATGGATGATAGAAAAATGTGATAGGTACAGAAATGGACTGTGAAATAAATTTCTAAATTAATTATATTATGAAATATGACCAACTGTACCGGGATCATTGTAAATTCTCAATTTCACTAATTCTGAATAGTAACACAGTCACATTTCCATCACGAATATTACCACTGTTTTAAAAAAAAAATTTAAGAAAAAAATTAAACTCTCCACATTAATATAAAAACATGATGGATGTCAGAATGATGATAGATAAAGGAAATGGTCGTGAAATAATTGCCAGTTCAAAGATATTATAATAAATATTCAACCATCATGAAAATCCAAATAAAATTTCCTCCTGTTGTGAAATATATTGCAGTCACAATTCATCACAATTTCAAAATCTGATAATAATTTTAATGAATTCTAAATGCAGTTCAATTTGGATATTGATTTCAATTTCTGAATGAATAATCAATAAATAATTTTAAAGTTGAAAATCAATTACAAGAGTAATATGCTGATCTATACATGACAAGAGGGAAAAATATATATATATACAGCAAAAGATATGCAGCACTTTTAAACTGATACCACATGGTGTCTCTACAAAGTGAAAATTCATAACAGATGGATAAAAAAACTGATACCAATTGTAGTCTCCCTTAACGAGGAATTTAATTACATCTTGATGGAATATCATAGACATTTCAAACTAAAGAAATTTAAACACAAATTCAGTCAGACAAATTTAGCACATTTATTTGTATAAGGCAAAAAGAATATGTGTGGATCTATACAAGGTGAAAATTTGAATCTCAGTACAGATGAGTGAAATAAATATAAGCATTTCTGATACCACTTGTTATCTCGCTCTCGAGAATTTTAATCACACCCCGGTGTCTAACAATGGTACCTCAGTCAACAGAAAAGATTTAATTACAAAGCAAACAACTCAAGCACACAAATTTCATTTATCAGAGCACGATGAACCTTTGATACCAAATCAAGCAGTCCAAAAAAAAAAACAATTTACAAATCAATTTCTTATAATCAGAGCAGCATGATTCCAAAAACAAACATTTTTCAAAAACAGTATCAGAGCAGCACAGAGAAATCAGTATCACCACAGACTTGTCAAGATGTTGGTCGCATAAGGTGGTTCATGATCCAAGATTTGCAAATATACTCTATTTTAAATCATTTGAAGAAATGTGAAAGTATTGAGGATTTAATGAATCAATCACACCAGGTTATATTTCAGATTCAAGATATGTGTGAGATCCAATAAATCAATAATTTCAAATGATTTTAAACAAACATATATTCAAATCAAATAATCATGAAATAACAATGGTTTTCAAAGGCCATTTTCAAAAAGAACATTTTCAAGGATTTCTCAAAACTATTTCTGACAAGCCCAAGAGAAATTTCATGTCATTTACATCAAATTTTAAAATATTCATGATCGGGATAATTTATTCGAAATCACATGAATCAATATAAAGTTTTGGGATATAATGAATCTGTCACACCAGATTGACAATTTCAAAAATAAGAGGTGTGTGATATTCAAAATATCTAGAATTTCAGATGATTTCAAACAAACATATTTCAATATAATGATCATGAATAAAGATGAATTCCAAGATGTATCACTGATACAAGCCAATCTGAAAATCAATGAAATTATCACAACTGATAAATAACAGAGTGCTGTAATGAGTATAATATTTTGAGCTTTTCTAAAATGAATTAGAATAAACTCAGAACAACAAAAGTGTGTGAAATTTCATTAAATATTCAGATCTTCAAAAAATTTAGAATTCAAATTAACAGTGTTCAAGATATGACATGAATGCTTCAGCACTGTTATGAATTCAAGAATAAAAATAAACTTCTAAACAATTGCAGATAATTACAAGATTAAATTCAGAATCTGGAAATGATTATAAACAAGAGAGTTTTATTCAAATAAAATGAATTTCCAGAAAGTCATGAGAACTGCAATTGGAAGTTTAAGAATCACAAAATAAACAAAGAGATATGGTAGTGACCAATCAAAGAAAAAAACAAACAAAAGACAAATAAAATAGAAAGGGGTAGAAGAAGGAGAAATGAACAAAGAAAAAATATATTTACAAGGATGAAGTTAGAAATCATACCTGACATATGATGAGAAACAGAATTTCTAAACTTATCAGCCTTGGCTAAGGAACAGTGGATGATTCAATAATATGAAGCGGTTTGAATCACTTTTCTCTTTTCAGCATAGTTGTTCCTCAGCCACTTCAGGTACCTAATAGTTGATAGGATCGAGTGGTCTAACAAAATTTGTAAAACCACTCACAGTTTCGTTCATGTGTTTTGGTACCCAAACTTGTTTATATAACAAACCATCCGAATTTACCTTTGTGCCTTTAGGAATCCAAATCGTTTTGAATTTAACAAAACCCGTTTTATTTCCATTTGAGATCCAAGAATGTTTAAATGGTTTGTTATAAAACAAAAACTCATCTCGATTGTGATTTACAAATCCTTTGAAGTTTTCAGAGTTAGAACTTTCAAAACAAACATTTCTAAAGTGATTTGAGGGATTTTTAAAACCGTTTGTATTCTGCTTTTCAAAATCATTCATTTTCCCAAATCCAAGTCCATTTTTATTTCCAGACGGAAATTGATTTCTCAACAACATATTCAACGATTGTCCTCCATTTGAAAATTTAACCAATGTTGATTCAAGTTGTTGAAGTTTAAATTTGAGATCATCATTTTCTTTCATTAAATCTGAACAATGATTTTTAGTGATCTTACAATTTTCAGAATCAACTTTCAAAACCAAATTTTCAATTTCAAGCAATTTGATTTTGGCTTGGGACTCAGAAATCTCAGCTTCAAAAAGTTTTTGTTTTTCCAATTCAAGTTTTTCAACATTCTTGAATTTTTCAATTTCAGATTCAAGCTCTTTCACAATCAAATCCGTTTTCACCAAATTTTCCTTTTCAAAAATTTCATGTTCTAAATTAATCTTATCCAACTCCTTCTGCAAAGCGTTATTTTTATGAGTCAACTCATCTTCGAGATTTTTCATAAACAAAATTTTATTTTCGAGCTTTCCAGAATGTTCATCAAGTTGAGCTAAATCAGTTTTCACAACCATACAGTTTTTGCAGTCAGAGTTTTCAAATTTTAATTTCAACAAATTGTTATTGTGGGTCAACTCAGAATTTTCAGATTTCAAAGACTTGTTTTTTCGTTTGAGACGATCAACAGTTCTTGTTAAATTATTACAAAGAGATACCAGATCGTCATATGATAAGTCCCCATCGTCTGAATCCACATGAATAGTTCCAGTTAAGCACAGATCTGAATTTGAGTTGGCAGTTGAGGGTTTTGAGGAGTTGTCAGAATTTCCATACCGCGCGTTGAGAGTTTTCCAGATGTCCTGCGCAGTTAAACAATGAGAGATAAAGTCAAGCTGGTTATTATCAAGATAAGAATATAAAATATGCATAGCTTGAGCATTTAAAACCTTATTCGTCTTATTTGACATATCTTCCATATTTTCAATAATATTCCAATAATCAAGATTAACAGATTTTAAATATGATTCGAAATTTGATTTCCAAATTGAAAAATCTGTTCCCTTAAAAATAATTGGAATATTACTAGACTGACTCTCATAAGACTGACAACTAGGATCCATGTTTCTTGGGTTAATGAAATAACCTGGCTCCGATACCACTTGTTGGATCTAGAATAACCCTAGAGGGGGGGTGAATAGGGTTTTTCACAGTTTTAAGTTAATTAAAAACAAACAGGATATTAAAATAATAAACAGATCACAGAATATAGTAAAAACAGAAATGCAGAAAATAAATCACACACAGATATACCCAGCTTCGGCAAAACCCTGCCTACTGCTGCATTTCTAAGGTTTCTACTAGGTGATAGAACAGATCCCGCATACAATACCATGTACACTTGCAAACCCTGCTCCTATTCTAACCCTACGCTCAAAATCCTAGACTGATTCAAACCCCTGAATCAGATTTTCCCCAGATTACAAACCTGTAACCTGTATTCCTAGATTTTACAGATTCTAGTACTATCAGTTACCTCCTAACTGAAACTCCCCTAGAGTTTTACAGACTCTATAAACTGTTCAGAATTGTTTACAAAAAAATTGAAGAACAAAACAAAACAAAATAAAAATCAAAACAAGAAAAACCCTTTTAGAGTTAAATTAAAAGGGGTCATCCCCTTTTAATATTAAAACATGGCTAGGCCAAAAGTAAATGGCCGGCCCATTTGTATTTCACTTTTGTCCGATCCTTTGCTTTAGCTCTGGGAAACAGAAATGGCGGCGGCGATTCTAGGGTTTTTCTTCTGACCCAAATCACGACTTCATGAGCTCTGGAAAATCGTACTCTGGTGCTCGAATTCGTTAGCCTCTATGCTTGGTGATTGGGTATACTTCCGATCGAAAAGCTTTGTGAGTTTTCTGAATTGATTTGCTACGTTTTCTCTTTGAATTGTTGAATGGTTTTTCGATTCAATTGTTTGTGGTTTCGATCTGTATGTTGCCGATGATGAATTGGTGTCTAATATAGGGTAGAGTCAAAACCCTTTCACTCTGATTTCGATTTAAAAAATGGCTTGGTCTGAGATTGCGGTTTCCCTTTTTGATGCGTCGGCTTTTATTGCTTTCTTGATTTATTGTTGCGTGATTTTTCCTTATGAATTCAGACCTGAAATTTGTCTTCAATGAGTCTGGACATTGCCTCATATGTTGAATTGTTCCCTTGAATGGATTTATGTTTGCCTTGAATAAAAAATTCTTTGAATGATTCCTCTGGTCTTTGAAAACGTCTTGAGTAATTTTGGCAACTTTTAAAAGCAAAATAATTTGTTTCAAGAATATCTTCGAAAATGTTGAATCAAGAAAAAAAACTTCCCCTTTTTGAATGTGTGAGATGATAATCATTTCTGGAAGGTTTTAATTTCCTGCTTAAACAATATTGTGCAATTCTAGAGAGAATGTTCACTGGCCTCCTTGAATTTGTTAGCAAATTAACACTTTCCAAATATATTGCTTGCCAAATATTTTTGAGTTGAATTTTTGCCAAGATTTGACTTTCAATTTGCGGTTGCAATCTCTTCAACATTTTCATACGCAGATTTTAAACCATTCAATATACAATTTCTGAAATTGATTTGTTGCAACATTATTTAGTGTCCCACTTTCATTCTGGACTGAACCTTCTTATGCATGTCTCGAACTGATGCAAACTATTTGACTTCCATATGTTCCTGAATCTGGTTTGTGCATGTTTGTAGCCTGACTCACTTACCTTTCCAAAGTATACTTCACTTGAACATGCTGAATATTGATACTCGAACCATGCACCATGTTCTGAACAAAAACTCCACTGTATTGCTTCCTTATGTCCACTATAGCATGCACCACTGTATATTTTTGAACACTGTATTGAGCCATCCACACTTGTATCACCACTGTCCAGCTTGCACATACACTTGATTATGCTGTATCACTGAAGCTTGCACTCGACCTGTGAGCATACACCCTTGTGTATTTCAGCTCGACCATGCTACATGACCATTTCTGAACTGATTTTCCACCTTGACTTGTTCATGAATTTGGCTTGAGCTTTACTTGGTCACACTGGCTTGAAACTGAGATGTATCATTTCTGAATTTGTGCTGAAAGTGTTGTGTCGAATCACATGCACTTGTTTTGCTTGAACACTGCTTGTATCTGCCATGCATGTGTGCTCCAATGCTTGATGTAGAAATGCACTTGAACTCGACCTAGCTCGACCACTTTCACTTGCATTATTTGAACACTTCTGCCATGTCATCTTGTACAGTTTGCATGTTGCACTTTGAGTCTTTGAATCATGTATTGCTGAGTTGCTTTATGCTGCATCATATGTGTACACTTCATTTCAGCTACACAATGTAAGTTTGAGCTGCATCACTTATGCTTGTAGCTGCTTGCATTTGAACTTTTGCCACATTGCTTTGATCCTTGTATGTTGAGCACTTTTGAGTTGCACCATATTTGTGATCCTCGGCCATTTAGATGTTTGTATATTCACTTGTCCATGTTTGAGCTGGTTTGTATTGATGCCTTGCTGTACACTTGATCATGGCTCGACCATTTTGACTTTGGTGATTTTTGACTCCATGTTGACTTTGCACTGTCCCTTACTTGTTGTGCACTGAGTCGAGCAGGTCCACGAGGCTACTCCTCAGCTGCACATTGATTGGCGTGGCAGTGCACACGTGTATTTATACACGTGTGTATATGCAGCTATCAGTCGGAAAAAAAAATCAGATCGAGTCAGAAAAATGATGAGAAACACACCGAATTCTGAGGCAAATAAAATTTCAAAATAAAAATTATATTTGCGTATAATTTAGAAAAATATTTCTGTACAAGATACTGTGTGTGTGTGTTTCTGAATGACAGGTATACAGGTGATGACTGGACTGACTGGAGACAGAAGATTGAAGAGCAGAAGGCAGAAAACAAGAAGAAAAAAAAAACTGAAAACAATATCAGTGTAAAAGTGTAGTGAAGTGTCTGTGTAAGTGTAAATGAAAGAATATATGAAATTGTAAAGCTGAGTGTGAGTGTTGTAGTAAGGAACTGTTCGTGAAAGTAAATATTGTACTGTAATTTGTAAATAAACAAGATTTGTTTGAAAAAAAATATTTCATTGTGTTCAAACAATTCTCGTCTAATATTCTGTTTATTTTACAAGTACAAATATTCTGTGAAGTGTTTAAATAGTGGAGTTATAATTCTGTACAGTTTGAAATAGTATATTTAAATAAAATACTGTGAATATATGAAATTCAGTACAGTCGTATTTTATTTAAATATAAATATTATATTCCTGTCTGTGATGTATATATATATATATATATATATATATATATATATATATGGAACAGAACAGTAACAAACACATTTGTAGTATATATTTATTTGGTTGTGATCATCAAACAAAAAATCATATAATAGTGTATATGACAACGTCATATACAACATAAACTTATGATGTTGTACAGGAATTTGGGAATGAAATTATCATATGTAAGTTTGGTGATAGTATGATACATACAAGTTTTAGGCTAAGTCATGTCATTTATGCCTAATTGTTTAGAGCCATTATGCATACATGTTTAGATCTACAACCTTATATGCTTAGATCTACAACTTTGTATGTCAGATCCATATGCTTTTATGATAGATCTAATTTGCAAGTTCACCACTACATGCCAAGTTTAACTTGTATAGTTTTATGTAAATTCATATTCTTGTGGTTCATATTGCATAGATCAAATTTGCAAGTTCATAGTTAAAAGTATATTGTTCTATGCCAAATCCATGTGACATATGTGTAGTTAGATCCATACTTTTGTATGATGTTGGAATGTTGCAAAATTCCTCTTTTCCCCTTTTTGTTTTATAAGTTAGGCTAAAATATCGAGCCTAACATTCTATGTAATTTTGCTAACCTACAATGGGTGTAACGTTGGGGAAAACATGAAATTACATGTAATTGGCATGTTTAACACATAAGCATGATAAGTGGAATGAAAATGGTATAATCTATATACCTAAAATTTTGAACGTGATTTAGAAGGAAAATGGGCCATGACAATAATTGATTTATAGTTTACATATAAATATGTAGGATAAACATGAAAAATTACATGGCATAGATTGGTTCATGAAACGGTATATTTAGTATACCATTAATTGTGAGCATAATTAAAAGGATACTTATGGCATAATTAAATTGGGAATAATTTACATATGGAATTTATCATAAATAAGAAATATGTAAATTTAGAAAAGACGAATATGCCTAACCCGAGGTTGTACTGAGTTGTGGTGTAAAACTGCCCGGAACCGACCGGCACATCCAGTGACTACAACAATACCTGTCTAATGTGGGTGGTTAGTGCATTGAGCCCAAAAAGGACCCGAGATTAGACTGAGTTGTGGTGTAAAACTGCCCGGAACTGACTGGCACATCCAGTGACAACAACAATATCTGTCTAATGTGAGTGGTTGGTGCTTTAATAAAGCTAAGTCAAGATTGGTAGGGTTAAGTCAATTAAGGAAACACTTAACCAATTCAACATGTTAACTGAACTGATGGGTGAGGTTAAGTAAATTTAGAGCACTTAACCGTTATAACATGTTAATTAGACAAGTGGGTGAGGTTAAGTAAATTTAGAACTTTTAACCATTATAACATGTTAATTAGACAAGTGGGTGAGGTTAAGTAAATTTAGAACACGTAACCGTTATAACATGTTAATTAAGCAGATGATAGGGTTAAGTTAACTAAAGTAACACTTAACCAATAGGGTTAGGTAGCACAAGAGGATACACTTAACCAATATATAATGACATGTGATGGGGTTAAGTAATACAAGAAGAAAACACTTAACCAATTATATAACACGGTGTATGGGAAGGGTTAAGTTAACACGAGAGGGAAACACTTAACCAATATAACATGATTTGAGGTAAGGTCAAGTTAACACCAGAAGGAAACACATAACCAACATGACAAGACGAGTGGGTGGGTTAAGTTAACTTGAATTGATTACTGACACTTGACCAATATAACTTGATGAACGAATGGGGTTAAGTTAAATGGGAAATACTTAACCAATATAACCTGATGAATGAACAAGGTTAAGTTAATAAATCACACTTAACCCATCCAACGTGATAAGTGAAAAAGGTTAAATTAATAAGAAACACTTAACCAACATGGCATGACGAGTAGGAGGGTTAAGAACACGTCTGGTTGGTCGGTAATATTAGTAAATATATAGGCCCACAAAACTTAACCATTATATAAACATGCTTGAATCCGTGGGAAGGTTAAGTATACGTCGGGTTGGTGGGTAATATTAGTAAATATAGGCCCACAAAACTTAACTATAAATAAACATGCTTGAATCGATGGGAGGGTTAAGTACATCTCGTGTAGGTGGGTAATATTAGTACATAAAGCCCACAAAACTTAACTGTTTATTAAAAAAGCTTGAATCGATGGGAGGGTTAAGTACATATCGTGTTGGTGGGCAATATTAGTAAATATAGGCCCACAAACTTAACCAATAGGAAACCCTAGTAACGGAGATCCATTTCAGCAGTAACCCACATGGATGTATCACGGTACCTTGAACTAGGCAGGGTGGGGCACGATAACTGGGCTGATTATAAGCGGTCAAAGCAGCGGCAGGGGGTATGTCAGTGTAGGTTCCGACGGTTTATGGGTGTGCACATACTCCGGAGTGGGAAAAAGCAGGCACTGGGTTCCAATAGTTATACACTGTGCATCTTGAATCGTGTCGGGTTGCTATCATAAGGACTGATACACCTTATAGTGGGACTAGCACAGGGTATCTACACGCAAGAGAGGGCTGATTGACACAGACACATGGAACATGAATACAAGTAGGGAGCAGATCGGTAGGGTAGTAAGGGTACATCTAACATGTTCATGGCAATTAGGCTGATTGAGGTGGAATCCTTACGATAGATGTACACCTAAAGGCAACCACAATAACGGGGGTTGGGATCATGATTATTATTTTATGCAGATTACTAGTTGGGACACTAGTTAGGTGGTGCAGAGATAAAATGTAACACCCTGAATTTTTAAATAATCGAATCAACTAAATTAAAGAATAATTAATCTCAGATGTGAGAATTAAGGGAAACGGGTTGCGCCATTGTGTTCGTCTTGGAATTCTGGTTGAGATTGAGTCCGAGTTTGCATAAATTGGATTCCATATGAAAAATATATCTTTAAATTAAATATTGCAGCAAAACATGAAAAAAAAGAATGAGAAAAGAATAAATGTTTAGCATTGTTCTAAGGTTTGTAAGCAAAAGATTAGTAGCTCATTTGGTTGGAACACGTGACCTGCATACAAGGAGTACAGAGTTCGATCCCTGCCAGCGCCATATTTTTTGTTTTAGGGGAATGGCTTAAAATGGCTTAGTGTGAACACAGTTCAAAAAGTGGTTTAGTGTGAAAATGGGTAATTGGGAAGATAGATAAAAAGAAAAAATATATATATATATATATATAATATATATATATACGTATATATATGACGTGTACGCATCATGTAGCGCACGTGGCGCATTTTTGGTTGTCAATGATTGTTTTTTTTATGTGGCCTTCTTTGATTGCCTTTTATGACAAATTAACGGTAAGAAAGATATATGCATGTATAAATGGATATTTGTATATGGGTAATTAATGTATACGGTAAAAGAGAGAATATGTAATTAACAATAATAGATTTATAATTTACATATAAATATGAAGGATAAACATGAAAATTACATGGCATAGATTGGTTCATGAAATGGTATATTTAGTATACCATTAACTGTGAGCATAATTAAAAATATAGTTATGGCATAATTAAAATGGGAATAATTTAGATATGGAATTTGTCATAAATAAGAGATATGTAAATTATAGAAAAAAATGAACATTTAATACACTGTGCTGAGTCATTAGGGCTGAGGTGTCACCGTATCTTGTTTGGATGGTTCAGGTTGCTTCTAGGTTGATCGGATGGCCTAAATTAATCCTAAACTCTATAAAAACACCTCTAGACTCAAACCCTAAAATCAAAACAAAATTAGATTCATGGCCTCCATGTCGTCACCTAGCAACACAGCATAGCCGCCACCAATTAAAGAGGAAGAAAGCTAGTCTAAATAAATCCTTTTCAACTTTAACAACGAATCTTCTTCAAGGGAAAGCTATTACAATTTCAGAACTCAGATTTCAGAATTCAATACCTTCTCTGAATTGTGAGTTCGATAATTTTAGTAAAATAATTAGCAAATTAATTGGATTGAGTTATGATGTGGACTAATTGGATATGATGTGAATTATTGACCGCATGTTATTATTCATGTAGTAAAATTGTGATGTTTATGTTGTAAATTCTATGATGCTATCTTGTAAAGTTGTGATCATCTATGTTGTAATTTTATGATTGGCTTATGTATAATCGAATCACCATGTTGTTCATATGCTAGTTTGGGTATGTTGATTCATATGATAAATCATAAGTATGTATGCAAGTTTAGATTTTTATTAAGACATGAATCATATGCAAGTTGGGGAAAATTATATGTATAACGTTATATGCTTCACGACATCTATTTTAGATCTAAAGTTAGGTTATGACATGTGTGAGTTATATGCCAAATTCTGCATGCTAGTTTACATGTTTAGATGAAAGTTTATACCACTGTTATGTTGCATAAATCACATATGCAAGTTTATATGAATACATGTGTTTGAAAATGAATCATGTTATGCAAGTTTGTGGTTACTACCTATGCAAGTTTACACCTTTAGATGTAGATCTATGACATACATGATTTATGCAAGTTTGTGACCATTATCTAAACAAGTTCACACCTTTAGATTTGGATTTATGACATATGTAATTTTATGCAAGTTGTAACTTTGGCTTATGCAAGTTTTAGATGTAGAACATCATTCACACATGCAAGTTCACCCCTTATGTTTAGATCTAGTTTTAATTATATGTATGTTGTGATGTTTTCTCTTTATTCCATGAGTTAGACTATTCGAGTCTAATGTATATTTTACGTTAAACGAACGAACGTACAACGTGGGGGTAAAGGGGATACTATTAAAAGATTTAATTGGCATAAATGCCTTAAAAGATATAAAATAAATTTGTGATGAAAATTGGTATGATTTTACATATCATAAATGGATGGACATAATTGAGTCAATTATGGACGTCGTTAAATTTGGAATTGATTGATAATTTGAATGGGGAAAGTAATTCAAATTGGGGAATGATTAATTAGGAGTAATTAATCGTCTAAGACACGAGGTTAGGCTCTTTTGTGGTGTAAGACTGCCCGGACCCGCCAACAAATCTAGCTGCCACAAATGCCAGTCTAATGTGGGAGGTATTAGGCATAAATTAAATATGTAACAATTGTAAAGACACGAGGCTAGGCTCTTTTGTGGTGTAAGACTGCCCAGACCAGCCCGACAAATCCAGCTGCCACAAATGCGAGTCTAATGTGAGAGGTCTTTACGAGGTTACAGTCTTAATGAATTAAGAAACACTTAACCTGATAAACATGTAGTGGGACATGAGGGGGTTAAGTGGGTGCCTTGGGTGGCATGTGGAATCTAGTGGGTGCCTTGGGTGGCATTTGAAATACGATTAGAAATACTTAACCAAAATTGAAACATGTAATCGAAACATGAATAAGAAGTGGGTAAAGTGGGAAATACTAGAGGGGACCAAGCTTAGGTGGATAGCTTGTGTCAAGTCATGGGGGCCCATTTCAACCAGTAACCTATACGTATCTTTGTGGGCTCGACCCAAGTCGAGGACGGGACACGCATATTGGGCTTGACTGTAAGAGGCCAAACCGGGTTAGCGGTGGCAACGGAAGTCCAACGGGTTCATTGCGTGTGTGGACCCGGGCTGGTAGGTAAGACGTTGTTGCATCGTGTAGATATAAGCTGTGCATCTCTGATAGTATTGGGTTGCCACTTTGGGGAATGATACACCCCACTGTGGGACCAGCACGGGTATCTACGAGTTAGGGAGCCGATCGAATGGGGAAGGTAGTGGGTACGACTAGTGGAGATAGGAACAGGCGGCACCTATGACAGCAGCTAGGAGTACAACTACCATATTATGAATATTGTAATTAGAATGGGGAGGGTAGTAGGTACCACTAGTGGAGATAGGAGCAGGCGTCACCTATGACAGCAGCTAGGGGTACACGAAACTACCATTATTATTATCACTTATATTCAGTAGGCAGGATCAACCTTAGGGTGACTATTGGTGGTACAGTATACTAATGGTGGTGCAGTATAACAATTATCTCATGGTGTTTTTGTTGTTTAGTAATTATCTTACAATGGGTTAGGTGCGCTTTAACGATATCGTTGTTCATCATATTTCCTTGTTTACTCTGCCATACTCAATGGTTCATGGTCATTTCCTGATTTTCCAACTTATGCCTTAGCCTAGTTACTTTGGTGATTATATTGTTAAAGTAACCGCACTCGCCAGACTTCATGTCTGACCCCCTTTGTTTCCTTCTCTTTTCCTCCTCCCCCCCCCCCCAAGGTGCTCAGGTTGGAACTAGCACCAGTGGAGCTTGATTTTGGACAGCTGTGCTTCTTGCTTTTAGAAGATTGCTTGGATTGCTGAAGTAAAGTTCAGCCTCTCTTTTAGTCATGGCTATTTTGTATTGGGGATTATGTCTTTCAATTTATGTACTTTGATTTAGTCAAGATGGATATTATGTACTTGGCTCTGGTTTTGACGATGTAATCAAACATATGTATTTTCCGCTGCAATGAAATAAAGTTTTTAATTTTTCAAGTACTGTTAATATCTGTCTTGTTGTTAAGTTTATATTCTATACTCACTTAAAACGCTCCATAAAAGTTAATGCATTCCCTTTGTGAGTAACATTAATGGACATGGGGTATTACACGTGGTATCAGAGCTGAAGGTTACCACAACAGATATGAGATTTTGAAAAACTATTTTTCAAAAGCATTTTATAAAGAAATACTTTCAAAATATGTTTTAAGTAAAGTATTTTCAAGAGAAAGGTTTATTTTAAAAACATAATCCCCAAGAGCCATATATCTTTCCTTCGATTCTCCCTTTTGAATCTCTTCCTCTTTCCCTTTTTGAGTCTCTTCCTCCGCGTGCAGATGATTTTTCTTAAGATATACGAGGACTTCCGTACGATGGGTGGAAAACCGCTTCATGGGACTTAGACGTTTGCCAGGGCTAGAAGTTGGCTCAAGAAAGTGGAGGACTTGTCGGTATCTTTGAGATAGACGGAAGAGAAGATGCGTTCATTATACCTTTTTCTTTTTGAGGGTATGTCTTTTAGTTTCTCCTTTATCGCTTACCTTATCTTATCTTTAGTATGTCCTCTCGCTGGTATCTTTGACCTTTAGGTAGGATAGTCCTATGGTTGAGACATGTGTTTGAGACATGTTATGTATGATGGATGCATGTGGATGCAAGTGTTTGCTAGTGGTTGCTCGTGGATGCATATACACACACTTTAGGCAGTAGATCGGCTCAGTCACTTCATATTGCATATTGCATATAAATGTGTGTACATATTTAAGTAATGGATGTATAATGGTTGTACTATCATATGGATGTTTCTTTTTGGTGAATGGTAGTGCACGCATGTAGAGATAATATGTATCGATAGGATTCTTTCGCATACATAATGGACGCATGGCACTATCATGGTTTGCATTAAGGAGGTCAACTGGATCAGTAGAATGCCTGATTTTGCATTAGATAAGGAACATATACACACACTTCTTGCATATGTTCATACAGCATTAGAAAATTTTAAGGACAATGGATGCTTGTGTTTGATGGTTGAGTAGATGGTTGTTTGGATGGTAGGATACTTTCTTCTTGACTTAGAGATTTCGAGGACGAAATCCTTTAAGTAGGGGAGAATGTAACACCCTGAATTTTTGAATAATCGAATCAACTAAATAAAAGAATAATTAATCTCAGATGTGAGAATTAAGGGAAACGGGTTGCGCCGTTGTGTTCGTCTCGGAATTCTAGTTGAGATAGAGTCCGAGTTTGCGTAAATTGAATTTCGTATGAAAAAGATATCTTTAAATTAAATATTGCAGCAAAACAAGAAGAAGAAAAAAAGAATGAGAAAAGAATAAATGTCAGCATTGTTCTAAGGTTTGTAAGCAAAAGACTTAGTAGCTCATTTGGTTGGAACACGTGACTTGTATACAAGGGGTACAGAGTTCGATCCCCGCCAGCGCCATATTTTTTGTTTTAGGGGAATGGCTTAAAATGACTTAGTGTGAACACAGTTCAAAAAGTGGTTTAGTGTGGAAATGGGTAATTGGGAAGACAGATAAAAAGAAAATATATATATATAGAATATATATATATATGATGTGTACGCATCATGTGGCGTACGTGGCGCATTTTTGGTTGTCAATGATTGTTTTTTTTATGTGGTCTTCTTTGATTGGCTTTTATGACAAATTAAAGGTAAGAAAGATTTATGCATGTATAAATGGATATTTGTATATGGGTAATTAATGTATACGGTAAAAGGGAGAATATGTAATTAACAATAATAGATTTATAATTTACATATAAATATGAAGGATAAACATGAAAATTACATGGCATAGATTGGTTTATGAAATGGTATATTTAGTATACCATTAATTGTGAGCATAATTAAAAATATAGTTATGGCATAATTAAAATGGGAATAATTTACATATGAAATTTGTCATAAATAAGAAATATGTAAATTATAGAAAAAATGAACATTTAATACACTGTGCTGAGTCATTAGGGCTGAGGTGTCACCCTATCTTGTTTGGATGGTTCAGGTTGCTTCTAGGTTGATCGGGTGGCCTAAATTAATCCTAAACTCTATAAAAACACCTCTAAACTCAAACCCTGAAATCAAAACAAAATTAGATTCCGTCACCTAGCAACACATCATAGCCGCCACCAATTAAAGAGGAATAAAGCTAGTCTAAATCAATCCTTTTCAACTTTAACAACGAATCTTCTTCAAGGGAAAGCTATTACAACTTCAGAATTCATAATTCAAGACCTTCTCTGAATTGTGAGTTCGATAATTTTGATAAAATAATTAGAAAATTAATTGGATTGAGTTATGATGTGGACTAATCGGATATGATGTGAATTATTGACCACATGTTATTATTCATGTAGTAAAATTGTGATGTTTATGTTGTAAATTCTATGATGCTATCTTGTAAAGTTGTGATCATCTATGTTGTAATTTTATGATTGGCTTATGTATAATCGAATCACCATGTTGTTCATATGCTAGTTTGGGTATGTTGATTCATATGATAAATCATAAGTATGTATGCAAGTTTAGATTTTTATTAAGACATGAATCATATGCAAGTTGGTGAAAATTATATGTATAACTTATATGTGTAACACCCTATGTCCATTAATGTCTGTAACAACCCGAAAATCTGGGCCAGTTTAAAATTTTTATTTTGGCAATTTTAGCGAATTTTGATTATTTAAAATGAATTATTTTAAATAATATCGACGAGAAATTTATTTTGAATAGAATTCAACGTATATATTATATACGTCGTCGTTAGAATATAATTATATATATAATTATAAATAGAATTGAAAATGGCGCGGTAGTTCGATAATTCAATTTCAAACTTCAATTGAATGTACCGGGTGCAAAACAATTCGGATTTGAGTGAAACCAAAAATAATAGGATCTAATTGATAATATCTTTCCAACGAATCCGACAAATCAAAATTTCATAGCGGGAATCAAAAGATATGTCCAGTTGAAAATTCTGAATAGTCGCTATGGAATTCAGGCCCCTAAAAATGGAAATTTTGCAAACGACCTCGGATTTCGACGAAACCACTTTTGTTGGTTCCGTGATGTCAAATTATTGCTAGATTCCAAATTTCATAATTTTTTGAATCAATACGTGAGCGTGGCACACGTAAACGCGTTTGACCAGTTTCAGTCAATTTTAATCGACTGGAAAATGGCCATTTTTCAAACGGTCTCGGAATTCGACGAAACTAGTTTTGTTAGGACCGTATCGTCAATACGAAGCTAGAAATAATTTTTCTGTAATTTTCGGGATTCGTATGTGACCCCAGTAAATTGAAATGTGCGTTCAAATTCAATATATAGAGTTATACGTTGATTTTAACGGAAACTGATTGTAACAGCCGAATCAGCTTACGGGACATATCCCATTGTGTTCGAAATGGGGTAATTAGCTATGGACGACAGGCGGTGGGTCTCGTTTGGAGATCAAAATTAGAAGTTACTTTTTGGGGAAAATTAAATTAAATATATATATTAATATATAAACACCCTTCTCCCCTCTCTCCCTTCAGAAGTCAACGGGGTCAAAATCAAATAAAAAATAAAAAACCCGACACAACCAATCGCGCGTCGCTCCTTCCAGGCGGACCCCCGCCGCGTGGCCCAAGCTCCGGCCGCCATCTCCGGCGCTGGTGCACGCCTCCCCCCCTTTCTCCTACCCGCTGCTCGCCTCTCTCCTCTGTAGAAAACCCCAATCCCGCAAATCCGACCCAAAGCCCTCGCCCCATCAACGGAAGCCCCGCGCCCTAAGCCGCCAGCACGCTGCCACCCTCCGACCTCCACCTCGCCTCTGACCGCGCCTCCATCTCCTACCCCCTCCGCCTGTCCCCACCACTCTACCCTCCTCTTCGATTTAAAATGCCCCATAACCCACCCAAAACCCGCGGAGATCGCCTCCAGCTCCTCCTCCTCCCCTTTGCGCAACAGACAACTCCTCCTCCGACCCTGGTGAGCATTCATTTTATTTTCAGCATGTTTAAATAATTAAAAAGGGTGATTTTTAGTGGGGTATCCAATTAAAAATGTGATTTTTAATTATGAATATCGAAAATAAAAATATACATGACTTTTATATATGTGTAGTTTAATAAAAATATGGATTTTATATATATACAGTAGCGTATATATAAAGATACAATTTTTATTGTTGAGATGGCGAAGTAAAAATATAATCTTTTTACTGTATATAGCCGAGTAAAAATATAATCTTTTTACTGTATATAGTCGAGTAAAAATATAATCTTTTTTGTTTAAACAACGTGTTAAAAATATAATCTTTTTTGTTTAAACAACGTGTTAAAAATATAATCTTTTTTGTTTAAACAACGTGTTAAAAATATAATCTTTGCTATATAAGTAGCGGTATAAAAAAGTGATTTTAACATATACTGTGTGAAACAGAGTGCGATGGGACCAAGTGGAAACGCGGCGAAGATGTTCTACTTAAGAAGAGTCGTGGCGTGTGGTTTAGCAATGTGTGAGAATTTCTCACTCTTTAATTTTATTTTTCTAGTTATATATATATATATATATATATATATATATATATATATATACACATACTAGGATGCAGACGGTGTTTAGTAGCACCCGACACCCGTCATCCACAGACCATGGATGGCTTGTTTGTTTAATTGTTTGGTTGTGTAGTTGGTTAGGTTATTTGGTTTGGAATTGAATTGTTTGGAGAAATGAAATTGATTTGATTGATGTGTGAATGGAGTGGGCCTTCACTAGACCGGGGATAAGGCTAGGCCTTGTCCCGTTTCTAGTATCGTGCCGTTATGCCGCCGAAATTTTCTAAAAATAAGTAAGAAAAATAAAGATAACATTTTATTTAATAAATGAACCGAATAGAATATTCATAGGTTGAATAAAATAGTTTGATCGTTAAAAATATAATTTTTAACGTGAATGTAAATAAATAAATATTCATTTACAAACCGGACAGTTTGTTTATGTACACCTATTTGAAGGACATTGATTGGGATGATAAATTTTACACATCGCCCAACTGCACAAATAAAATCTGTGTTAGATTGTTTGAAACCCCACACGGGTATTGGGATGATATTTGAAGTACACTAATCCCGATTGTTTAGTTGTATGTCGATCGATTGATTGACAGACTGTTATAAGCGTTGAATATTTATATTTGATGCTTATACAGTGTAGAATGCACTTTGGATGATGGTTGATTATTCATCGTTGTTGATATATACATGTGTTTTAGAAAATCCATATAATTAACATTATATGGTAATTGATTGGGCCTCATTCCAGTTTCGAAAAAGAATTATTTAAAATAAAAATATTTGAAGTAGAAATATTTGAAAAGGAATATTTGAAATAGAATATTTGAAAATAGAAACATATGAAGCCGTGTTGGTTAGATTGACGCCATTGTGACGTAAACGATATTTACATCGATTTTATTCATTCTTCAATGAATATTGAATAGATTTGATATTGAATAGATTTGAAATTCGAACTATATTGAAATAAATTGAAATTCGAATTTTATTTAAAGTAAATTGAAATTCGAATTAAACTAAATTGATTTGAAATTCGTATTAAACTAAATTGATTTGAAATTCGAAATACACTGAAACGATTTGAAATTTGAATAGAAATGAATTCGAATTGAAATTGAATATAAATGAATTCGAATTGAAATTGAATATAAATGAATTCGAATTGAAATTGAATTGAATTAGAACTGGAATTGAATTAGAAATCAGTTTAAATTGAAATCGATTTGAAATGAATTTAAAACGAATTTATATTGGAATATTCAATTTTTATTTGAAATTGAATATAAAGTTGAAACCGTTTTGAAAATGAATTTAAAACGGTTTATAAAATTCGTTTCGAATGGAAATCGACGAAGTATATATATTATATATATTATATATATAATATAATGGTCTGAATAGAACGCGCCGCACCGCGACAGTTAGCGAATTTCGATCATTGACTTCGAACGGATATTGCGGGAGATCCGACCGTCGGATTCTCCTAAAACTGGAACCGTTGGGTTCGTATCGAAAAGAGCTTTCTAACGAATGTGAGAAATTAGAAATCTAACGGTTGGATTTGGAATTATGTCCAAATCAAATTTGAAAAAGGTCGCTGTAAGTGCAGTTCGATGACCGTTGATGGAAATCGACTGTACGGGCCTTGATAAAATTATTAAAAATAGTAATAATTTGTGTAATATCATAAGAAATGATTTAGAAAGGATTGGGATGAAAAACTCCATATTTGAAAAGATAAAAATAGATTTTTATCGAAATGAACTAGTTTTGAACTAGAATTATAATTCTATTTATTTTTAAATAAATAAATTGAATTTGAAAAGGGTTTTAAAAATAACCAGAATTTCCAATGATTGCATTGGAGTGGATTTGAATCGAAATTGTCTTCGGAATATTTCGATGTGGGAATTCGTGATTATACAGATGTTGTTATGGAAATTTGAAAGATATATATTTATATCGTTATTTCCAATACGACATTTGTTAATCGTAGAATTTGATATTGAATATAAGCCGATATATTTTCTATTCAGAGCCTTGTATTGAATATCAAATGTGATTTGGGTTTGTCGTGAATGGTGTCTTCACTAACACTGTTCTTGAACCCAGTTGAGAAAAGATTAAATCTTTTATTTAGATTTAATGAAGTGTACAAATTAAATAATATTTAATTGGAATTGAATTGATATTGATTTTTGGGTTTATCGTGGACAGTGTTTTAAATAACACTCGTTCTTTAACCCGATAATTAATGGAATGTGATTTTGGGTTTATCGTGAACTGTGTTTGAAATGACACTGATTCTTTAACCCAGTTAAAGATTAAAACTAAGTGGAGTTTTAATGAATCTTTAATTAGATTGAAATAATCGAGAATGAAGTATCACCAGTTTTTCTCCAGGCGTTAGTTAGATCTTTAATTAGATTTGAACGTGAAATGGTAATTGAATTTACCGATAACACCGTGGTGTTAGATATAAAGTAAGACCCGTTTTACTTTATGGGATGAATAGGTCGGGGTTGGGAAATTAAAATAAATGATTACTTCGGTAAGGTTCGTTAATCCCGACTAGTTGAGTCGAAATTCAAAAGAAGATTAGAGAATAAATTCAAGGAATTTATCTTGGATAAAATTAATGGGAACCTTTCCCTATGAATGTGAAATTTAGAAACTAACTGTCGGTTAGCTAAGCAGAATGGTTTTCTGGATATTGATCTGATGTTGGTTTCGGCCTTCGGGGTTAATATTTGGGGAATTATTCTCTTGATTAATTTACGGTTAGTGACTGATGAATTGGAATGAGGCGTATGTTGTGTTGTGTAACACTTATTTAAAATATACGCGAGTTATTCGGAACGACCGGGTTTATCCCATTCTGAATAACTGATATGACGATAAGTCGAAGATGAAGACGGTGGTTGAAGACCGGAAGTCTTCACATCGTTTGGGTGATCACTGATGATCTTGATTGGGCTGTACACCCAAGAAGATGGAAACAGTTGATGATCGTCCAGACGTACTTGGAGATCGATGGAGATGCGAGGAAAGTGCCTCCGGTTTCGTTCAGACCCAGAACGGACTTGTAAATGGACTGTGTGTTTGACATTGGATTTCATTCTGTGTGACTGATATCGGTTGCATAGAGTGGTTTGCCTGTGTGGCATGCTAAGATGCAATTGATCGAGGCTTCTGTTGAAAAGCAAAGTCTTGTGGTGATGATCAAAGCACAGCCTGTGTGGCACAACTTTGTGTAACGTGAATTCGCGAGCCTCGCACCCCGGTTGTGAACCAAAAACGGGAGAGGACCTCAGGGAGGGCATGCGTTTCTTTCTAGCTAGGGTGGTGTCAGTGACCTACCAGCCCTGACATTTATATACTTTTCACATATGTGGTTGTTGCTGTTGCGAGGCGCCTCGGTTAGATCGGACGATCCGGGTCCGATGGAGCCATTCGTTGGCTCATTTACACCCCAAAGGGTGGGGAAACGCATGTTCAGGCATTTTAATCCACATCAGTGGACCGGCCCTGACGATCCAAGGGTCACTCGAGCTCTGATCCTGAGGGGCGGGCTAGAGCGTATCGAATCGGTTGAGGACTATCTTTTGCCTCGGTTCATAGATGGAAATCCAATTTCCAAATACGTGACATTTGCGGTTTTAATTGTAGAACTAGTATGGCGACATGATATATGGTACCCATGCCGCCTATGATTGATACTTATGATTTGAAGTTGTTTTATACACTATGCACTTATAATAGTATCAAATGGTTTGTTTTAAAACGTATCAAGCATTCTTTGGCTGTTATAAGGGAAAACCCTATCCCCCGGCTTGCGTTGCATTATGTGATAGGACCTGGGTCTTATAACAGCTTCATTTTTCTTTATTTAGCATTGCGTTGTTTGTTTTATGCACTGGTATTCTTGGAAGGAAACCCGTTCCGTGTTATACGGCATGGTCCCTTGATTTCCCTAACTTTAAATAAAGATTAATAACTGTTTTAGTTCTCACACCAGTCCCATGACTGACCTGGAGTTTATTGTTTTAACCTAAACTCTGGGTGCCCTTATTTTGACATGGGCAGCTAGTAGTTTTGGTTTTGCAGATTTATATTCACAGGATCCTGGTTTACAGTTGGAATGATATCCGGAAGGCTTTGTATCCGTATATCTCTTCTAGTTGTGTATTGTATTATTTTCCGCTGCGATGTATTTAAATCTTTGATATTTCTGTGTAATGTTCATTTATACTCTGCATATTCTTGTAATCTGATGCATTGTTGTAATATACAATGAAATGTTCTTTTGTATGCGTTCTACTTTGTCGTGTTCTCAAAACAATCCGCGCTTTCCTCTTCTCTTCGGAGACCGGGGGAGTTCGGGTCGTTTCATCGTGGTATCAGAGCTTTGGTTTACAAAGCTTAGAGAACAAGGCACATTAGAACCATACGAAAGAATTCATCAGATATTGGATTAGTAAAATCCAATGGGAATGACTCGTTAGAGATGGGATCAACAGTATCCTAGAACGAGTGTGAAGGGTATATTTTTAAGATGAAAACAATTTTTGTTTTGAAAATTTAAATCAACTATTCGTATTTGATTATTTATTTATATTGATTTTGGACAATTCAGTATATAAAGAATTTGCATATACGCCTTGCAAACGTATATTCAAAGTTTTAATATATTGGATAGATATAGCATCACACTCTAGTCGCCCTGAGATGATATTGATGACAGCGATCGCATCATCAACATTTATGTTCGAGTTTCGAAGGTGGGATTCCTGTATATTTCCATTAGACTAGTGTGAGAACCAAAACTAGATAGTTCTTATTGTGTGATTTGGCATCAAAAATGGGATTTTTGTATATATATGAAAAAAAAATTATTATGAATTTGAAACGTTAATCCACTAATTGATTGATGTTTGTGTTGTTTGTTTAATTGTTTGATAATTTTGAACCATTTAGCCTAATTGAATCACATATTGTATTATATTGAAAATGGGTCGCATTTGCTTGCATATACTTGTACTTACATTGAACAGGTCATAGCAAGGAGGCTAGAGCAGAGAATAAAATTTGTTTGCCCGACAAATAGGTACATGTTTACTACATAATTTACTGTTTTGTTTGGGTGATGATGATTTTATGAGCCTATTGGCTAGCCGCTTGGCTTTTTCTTTTTCTTTTTGAGATCAGAAGGCCTGTATGGCAATTTCGGGATTTTCCCGTGGCTCCCGGTGCAGGGGAGGTTATGGCGAAATTTTTCGAAAATTTAGGGTGTTAGCCAAATTTTTGAAAATTTGAAAATTCTCAGAAACTGAAAAGTTGGAGAACGGAAGCCAGATCGAACGTAGAGTTGATTAATCAAACCACTTTCGACTTTGTTCCTTTTCGGGGACGAAAAGTTTTAAGTGGGGGAGATTGTAACAACCCGAAAATCTGGGCCAGTTTAAAATTTTTATTTTGGCAGTTTTAGCGAATTTTGATTATTTAAAATGAATTATTTTAAATAATATCGACGAGAAATTTATTTTGAATAGAATTCGACGTATATATTATATACGTCGTCGTTAGAATATAATTATAAATAGAATTGAAAATGGCGCGGTAGTTCGATAATTTGATTTCAAACTTCAATTGAATGTACCGGGTGCAAAACAATCCGGATTTGAGTGAAACCAAAAATAACGAATCCGACAAATCAAAATTTCATAGCGGGAATCAAAAGATATGTCCAGTTGAAAATTATGAATAGTCGCTATGGAATTCAGGCCCTTAAAAATGGAAATTTTGCAAACGACCTCGGATTTCGACGAAACCACTTTTGTTGGTTCCGTGATGTCAAATTATTGCTAGATTCCAAATTTCATAATTTTTCGAATCAATATGTGAGCGTGGCACACGTAAACGCGTTTGACCAGTTTCAGTCAATTTTAATCGACTGGAAAATGGCCATTTTTCAAACGGTCTCGGAATTCGACGAAACTAGTTTTGTTAGGACCGTATCGTCAATACGAAGCTAGAAATAATTTTTCTGTAATTTTTGGGATTCGTATGTGACCCCAGTAAATTGAAATGCACGTTCAAATTCAATATATAGAGTTATATGTTGATTTTAACGGAAACTGATTGTAACAACCGAATCAGCTTACGGGACATATCCCATTGTGTTCGAAATAGGGGTAATTAGCTATGGACGACAGGCGGTGGGTCTCGTTTGGAGATCGAAATTAGTAGTTACTTTTTGGGGAAAATTAAATTAAATATATATATTAATATATAAACACCCTTCTCCCCTCTCTCCCTTCAGAAGTCAACGGGGTCAAAATCAAATAAAAAAAACCCGACACAACCAATCGAGCGTCGCTCCTTCCAGGCGGACCCCCGCCGCGTCGCCCAAGCTCCGGCCGCCATCTCCGGCGCTGGCGCACGCCTCCCCCCCTTTCTCCTACCCGCTGCTCGCCTCTCTCCTCTGTAGAAAACCCCAATCCCGCAAATCCGACCCAAAGCCCTCGCCCCATCAACGGAAGCCCCACGCCCTAAGCCACCAACACGCTGCCACCCTCCGACCTCCACCTCGCCTCTGACCGCACCTCCATCTCCTACCCCCTCTGCCTGTCCCCACCACGCTACCCTCCTCTTCGATTTAAAAAGCCCCATAACCTACCCAAAACCCGCGGAGATCGCCTCCAGCTCCTCCTCCTCCCCTTTGCGCAGCAGACAACTCCTCCTCCGACCCTGGTGAGCATTCATTTTATTTTCAGCATGTTTAAATAATTAAAAAGGGTGATTTTTAGTGGGGTATCCAATTAAAAATGTGATTTTTAATTATGAATATCGAAAATAAAAATATACATGACTTTTATATATGTGTAGTTTAATAAAAATATGGCTTTTATATATATACAGTAGCGTATATATAAAGATACGATTTTTATTGTTGAGATGGCGAAGTAAAAATATAATCTTTTTACTGTATATCGTCGAGTAAAAATATAATCTTTTTACTGCATATAGTCGAGTAAAAATATAATATTTTTTGTTTAAACAACGTGTTAAAAATATAATCTTTTTTGTTTAAACAACGTAATAAAAATATAATCTTTGCTATATAAGTAGCGGTATAAAAAAGTGATTTTAACATATACTGTGTGAAACAGAGTGCGATGGGACCAAGTGGAAACGCGACGAAGATGTTCTACATAAGAAGAGTCGTGACGTGTGGTTTAGCAATGTGTGAGAATTTCTCACTCTTTAATTTTATTTTTCTAGTTATATATATATAATAGGATGCAGACGGTGTTTAGTAGCACCCGTCATCCACAGACCATGGATGGCTTGTTTGTTTAATTGTTTGATTGTGTAGTTGGTTAGGTTATTTGGTTTGGAATTGAATTGTTTGGTGAAATGAAATTGATTTGATTGATGTGTGAATGGCGTGGGCCTTCACTAGACCGGGGATAAGGCTAGGCCTTGTCCCGTTTCTAGTATCGTGCCGTTATGCCGCCGAAATTTTCTAAAAATAAGTAAGAAAAATAAAGATAACATTTTATTTAATAAATGAACCGAATAGAATATTCATAGGTTGAATAAAATAGTTTGATCGTTAAAAATATAATTTTTAACGTGAATGTGAATAAATAAATATTCATTTACAAACCGGACGGTTTGTTTATGTACACCTATTTGAAGGACATTGATTGGGACGATAAATTTTACACATCGCCCAACTGCACAAATAAAATCTGTGTTTGATTGTTTGAAACCCCACACGGGTATTGGGATGATATTTGAAGTACACTAATCCCGATTGTTTAGTTGTATGTCGATCGATTGATTGACAGACTGTTATAAGCGTTGAATATTTATATTTGATGCTTATACAGTGTAGAATGCACTTTGGATGATGGTTGATTATTCATCGTTGTTGATATATACATGTGTTGTAGAAAATCCATATAATTAACATTATATGGTAATTGATTGGGCCTCATTCGAGTTTCGAAAAAGAAATATTTAAAATAAAAATATTTGAAGTAGAAATATTTGAAAAGGAATATTTGAAAATAGAAACATATGAAGCCGTGTTGGTTAGATTGACGCCATTGTGACGTGAACGATATTTACATCGATTTTATTCATTCTTCAATGAATATTGAATAGATTTGATATTGAATAGATTTGAAATTGAATAGATTTGAAATTCGAACTATATTGAAATAAATTGAAATTCGAATTTTATTTAAAGTAAATTGAAATTCGAATTAAACTAAATTGATTTGAAATTCGAATTAAACTAAATTGATTTGAAATTCGAAATACACTGAAACGATTTGAAATTCAAATAGAAATGAATTCGAATTGAAATTGAATATAAATGAATTCAAATTGAAATTGAATATAAATGAATTCGAATTGAAATTGAATTGAATTAGAAATGGAATTGAATTAGAAATCAATTTAAATTGAAATCGATTTGAAATGAATTTAAAACGAATTTATATTGGAATATTCAATTTTGATTTGAAATTGAATATAAAGTTGAAACCGTTTTGAAAATGAATTTAAAACGATTTATAAAATTCGTTTCGAAAGGAAATCGACGAAGTATATATTATATATATAATATAATGGCCTGAATAGAACGCGCCGCGCCGCGGCAGTTCGCGAATTTCGACCATTGACTTCGAACGGATATTGCGGGAGATCCGACCGTTGGATTCTCCTAATACCGGAACCGTTGGGTTCGTATCGAAAAGAGCTTTCTAACGAATGTGAGAAATTAGAAATCTAACGGTTGGATTTGGAATTATGTCCAAATCAAATTTGAAAAAGGATGCTGTAAGTGCAGTTCGATGACCGTTGATGGAAATCGACTGTACGGGCCTTGATAAAATTATTAAAAATAGTAATAATTTGTGTAAAATCATAAGAAATGATTTAGAAAGGATTGGGATGAAAAACTCCATATTTGAAAAGATAAAAATAGATTTTTATCGAAATGAACTAGTTTTGAACTAGAATTATAATTCTATTTATTTTTAAATAAATAAATTGAATTTGAAAAGGGTTTTAAAAATAACCAGAATTTCCAATGATTGCATTGGAGTGGATTTGAATCGAAATTGTCTTCGGAATATTTCGATGTGGGAATTCATGATTATACAGATGTTGTTATGGAAATTTGAAAGATGTATATTTATATCGTTATTTCCAATACGACATTTGTTAATCGTAGAATTTGATATTGAATATAAGCCGATATATTTTCTATTCAGAGCCTTGTATTGAATATCAAATGTGATTTGGGTTTGTCGTGAATGGTGTCTTCACTAACACTGTTCTTGAACCCAGTTGAGAAAAGATTAAATCTTTTATTTAGATTTAATGAAGTGTACCAATTAAATAATATTTAATTGGAATTGAATTGATATTGATTTTTGGGTTTATCGTGGACAGTGTTTTAAATAACACTCGTTCTTTAACCCGATAATTAATGGAATGTGATTTTGGGTTTATCGTGAACTGTGTTTTAAATGACACTGATTCTTTAACCCAGTTAAAGATTAAAACTAAGTGGAGTTTTAATGAATCTTTAATTAGATTGAAATAATCGAGAATGGAGTATCACCAGTTTTGCTCCAGGCGTTAGTTAGATCTTTAATTAGATTTGAACGTGAAATGGTAATTGAATTTACCGATAACACCGTGGTGTTAGATATGAAGTAAGACCCGTTTTACTTCATGGGATGAATAGGTCGGGGTTGGGAAATTAAAACAAATGATTACTTCGGTAAGGTTCGTTAATCCCGACTAGTTGATTCGAAATTCAAAAGAAGATTAGAGAATAAATTCAAGGAAATTATCTTGGATAAAATTAATGGGAACCTTTCCCTATGAATGTGAAATTTAGAAACTAACAGTCGGTTAGCTAAGCAGAATGGTTTTCTGGATATTGATCTAATGTTGGTTTCGGCCTTCGGGGTTTAATATTTGGGGAATTATTCTCTTGATTAATTTACGGTTAGTGACTGATGAATTGGAATGAGGCGTATGTTGTGTTTGTGTAACACTTATTTAAAATATACGCGAGTTATTCGGAACGACCGGGTTTGTCCCATTCTGAATAACTGATACGACGATAAGTCGAAGATGAAGACGGTGGTTGAAGACCGGAAGTCTTCACATCGTTTGGGTGATCACTGATGATCTTGATTGGGCTGTACACCCAAGAAGATGGAAACAGTTGATGATCGTCCAGACGTACTTGGAGATCGATGGAGATGCGAGGAAAGTGCCTCCGGTTTCGTTCAGACCCAGAACGGACTTGTAAATGGACTGTGTGTCTGACATTGGATTTCATTCTGTGTGACTGATATCGGTTGCATAGAGTGGTTTGCCTGTGTGGCATGCTAAGATGCAATTGATCGAGGCTTCTGTTGAAAAGCAAAGTCTTGTGGTGATGATCAAAGCATAGCCTGTGTGGCACAGCTTTGTGTAACGTGAATTCGCGAGCCTCGCACCCCGGTTGTGAACCAAAAACGGGAGAGGACCTCAGGGAGGGCATGTGTTTCTTTCTAGCTAGGGTGGTGTCAGTGACCTACCAGCCCTGACATTTATATACTTTTCACCTATGTGGTTGTTGCTGTTGCAAGGCGCCTCGGTTAGATCGGACGATCCGGGTCTGATGGAGCCATTCGTTGGCTCATTTACACCCCAAAGGGTGGGGAAACGCATGTTCAGGCATATTAATCCACATCGGTGGACCGGCCCTGACGATCCAAGGGTCACTCGAGCTCTGATCCTGAGGGGCAGGCTAGAGCGTCTCGAATCGGTTGAGGACTATCTTTTGCCTCGGTTCATAGATGGAAATCCAATTTCCAAATACGTGACATTTGCGGTTTTAATTGTAGAACTAGTATGGCGACATGATATATGGTACCCATGTCGCCTATGATTGATACTTATGATTTGAAGTTGTTTTATACACTATGCACTTATAATAGTATCAAATGGTTTGTTTTAAAACGTATCAAGCATTCTTTGGCTGTTATAAGGGAAAACCCTATCCCCCGGCTTGCGTTGCATTGTGTGATAGGACCTGGGTTTTATAACAGCTTCATTTATCTTTATTTAGCATTGCGTTGTTTGTTTTATGCACTGGTATTCTTGGAAGGAAACCCGTTCCGTGTTATACGGCGTGGTCCCTTGATTTCCCTAACTTTAAATAAAGATTAATAACTATTTTAGTTCTCACACCAGTCCCATGACTGACCTGGAGTTTATTGTTTTAACCTAAACTCTGGGTGCCCTTATTTTGACATGGGCAGCTAGTAGTTTTGGTTTTGCAGATTTATATTCACAGGATCCTGGTTTACAGCTGGAATGATATCCGGAAGGCTTTGTATCCGTATATCTCTTCTAGTTGTGTATTGTATTATTTTCCGCTGCGATGTATTTAAATGTAATTTAAATCTTTGATATTTCTGTGTAATGTTCATTTATACTCTGCATATTCTTGTAATCTGATGCATTGTTGTAATATACAATGAAATGTTCTT
This sequence comes from Allium sativum, assembly GCA_030737875.1. NCBI lineage: Eukaryota > Viridiplantae > Streptophyta > Magnoliopsida > Asparagales > Amaryllidaceae > Allium > Allium sativum. The sequence continues at coordinate 432,850,377 of CM060925.1, read as the reverse complement.
TTGTATGCGTTCTACTTTGTCGTGTTCTCAAAACAATCCGCGCTTTCCTCTTCTCTTCGGAGACCGGGGGAGTTCGGGTCGTTTCAATGTCACTCACAAAGGGAATGCATTATCTTCTATGGAGCATTTTAAGTGAGTATAGAACAGAAACTTAACAACAAGACAGATATAAACATTACTTGAAAAATTAAAAACTTTATTTCATTGCAGCGGAAAATACATATGTTTGATTACATCGTCAAAACCAGTGCCAAATACATATTATCCATCTAAACTAAATCAAAATACATAAATTGAAAGACATAATCCCCAGTACAAAATAGCCATAAATAAAAGAGAGGCCGAACTTTACTTCAGCGATACAAGTAATCTTCTAAAAGCAAGAAGCACAACTATCCAAAATCAAGCTCCACTGGTGCTAGTTCCAATCTGAGCACCTGGGGGGGGGGGGAGAAAAGAGGAGGAAACAAAGGGGGTCAGACATAAAGTCTGGCGAGTGCGATAACTTTAACAATATAATCACCAAAGTAACTAGGCTAAGGCATAAGTTGGAAAACCAGGAAATGACCATGAATCATTGAGTATGGCAGAGTAAACAAGGAAACAAGATGAACAACGATATCGTTAAATCGCACCTAACCCACTGTAAGATAATTACTAAACTACACCAACACTATGATATAATTGCTATACTACACCACCACTAGTATACTGCACCACCACTTGTCACCCTAAGGTTGATTCTGCCTACTGAACATAAGTGATAATAATAATGGTTGTTTCGTGTACCCCTAGCTGCTATCATAGGTGCCGCCTGCTCCAATCTCCGCTAGTGGTACCCACTACCCTCCCCATTCTAATTACAATATTCATAATATGGTAGTCGTACCCGTGCTGGTCCCACAGTGGGGTGTATCACTCCCCAATGTGGAAACCCAATACCACCAGAGATGCACGGTTTATGCCTATATGATGCAATAACGTCTTACCTACCAGCCCGGGTCCACACACACATATGAACCCGTTGGACTTGCGTTGCCACAGCTAACCCGGTTTGGCCTCTTACGGTCAAGCCCAGTATGTGTGTCCCGTCCTTGACTTGGGTCGAGCCCACAAAGATACGTATGGTTTACTGGTTGAAATGGGCCCCCATGACTTGACACAAGCTATCCACCTAAGCTTGGTCCCCTCTAGTATTTCCCACTTAACCCACTTCTTATTCATGTTTCAGTTACATGTTTCAATTTTGGTTAAGTATTTCTAATCGTATTTCAAATGTCACCCAAGGCACCCACTAGATTCTACATGCCACCCAAGGCACCCACTTAACCCCCTCATGTCCCACTACAAGTTTATCCGGTTAAGTGTTTCTTAATTCATTAAGACCGTAACCTCATAAAGACCTCTGACATTAGACTGGCATTTGTGGCAGCTGGATTTGCTAGGCGGGTCCGGGCAGTCTTACACCACAAAAGAGCCTAACCTCGTGTCTTTACAATTGTTACGTATTTAATTTATGCCTAAGACCTCGCACATTAGACTGGCATTTGTGGCAGCTGGATTTGCCAGGCGGGTCCGGGCAGTCTTACACCACAAAAGAGCCTAACCTCGTGTCTTAGACGATCAATTACTCTTAATTAATCATTCCCCAATTTGAATTACTTTCCTTATTCAAATTATCAATCAATTCCAAATTTAACGATGTCCATAATTGACTCAATTATGTCCATCCATTTATGGTATGTATAATCATACCAATTTTCATCACAAATTTATTTTATGTCTTTTAAGGCATTTATGCCAATTAAATCTTTTAATATTATCCCCTTTACCCCCACGTTGTACGTTCATTCGTTTAACGTAAAATATATGTTAGACTCGAATAGTCTAACTCATGGAATAAAGAGAAAACATCATAACATACATATAATTAAAACTAGATCTAAACATAAGGGGTGAACTCGCAGGTATGAATGATGTTCTACATCTAAAACTTGCATAGGCCAAAGTTACAACTTGCATAAAATTACATATGTCATAAATCAAAATCTAAAGATGTGAACTTGTTTAGATAATGGTCACAAAATTGCATAAATCTTGTATGTCATAGATCTACATCTAAAGGTGTAAACTTGCATAGGCAGTAACCACAAACTTGCATAACATGATTCATTTTCAAACACATGTATTCATATAAACTTGCATATGTGATTTATGCAACATAACAATGGTATAAACTTACATCTAAACATGTAAACTAGCATGTAGAATTTGGCATATAACTCACACATGTCATAACCTAACTTTAGATCTAAAATAGATGTCATGAAGCATATAAGGTTATACATATAATTTTCCCCAACTTGCATATGATTCATGTCTTGATAAAAATCTAAACTTGCATACATACTTATGATTTATCATATGAATCAACATACCCAAACTAACATATGAACAACATGGTGATCCAATTATACATAAGCCAATCATAAAATTACAACATAGATGATCACAACTTTACACTATAGCATCATAGAATTTACAACATAAACATCACAATTTTACTACATGAATAATTACATGCGGTCAATAATTCACATCATATCCAAATAGTCCACATCATAACTCAGTCCAATTAATTTGCTAATTATTTTATTATAATTATCGAACTCACAATTCAGAGAAGGTCTTGAATTCTGAATTCTGAGTTCTGAAGTTGTAATAGCTTTCCCTTGAAGAAGATTCGTTGTTAAAGTTGAAAAGGATTGATTTAGACTAGCTTTCTTCTTCTTCTTTAATTGGTGGCGGCTATGCTGTGTTGCTAGGTGACGGCATGGAGGCCATGAATCTAATTTTGTTTTGATTTTAGGATTGGAGTCTAGAGGTGTTTTATAGAGTTTAGGATTAATTTAGGCCATCCGATCAACTAAAAAGCAACCTGAACCATCCAAACAAGATAGGGTGACACCTCAACCCTAATGACTCAGCACAGTGTATTAAATGTTCATTTTTTTCTATAATTTACATATTCCATATTTATGACAAATTCCATATGTAAATTATTCCCATTTTAATTATGCCATAACTATATTTTTAATTATGCTCACAATTAATGGTATACTAAATATACCATTTCATGAACCAATCTATGCCATGTAATTTTCATGTTTATCCTTCATATTTATATGTAAATTATAAATCTATTATTGTTAATTACATATTTTCCCTTTTACCGTATACATTAATTACCCATATATAAATATCCATTTATACATGCATAAATCTTTCTTACCTTTAATTTGTCATAAAAGCCAATCAAAGAAGGCCACATAAAAAAAACAATCATTGACAACAAAAAATGCGCCACGTATGCTACATGATGCGTACACGTCATATATATATATATATATATATATATATATATATATATATATATATATGTATATATATATATATGTGTGTGTGTGTGTGTGTGTGTGTGTATGTTTATATTTTCTATATATATTTTTTCTTTTTCTTTTTATCTATCTTCCCAATTACCCATTTTCACACTAAAACGTTTTTTGAACTGTGTTCACACTAAGCCAGTTTGTGACATTCCCCTAAAACAAAAATATGGCGCTGGCGGGGATCGAACTCTGTACCCCTTGTATGCAAGTCACGTGTTCCAACCAAATGATCTACTAAGTCTTTTGCTTACAAACCTTAGAACAATGCTAAACATTTATTCTTTTCTCATTCTTTTTTTTCCATGTTTTGCTACAATATTTAATTTAAAGATATATTTTTCATACGGAGTCCAATTTACGCAAATTCGGACTCTATCTCAACCAGAATTCCGAGACGAACACAATGGCGCAACCCGTTTCCCTTAATTCTCACATCTGAGATTAATTATTCTTTAATTTAGTTGATTCGATTATTCAAAAATTCAAAGTGTTACATTCTCCCTACTTAAAGGATTTCGTCCTCGAAATCTCTAAGTCAAGAAGAACGTATCCTACCATCCAAACAACCATCTACTCAACCATCAAACATAGGCATCCATTGTCCTTAAAATTTTCTAATGCTGTATGAACATATGCAAGAAGTGTGTGTATATGTTCCTTATCTAATGCAAAATCAGGCGGTTTACTGATTCAGTTGACCTCCTTAATGCAAACCATGATAGTGCCATGCGTCCATTATGTATGCGAAAGAATCCTATCGATACATATTATCTCTACATGTATGCACGACAATTCACCAAAATGAAACATCCATATGATAGCACAACCATTAGCTTAAATATGCACACACATTTATATGCAATATGCAATATGAAGTAACTGAGCCGATCTAGTGCCTAAAGTGTGTTTATATGCATCCACGAGCAACCACTTAGCAAACACTTGCATCTGCATGCATCCATCATACATAACATGTCTCAAACACATGTTTCAACCATAGGACTACCCTACTTAAAGGTCAACGGTACTAACGAGAGGACATACTAAAGATAAGATATATGGCCCTTGGGGTTATGCTTTCTAAAATAAGCTTTTTTTCTTGAAAATACTTTCCTTAAAACATACTTTTGAAGGTACTTCTTTATAAAATTGTTTTTGAAAAACAACTTTTCAAAATTCATATCTGTTCTGGTAACCTTCAGCCCTGATACCTCGTGTAACACCCCATGTCCATTAATGTCACTCACAAAGGGAATGCATTAACTTCTATGGAGCGTTTTAAGTGAGTATAGAACAGGAACCTAACAACAAGACAGATATAAACAGTACTTGAAAAATTAAAAACTTTATTTCATTGCAGCGGAAAATACATATGTTTGATTACATCGTCAAAACCAGAGCCAAGTACATAATATCCATCTTAACTAAATCAAAGTACATAAATTGAAAGACATAATCCCCAATACAAAATAGCCATAAATAAAAGAGAGACTGAACTTTACTTCAGCGATCCAAGCAATCTTCTAAAAGCAAGAAGCACAGCTATCCAAAATCAAGCTCCACTAGTGCTAGTTCCAACCTGAGCACCTGGGGGGGAGGAAGAAAAGAGGAGAAAACAAAGGGGGTCAGACATAAAGTCTGGCGAGTGAGATAACTTTAGCAATATAATCACCAAAGTAACTAGGCTAAGGCATAAGTTGGAAAATCAGGAAATGACCAAGAACCATTGAGTATGGCAGAGTAAACAAGGAAACGGGATGAACAACGATATCGTTAAAGTGCACCTAACCCACTATAAGATAATTACTAAACTACACCAACACTATGAGATAATTGCTATACTGCACCGCCACTAGTCACCCTAAGGTTGATCCTTCCTACTGAACATAAGTGATAATAATAGTAGTAGTTTCGTGTACCCCTAGCTGCTGTCATAGGTGCCGCCTGCTCCTTTCTCCACTAGTGGTACCCATTGCCCTCCCCATTCTAATTACAATATTCATAATATGGTAGCTATACTCATAGCTGCTGTCATAGGTCCCGCCTGCTCCTATCTCCACTAGTCGTACCCACTACTTTCCTCTTTCGATCGGCTCCCTAACTCGTAGATACCCGTGTTGGTCCCACAGTGGGGTGTATCACTCCCCAAAGTGGCAACCCAATACTACCAGAGATGCACGACTTATGCCTACATGTTGCAACAACGTCTTACCTACCAGCCCAGGTCCACACATGCATATGAACCCGTTGGATCAACGTTGCCACTGCTAACCCGGTTTGGCCTCTTACAGTCAAGACCAGTATGCGTGTCCGTCCTCTACTTGGGTCGAGCCCATAAAGATACGTATGGGTTGCTGATTGAAATGGGCCCCCATGACTTGACACAAGTTATCCACCTAAGCTTGGTCCCCTCTAGTATTTCCCACTTAACCCACTTCTTATTCATGGTTCAATTACATGTTTCAATTTTGGTTAAGTATTTCTTATCGTATTTCCAATGCCACACAAGGAACCCACTAGATTCCACATGCCACCCAAGGCACCCACTTAACCACCTCATGTCCCACTACATGTTTATCTGGTTAAGTGTTTCTTAATTCATTAAGACTGTAACCTCATAAAGACCTCTCACATTAGACTGGCATTTGTGGCAGCTGGATTAGCCGGGCGGGTCCGGGCAGTCTTACACCACAAAAGAGCCTAACCTCGTGTCTTTACAATTGTTACGTATTTAGTTTATGCCTAAGACCTCCCACATTAGACTGGCATTTGTGGCAGCTGGATTTGTCGGGCGGGTCCGGGCAGTCTTACACCACAAAAGAGCCTAACCTCGTGTCTTAGACGATTAATTACTCCTAATTAATCATTCCTCAATTTGAATTACTTTCCCTATTCAAATTATCAATCAATTCCAAATTTAACGATGTCCATAATTGACTCAATTATGTCCATCCATTTATGGTATGTAAAATCATACCAGTTTTCATCACAAATTTATTTTATGTCTTTTAAGGCATTTATGCCAATTAAATCTTTTAATATTATCCCCTTTACCCCATGTTGTACGTTCGTTCGTTTAACGAAAAATATACATTAGACTCGAATAGTCTAACTCATGGAATAAAGAGAAAACATCACAACATACATATAATTAAAACTAGATCTAAACATAAGGGGTGAACTTGCATGTGTGAATGATGTTCTACATCTAAAACTTGCATAGGCCAAAGTTACAACTTGCATAAAATTACATATGTCATAAATCCAAATCTAAAGGTGTGAACTTGTTTAGATAATGGTCACAAACTTGCATAAATCATGTATGTCATAGATCTACATCTAAAGGTGTAAACTTGCATAGGCAATAACCACAAACTTGCATAACATGAATCATTTTCAAACACATGTATTCATGTAAACTCGCATTTGTGATTTGCAACATAACAATGGTATAAACTTACATCTAAATATGTAAACTAGTATGTAGAATTTGGCATATAACTCACACATGTCATAGCCTAACTTCAGATCTAAAATAGATGCCATGAAGCATATAAGGTTGTACATATAATTTTCCCCAACTTGCATATGATTCATGTCTTAATAAAAATATAAACTTGCATACATACTTATGATTTATCATATGAATCAACATACCCAAACTAACATATGAACAACATGGTGATTCGATTATACATAAGCCAACCATAGAATTACAACATAGATGATCACAATTTTACAAGATAGCATCATAGAATTTACAACATAAACATCACAATTTTACCACATGAATAATTACATGCGGTCAATAATTCACATCATATCCAAATAGTCCACATCATAACTCAATCCAATTAATTTGCTAATTATTTTATTAAAATTATCGAACTCACAATTCAGAGAAGGTCTTGAATTCTGAATTCTAAGTTCTGAAGTTGTAATAGCTTCCCTTGAAGGAGATTCGTTGTTAAAGTTTAAAAGGATTGATTTAGACTAGCTTTCTTCCCCTTTAATTGGTGGCGGCTATGCTGTGTTGCTAGGTGACGGCATGGAGGCCATGAATCTAATTTTGTTTTGATTTTAGGGTTTGAGTCTAGAGGTGTTTTTATAGAGTTTAGGATTAATTTAGGCCATCTGATCAACCTTAAAGCAACCTGAACCATCCAAACAAGATAAGGTGACACCTCAGCCCTAATGACCCAGCACAGTGTATTAAATGTTCATTTTTTTTCTATAATTTACATATTTCTTATTTATGACAAATTCCATATGTAAATTATTCCCATTTTAATTATGCCATAACTATATTGTTAATTATACTCACAATTAATGGTATACTAAATATACCATTTCATGAACCAAACTATGCCATGTAATTTTCATGTTTATCCTTCATATTTATATGTAAATTATAAATCTATTATTGTTAATTACATATTCTCCCTTTTACCATATACATTAATTACCCATATACAAATATCCATTTATACATGCATAAATCTTTCTTACCTTTAATTTGTCATAAAATCCAATCAAAGAAGGCCACATAAAAAAAACAATCATTGACAACCAAAAATGCGCCACGTATGCCATATGATGCATACACGTCATATATATATATATATATATATATATATATATGTATGTGTGTGTGTGTGTGTGTGTGTGTTTGTATGTATATGTGTATATATATATGTATATGTGTATATATATATATATATATGTATATATATATATTCTATATGTAGATCTAAAGTTAGGCTATGACATGAGTGAGTTATATGCCAAATTCAGCATGCTAGTTTACATGTTTAGATGTAAGTTTATACCATTGTTATGTTGCATAAATCACATATGCAAGTTTATATGAATACATGATGTAGATCTATGACATACATGATTTATGCAAGTTTGTGACCATTATCTAAACAAGTTCACACCTTTAGATTTGGATTTATGACATATGTAATTTTATGCAAGTTGTAACTTTGGCCTATGTAAGTTTTAGATGTAGAACATCATTCACACTGCAAGTTCACCCCTTATGTTTAGATCTAGTTTTAATTATATGTATGTTTTGATGTTTTCTCTTTATTCCATGAGTTAGACTATTCGAATCTAACGTATATTTTACGTTAAACGAACGAACTTACAATGTGGGGTAAAGTGGATACTATTAAAAGATTTAATTGGCATAAATGCCTTAAAAGACATAAAATAAATTTGTGATGAAAATTGGTATGATTTCACATACCATAAATGGATGGACATAATTGAGTCAATTATGGACATCGTTAAATTTGGAATTGATTGATAATTTGAATAGGGAAAGTAATTCAAATTGGGGAATGATTAATAAGGAGTAATTAATCGTCTAAGACATGAGGTTAGGCTCTTTTGTGGTGTAAGTCTGTCCGGACCCGCCCAGCAAATCCAGCTGCCACAAATGCCAGTCTAATGTGGGAGGTCTTAGGCATAAATTAAATACGTAACAATTGTAAAGACACGAGGTTAGGCTCTTTTGTGGTGTAAGACTACCCGGACCCGCACGGCAAATCCAGCTGCCACAAATGCCAGTCTAATGTGAGAGGTCTTTATGAGGTTACGGTCTTAATGAATTAAGAAACACTTAACCAGATAAACAAGTAGTGGGACATGAGGGGGTTAAGTGGGTGCCTTCGGTGGCATGTGGAATCTAGTGGGTGCCTTGGGTGGCATTTGAAATACGATTAGAAATACTTAACCAAAATTGAAACATGAATAAGAAGTGGGTTAAGTGAGAAATACTAGAGGGGACCAAGCTTAGGTGGATAGCTTGTGTCAAGTCATAGGGGCCCATTTCAACCAGTAACCCATACGTATCTTTGTGGGCTCGACCCAAGTCGAGGACGGGACACGCATATTGGGCTTGACTGTAAGAGGCCAAACCAGGTTAGCGGTGGCAACGCAAGTCCAACGGGTTCATATGTGTGTGTGGACCCGGGTTGGTAAGTAAGACGTTGTTGCATCGTGTAGGTATAAGCCGTGCATCTCTGGTAGTATTGGGTTGCCACTTTGGGGAGTGATACAACCCACTATGGGACCAGCACGGGTATCTACGAGTTAGGGAGCCGATCAAATGGGGAAGGTAGTGGGTACGACTAGTGGAGATAGGAGCAGGCGGCACCTATGATAGCATCTAGGAGTACAACTACCATATTATGAATATTGTAATTAGAATGGGAAGGGTAGTGGGTACCAGTAGTGGAGATAGGAGCAGGCGGCACCTATGACAGCAGCTAGGGGTACACGAATCTACCATTATTATTATCACTTATGTTCAGTAGGCAAGATCAAACTTAGGGTGACTAATGGTGGTAAAGTATACTAGTGGTGGTGTAGTATAGCAATTATCTCACAGTGTTGGTGTAGTTTAGTAATTATCTTACAGTGGGTCAGGTAAGCTTTAACGATATCGTTGTTCATCCTGTTTCCTTGTTTACTCTGCCATACTCAATGGTTCATGGTCATTTCCTGATTTTCCAACTAATACCTTAGCCTAGTTACTTTGGTGATTATAGTGTTAAAGTTATCGCACTCGCCAGACTTTATGTCTGACCCCCTATGTTTCCTCCTCTTTTCTTCCTTCCCTCCTCCCCCTCCCCCCGGTGCTCAAGGTTGAACTAGCACCAATGGAGCTTGATTTTGGACAGTTGTGCTTCTTGCTTTTAGAAGATTGCTTGGATCGCTGAAGTAAAGTTCAGCCTCTCTTTTATTTATGGCTATTTTGTATTGGGGATTATGTCTTTCAATTTATGTACTTTGATTTAGTCAAGATGGATATTATGTACTTGGCTCTGGTTTTGACGATGTAATCAAACATATGTATTTTCCGCTGCAATGAAATAAAGTTTTTAATTTTTCAAGTACTGTTTATATCTGTCTTGTTGTTAAGTTTCTGTTCTATACTAACTTAAAACGCTCCATAGAAGTTAATGCATTCCCTTTGTGAGTGACATTAATGGACATGGGGTGTTACATAAAAATAGAAATCAGATTAACAAAGTAGTAGCGAAGCAGAAAAAGTAGAAACGCATTCAGTTCACCTTGCACTTATCTTGTCTTTAGTTACCTTGTTTTTATGGTATTGTCCTATTTTTGGTTTATTCATGTCATGATCCTTTATCTTGTTTGCATGCTGAAAGATCACTGGACTTACCAGACTTATGTCTGACCTAGTTTTGTTTCGTCTCTTTTCTTCCGTCCCCCCCCCCCAGGTTCTCACGGAGGGAACACTTCTGCTTAGCTTGGATTAATTGTTGCTTCAAGATCATCATGTATTGCTTTGGATTCAGTCTCATTTCAGCTATGGCTTGCTTTACTCTATTGGGGAATAAATCGATGTTATTTTTATGCTTCTTTTATACTTGGAAGTTTTTAAATCAAGACAGAAGTTCTATGTATTACTTTTAGGATTATTGAGACAACTGTTGTAAAAGCTTGACTGAACCTTATTGTTAATAAAATGACTTTATTTTCCACTTTTTTATTTGTCTGTCTTGTAATTTATCTGCATCTTTTACCTATAATGCTCCACCAAAGTTTAGGCATTACCTTTATGAGTGACCTTAACGGAGGTGGAGCATACCTAAGGATGGATAAATAAGAGTTCCTAAGAACATGTTAAAGGGACTGCTTATCTAAGGGAAGTAATAAGTGGCAAGAAGTTCACCTGTAACGACAACTAGATGGAAACAAAGGGGTCCATCGGGGTAATGTTATAAATGATGGATTGTCTACCTACCATGTATGTAATAAGTGACTACTTATTATCTCTCGATTTACACTACAAGTACATTTGCGTTGGCCTAATTTAATGAATTTATACTGCTATGTATAGGAAATAGACATTCATTAGACTTACATGATTTTCATTCACTAGAACTTATTGTTTGACCTCCCATCCTCATAACAATTAAACATGTTAGTAGGTGGGAACACGTGAGTGATGGAGTCATGGAGACTAGTGCCCAGAAAGGAGATTCTATAGTAATTATTATTATCATGTTTGGTAGTTTATTGTAATCATAGGATATTATTTTTGATGTACGTGGATATAATAGTTAGAATTTGGTGCAATTGACATTATTGTGGTTTTATTAATGGTATATCCATTTTCAGTTATTATATTGATTAATGGTACATCCATTTTCAGTTATTATATTTTATCCCTTCTGCTGTGAGATTTTGATTTCGCTTTTAGTTTATCTCTATTTTTGTGTATAACTTACAGGAACCTACAATCTGTTTAGAATGGCTCTAAGTTCCGATTGACCTTTTCCGGGGTGGGATTTAGGCTTGTTCCGAGTGGATTGTTACATGTGGATTCAAAGCTTAGGTTACCCGATTACGAGGAGTCTATATGTATGAGAGGCATACTTTTCATTTTGAAAAAAGAGTTCTCAAATTTTTTAATATATAAAGTTTATATATTTATATAAAGTACGTGTATATATAGAGTAGTATCTGTAGGTCCATCTAGGCGAGGATTGATCTTAATTTCTATAAATACCCTAGAAATCATACAGTGATTTAGCAACTGCCTTATCAATTTTGAAATCAGTACACACAAAATGGAAGTAAGGATCATAGGGTTGAAAAGTGAAAAGGATTTAAACTCCCGATTTAATAGGCAATAAATGGAAATCAAATTGGTGACTTATTTATCATTTATAAGGAGTAATATAAATAATTTGGAATAGGTGTCAGTTAGGATAACCAGTAATAAGGACAAATTCATTTATGTTGCATAAAAATATCTTGAGTCTTAAGGGAAGACGAAAGTACAACTTTTGTTAAAGGGTATAAATTTCCATCATAATAAATATGGAAATTCAAAATTTGAAAGAGCACTAAACAATCAATAAGTAAAGAATGTTGAAAATAAAAAATATTAATGGAGAAATTAAGACCATTTAAGTGAAGATATTTATGTTTGCTTTTGAATTAGATAATAAATGTCCATAAGAACAAGCATTACTTAAAAGGGTTAAAATGGACATAAAGGACATTTCTACGGTAGCTATTAACAATGTTAAGAGATAGAATAGTAGAAATACAGAAGAAAAGTGTTAAGATAAGATACAAACTTCCATGAAAAGTGGATATCAATTTTTGTTGAAAAGAGTAGGTAAAATAGGAAAGTTTGAAGAAAAAGAATAAATATGTTTTTCCAAATTGGTAAAAAGCTTACTAGAAAACCTATAAAAATGATTTTTGTCATATCACTGAATTATTTTGTAAAATGAATTTTTGATGTAAATGTGTAACATTTCATTAACGGCTCAAGTTATGTAGTAGTTCCATCCAAAGAAATCGAAAACAAGATTTTTGAAATCATAAAGTTTAGTAGAAACTCTGAAAAGTTTACTATTTTTTCTATTAGATAAACTATAATTATAAATTTCAAAGAAAAAAAAGATGAATTCTTTAAACGCATAAAAGGATATAGTAAACCAATAACTACAAAAGTTAGCATTTATTAGCTTTAATAGAAAGAAATGTAAGTTACTTTAAAAAGCGAAAAACAATGAAATTCTTAATGATAATTTTATAATTGTTACAATTTCTATGTAACAGCTTCTAAAATTTAAATTTTTACAAGAATTTTTAGTTTTCTTGTTTTACCCATATTTTATATGTTAATTTCACATAAAATGAATAAATCCATGAAGTTCTTTCCTTCAAGACTTGGTAGTAGTTGTAATTATGAATATGAAACTTATTTGAGAGTTAATTAGGTAGAAGAGGAAATATAGGATTAACAGGCATGGTATGCTCATTTGAGAAATTACTAGAATAGGTGAACTAATGGAATGTATAATATTTTCCCTGTAATAATGAGCATCCTGTGATAGTAATATGAAAAGATAGAAATTACCATTAATTGCTACAAATAAATTAATTCTGTAATTTATGGCTATTAAATGAATTTTTGACAAGCATCTTTGAGAATGCAAATAAATTAGAATGAATGGTTATGTTTTTTATGAAAACATTTATGGATAATAAAAGTCTTTCAAAATTCGAAACATAGTTTAGTGTGAGATTTAAAATACATATGGAAATAAAAGTGCAAATATATATAAAGAAGTTATCAAGCCTTATTGCTAAAAGGCATATAAATCTTGAATAATGTTCAAAAGGTATTTTTGAGAAGTAACAACATATTTTGAAAACATATCAATAAATTTCATTAGACATTTCAGGACACTAAATTGTCTCCTAATTCAATTTTGGATATCTATTTAAGATTCTATTTTCAAAAAAAAAAAAGAATAACCATTTGTTTTACTAGCCATTAAGAAGTTTTTATGTAAATCCTTAAAATATTTATCATTCTTGAAAATTGTTATTGACTAACATTTAAAATGTTAATACATGTAAGTATTAAAAACAAAAGTTATTTTTCTTCTATTTTAGAACATTTAGTATATGCTTCCAAAAGTCTAGAAGTTAGAAAAGACGCATCTAATTCTTTATTGTAATATTTTAATATAAATGAGAGTCTTAATAAAGAATATTTTCTTAAAAAAAGCATGTATTGATATTTAGCTCAGTAAGCATCAAAATCTTCACAAAGATTTATGTTTTGAAGAAAAATGCAAAATTTGATCTTTTAGATTTTGATGAAACATTAAATCCTATTTTTGAGTTTGTTTAAGTTTGAATAATAATAATGATGATGACATAAACAATGATCCAATTTTTTTTTGTGTAATTGCTAAAATTACACTTTGTACAAAAAGAAATAACCCTAGAGTAAACAAGGGTAGCACATTAGGTGAGTCAGAACTAGGTTCTAGGACTAAGTGAGAATACGTTGTACAACATGATCTGGAAATTTTAGTGTCAGTCTCATAGGTTTATATTGGAAAAGTTGATGAAGTAAAAAGATTTCAAGAATCAAGGTTTGGTTGTAAACTAGGTTTCCCTGGATAGTTTAGTTAAGGAATCTGTACAATTATGAATATCTAACGGCTAACAATATATATAATAATAGTTACAGAATAAGTAATGTAATTTAGGATTTTTTTTTTGAATTTAGGATATTTTGGATATTAATTTCAAATTTAGTGGGCAATAAATTTGTAATTAATAAGAGAATTTATAGGGATTGATTTTAAGGGATTTAATTTGAGGAAATGGATGTATCTCCAAACTTAAAAAATAATTTAATTTGGAGAAATTAATATTCTCAAGGAGGTTAAAAAATTTGAGAAATGATTGGTTAAGTGGTCCAAAATTCGGCTATCATGGATGTTAAATAAAATTATGGATGGACCACATCTTCGAGAAAAGGGACATTTGAGGAGGATAAACAGTATTGGAATGACATGTTAAATTTGGAATAAAAAATTGAGACATAAATACCATTTGTATCACTAATTGCCACTTCCAAAAATATTTTCTTTTCTTAGGCTTTGAGATTTTAATCTGTATTGTCTCTACATTGATTGGAAAATGATATAAAGTGGTGAAAGTAATGTATTTCTATTTGAGCTTATGTGATTTGGGATTTAAAACTACTTAGTAAGTTTACTGTGAGTAAGAGAATTTTATAGGGACACCTGACTAGCGGTTAGTTACATTTGGAATCTGGAAGATAATAAGAAAATCGAATTTGCAGCCTATGATGAGGAGATATATTGAACTCCATATTTTGGAATATTGAGTGAAGAAATTTAACTTTAAAGAATGTAATCCTCAAGAATAAGACTTAAAGCATGAGACTAAGGAATAGGCTTAACTATTGGATTTGCGTATATTATTCTGTTTAGTTTGAATATGACTGTGTTTTGGTTTGCATTCGTCATTTTTTTCACAAAAAGATTATATTTGAAATTATAAGGAATATACATTAAATGAATAGGGCATGATGTGTAATTTTATGTGTTTGCACGTAGATTACAATATCCATTCAAAATAAAATAATACTCATTCCATGTAATTTTAAATACGTCGACATTATTGTTTAGGAAGACTAATGGAAATTAGAAAAATACCTTTATCGGAATTTGAATTCCAACAAATTAGAGCATAGGAAGATATTTTAGTTATTAGAATATACTAGGACATTAGTAAGTTAGATTTAGAAAAATTTGTTCAGGAAATTATTGAATTTTCGGATCATACCTCATTTGAAGCTTTAAGGATGAAAGGAAAAGTTTGCATCTTGAATCTTTTGGATAATAGTAATAATATTTATCTTTAGGATTATTATAGTACTTTTGATGGCAGGAGTTGGAGTAGAACTCTTGAAGTATTTAAGGAAGCTATGTGAATCTCCAAAGTGTTGGTGGAAAACCATCAATAAATTTTACTTGAACCAAATTTTTTATTAGACTTTGGAAAAAGTCTAATTTGGTTAGGTGGCTTGTGGCGGTTAGAAATTCGACGTTACATTTTGGGCTTTTCCAATATTAGGGAAATGAAAGATATTTTGTTAATAGGAGCCCATGATGTTTTATAAGATACCTTCACATTATGGCAAATTTTGGTATGGCCAAATCAAGAAATGGGGACAAAGACGGAACCCTTAGTGTCTCGTGCCACCACGTATATTGTGGAGCATAGTATTATAAGGCTCCAAAACATTTAGTTAAATTAGTTCAATTACATAAGGGAGAAAAATCGATGGAAGGCATGAAAATAAATAAATTTTGTAGCCTTTCTCGGAAATCCTTGGATTTTAAGGTTGCATTGTGGTTGCTAGAGTGGATGTTAGGAATTGACTGCAACACATATGCATCGAGCACTCATATAGAAATTATATGCATATTAGGATGTTTTGCATACATAAAGCACAACATATTAACTTTCATGCTAGGACTGAGCTCACTTTAGCAAATTTGCATTACATAATCACATTCAGTATGGATGTTTCATGGATCTTTAATAATAACTTGGTTGTATGACATGTTTGTTAGAGCAAGTTGTGTTTTTTGTGCCTTTGAAAATATTTTGGGGCAAAATCTCTTTTAAGGAGGGAGAATGTAACACCCCGTAAAATACACCCAAAAGAGACATAGTCAATTAAATTAAATATAAATAATAATAAACAATCATAAATTTATAAAATATCAATGGGCTGAAAATAAGAATTTGGATAACTGAGAATTGGATCACGAAATTATTACCATTTTATTCATGGTGAGATTCTAGTTCGATTACATATTTAATTTGTTGAAAACGGAGTCCATATGAAGAAGTTAATAATAAAACATGTTATACCTAAATTGTATACACACATGATTTGGAACTCAAACTTAATAAACATAAATCTAAAATAAAATAATATACTGATAGGCATAATGGAATATTCCTTGAAGGTTTGAATTTTTGTGTGTGTGTGTGTTTGTGTGTGTATGTATATATTTACGCACACACACAAGAAGGGGCAAGAATAAATAATAACGGAAGTGGTATTATTTTCAATGGGCAATAATAAAATTATATCCTGCTTCTCCTCATTCTGAAAGAATGTATTACCGCTATTTGGAAGAACAAAAATGATATTATTTTCAACGGGAAGCACAAGCGTGAAGTAGAGGTGTGGAATGAAGTAGATGTAGCTATAGAGGGTATTGAAGGAAGCACTTACCAGTTTGATACTTCAGGTGGCCTGTTTGGTTGTTGAGTTTTTGTTTTTGTATATTCTTAGTAGTTGACACTCTTAGATTTACTCTTATTTTCACTGTATAGTGTACTGGACACTTCAACCAGTTGTTTTCATTAATTGTTATAATGAAAGTGGTTGCGGCCACTATAAAAACCAGCTTAACTTTGCTAAAAAAAGGAAAGAATCAATAATAATTAATTATGAATTAAATAAAAGGAAATAAATAACCAAACAAATATTATACAACCTGAACAGATGGGGATTAAGAGGGGTCGACCAAGAGCCCGACCGCCCTCCTTGGGAGGAAGTCGATGACCCTCTTGAGTCAGGGGTAGGTTAGAGGCTATTTTATTTTGGGTTGTTTTATAGTCTTGCTTAAACAGACCGTGCAGATTTTATATGACTAATTCTATGGTCCACATACACACTAGAAACTATTAAAAGACTCCCAGCCTCCCCCAAATGCTACATTCCACTCTCTTTTACGCCTCCACTTTGTCTCTCCATCGTTTTTCTTAGTTTTAGAATCATGTTATGTTTCTTCTCTTCTTCTAACCTATATTATATCTCTTCTAAATCTAAACTATTATCTAGTTTCTGGAATTAAGTATAGTATATGTATGAGATTCTAAATCTGATTCTCATATATATATATATATATATACATATATACATATACTATATATATATTTATTTAGGTGGATCAGAAGTATACCGATTCAAAAGGCATAATCCAGATTTGTTAGTTTCTACATCGAATTCACTATTCTTCTTTTCCTATCTCTGTTAATGGAAATTATATAAGTTTTATATTATCTATATTCTATTAGCGTAGATTTGGATTTTAATGCCTAAAGGGACTTGGATTTGCACGAAGACAAAATATAAACAAGTCCTCTGAATCTAGTATAATCTGCGGAAATGGTCAATCAATTGGTGTATATTGGATTTTGGTTATTGACATGATAAAAGATAGGTTTTTGGGTGTTATAAAGCTTCTGATAATTGTCTGATTCGCTTTATTGTAAATTATAAATTATAAATTCAAATATGTGTGTGCAAAAGCATAAGACTTGAGTATTGTACATTTATAGGTTTAAGCATCTATTTTTTAAATAGATAGTTTGAACGTATTATATACAAATCACTAAAGTCTTAAGTTTTTGTATACAAAAAGGTATAAAAAGCGATGCCATACCAAAAAGGAGATTTTACGTATATATTTGTATTATTGCACCTTGTCATTTTATTTATTTATGAAATAATCTTTTAAACCTTGGTCACCAGTTATTATGTATACGTTTGTTATTTCCCTGTTGTTGATTAAATATGAATATACATGTTTATGCCATATTGGTGAAGTTACAGAAATAAACTTGTAAACCTTATTTTGATGTTAGGAATGACATTTTAACATTTTGGAATGTTTCTTTACATGCTCTTTAATTATGTTTTATTTATTACTATTTTTTTGGGTAGAGCCGACTGGTTTTTAAAGTGAATGCAAACACTTATTATTATAATTGTTCCATGAGATTGGACCGTTACCAATCTACTACGAAAACGATTTTAAGGTAGACCTTCCATCACCATCCTATCTTGGTTAAAGCACAGGAGCTAGATACTATTTCTAGACTACAAGATTTCTGTTACACCCCACGTCCGTTAATGTCACTCTTTAACAGAATGCATTAAGTTCTGTGAAACGTTATAGGTAAACAAAATCGAATCTCACAAGACATATATGTAAAATAGCATAGGAAATTTAAAATTTTATTTTCCAATAGAAAACATCGTGGTCTCAAAATCCAGTTACAACATCAGACTGAAATACTGGGACAAAATACATCAAATAAAAACATATGTCTTGCGCTAAAAACCATAAGAGTACAGATATGAAAAATTATAATCCTCATAAGTAGCGATAAACAAGTAGACAAGTAGTCAAATCGATACATCTAAGCGGATCCACATCCAAGCAGAGACAGAAGAGAGAATCCTAACCAAGCCTGAGCATTTTAACCCTGACAACCTGGGGAGGAAGGAACAGAGAGAAAAGGAAACAAAACGGGTCAGACATAAAGTCTGGCGAGTCCAGTGACTTTTAGCATATAAAGAAGTAAAAGTATCATGATAGGCATATAAACTAGATGAGCGATAACAGTATCACATAATAGGTATGAACAACCTGAATAGGATAAGCAGAATAAACAGAGTAGATTATGCTTCTCAAATACTTTTTTATGCACTAATACTAGTATACCGAATTAAGTGTTTTCCAATTACTTAACAGAAACATAATGATCCCAACAGAAACATATGGCAAATTAAGTGTACTTCTAGTAATGGGTTTTACCCCCAAACAGAAATAACAGGTACCTAAACATAAATAATGGATGTTACCCCAAACAGAAATAACGTGTACCTAAACAAGACTAGATGTACCCTAATTACTACCCCTAGCGATCGGCTCCCTACCACGTAAATACTTTGTGTCGGCCCCACAGTAGGGTGTATTACTTCCTAAAGTGGCAACCACCAGAAGGACACTGACCTGTTTATAGGTGTTATCGCGGCTTATTTTCCCAAGAAAGCCGGACCCATGCACACACATGACTCCGTTGGAACGCGCCATCATAATACCTCCACTCAAATGAACCTCTTATAATCAATTCAGTAAGCATGCCCTGACCCCTACCTAGTGCGGGCTCACCCTTTAATACCAGAATGGGTTACTGATTGATATGGACCCCACATAACGGATGACACCAGTCACCCCTTAGACTTGTATCCCAGTTAAATAGTATTTTAACAATTTATGCCTAACAGATCAACAAGCCAATATAACCCTAACAGATAAAACAGGTTAAGTTTAATGGGTTCATATAACCCCTACATATTTACTTAACCCCACAGATTCAACATTTTAACTTAACCCCACCCACAGATTAAACAAGCCACAGATTAACAGGTTTATACATATATAAACCCCATAGATTAAACAGGTTAAGTATTACAGTTTAACAGGCATGCATAACTCCCAGCATGTTTCATAGGTTACTTACAGTTTCATTAACATGTTCTGCATAATCTTTAAATTAAGCCTGCAGATTTATTATATGCCCCAAACCACAAGTCATAATTCACGGTCTAAGATATGCCCCAAATTTTAGTCATATTTCACAGTATAGTTTATGCCCCCAAATTCCAGTCATGATCCATAGTACAAGTTATATCCCAAAATTATCATTCCCAAATTATCCCAGTTCCATTCGTACGCATGTTTCAGCGATATTGGCCTAGGCTCAAAGATAGCCTAGGCTATAAAAATAACAAAGGGAATGAGAGAGAGAAGAACAGAATAGGCATAAAACATAATATGCATATAATAACAGAGATGGGCATATGATAGCAGAAATAGGCATATAAGTACTTAACATAAGATTAGGTATACAGAGGAATACATGTCATAGCAGATCTATTTAGGTATGAATCAGATTCTGAACAGGCTTAGGTTCAGATCCAGATTTGCAAACATGTCAGGGTTTGTAACACCCCCACTCTGGTATACTTATCCAGTAGCGGCGATGCCACATGTAAGCCATGGTGCTAAAAGAACAATATTACAACTTAACAAAAGCTTGTAAAAATAAAAATCATTCATAGTACATGATTTTAAATGGAAGAACTATTTTACAATCATCCCATCATAACAAAGGTAACAAAGATCCAAGAGTCTAGTCATTAAATAATTATACATAGGGGTACATAAAGAGATAATGTACATAATAAAAGTCTTCGCTTCAAAGCATCCAACTAACCATTTAAACCTGAAAAGTTTTAAGTGTAGCATCATGAGCAACACAGACCCAATGAGATAGTTATTTAAGCTTAGTTTTCACATCATTTCTTAGTGAGTTGTATTATAGTTTCATCATGACTCTTTTCTTCAAAGGTTTCATCATCCAAATTTCAAAATGACAATCAAGGAAGACTTCCGGATGTTGAATCAAACAAAATTTATGATAACTTCATTTCATTAAAAACTCATAATTTATCAAATATATAGTTATGAATCTAAACCACACCCTCGACTTGGTTTAGATGTTAGGATATGTTATCTTATTATGGTCGACATCCTGTTATCAAATAGGGATGTACTCTACTTGGCTCGATACCAACATAGAGTAATAGTGCACTACCCAAGATCTATTGTTTTATACCGCACCCCATCGAAGAAATGTAATTAATAAATGTATCTCACAAGTAATCTTGAATTAATTTTCAAGTTCATATTTTTAATGGTTTAAGATAAACCCAAAACTACCTAAAATAATTCCACTTTATGATAAAAAGAATGACTAAACCACTTCATAAGGATTTAAAATTTAAAAGAAAAAGAAAAGGTAGCAGTTGAAAAAGTGATATAAAAAGTTTCAGCATCCACAAAATAAAAACTGCAGCATTTTAAAAGTGTTACGACAAGTTTCAGATGGTTTTAGGCTCAAAGCAGCTATCTACGGAGTTTTAGGCATGCTAAGAAAAGTTCTGGGCAGTTTATAATGGTTTTAGACTAAATTCAGCTGCTATACAATTTATGGCCGCTATAAAAAGTTCTGTTCTTATTCAAGGTTTTATAATCAATTTAGTGAAAAGAGAGCACAGTGCTATAGAAAGCTCTGGTTAGTTTGGAATAGTTTAAAACAGGTACTGCAGCATTTAACATGTGCTGTAGAAAGTTCTGAGCTTGTTAGAATTACTTCATAAATAATTCAGAAAATACAGCGCTTTAGAATTGCTATAAAAAGTTCTGTTTTGACACATTTAAGCGTTAGAAACATTCGAAAGACGTTTCAAATTTTCAAAGTGTTACAAATTTCTGAAAATCAGCTTTTTCCATTTTTTGGTGAAATATTTGATGTTGTTTCTCTATGATAAAGTAGGTTTTAACTTCAAATTTTTTCCAGAAAGAATCTATCTTTGTCTATTTAATTATCATAAAAAGAAACCATTAAAATTATTTATTTATTCAATAAATAAAATTCAACAATACAAGGCATTTTTAACATGTCCATTTCGAGCTGATTTTTACCATACTTTGCATCCAGTTTTTAGGTATTAAAAAAAAGAGCAAAGGTGAAAATTGTAGTCCTTTGAATTAGCTTTCCAAATTGATAGAGAAGTCGTAATTTCATTAAGAATTGCAAAAGTTATGCCCAAAATACCGAACGTCATTTTCAGGGATTCACGTCCAAACATTCATTCATAAATTTCTCAACTTTTCTTCAAAATATGAAATGAATACATGAACTTAAATAGTTTTTCTCGCCTTAGACTTGTATCTTGATTTTTTACTTATCCTCTTGCCTTCTCCTAAACTTCTCCTCTTTATCTTATTTTATTTTTGTTTTGAAAATGCATGAAATGAAGTGAACCTTTCCACCCTTTATATAGTAGTTTTCAAGGCTAATTTAGTTTTGGACACTTGTCTTCCTTATCTTCATGCAAGCTTTAGGATGAAGACACATGCCTACTTAGGTGTCTTTGGATGTTTTCTACACATGGACACCTAATATGTGTATGTTTCTTAACCTTATTTACTTATAAGACATGTTTTCGTTTCATTTGATGACACGTGTCCCTATCATTTTAAGCCAAATTTCAAATTCTAGAACATATACACATGTACCATTTGTATTTTATTTATAAACTATACGTTATGTATGTATTTATACGCATATATATACATATATATGTATGTATTTAGCATTAAATATTTGAATTGGATTGAACTAGTATATTCAAAATTTCTAGAAACTTTTACATATCGGGATTTTTGGGTTAGGCTGTTACACTCTCCACCCTTAGAAAAAGATTTCATCCTCGAAATCTAAGCTTCAAAGAATTTTGGATAATCTTTACAAATTTATGACTCCACTTCCCATGATGCTTCGTCTTCATTATTGAAACACCCCACCTCCATTAAGGTCACTCACAAAGGGAATTCCTTAACTTTGGTGGAGGTTTATAAGTAAAAGTCACAGATAAACACAAGACAGATATATAAACACATATATATATAAGCAGCGGAAAACAAACAGACTTTTATTTCATAAATACGTGTTCATACAAAACATTTCCATAACTGTCACATAATAACTTCCAAAACATTACATCATCATTTCTGTCTTGGTTATAAAATAAAGAAGCATAAAACATAATTAAAACTGCATAAATCCCCATAGAATGTGTCCAACAGCCATAGCCAAAGAGAGACCAAACCGTACATCTACTATCTTGAAGCTTGCAAAGAGTCTGACTAAGCTGGGTTGTTTCCTCCCTATGGACCGGGGGGGATGGAAGAAAAGAAGACGAAAGAAAATAGGGTCAGACATAAAGCCTGGTAAGTCTAGTGACTCTTCAGTATGAAAATAAGAAAAAGGGCATGATAGGTATAAACTGGAAATAGGAAAGTAACATAAACTAAGATAAAGCATTTTTGAATCGAATATACTATCGCACCCCCACACTATATCTCTGCACCTACTTGCATTGTCTTAACTGGCACCCCATAATCAGGGTGAAGTGATCCCCTTTCTAAAGATCGGCTCCTACTCGCATAATCATCTGTGTCTTACGGCCCTCAAAGATTGTAGATACCTATGATGGTCCCATCATGGTGTGTATCAAGTCGCATGGTGGCGGCCCGACACAACTCTAGAATGCATAGGTTATACTATTGGTGCCTCCAGTGCCCTGTTTGTCTGCTCCGAAGTGTGTGCACGCCCGCACTCCGTTAGAACCCACACTGTTGCACCCACCGTCGTCGCTTTTGACCGCTTACAATCAGCCCAGTAAGCGTGCCCCACCCTGCCTAGTTTCAGGGTACCATGATACCTAATTGGGTTACTGCTAAAATGGGTCCCCGTTACTAGGGTTTTATAGTCAAACATGTTAAGTGGTTAAGTGTCTGCATTTACCTAACCCCACCCATCAGTTTAATTAACATGTTGAATTGGTTAAGTGTTTTAGTTAACTTAACCCTACCATCCTGACTTGTCTGTCCTTAGCTTTTTTAATCACCGACCACTCATATTAGACAGATATTGTTACGGTTACTGGATGTGCCGGTCGGTTCCGGGCAGGTTTACACCGTAACTCAGTCTAACCTCGGGTCCTTATTGGGCTCAATGCTTAATCTCTCACATTGGATAGGTATTGTTGTGACTACTGGACAGCCGGGCGGGTCCGGGCAGGTTTACATCACAACTCAATCCAACCTCGTGTTAAGCATACTCTTATTTTCTAAATTTACATATTTGTCTCTATCACTTATTATATGTAAATTTGTTAACAATTAAATGTTATGGCCCACTTTCCAAGTTTAACATTTTTGGTATAAGAGTTTATACCATTCAAGTGCCACTAATTTTGGCATGTGACAAACATGCCAATTTCATATATTTTCACCAATTTATGTCAAGTTTCCTATAATTACCAATTTTTCCAACGTTACCCCGTTTAAATATTAGATTAACAATCTTAGCCTAATTTTCGTTTGCATGGTTTTTAACATATAATATTAGGCTAAAAACTTAGCCTAATTTAAAGTACACAAAATTGGCATTCATTTACATAAATATGACATAGGTGTAAACTTGGCATTTTTGGCATAGTCAATATGAACATCATAGGTGTGAACTTGCAAAATAGTCAGCATGAATATCATAGGTGTGAACTTGCAATGTAGACTAGATCAACATACATATATGTGAATTTGCAACATAGGCTAAATCAACTTACATACATGTGAACTGCATTGAAATAGGGGTCTAACCAAATAGGTGTTGTAACACCCTACCCCCGCCAGGGCCACTCACGAGTGATTGCACTAGCTTTGAAGGGGTGTTGTCTAGGTAAACATGCATAGAGATATCACAAGACAGAACATAGATAAATAAATAAGAAAAGCAGCAGTAGAAATTTAAAAACCATAGTTAACCATTTCAAAACCAAAGTCAGCTTACATCAAAATACTTAGTCATTATTTTCCAACTACCACAAGTCTAGAAACATAAACTGAAAATAACATAAAGTTAACTATTCCCAAAATAGATGTGGTGAAGCCATAGCAAGCTCAAGTCCAAACCGTACATGAGCTGTCAAGAAAGTAAGCCAAATGTCCAAGCTAAGCACTAGTGTTCCCTCCCTGAGAACCTGGGGGGAACAGAAGAAAAGAGCGAAAGAAAAAGGGTCAGTCATAAAGACTGGTAAGTCCTACCTACTATTAGTATAAAAACTAATGAAGTTTACTAAACATGAGAAACTGAGATGAAACATAAAGATGGTAACTAACTGGCATGATAAATAGATAACAAGGTAGATCGAGTGTGGCATCGCATATACAAGGTTTAGTTTTGCACCAATAGTACTAGTATTCTAACCTATGTCAAATATAAACAAGAAATGATCCCTTGGCCCAATATCACGAGATGACCCAAGTCAAGGTCCAACTATACGATCTAGTCGATCGGCTCCCTATAAGCCTAACTCGTCGAGTGTCGGTGTCATACGGCCCAATCACGGAATGTAGTCAACTGTGCTAAGTCCATGATCGACGCTAGTCTATGAATTAGAAAAGCGCGACATTTGTAATAAATTCTGCAAGCATACAGGTGTGTAGCATACAGGTCGAACACAGGGAGGTGAATTAAATCAAATTATTTATCTAATCTCTTGGGCGAGTTAGACAAAACTTTGGAGGTTGATTTTGAAAATAAAACAAAACAAAATTAAAACTGTAATTTGATTCAGAACAGATCTAACTGAACCGACAATCAAATCACAATTTCAATGGAAAAGCAATGAAACTATGAATCAGATTCAAATCTAATCAAATCCAATTTAACCTATGAACGCGATTAAAATACAGAAAATAAAAGTGCAGAATATAAATAACAACAAGAAATAAAATTAGGATTACCGCTGAATCTAATCAGACGGTCAATCACTAATGAAAAGAAATGCAAAATACAAATAGTGTTCTACCGAATCTAATCGTGTAGACAACACTAATTGCTAAGAAATAGAAAATTGCATAAAAAAATGAGTTTTATTAATGAAGAAGAGAATAGAATGAGATATATGATAGGATGGTACTACAAGGGTATATATAGGGGATAACCGAACCCTAACCCTAACCCTAATGATAATTGGGCCTGGTCATTACATCACTAATTAGTTTACAATGAGAAACATAAATGGGCCTTAGATAAATAAAGCAAATTTGGGCCTTTTCTCTTTTCCTCTTGCTTCCTTGACACTTCTTCATTGATTTGTGATGTGCAACGTCTTTTTATCAATCCTTTTCTTGTCCAACAGCAACTAGATGTGAGATCTTCATCTACAATTCTTCAAAAATATAAATATATATCAATTTCATCTCTATTTCTCTACTTTTCTGGTTGCATGCAGGCTGGGTTGGAATATCTGTAAAAGTAACAAAACAATACCCAAGTAATATTTATTTATATACAAAAGATAAGAAATAAGAGCATAAAATAAACACATTTCTATGTCAATCAAATACCCCCACACTTATCTTTTACTCGTCCTCGAATAAAACAAAAATGGAAAACTAACTAGATAGGTCGCACTTTCGTAGGAAACACGATTGCATTGAGCGTATGTAACAAGCCGTTAAACCTCTAGGTGTCCCTAGTAGGACGAGTGGTGTCTCGTGAGGGTTTTCAGCGGATACTACCCACAAAATCCAAATGTAGTATGCTATGATTCTAATGAAACTACATGACTGCAATGGACATATGCAAATAAAAACGAAAAATGAAAACACAACTTGTTTCAGGAAAGTGGTACAACAAATTAAGTTAACAATTTCTAGTTAGTTGATTGTACTTTAAATACCTCAACTTGTCACAAATTTTCAATATAAATCAAGTTTTCAAATGTTAAATTCCAGTTTGGCCAGTTAGTTCGGTCGATAAAATAGTGCAGCCATGAAATAAATTCTTAGTTTGCTTGGCACAGTTTGCAAAGTGGTATTCTAATTTTCTCATGTATGGCTAGTCAAATCAATAAGGTCAAGAAGTGTTTGGGTATCATCGCTTATTCTTTATTCTATAAAATTTTAATATTTATGATTAAGTACATACACCTAACTAAAAAGACCAAGGTTTACCACCCATGCACTGCCTCGCGGACTAACGGAGAGTGGGTAAAGAGCTTGGCGGATTGTGCAGGCCGACTTTGACTTTGTCAACAACGTGTCGGTAATCCTTAGGTGTCCAATCTCATAAAATGAGACCAAGATATTCCAATGCTGACTTTGTCAACAACGTGTCGGATAGAGCTGGGCGGGTTTGCACACCAACGCTTGATATACAAGCAATGTTGGATACCCTTGGATTACTATTATTATTATTGAATTTATAAGCACAAAAAGAGAGTTACGCGAATTCAACTTAACACAACTTAGTTTTAAAGGTTTGACAAGCCATTATAAGTATTTTAAGTCCTCCACTTATTTAAACAAAGTCTACAATATAGAATAGATTTCATGGCCATCACCTAAGAATCTCCCTATGTACCGGTTACACTATTATCCCTCAAAATTAAACTTTTCATTATATTTCTTATTCGAACTTAGCTGAGAGAGAAAAATACTATCAACTGATTAATAATCCTTAACTTATTTTGTTGTATCAAATCTAAATTGAGTCGTATTTTAAAAAAAAATGGCATGTTACTACAGTCTAAAATGCATGATGGTCCTATTTAAATGGCTGAAAATGAAAAGAAAGAAAAATAAAGAAAAAAACGAAAATGAGTGAAATGCAGACTCCCCCCCCCCCCCCCCACTAGAATTATACAGTGTCCACACTGTGATTTTTTTCTAAATTTGAAAGATCGTACCCAGAGATGGATTAAATGCAAAATTATTTGTAAAATGAAATGCAGTTTAACTATATGGAGAAATGGATCATATGTACAATGATATATGTGTTTGCGATGTATGCGATGCAAAGAGTTCCACCAACTTTTCCCCCCACACTTGGTTCTTGCCCTATGAGTCCCATTCCCACTATGTCTAGGCATGTTTTCTAATAAGCAAAGGTTTTTGAAAACCATCTCATCTTTAAACCTAGATTTATAGTTCAGGAGATAAATATCCAGGGTCGTCCTAACATGAAGTTTTTCAACCAAGCTAGCATTCCAAAAATAATTCATGTGTTCAACGAATTTATCAGTGTAATTGCTCAAAAATTTATGATCGTATATGAATTCAGTGAAATTTGAAATCTGTGTGTTGTTCAAGACTATGTGATCACATTTCTCATCATTAATTGACAACGTATTTTCGACACTGACAATTTCAAGTTCGTTTGAAATATTCTCAAGGTTAAAATTTTCGAACTCGTGACGTGAATCCACTTCTTCCTTGTTTGGCAACTCATTCTCGTATAACCCAAAAAATTCATGTTCATTAAAATCCATTTCCACTTCTGAGTTTTTGAAAAATTCACCATTTTCATGTGGTTCAATTTCAAAGATTTCAAGTTTCTCACAGTCTGAAAGAGGAAGGTCAAAATCTAAGCTTAAATCTTTGTTCTGAAAAGAGTTGAAGTCCAAATCATTTGTTGAATTCTGAAAAACTTCATCAAGATGATTATTCTCAATTTCCAAAGTCGTTATTTGAAAATTTTCAATGTCAGTAAGAGTTGAATTATTTTCTGATTCATTGCTTATTTGAATTTGATTTTGTTGTTCTTGTTGCTCTTTCAAAGATGTCAATAAACAAAGAAGTTCATCGGCCTTTTTATTTAGCCTTTCTTCCCTCTCTCTAAGAATGTTAAGACGATCGTTGATATGAGAGCTCTCGTTTTGGATTTCTTGATTTTCAAAACTATAATCCACATCAATTTCACAATCAATATTATTTCCAATGTGGTAGTTGTTTGAATTTTCAGAAAACTGACAATGATATTGGAAATCATTTTGATCATAGAAATTTTGTTCATAACCAAAACTGTTAAAATTTGAGGGAAAATTGCAGTTTTGGTCATATTAAAAATGTGGATATGGGTTGTAATTTTGAAAATTTTGATCGATTTGAAAATCATTTTCAGAATTATTTCCGAATTGGTTTCCCACCCCATATTGATGTTGATCAAACGTATGTTGCGATTCAAAACCGTTTTGATGTGGATGTGGCCCATAATCGAAATTATTGAAATTTGAATTGAAGTCGTCATTTCGATTATATCTATGATTTTGAAAATGTTGGTCATTTTGAAAATTTTGAAAATTGTTGACATTTGGCTCGCGAAATTTTGGAAAATCTTGTTTCATGAGTTGCAATTCATACTCATACTCTTCAAGAGGACGTCTACTTCGATTATTATCCCACATTTCTCTCAATGATTTTTTTGAATTAGACATTTGAAATGAAATCACGGCAAGACAGAAATTATACTCAATTCAAAATAATATAAAATAATGAGTTGTGCTCCATTAATTAACTGACTCAATTGGAAGGGGGAAGAGGGTCTTATGGCCGTTCACGTATAGTATAAAACTAAGGGATACGACCAATGTTTTACGGGTAGTATGCAACCTCTTTTGATAATAGTTCAATAAATTGAACTACTATATATCCGCGATCCAATTATACAAGACAGACAACTTCACAAAACACCACTGTTCAATTATATTATTTTGCAATGTTTGTTTTTATTGATGAAAACAATGAAAATGAAGATTTCAATTATGGAAATATCAGTTCGCACCAAATTAATTTAGAAACTTCAGTCACAGAAATATAAATTGCAGAAAAAAAAATTACATTCAAGCCGCCGCCCCTGCAGAAATTTTTACAACAATTGTCTATATTTGTTTTTCTTTGCAGCAGAGCACCTGAAGAGTTAGAAGAAATTTACAGTGGTGTATGGCGGTCCGTCCAGAATAGATGAGTAGTGCTCACGCTCAAATTCCACCATTTGCAACTTTGTTGACCTTCAAATTTCTTGAATTCTCTTCTCGATTTTGATTTTTGAGACCTTGATTTGATTCAGTATCTTTTTTTTTTCTTGATGTCAACAAAAAAAATGAACCTTCCAACTCGAACAAGGCAAACAATTCAATCAACGAACTAAAGCATTACTGGATAATGCAGACTATTTCTTAAGAAAAGAATACGTTCAATAAAAAGGAAATGAATATTCCCTGAATGTTATTTCTAAAAATAAAAAAGAATAGGTTCAATACCAAGGCATGCTTGCGCCCAAACCAACAAATATCGCTTGCCAAACCCAAACAAAAACCGCATGCCAAAACCAAGATCAAAAGAAAATCAATAATCAAATAAAAACCACACTTATGAAACACGCCCAAGATTTGGTAAACACAGAACGTTTTCTCACAATTTCAACTACCCAAAAAAAAAAAATCAATCTCCCCTCTATATTCAGGAAACAAATCACCACTACACCAATATAATCCCCCAAACTAAACGCAAGCCTCCACTTTGTTTCAGAAATTGATTCTCGCAGAAACCTATTTTTCTTTTTTTTTCTTTTTTTTTTTTTTGGAAATGGTTCGAATCAGGTTTTGGAGAGTTTCGAGGACTTAGATTTGAATCGGCCTGAGGGAGTGGTTTCGATTTTTTTTCGATTTCTGGAAGCTTCGACTTTGCTAATCGGGTCTTGAGGATTCGGTCTTTGTGAAGGGGGTGGCGGCACTATTGGTGATGTGCGTGAGGTCTGAAGGGATAGAAATTGTCGAGGTTGGTGGTCGGTTGTTAACTGCGAGGCTTGTAACAGAGAAAATATGGGTTTGAGAAGGTGCTCGGATGCGTTTGTGAAGGATATGATGGGGTGTTGCTGTATCGGTGGGATGATGAAGTTATGGCAGATGGTACAAACTTAAGGCAGAGGTTTATTGGATGATGTAGGTGAGGTGAAACCGGTGGAAAGAAGTGATTTTGATGCAGCGAGGTGGTTTGTTTGTGGGTGGTCTGTTGAGTTGTCGAGAGGAATTATTGGTTGCCTGGTAATGGAAAGGGTGGACTGTTGTATGGGATATTGTTGTGAGGGTAGATTTGCGTGGTAAGGATGGTTGGCGTGATGTTTTGAAACAGCGTCAGTTTGTGATGATGTTGATATTGCGTTTAGATTGGGGTTGACAGCAGGGGTCTGTGCATGGAATTGGTTGTTTTATGAATTGTGGTGAATGGTCTAGTTGATGATGATTATGGGTGGATGATAGTGGATGGAATTGCTTGCTGTCCAAGGTACGATGATGGTTTCAGAAGTATTCGGTTGGTATTGGATGTATTGTTGGAAGGAGACGTTTGGCAGAGATGGTGGGAGACTATGGCAATACGTGAAAATGGATGTAGAACTGATGTTGAGGGTGCGAACGTTGATAATGTTGCTGTATGGTTTGAAGGGTTTGTAGACGAGGGGTTCGAGAACGTGGATTGTGGTTCTTAATGGGGTTAATGATGGAAAGGTTTGAGGATGGATGTAATTGTGTAAATAGAAGGATGTGGAGATGATATTGGAGGCACAGAAGTAAAGGGAACGGAAGAAATATAAGGAAAATGATTTATTTTTTTCTTTAATTAAATTTGTAAAAGTAGAAAGTAAATAAATGTATTGAAAAGGGGAAACAAATTGAAAAGGAGAAAGAATAGATTGGAATAAAAAGGGAAGAAATTGAGAAAGACAATTGAAAAGAAAAAGAGAGACAGAAGATGCACAAGGCAAGAAAGGGAAATCAATAAAAATTTGCAAAAGGAAATTTTTTTTTTTTTTTGAAAATAAATTGTAAAAATAGGAAGGAGTGTAGAAGATTGGACTGAAAAAAAATGGAAAGAGGGAAAGAAATAAAGGGAATTGAAAGTTTTTTTTTTTTAATCAGAAGATTACGGTATCATATAATACCAAATCTAACCAATCAAAAATTATTATTTTTCTATATATACAAGAAAACAAAAGGAAAAAAAAAACTAACACGAATCAGAAATTAAATAAATAATAAAATTTAATCGTTACCTCCCCGGCAACGGCGCCAAAAACTTGATCGACGCTAGTCTATGAATTAGAAAAGCGCGACATTTGTAATAAATTCTGCAAGCATACAGGTGTGTAGCATACAGGTCGAACACAGGGAGGTGAATTAAATCAAATTATTTATCTAATCTCTTGGGCGAGTTAGACAAAACTTTGGAGGTTGATTTTGAAAATAAAACAAAACAAAATTAAAACTGTAATTCGATTCAGAACAGATCTAACTGAACCGACGATCAAATCACAATTTCAATGGAAAAGCAATGAAACTATGAATCAGATTCAAATCTAATCAAATCCAATTTAACCTATGAACGCGATTAAAATACAGAAAATAAAAGTGCAGAATATAAATAACAACAGGAAATAAAATTAGGATTACCGCTGAATCTAATTAGACGGTCAATCACTAATGAAAAGAAATGCAAAATACAAATAGTGTTCTACCGAATCTAATCGTGTAGACAACACTAATTGCTAAGAAATAGAAAATTGCATTAAAAAAATGAGTTTTATTAATGAAGAAGAGAATAGAATGAGATATATGATAGGATGGTACTACAAGGGTATATATAGGGGATAACCAAACCCTAACCCTAACCCTAATGATAACTGGGCCTGGTCATTACATCACTAATTAGTTTACAATGAGAAACATAAATGGGCCTTAGATAAATAAAGCAAATTTGGGCCTTTTCTCTTTTCCTCTTGCTTCCTTGACACTTCTTCATTGATTTGTGATGTGCAACGCCTTTTTATCAATCCTTTTCTTGTCCAACAGCAACTAGATGTGAGATCTTCATCTACAATTCTTCAAAAATGTAAATATATATCAATTTCATCTCTATTTCTCTACTTTTCTGGTTGCATGCAGGCTGGGTTGGAATATCTGTAAAAGTAACAAAACAATACCCAAGTAATATTTATTTATATACAAAAGATAAGAAATAAGAGCATAAAATAAACACATTTCTATGTCAATCAGTCCACCCTAGGGTGTATCAAGCCCTAGGGTGCCAACCACTGACACAAATCAAGCACGCACAGTCTAAACCTACTGGTGCCCATGTCTGTTTTTTTCAACTCCGGACTACGTGCACGACCATAGCCCGCCTGAACCTACACTGGCGCACCTACTCAGCCGTCTTTCTGGTCGCTTACAATCAGCCTAGTAATCGTGCCCCGCCCTAGCCTAGTCCCTAGGGTATCGTGATACATTCAAGAGGGTTACTGCTGAAAAGGACCACGTAACTAGGGTTTCTAACGGGTTAAGTGTGGTTAACCCTATCCAATCATGTATCAAGTTGGTTAAGTGTATCCAAGTGGTTCATGACTTAACCCTATCATGTGGCATTAATTAACTTAATGCGCCCAACCTCTCACATTAGACTTTGTTGTGGTTACTGGATGTGTCGGGCGGGTCCGGGCAGCTTTACACCCCAACCTAGTCTAACCTCGGGTTTCAAGCGCGATATGACCAACTACTCACATTGGGTCCTATTGTTTGTAGCCACTGAATTTGTCGGGCGGTTTCGGGCAGATTTACGCTACAAACTCAACCCAACCTCGAGTTGGCCACTTTATGGTTTTCTACATGTCATGACCACATTCAAGTTTTCAAGCATAATCAATTTTCATGTCATATTTCAAATCATGTTTTTCATGTCATTTCTAGTTCGCCTAACTAACCATAACGTATTCCCATCGCACGTAAATTCGCATCAATACAAATAGATCAAGAAGGGGAACATAACAATATGACAAAGATGGGCATAAGGTGGTAAAGTTGGTCATAAGTTAAACATGATGATATTTGTGGCAAAGGTGTTCATCACAACTAGCATATAGGATTATTGGCCTCAAAACATGTATGACATCAAACTTAGCAAATAGGTTGATAACATGATAATAGTTGACATAGAGTGATAAACTTGTGACTAGCATGTAGTTCAACATCATAGGCAAGTTAACATCAAGGTTATGAGGGGTTCTATGTTGCATTATGCATAATCCCCAAATAAAGCTCATAGCTTTCTACCCAAAAATCAAGATGAACGGTACTAGGTTCATGATAGTTCCACAATCATAGATCAAAAGAGTCATGAATGGATCTATGCATACAAATGATAGACCAAAGACAAGTATTACACAAGAATCTCATTTCAACTTGCTATATGTTCATATTAATTTCATAGTTTAAATCTAAGAGTAGAGTGGGGCTTACAAATCGTGGCTATGAGAACTAGAACAAAATAGAACAAGATAGAGATGTTGTAGAAGCTCTAGGAATGATGTAGCAACACTAGAAGCCTTGAGAGATAAGTAGCTCCTTTGATTTGATGGAGAAAGATTGCTCCTTTTTCCTTAGATCTAGTTTAGAACTCTCAAGCTCTCTTTGATGAAGATGGAGGCCATGATTAGGAGCATTTTGGCAGCACTTAGTTGTTAGGTTGATTTGTGGTGGTTTAGGCTAGGTCTTAGGGTGTTTTTATAGGAGTAGAGACAAGTTTAGGCCATAGGATTAACCCTAGTTTAGATCTGAACCCTCAAATCCCGTCACAGGCCAACTGAACAGACGCAAAGGAGCAAACAGGTGCACCAGGCAAACATGGCCGACCAGGGAAGTCGACCCCCCAAGTCGACACCCAAGTCGACTGGGCAGTCGACCTGGGGCTGGGGAGGTCGACTCCCCAGTCGACCTGGGGCTGGGCGGGAAATTTTCCCGCCCAATCTGTTTGGGGCTGAATTTGAATTTCGGGCTGAATTTTGAATTTTCTGAAATCTTCTATGGGCCATATCTTGGTCATACGGACTCCGATTTTCGAAATTTCGGACTCGTTTTCTAGCAGAATTTCGAGACGAATGCAATGGCGTAACCCGTTCCCATTGATTCTTAACTTATAATTTAATTCTGCCCTGATTTCTTGTTTTAACATGTTATAAAAATTCGGGTTATTACATTCTCCCCACCTTAAAGGATTTCGTCCCCGAAATCTCCAAATTAGGAAAAACGTATCCTACCATCCATCATCCATCTACTCAAAACATCATCCACAAGTAATCATTGTCCTTAAAAGATTTCTAATGCTGTATGAACATATGCAAAAGTGTGTTTATATGCACCTATCTAATGCGAAAATCAGGCGGTTACTGACTCAGTAAACCTCCTTAATGCAGAATATGTTAGTGAAATGAGTCCAAATGGATGCAAATTCCTAACATAATTTATAATCTCTACATGAGTGCACATAACATTCATTCATATGCAACATCCACGTGATAGCATAACAAGTTTCATCCATGAATAAGCATAAACACTCATGCATATGCAATATGAAAGTGTGTGAGCCGATCTTAGTGCCTAACGTGTATCATGCATCCACGAGTAACCACTTGCAAAAACTTGCAACCATTTGCAACCATCAAGCATAACATGTTTCAAATGCATGTTTCATCCAAAGGGTTTCTACCTAAGGTTCTCATGACAAGATTTAACGAGATAACAAGATAAACATGGATAGCAAAAGAAAAATATGCTAACTAGGAAAAGAGATTGAGAATGTACCCTCAAAAAGAAATGGATAAAGCCCACGCATCTTCTCCTCGGTTTCCCAAGTTGCATCTTCATCGGCTTCACTCCACTGAATCTTTACTAACTTGACTTCTCGATTCCTCATCTTCTTGATCTCTGTTCCCAAGATACGAATCGGAGCTCGCCTCAGGGTTGCCTCTTTCTCTACCTCCACGTCTTCAAGAATGCTAGGCTCAACTACTTCGGCTGATTCATGTATGCATTTTCGGAGATGCGAGACATGAAAGACATTGTGCACTCCAGCCAGCTTCTCGGGCAATTCCACCCTACAAGCCATTTGCCCAATCTTCTCGATGATAGGGAAGGGTCCTACGAACCTTGGTGCTAGCTTTCCAACTGCTCCAAAACGAACCACATTTCGCAAGGGAGAAACCTTCACAAAGATCATATCTCCAACTTCAAACTCTAAGTCTGTCCTTCGCTTATCTGCATAGGATTTCTGTCTGTCTTGGGCCGCTTTCATCCGCCTTCGAATCAACTCAACCTTCTCGGATGTGTCCCTTATCATGTCGGGCCCAAGTATAAGCTTCTCCGTCGTCTCCCACCAACATGTTGGTGACTTGCACGGCCTCCCATACAAAGCTTCGAATGGTGCCATCCCTATGCTTGCTTGGTAGCTGTTATTATAAGCAAACTCTACGAGAGGAAGGTGGTCTTCCCAAGCGCCACCAAAGTCAAGAATGCATAGCCTCAACAGATCTTCTAGTACCTTATTCACCCTTTCGATCTGACCATCCGTCTGTGGGTGATAGGCTGTACTTAGATTCAATCGTGTACCCATCGCTTCTTGCAAACTATTCCAAAATTGGCTAGTGAAGATTGGGTCACGATCGCTAACTATGCTAGAAGGAACTCCATGCAATCGCACTATCTCTCGAAGATAATCAGATGCTAGCCATGATGCGGTCCTCTTGCTCTTCACTGGAATGAAATGAGCGCTCTTCGTGAGTCTATCCACTATGACCCATATGCTAGTATTCCCCTTCCTTGATCTCGGCAATCCATCCACAAAATCCATAGAGATACTTTCCCACTTCCATTGCGGGACCTCCAATGGATGCAGTAGCCCATCGGGCTTCTTCGACTCGGCCTTTACTTGTTGGCAAACAATGCATCTAGAAACAAACTCTGCAACATCCTTTTTCATCCCATCCCAAAAGAAAATGCGCTTCATATCCCGGTACATCTTATCCCCTCCGGGATGTATGGTCATCCTCGAGTGATGCGCTTCCTCAATAACTTTATTTACTAAGTCTCCCACTTGTGGGACACATAGTCTTCTATCACGCCTTAGCCACCCCTTGTCATCAATAGTATATCTAGCGAGGTGACTTGACGTCTCACCACGAATCAACTTGTCCATGATCTCGACTATCTGCGGGTCTTCCCTCTATGAAGCCCCAACTTGATCAAGAAGTGTAGGTCTAAGCTCAAGGGATGCTAACGAACCAGTCATCGACTCAACAGCAGGTGCAAAATCAAAGGTTGCTAAGAACTCTAGGCTCTTCATCTCAACAAACAAGGGACTCAAAGTCAACCTTCTTCTACTTAGCGCATCCGCCACAACATTACCCTTGCCAGGGGTATAAGTTATATCGAAGTCATATGATGCCAAGAATTCCATCCACCTCTGCTGCCTTAGATTCAAATCTTTCTGCGAGAAGAGGTACTTGAGCGACTTGTGATCAGTATATAACTCAAACCTTTCACCTAGAAGATAATGGCGCCAAGATTTGAGTGCAAAGACGATCGCCGCCAACTCCAAATCATGAGTGGGATAGTTCTTCTCATGAACTTTGAGTTGCCTACCCCCAAAGCATATCACTCTCCCTTCTTGCATCAGGACAGCGCCTAATCCCGTGCCACATGCATCGGTGTACACGGTAAACAACTTCCCTCCATCGGGTAATGCTAGAACTGGAGCTGTGGTGAGGGCTTTCTTGAGCCTTTGAAA
Organism: Allium sativum; assembly: GCA_030737875.1. NCBI lineage: Eukaryota > Viridiplantae > Streptophyta > Magnoliopsida > Asparagales > Amaryllidaceae > Allium > Allium sativum. The sequence continues at coordinate 432,812,633 of CM060925.1, read as the reverse complement.
AGAAAGATCACACTCTAAGTCCCATGCAAAGACTAAGTTCTTCTTCATTAACTTAGTAAGAAGGGCTGAAATCTTAGCGAAGTCCTTAATGAACTTCCTATAAAATCCTGCCAGACCGAGAAAGCTTCTCACTTCAGTTGCATTCTTCGAAACTTTCCAGTCTTGTACCGCCACTACTTTAGCGGGATCCACAGCTATGCCTTTCTTAGAAACTATATGCCCAAGGAACCGAACTTCCCTTCTCCGGAAATGGCATTTGGAGAACTTGGCTTTTAACTGATGAGCTTTAAGCGTATCCATAACCTCCTTGAGATGTGTAGCATGCTCTTCCTCGTCCTTAGAGAAGATCAGGATATCATCCACGAAGACAACCACAAACTTGTTAAGGAACTCCCTAAACACCCTACTCATCAAATCAACGAAGTATGCGGGTGCATTAGTCAAACCGAACGGCATGACGAGCCATTCAAAGAATCCATCTGGAGTCCTAAACGCAGTCTTGTCAATACTATCCTCAGCCACTCTAAGCTGATGGAATCCGGTGGCTAGATCGAGTTGAGAGAAAACAGAAGCACCTACAAGCTGGTCAAAGAGATCATCAATCCTCGGTAACGGGTGCCTATTCTTCTTTGTCAGCTTGTTTAACTCACGATAATCAACACATAGACGAAGCGAACCATCCGCCTTAGTAGCGAATACCACAGGAGCACCCCATTCAGAAATGCTTCGCCTAATGAAATTTTTCTCAATCAACTCCTTAACTTGCTTGCTAAGCTCTCTTCTTTCTCACGGGGCCATGTGCCTAACAGGCAATGAAACTGGCTTGGCATTATCAACAAGATAAATACGGAAGTCTATCTCGCGTTTAGGGGGTAACCCCTTCACCTCATCAAAGACATCAGGATATTCTCGGACCACCCTCACAGATTGAAGATTGTCAATAGACGAGTCGAGGGATTCAAGATAACATAACATGACGGGATCCATAGGGTTACAAGAAATCTCTAGGGTATTGCCAAGGCGAGTCATAAGCCTCACTACCCTATGCTCACAATCGAGAATGGCTCCATAACTGGACAACCAATCCATGCCCAAAATCAACCTGTATCCCATGAACCCGAGAACATAAGCATTACATGTGAATTCTACGGTCAAGATAGAAATCCTCAAATCCATACAAATCATAGATAGATGGGCGAAACCCCTAATTGGATTTGAAACACTAACGGGATCCTCAACTAGACTAGTACTTAGGTGCAAACTTTCAACAATGTCAGAAGAAATAAAGGTATGCGATGCTCCAGAATCAAATAAAGTTCGAATAGGAAAACCAGAAATGTAAACAAGGCTTTCTACAGAAATACTACCTCGGTCCGGAGCTGGAGTAGTGTTGAGAGCATGCATCTGCCCTCCAGAAGGTCCTACCCGCTAAGTCTGTCCTTGCCCCTGTCCTTGCTTCTTTGGGCAATCCTTACTGTAGTGTCCAGACTCTCCGCAATGAAAGCATTCTCCCAACTTCCTCTTCTTCTTCCTGCAATCTTTGATTATGTGTCCAGTGATCCCACAGAAGTTGCACTTCCTTGTCTCCCTTGCCTTGTTGTTGTTGGCCTTGTTACCCTTGTTGTTCTTGTTGTTCTGGTAGTTCTGGTTGCCTCCCCACTTGGATTCCACCTTCTTGTTTTGAGTCTCATTAAGCTTAACTTCTTTCTTGCCATTCTTATCATCTCCTTGAAGCAAGGCCATTTCCACTATGCTCTCAAAAGTGGCCCCCATGGGTATATGAGACATGGCCAAACCTTGCAATGGCTTATTCAATCCTCTAGCAAAGCGTAGAGCCTTCTTCTGAGGTGTGTTAACCATGTCTAAACCGAATCGAGCAAGCTGGTTAAACTTATTCACATACTCCCTCACGGTCATGTCCCCTTGCTTCAAAGATATAAACCTCTCCATTTGCAGATTCTCTTCAGCAGATGATAGAAACTTAAGCCCAAACCTCATCCTAAAGTCGGCCCAAGTCTCTATAGGCCTAGTAGCGTTGGTGACTTCCCACCAATAAGCTGCTTCCTATTTCAATAGCCATACTGCCAACAGAACTTTCCCACGATCTTCTACACCAAAGATAGCAAAAAGGTCTTCAGTTTCCCTTAACCAGTTTCTTGCCTCAACATAAGTCTCTGTCCTAACAAAATTCTTGCCAGCCATCGCCTTAAAGTCTTTGCAAATCTTCGCGAAATCCGCTTGTGGACGCGGAGGAGGAGGAGGAGGAACCTCAGGTACGGGAGGAGGAGTGGGAGTGTTTGCTGGGCCGGCTCCATTTGCCCTAGCCTCCATGTACCTCCTAAACCAAAGAGGTACCGGTATTCCCTCTGGGGTGATAAAGTTATCGGCCATACTGAAACGAAGTAAAAGATAGATTTAGAACGAGGAAACAAAGGATAGTGCTAATGGCTTTTAGGGAATAGCCTTTTAAAATAAACTAGACTTTCCTTGGAAAAATACTTAATTGGTTTTGAAAATAGTTTTTTTTTCAAAAGGGTTTTTAAAACTTTTGTCCGGTCTAGTAAACCTCAGGCTCTGATACCAAATGTAACACCCCACCCCCGCCAGGGCCACTCACGAGTGATTGCACTAGCTTTGGAGGGGTGTTGTCTAGGTAAACATGCATAGAGATATCACAAGACAGAACATAGATAAATAAATAAGTAAAGCAGCGGTAGAAATTTAAAAACCATAGTTAACCATTTCAAAACCAAAGTCATCTTACATCAAAATACTTAGTCATTATTTTCCAACTACCACAAGTCTAGAAACATAAACTGAAAATAACATAAAGTAAACTATTCCCAAAAAAGATGTGGTGAAGCCATAGCAAGCTCAAGTCCAAACCGTACATGAGCTGTCAAGAAAGCACGCCAAATGTCCAAGATAAGCACTAGTGTTCCCTCCCTGAGAACCTGGGGGAGGGGGGAAACGGAAGAAAAGAGGCGAAAGAAAAAGGGTCAGTCATAAAGACTGGTAAGTCCTACCTACTATTAGTATAAAAACTAATGAAGTTTACTAAACATGAGAAACTGAGATGAAACATAAAGATGGTAACTAACTGGCATGATAAATAGATAACAAGGTAGATCAAGTGTGGCATCGCATATACAAGGTTTAGTTTTGCACCAATAGCACTAGTATTCTAACCCATGTCAAATATAAACAAGAAATGATCCCTTGGTCCAATATCATGAGATGACCCAAGTCAAGGTCCAACTATACGATCTAGTCGATCGACTCCCTATAAGCCTAACTCGTCGGGTGTCGGTGTCATACGACCCAATCACGGAATGTAGTCAACTGTGCTAGGTCCACCCTAGGGTGTATCAAGCCCTAGGGTGCCAACCACTGACACAAATCAAGCACGCACAGTCTAAACCTACTGGTGCCCATGTCTGTTTTTTCCAACTCCGGACTATGTGCACGACCATAGCCCGCCTGAACCTACACTGGCGCACCTACTCTGCCGTCTTTCTGGTCGCTTACAATCAGCCCAGTAATTGTGCCCCACCCTAGCCTAGTCCCTTGGGTATCGTGATACATCCAAGAGGATTACTGCTGAAAAGGACCACGTAACTAGGGTTTCTAACGGGTTAAGTGTGGTTAACCCCATCCAATCATGTATCATGTTGGTTAAGTGTATCCAAGTGGTTCATGACTTAACCCTATCATGTGGCATTAATTAACTTAATGCGCCCAACCTCTCACATTAGACTTTGTTGTGGTTACTGGATGTGCCGGGCGGGTCCGGGCAGCTTTACACCACAACCTAGTCTAACCTCGGGTTTCAAGCACGATATGACCAACTACTCACATTGGGTCCTATTGTTTGTAGCCACTGGATTTGCCGGGCGGTTCCGGGCAGATTTACGCTACAAACTCAACCCAACCTCGAGTTGGCCACTTTATGGTTTTCTACATGTCATGACCACATTCAAGTTTTCAAGCATAATCAAATTTCATGTCATATTTCAAATCATGTTTTTCATGTCATTTCTAGTTCGCCTAACTACCCATAGCGTATTCCCATCACACGTAAATTCGCATCAATACAAATAGATCAAGAAGGGGAACATAACAATATGACAAAGATGGGCATAAGGTGGTAAAGTTGGTCATAAGTTAAACATGATGATATTTGAGGTAAAGGTGTTCATCACAACTAGCATATAGGATTATTGGCCTCAAAACATGTATGACATCAAACTTAGCAAATAGGGTGATAACATGATAATAGTTGACATAGAGTGATAAACTTGTGACTAGCATGTAGTTCAACATCATAGGCAAGTTAACATCAAGGTTATGAGGGATTCTATGTTGCATTATGCATAATCCCCAAATAAAGCTCATAGCTTTCTACCCAAAAATCAAGATGAACGGTACTAGGTTCATGATAGTTTCGCAATCATAGATCAAAAGAGTCATGAATGGATCTATGCATACAAATGATAGACCAAAGACAAGTATTACACAAGAATCTCATTTCAACTTGCTACATGTTCATATCAATTTCATAGTTTAAATCTAAGAGTAGAGTGGGGCTTACAAATCGTGGCTATGAGAACTAGAACAAAAAAGAACAAGATAAAGACGTTGTAGAAACTCTAGGAATGATGTAGCAACACTAGAAGCCTTGAGAGATAAGTAGCTCCTTTGATTTGATGGAGAAAGATTGCTCCTTTTGCCTTAGATCTAGTTTAGAACTCTCAAGCTCTCTTTGATGAAGATGGAGGCCATGATTAGGAGCATTTTGGCAGCACTTAGTTGTTAGGATGATTTGTGATGGTTTAGGCTAGGTCTTAGGGTGTTTTTATAGGAGTAGAGACAATTTTAGGCCATAGGATTAACCCTAGTTTAGATCTGAACCCTCAAATCCCGTCACAGGCCAACTGAACAGACCCAAAGGAGCAAACAGGTGCACCAGGCAAACATGGCCGACCAGGGAAGTCGACCCCCCAGGTCGACACCCAAGTCGACTGGGCAGTCGACCTGGGGCTGGGCGGGAAATTTTCCCGCCCAATCTGTTTGGGGATGAATTTGAATTTCGGGCTGAATTTTGAATTTTCTGAAATCTTCTATGGGCCATATCTTGGTCATACGGACTTCGATTTTCGAAATTTCGGACTCGTTTTCAAGCAGAATTTCGAGACGAACGCAATGGCGTAACCATTCCCATTGATTCTTAACTTATAATTTAATTCTGCCCTGATTTCTTGTTTTAACATGTTATAAAAATTCGGGTTGTTACATGTGTCACATGAATTAACATATGATTCAGACAACATAAGCCTAAACTTGTTTAGATCTAGGCATAACATCGAGTGTCACTAGCATATGACAAAAATATAACATGTCCATAAAGTATGTATAATTTCATCGTATGTGTGAACTAGATCCAATCATGTTTACTACTATAACATGAAACTTGTATTAAAATGGATCTTGGCATGGATCCAATTATGAATTTTGCAAATTTTGTATAAACATGTGAGCATGTATATTAACTTAATCATAGAGGTTTTAGCATAAAGTATATACATGAGATCTTAACTTGGACACATCACATACAACTTATATAATCACATAAACATATAGGTTTAGATTATAACATGAACTATATAACTTGCATGTGATGTTGTTTTCATTTGAATGGATCCAACACCAAGTAAATTTAACCACAAACATTCCAACCATTCACAATACAACCATTTCAATACATAGATACGAATTAACATCATCGTTATACAATAGCACAATTCCACTTTCAATTTACATCGAATCAAGTCTTAATTTTAATCCCATTGGAAAAATCACTATACTTACAACAAACGACGGTCTTGTTTTTTGATTTCTAAGTTCTGAATTTGCAATGCTTTCCTTTAGGTAGACAAACGATGATTGATTCTAGTTTTACTTTAGTTTTGGCTCGTCTCTAAGCTTTCTCTAACTGACGGCTACTCTTAGTTTCCTCCCAGGAGCATGACGACTCTAGTACTATATTATTTGTGTGAATGTAGGTTGAGTGTTGAGTTGTATTTATAGAATTTCAGATTGTTTTGAGCCGTTAGATGATCATAGAGTGAATCCAAACCATACATACCAAGAGAAGCCAATCAGAAAGTGACAACTCATCCCTAGTGACACAGCCAAGCTCAAATATTCGACCAGAAACTGACCAGGCCAGCCAGTGCCAAACCAGGCTGACTGGGCAGGTCGACCCCCAAGTCGACCCCCAGGTCGACCCCCAGTTCGACCTGGTGCCTGGGCGGGAATTTTCCCACCCAACCCAGTTTGGGTCTGTTTGAATTTTTAAATTGAATTCTGAAACTTCCAGAGGTCATAACTCCTTCATACGGAGTCCGATTCACGCATACTCGGACTCTATCTCAGGAAGAAATCTGGGACGAGCGCAATGGCGTAACCCGTTTCCCTTAATTCCTTCATTTAGAATTAATTATACTTTAATTTGTTAATTTACAGTTAACTGAAAATTCGGGGTGTTACATTCTCCCCTCCTTAAAGGATTTCGTCCCCGAAATCTTCATGTCTAGGAGAACGTAGATCCTAACATCCAATCGTCCATCTACTCAACCAACAAACACAGGCGTCCATTGTCCTTAAAAGACTTCTAATACTTCATGATCATATGCATAGTATGTGTACATGTTCTTATCTAATGCAAAAATTGGGCGGTCTACTGATTCAGTTGACCTCCTTAATGCGAATCATGTAATTGCATGAATCCATTATGTATGCAAATTTTTCCCTTACTCATAATTCTACATGAGTGTGCAACCATCCACACAAATGCGACATCCATATGACAACATATCAAGTTTCAACCACATACGAATATGAATACATATATGCATATGCAGTATGAAGTGATTGAGCCGATCTAAAACCTAGGTTGTGTATGTATATGCATCCACGAGCAACCACTAGCAACTACTTGCAGCCATCAACCATAACATGTTTCAAATACATGTTTACATCCAAAAGGGGTTTCTACCTACGGATAAAGGATAATATCGAGGAGATTATACGTAAAAAGATAGATACAAGCACAACTTAAGAAAAAAAAGAGGTCAAAGATGTACCCTCAAAAAGAAAAGGGTAGGCCACGCGTAGTCTGTCCTCAGTTTCCCAAGTCGCATCTTCCTCGGCGTCACTCCACTGAACCTTAACGAGCTTGACTTCGCGGTTGTGTATCTTCTTGATTTCAGTTCCTACGATTCGAGTTGGAACTCTCCTCACAGTTGCTTCGCGTTCCACTTCGGCTTCTTCTAGAATGCTTGGCTCCACCACTTTCGCAGATTCATGTAGACATTTTCGGAGATGAGAAACGTGAAAGACGTTGTGAATTCCAGACAATCTTTCGGGAAGCTCTACTCTATCAAGTCCACTTTTTCTGAAGTCTCTCTAATCATGTCTGGCCTAAGTATAAGCTTGTCAGTAGACTCCCACCAACAAGTTGGTGATTTGCACGGTCTTCCATATAGAGCTTCGAAGGGCGCCATGCCGATAGTGGCTTGGTAGCTGTTGTTGTAGGCGAATTCCACTAAAGGAAGATGATCCTCCCATGTCCCTCCGAAGTCAAGAACGCACAGTCTTAGAAGATCTTCTAATACTCTATTTACCCTTTCTGTCTGACCATCAGTTTGGGGGTGATAGGTCAAGCATAACTGTGTGCCTACAGCTTCTTGCAGACTCCGCCAAAATTCGCTCGTAAAAATGGTGTTTCTGTCACTCACTATGCTGGAGGGTATTCCATGGAGTCGAACTATTTCCTTGAGATAAAGAGAAGCTAGAGACGAGGCAGTCCTTCTAATCTTGATAGGTATAAAGTGGGCGCTTTTAGTAAGCCTGTCCACTATTACCCAAATGCTAGTATTGCCTCTTCTTGACCTAGGCATCCCATCAATGAAGTCTATTGAAATGCTATCCCACTTCCATTGCGGAGACTTCTAGAGGATGAAGCAGTCCGCTAGGCTTCTTTTGTTCCGCCTTCACCTGTTGGCATGTCACGCACTTAGAAATGAAATCTGCCACGTCCTTCTTCATGCCGCTCCAATAGAAAACTCTCTTTACGTCCTTGTACATCTTGTCTCCACCTGGATGTATTGTCATCTTGGAATGATGTGCTTCCTCGAGAACTATCTTTACTAAATCCCTTGCTTGTGGGACGCATAGTCTTCCATCCCGTCTCAGCCAACCCTTATCATCGATAGAGTACCTATTGAGGTGACTGGAAGTTTCACCCCTAATCAGTTTATCAATCACATCGACGAGCTGAGGGTCTTCGCGTTGTGCGGCCCCTATTGAGTCTAAAAGAGTGGGCCGTACTTCTAGGGATGCCAATAAACTAGGTATAAAATTAGAGGAGGGCCTAAAGTCAAAACTAGCTATATACTCCAAGCTTTGCCTTTCTATAAAGAGAGGGCTTAGGGTCAGCTTCTTTCTGCTCAATGCGTCTGCTACTATGTTGCCTTTGCCAGGAGTATAAGAAATCTCAAAATCATACGAGGCATGGAACTCCATCCACCTTTGTTGCCTCAAGTTAAGATCTTTCTGCGAGAAAAGATACATCAACGATTTATGGTCAGTATATAATTCGAACTTCTCACCTAGGAGATAATGGCGCCAAGACTTAAGCGCAAAGACGATGGCGGCCAACTCAAGATCGTGGGTTGGGTAGTTCTTTTCATGAACTTTCAGTTGTCTTCCACCATAAGCTACTACCCTCCCTTCTTGCATCAGAACAGCGCCTAGTCCCGTACCACAAGCACTGGGGTTGTTGTGAGAGCCCTTTTTAATCGTTGGAAAGCAAACTCGCAATCCAAATCCCAAGCGAATGCCAGATTCTTCTTTGTTAGCCTTGTGAGTGGAGCTGAGATTTTCGCGAAGTCCCTAATGAACTTTCGGTAAAAACCGGCTAGCCCAAGAAAGCTTCAGACTTCGGTTGCATTTCTTGGTGTCTTCCAATCTTGCACTGCTACCACTTTCGCGGGGTCCACAGCTAACCCCTCATTGGACACTATATGTCCAAGAAATTTTACTTCTTCTCTCCAAAAGTGGCACTTGGAGAATTTGGCTTTTAGCTGATGAACTCGAAGAGTTTCCATGATCTCCTTCAGATGCTGAGCATGTTCTTCCTCATTCTTTGAGAAGATCAAAATCGTCTTCGAAGACCACCACGAACTTATTGAGGAATTCTCTGAACACCCTGCTCATTAGGTCTACGAAATAAGCGGGTGCGTTTGTCAAACCGAAAGGCATGACAAGCCACTCGTAGAAACCGTCTGGGGTTCTGAACGCCATTTTATCAATGCTATCTTTAGCTACCCTTAGCTGATGGAACCCAGTAGTCAGATCAAGTTGGGAGAAGACCGACGCACCTACAAGCTGATCAAACAAGTCGTCTATTCTGGGAAGCGGGTGTCTATTCTTTTTAGTCAGCTTGTTTAGCTCCCTATAGTCCACATAAAGACATAATGAGCCATCTGCTTTGGTGGTGAACATCACTGGAGCACCCCATTCCGAGATACTCCGCCTTATAAACCCCTTCTCGAGAAGCTCCTTAACTTGCTTACCGAGCTCCTTTCTCTCCTTTGGAGCCATGTGTCTAACAGGCAGAGCTACGGGCTTTGCATTATCAATAGGATATATGCGGAAGTCTATTTCCCGCTTCGGAGGTAAGCCTTTCACCTCTTCAAAGACATCTGGATATTCCCGAACCACTCTAACCGACTGCAAATTCTCAACAAAAGCGTCAAGCGACTCTAGATAACTAAGCATAATAGCATTCAAGGGATTACAAGAAATTTCTAGAGTGTTACCGAACCGAGTCAAGAGTCTAACCACTCTTTTCTCATAATCAAGAATGGCACCATTACTGGATAACCAGTCCATGCCTAAGATCAGTCCATATCCTGAGAAGCCCAAAACAAAGGCACTACATCTAAATTCAACACTTAGAATAGAGATTTTCAAATCCAAGCAAACCATCAACAAATAAGCCGAGCCCCCAATTGGATTTGAAACAACCAAGGGATCTTCTACCATACTAGTGTCTAGGTGCAGAGATTCTACTAAAGCAGATGAAATAAAGGAGTGTGATGCGCCAGAATCAAAGAGAGTGCGAACTGGATGATCATAAAGATAAACTAAGCTTCTACAGAAATATTTCTACCTTGTTCCTGTGGAGGTGCCACCAGCGCGTGAACCTGTCCCGCTGAGGTGGATCCAGTTCTCTGTCCCTGCCCCCTCTTCTTTGGGCGGTCCTTAGCCAAGTGTCCAGTCTCTCCACAATGGAAGCAACCACCATTCATCTTTGCCTTCTTCTTCCTGCAGTCTTTTGCTATATGTCCAACAATGCCACAGAAATTGCACCTTCTCTTTTCACGGGTTTTGTTGTTCTTCCCGCCTTTCTTAAAGTCTGTTTTCTTAGCCTGTAAACCCTCTTTCTTTTCTTGAGGCACTTCCACCTTTGCCTCTTTCTTGCCTTCATCTTCCTCGTGTAGCAGCGCAATGTCCACCAAGCTTTCATAGGTCGCTCCTATGGGTATATGGGTCATAGCAAGGCTGTGTAGAGGATCATTCAGACCTTTGACGAAGCGAAGGGCCTTCTTGTGTTGAGTGTTTACGAAATCCAGCCCAAATCTGGCCAGCTAATTAAACTGATTGACGCACTTCTTGATTGTCATACTTCCTTGTTTAAGAGTTAGGAACTTCTCCATTTGCAGACTTCTTTCAGCTTGGGAGAGGAATTTCATCTCAAACCTCATCCTGAAATCTTCCCAAGTTTCCACTAGCCTCTCACATGGGTAACTTCCCACCAATAGGATGCTTCATCTTTAAGCAACCACACTGCTAGTTGTATCTTTTGCCTGTCGTCAACTTCGAAGATGACGAACAAATCTTCGGTCTCCTTCATCCAGTTCCTTGCTACCACAAATGATTCGGTTCCATAAAAGTCCTTTCCACCCATAGCCTTGAAGTCTCTACACGTCTTAGCGAAAGTATTTCCATGAGGAGGAGGAGGTGGTGGAACCGCTGCCACTGTTGAGGAGGAATGTCTGCTGGGCTCGCACCATTGGCCCTAGCCTTTAGGTACCTTCAGAACCAGCCAGGGATCGGTACTCCTTCTGGAAGGTTAAGTTCTCCAGACATGCTGGAGCAAAAAGGCAAGTATTCAATACGAAGGATAGAGAGATAGTGCATATGGCTTTTGGGGAATTGTGCCTTTTAAAAACAACGCTTTTTCTTAAAAACAATGCTTCTTTAAACTTCTTTTTGAAAATAGTTTAAAAACTTTTATCTGGTCTGGTAAATCTGTGCTCTGATACCAAGTGAAACACCCCACCTCCATTAAGGTCACTCACAAAGGGAATGCCTTAAGTTTGGTGGAGGTTTATAAGTAAAATTCACAGATAAACACAAGACAGATATATAAACACATATATATATATAAGCAGTGGAAAACAAACAGACTTTTATTTCATAAATACGTGTTCATACAAAACATTTCCATAACTGTCACATAATAACTTCGAAAACATTACATCATCATTTTTGTCTTGGTTATTAAATAAAGAAGCATAAAACATAATTAAAATTGCATAAATCCCCATAGAATGTGTCCAACAGCCATAGCCAAAGAGAGTCCAAACCATACATCTACTATCTTGAAGCTTGCAAAGAGTCTGACTTGGCTGGGTTGTTTCCTCCCTGTGGACCTGGGGGGGGAGGGGGAAACGGAAGAAAAGAAGACGAAAGAAAATAGGGTCAGACATAAAGCCTGGTAAGTCTAGTGACTCTTCATTATGAGAATAAGAAAAAGGGCATGATAGGTATAAACTAGAAATAGGAAAGTAACATAAACTAAGATAAAGCAGTTTTGAATCGAATATACTATCGCACCCCACACTATATCTCTGCACCTACTTGCATTGTCTTAACTGGCACCCCATAATCAGGGTGAAGTGATCCCCTTTCGAAAGATCGACTCCTACTCGCATAATCATCTATGTCTTATGACCCCAAAGATTGTAGATACCTATGCCGGTCCCTCCTTGGGGTGTATCAAGTCCCATGGTGGCGGCCCGACACAACTCTAGAATGCATAGGTTATACTACTGGTGCCCCCAGTGCCCTGTTTGTCTGCTCCAAAGTGTGTGCACGCCCGCACTCCGTTAGAACACACACTGTTGCACCCACCACCGTCGCTTTTGACCGCTTACAATCAGCCCAGTAATCGTGCCCCGCCCTGCCTAGTTTCAGGGTAACATGATACCTAATTGGGTTACTGCTGAAATGGGTCCCCGCTACTAGGGTTTTCTAGTCAAACATGTTAAGTGGTTAAGTGTCTGTATTTACCTGACCCCACCCATCAGTTTAATTAACATGTTGAATTGGTTAAGTGTTTTAGTTAACTTAACCCTACCATCCTGACTTATCTGTCCTTAGTTTTTCAAAGCACCGACAACTCACATTAGACAGGTATTTTTACGGTTACTAGATGTGCCGGTCGGTTCCGGGCAGGCTTACACCATAACTCAGTCTAACCTCGGGTCCTTATTGGGCTCAATGCTTAACCTCTCACATTGGATAGGTATTGTTGTGACTACTGGACAGCCGGGCGAGTCCGGGCAGGTTTACATCACAACTCAATCCAACCTCGTGTTAAGCATACTCGTATTTTCTAAATTTACATATTTGTCTCTATCACTTATTATATGTAAATTTGTTAACAATTAAATGTTATGGCCCACTTTCCAAGTTTAACATTTTTGGTATAAGAGTTTATACCATTCAAGTGCCACCAATTTTGGCATGTGACAAACATGCCAATTTCATATATTTTCACCAATTTATGTCAAGTTTCTATAATTACCAATTTTCCCAATGTTACCCCGTTTAAATATTAGGCTAACAATCTTAGCCTAATTTTCGTTCGCATCGTTTTTAACATATAATATTAGGCTAAAAACTTAGCCTAATTTAGCGTACACAAAATTGGCATTTATTAACATAAACATGACATAGGTGTAAACTTGGCATTTTTGGCATAGTCAATATGAACATCATAGGTGTGAACTTGAAAAATAGTTAGCATGAATATCATAGGTGTGAACTTGCAACGTAGACTTGATCAACATACATACATGTGAATTTGCAACATAGGCTAAATCAACTTACATACATGTGAACTTGCATTGAAATAGGGGTCTAACCAAATAGGTGTCACATGAATTAACATATGATTTAGACAACATAAGCCTAAACATGTTTAGGTCTAGGCATAACATCTAGCGTCACTAGCATATGACAAGAATATAACATGTCCATAAAGTATGTATAATTTCATTGCATGTGTGAACTAGATCCAATCATGTTTACTACTATAACATGAAACTTGTATTAAAATGGATCTTGGCATGGATCCAATTATGAACTTTGAAACTTTTGTATAAACATATGAGCATGTATATAAACTTAATCAAAGAGGTTTTAGCATAAAGTACATACATGAGATCTTAACTTGGACACATCACATACAACTTATATAATCACATAAACATATAGGTGTAGATTATAACATGAACTATACAACTTGCACGTGATGTTGTTTTCATTTGAATGGATCCAACATCAAGTAAATTTAACCACAAACATTCCAATCATTCACAATACAACCATTTCAATACATAGATATGAATTAACATCATCATTATACAATAGCACAATTCCACTTCCAATTTACATCGAATCAAGTATTAATTTTATTCCCATCGGAAAAATCACTATACTTACAACAAACGACGGTCTTGTTTTCTGATTACTGAGTTCTGAATATGCAATGCTTTCCTTCGGGTAGACAAACGGTGATTGATTCTTGTTCTACTTTAGTTTTGGCTCGTCTCTAAGCTTTCTCTAACTGACGGCTACTCTTAGTTTTTCTCCCAGCAGCATGACGGCTCTAATTCTATATTATTTGTGTGAATTTAAGTTGAGTGTTGAGTTGTATTTATTGAATTTCAGATTGTTTTGAGCCGTCAGATGATCATAGAGTGAATCCAGACCATACATACCAAGAGAAGCCAATCAGAAAGTGACAACTCATCCCTAGTGACAAGCCAAGCTCAGAAATTCGACCAGAAACTGACGAGGCCAGCCAGGGCCAAACCAGTTCGACTGGGCAGGTCGACCCCCAGGTCGACCCTATGGTCAACCAGGTCACCCAGGTCGACCCTATGGTCAACCTGGTCACCCAGGTCGACCTGGTGCCTGGGTGGGAATTTTCCCGCCCAGCCCAATTTGAGTTTGTTTTTCGTATTTCGAATTGAATTTGAACTGTTTGAATTTTTAAATTGAATTTTGAAACTTCCGGAGGTCATAACTCCTTCAGACGGAGTCCGATTCATGCAAACTCGGACTCTATCTCAGGCAGAATTCTGAGACGAGCGCAATGGAGTAATCCGTTTCCCTTAAATCTTTCATTTAGAATTAATTATACTTTAATTTGTTAATTTACAGTTAACTGAAAATTCGGGGTGTTACAATTATGATGATTCCATTGAACTTTTACTAAGGGAATTTCTTTCGTTCTTAACTTCTCAATTTTTCTGTCAAGAATTTGAATAGGTCTTTCAATGTACTTGGTCCTCTTTTTAACTTTAATGCCTCTTAAATCAATCGCATGAGATGTGTCAGAAATATACTTTTGTAGCATTGATATGTGAAACACATTATGTATATCTGATAATTTTTCATGTAAATCGAGTTCGTATGCAACTTTTCCAATTTTCTTGGTAATACGAAATGGTCCGATAAATCTTGGTGATAATTTTTCCTTCTTCTTTCCAAATCGCATTACCCCTCGTACAGGAGAAACCTTAAGAAGGGCTTGATCTCGTACTTCGAATTCCAAATCCTTTCTTCTATGATCTGCATAACTCTTTTGCCTACTTTGGGCTGCTTGCAATCTTTCTCTTATAATGGAAATCTTCTCAGTTGTTTCCTTTATTAGGTCTGGACCAACAAGCTCACAATCTCCAACTTCTACCCAACATACTGGCGAAAGACAAGACCTTCCATACAAAGCTTTATATGGGGCACATGATAACTGTTGTTATATGCAAACTCGATTAATGGTATGTGGGTTTCCCATGAAATTTCAAATCCTATTATACAAGACCTTAACATATCTTTTATGATCCGGTTCACCCTTTTAGTTTGTCCATCTGTTTGAGAATGAAAGGCTGTACTCAGGTTTAGTGATGTACCTTATGCTTTTTGAAGACTTATCCAAAACCTTGAAGTGAATCATGAATCGTGAATCTCTATCTGAAAATATGGTAACTGGTATACCATGTAGTCGAACAATTTCTTCCAAATAGAGTCTACTCAATTTCTCCATTGAGTAGGTCATGTTGTAAGGTATAAAATGTGCTGACTTTGTCAAGCAATCCACCACTACCCATATTGCATCACGACCTTGTTTTTTCATTGGTAATACAGTGATAAAGTCCATTGTTATATGCTCTCATTTCCATTCAGCAACAGGAAGTGGTTGCAAAAGTCATGTCGGTCGTTGCTACTTTGCTTTAATTTGTTGGCACGTAAGACTTTTTGCCACCAATTCAGCAGCGTCCTTCTTCATTCCGTTCCACCAAAATTGACATTTAAGATCTTTAAACATTTTTGTGCTTCCTGAATGCACCGTTAGCCTTGAACGATATGCTTCACTAAGAATTTCACTTTTCAATTCAGTTTGATTTGGAACACAAAGTAGATTTTTGAATCGATAACCGCCATCTTTATCAGTGTTTTAATTTTATCCTTCATTTTTATAAATAACTCTTTTAATTCTTCGTCTTCTCCTTGGGTTTTCAATATTTTACTCACTATAGTTGGCTGAATTATAAGATTACACAGAAGTGCCACTTTGTTAATCATGGATCCCTTAACCAACCTTGTGCAAGTGTTCTTCTCAGCAAGAGTCTCTAGAGATTTCCATTCTCTTATGATTAAATGAGCTATTATGTCGTAGCTCTTTCGAGTTAATGCATCTATAACTATATTTTCCTTTCGTGGATGATTATGTATTGTAAAATCATAATCTTTTATGAATTCCATCCACCTTCTTTGTCTCATATTTAATTCCTTTTGAGAGAACAAATATTTTAAACTCTTATGGTCAGAGTAAACATGGAATTGTTCTCCATAAAGGTAACATCTCCAAATTTTTAAGGCAAACACAATTGCGGACAATTCTAAGTCATGAGTTGGATAACTAGCTTCATGTGGCTTTAACTGACGAGAGACATAAGCAATAACTTTGTCATCCTACATTAGTACGCATCCTAATCCTTGTTCGCATGCATCAGAATAGACTTTATATGAGACTCCACTCCTTGATAAAGATAGAATCGGTGCCTCTGTCAATCTTTTCTTTAAGTTTTAAATCCTATCTTACATTTTTCATCCCAAATAAACTTAGTTTCCTTATGAGCTAGTTTTGTTAATGGAGATGCTATCTTTGAGATATCTTGAATAAATCTTTGGTAATATCCAGCTAATCCTAGAAAACTTCGAAATTCTGTTGGTGTTGTCGGAGGGTTCCATTTCAAAACCACCTCAATCTTTGATGGGTCTACTCCTATTCCATTCTTTGAACAACATGTCCAAGAAATTTTACTTTCTCTAACCAGAATTCACATTTACTCTACTTTGCTTATAGCTGATGCTCTTTTAGTGTTTGGATACATAAATGTAAATGGCATTCATGTTCCTCCTTTGTCTTAGAATAGATAAGGATATCATCAATAAACACAATAACAAAATAGTCAAGATATGGACGGAACACACGATTCATTAGATCCATGAATACTACTGGAGCGTTGGTAAGGCCAAAAGGCATCACCAAGAATTCATAGTGTCTGTATCGTGTTTGGAAAGCTATCTTGGAATATCTTCTTCTTTTATTCTTAATTGATGATACCCAGATCTTAAGTCAATTTTCGAAAATAGGGTAGCTCCTTGGAGTTGATCAAATAAATCATCGATCCGAGGTAATGGATATTTGTTCTTAATTGTTACCATATTAAGCTCTCGATAATCTACGCATAAACGAAATGTCCTATCATGCTTCTTTACAAACAACATTGGTGCTCCTCAAGGGGATTTGCTAGGTCTAATAAATCCTTGATCCTCCATCTCCTTAATTTGTCTCTTTAATTCTTGATTTTCCGTAGGAGACATACGATAAGCTACTTTAGCCATAGGAGTTGTACCAGGGATTAACTCGATGCAAAAATCAATTTCTCTTTTTGGTGGCAATCCTGGTATTTCTTGAAAAACTTCCTTAAATTCCTTTACTATTGGGATTTGATCCACCAATTGATCCTTATTCTCGATATTGATATGAGAAATATATCCAGATATAAAAGCGTCTTCAACTTTATCAGATGAGTAAACAAAGGTTTCATACTCTCGAATTGTCAAACTTATGGTTTTGTTGTGACTATTCAAGATAGCTTGATATTCTGTAAGCCAATCCATCCCAAGGATGATATCAAAGTGTTCCATTAGAAAGATAATTAAATTAGCCACCATATCCTTATCGTTAAAGTTAAGGATACAGTTCCTACATACATTCTCAAGTTTAGTTCTCCGTCCTACTACACTATATTCAATCAAAGGATTTGATAGTTGCTCAATAGGTAATCCTATCTTAGCAACAAATATTTCAGATATAAGAGAATGTGTTGCACCAGTATTGAATAAAATTCTTTCTTGAAAGTCAAAAAGAAACAGAGTACCTTCTACTTGAGCTTGTTCATAAACAACTTCATACACTCGTCCTTGTTCTCCCTTTTTGTCCTTCCCGGCTTCTTGCGATTACGGCTAATGTGTCCAGGTTCATTGCAATTATTACACACAATTGGCTTTGTACAATTCAAAGAAATTGTCCAGTCTCATTGCACCGGAAACATCTCTTCACTTTATCTAGCTCCTTTTCATGTCCCGTCGGTCCTTTGCTCCCTCCATTTGGTTTCTTCTTCTTCTCATCTGGTTTTTTTGATTGTCATAAAGATTATTTGGTTTCCTTTTATTTGAAACCTTCCTTTCTTGCTGGAACTGAAGATAGTCTTCTTCCAGATTTAAAGCTTCGGTTACTATCAGCTCATAAGTTTTACGTCTATCACCAATAACATGTCTTCTTATGGGGGATTAACCCCTTCACAATTCATCTAGCATGCTTTTCAGGTGTATTAATTAAGTGATTTCCAAATCGGGATAGTGCTTCAAACTTTTTTTGATATTGAGCTACTGACATACCTTCTTGAGTCAGATTTTGAAATTTTGTCACCATCTTCTCTCTCTCATTCTCTAGAAAATACTTATCCAAAAACTTCACCTTAAATTCTTCCCATGTCATATGTTCCGTCTCGTCTGGACTAGTTGTTGTTCGAACTAGCTCCCACCAATTCCGAGCTTTCTCTGATAATTGAAAGACAGCCAACTTCCTCTTATCGACTTCGTCACATTCCAAAACTTCGAATATATCCTCTAGATGTTGAATCCATTGCTCTGCCTTAACTGGATCTGCATCTCCAACAAATTTTTCAGGTTTCAAACTATTAAAATGGCTTAAAAGGTGGTTTGTTGAAGATGTTGAAGAAACTTGCTCCATCTGCTTGATAAAAGATGCAAACAGTTCCATAGCATTTGTTTGTGCGGAGGACTGAGCCTCTTGACTTTGAGTTGTGGAGTTATTTCGATTTTTCATGACCTTCAGTAAAAATATCTTGTTATGGTCACGGATGAAATACACCTTCAGTTATAAAAAATATCTAACAACATACTCAGGTCATGAACACGCAAACATATTATATTACTTATAACCCTTATTTTTTGGGTGTTCATCCACAACCTCCCCAAAGTATAGATAGTCATCCATACTACTTGATATGTTATCCAATACTTAGCTTCCTATTTCATTTTTAATCTATCACTATTATCTCCTTTGATGAAGAAGGACCCATTTCATTCTTTACTGGTCGAGAAGGTCCGGTGACTTCTTGAGAGTAATCATTTGAGCCAACTGACTGAGACTCCTCTTCATCATATTGTTCCACTATTTTATTTGGAAGTCGTTTACGTCTTATATTCCTTCCTTGTGGTGGTAATGCTCCTTCTTGCCTTAGAAATTATAAAGCATCTACATAGTCAGTACGTCCTGCTAGTTTAATCACCATTGTGAAGGGTTTCATCTTCTGGCGCGGACGGTAAAGAATAAGATCTCTTCTTAGACCATCTTCATAATCGTTGGCTCTATGATAAACTTCGTGTATTTCATCGAGGAGTATTGTAACAACCCGGAATTTCAGAACCAATTTAAAAAATTTATTTCTACTATTTTAACGAATTTGGAATAATTAAAATGATTTATTTTAAATAATAATGACTAAAAATTTATTAAATCATAGTTAGAATGTGTAAATTTATTTTAATTATAAAACGAACTCGAAATGGAGAGGTATTTTGAAAATTTGGTTTTGAACTTTAAATGAATGTACAGAATTCAAAATAAATCGGATTTCAGTAAAACAAGAAATATTTGAATCTGTTTAATTATATCTTCTGATGAATGTGAAAAATCCAGATTTCATAACGAGAATTAAAAGTTATGTCCAGTTTAAAATTTAAAATAGTCGTTATGGAATTTAATCTAATATATAGCCCTTAAAAATAGCCATTTTGCAAACGACCTCCGTTTTCGACGAAACCACTTTTTTTGGATCCGGAATGTCAAATTATTGCTGAGTTTCAAATTTCATAATTTTTGGATTTAATATGTGAGCGTGACAAATTTAAATGTGTTTGATAGTTTCAGTTTGAATTGGATCGACCAAAAAATGATCATTTTTCAAACGGTATACAAATTCGACGAAATTAATTTTGTTAGGACCGTATCGTCAAAACATAGCTAGATTTATTTTTCTGGAATTTTTAGAGTTAGTATTTGGCCATGGAAAATTAAAATGTATGCTTAAATTCAATGTATATTGATTTATATTTTAATTTTTATCATACTAACTGAACCGATAGAATTGGCATACGATACATAACACATTGTGTCCAAAATATGGGTATTTGGTTAGGGGCGATAGTCGTTGGGTTTGATTTGGAGTTCGTAACAATAAACAAGCATTTTTGGAATTAAATAATATTATTATATTTATATATAGGCATTTAAAACCCTAACCCTAGCCATAAATTCTGGAGTCGCCGTCATAAGAAAAACCAAAGGCCAGAAAGCACAAAAACAAATCCCTCAATTCCTCTCAGTCTGTATCGAATTAGACCTAGGTTCTTTTATGGAAATCGAAGAGATTTCTATGGTCTTTGAATCCATACAGCCATGATTGGATTTCATGAACTGTTGTGTTCGAATTTTGGGGATGAAGGCATGTCGTTCGCACCATCTTCTGGACTGACAAGGGGCCTCGAGTTGAGTGCCACTTAGGGTGTTAGGAGAGTGAAGCAGGCCGGTCATCGTGGCGGTGCTCGATCATCACCTAGTGGCTTAGGGGGTGGTGTGTCGTTCGGTTTTTGTTTGGAAGGTTAAGTTTTCTTCGACGATGGGTCTGAAGAGCAACGGTGTGGATGTTGTATTAGAGAAAGGTTTAGGGGAATTATTAAATAATTAAGTATTTAATTGTTTCAATGATGTAATTATTGTATAAACGTCTATAACTTGTTCAAACAGCGATGAAATCGAGCGAAATAAAGTTCGTTGAAATCGTGATGACGATATATACAACACGGAACTAACCAGAATCAAAAAGGAGCAAATCAGAATTTGAAGCGAATTTAAATACAAACAGAACTGAAATTCAGAAATAAAGAATGGAAGAGTGGAAACGAAAGTGAGAACTCTCTCTCACTCAAATTATTTTACAGTTATTATATAATAGGTTGCAGACAGGGATTAGTAGCTCCTGACACTACATTTTGTACAAACCCTGGATGATTTGTGTGATTTGATTGATATTGTTGTATGTATAAAATTATTTATATAAATTGTATATAAAATTATCATGAAATTAAAATAAAATAAATATTTATTTACAAATAGGACGGTTTGTTTATGTACACTTGTTTATCTGATATTAATTGGGACGATAATTCTTACACATCCCCCAACTACACAAATAATAACCAATATTTGTTATTTGAAAACCCCATACGGGTATTGGGATGACATTTGACATACACTGATCCCAATAATTAGTGGTATGCCAATCGATGGGTTGACAAACTGTATAAGCATTATTTATTTATTTTAATGTTCATACAGTTGTAAAATGCACTCTGGATGTTGTTTGAATGTTTAGTGATTGTTTATCATTATTGTTGTATACATGCGATGTATGAAATCCATATAATTGAAATTATATGGTAATTGATTGAGTCTGATTCTAGTTTAGAATAAACAAATATTTTAAAAATAATATTCAGTAAATATTGAAATGTGAAGCCGTGTTAAGTAGTTAAGCGCCATTTTGATACGAACGGGATTTTCTGTCGATTTTATTCATTTTATAATAAATATCGAAAAGTGATTTAAAAATCTGATATTTTGAAAATATTATCATTTTAATATTATAATGATAAAGAATATTCAATTTTGATTTAAAATTGAAATGGAGTTGAAATCGATTAAAAATGAATTTATAAAGAAATATTCAATTTTGATTTAAAATTAAAATGGAGTTGAAATCGATTTAAAATGAATTTATAAACGAATTTATAAAGGAATATTCAATTTTGATTTAAAATTGAAATGGAACTGAAATCGATTTAAAATGAATTTATAAAGGAATTTTCAATTTTGATTTAAAATTGAAATGGAGTTGAAATCGATTTAAAATGAATTTATAAACGAATTTTCAATTTTGATTTAAAATTGAAATGGAAGTGGACATCATTTTTAAAACGAATTTAAAACAATTTATGAAATTCGTTTTAAGTAGAAATCGATAATATATATATATATATATATATATATATATATAATGGCCTGAATAGAATGCATCGTGCAGCGACCGTTCACGAATTTCGACCATTAACTTCAAATGGGCGTAAAGAGAGATCCGACCGTCGGATTCTCCTAAAACAGGAACCGTTGGTTCGTATCGAAAAGATCTTCCCAATGAATATAAGAGATTTGAAATCTAATAGTTAGATTTGGAATTATGTCCAAATCAATTTTAGGAAAGGTCACTATGAATGCAGTTCGGTGGCCGTTATTGGAAACCGATTGTACGGGCCTTAATAAAATTATTAAAAATATGGAAAAATTATGTAAAATCATAATAAGTGATTTGGAAAGATTTCATATTTGAAAAGACAAAAATATATTTTTATCAAAATGAACTAGTTATTAACTAGAATAATAATCCCATGGGTTTTAAATAAAATAAATTGGACTTTGAAAATGGTTTTAAAATAACCAGAATTTTCCCATGAATAAATTGGAATGGAAATAATCTTCAGAATATTTCGATATTAGATTCCGTGATTGTACGGATGTTGTTACGGGAATTTAGAAGATATAGATATCGTTATTCCCAATAGGATATCTGTTGGTTTCAGAATTTGATATTGAATATATGCCGATATAATTTCTATTCAGAGCCTTGTATTTAATATCAAATTGGATTTTGGGTTTGTCATGAAAGGTGTCTTAAATAACACTGTTCTTAAACCCCATGTGAAAAGAACAGATCTTTTAATTAAGATTATTAGAGTTTCCAGTTATATTTAGTAATTGGAATAAAATGGAATGTGAATTGGGTTTATTGTAAACTGTGTTTTTAATGACATTCATTCTTTAACTCGACTAACAGTGAAATGTGATTTGGAATATATATATCTTTTTATAAAGATCTAATGGAAATTTTCCAAAGTAAAGTTTTCTAATTTAATATATTAAATTGGAATGGAATGAAATTTGATTTGGTAATAATCGAAGTGAGCTTCTATGGAGGAAGACTGTTGCTATATATGGAATTTAAAAGGCTTAGCCGTTATTCCATTTATATTATTAGTCGAATACGGAAATTTATATCGATTATATATATTGATATGTTGAAGATTCCATAATTAATGGAATTTGATTTTGGTTTTATCGTAAACTGGGTTTTAAATGACATTAGTTCTTTAACCCAATTAAACACATGATTACATGTCTAACATTGTATTTCAAACTGTATTTGTTGATCTATGATAAATATATATCTGTTTGGTGGCGGAGAACTTATTCTCTTGCTTAACCCCCTTCTCTGAGACGTACGAGCTTAGAGGTTATATATTGGCAGAAATCAGTGGTACGGTGTAAATTGTCGATGTGACATGTTTGTGTTTCCAAAGTTAAATAATCATTAATAATGATTTTTGGGAAGAATAAAACTGGTGGAATTTTAATGAATCTTTAACTAGATTGAAATGTGAATGTGATAATTTAAATTATCAAATTTGGAAAAATGATCGAGAATGGAGTATCATCATTTTTGCTACAAGCGATAGTTAAATCTTTAATTAGATTTGAACGTGAAATGGTAATTAATTTTTACTAATAACACTGTGGTGTTAGATATGGAGTATTACCAAATTTACTCCATGGGATGAATAGGTTGGGATTGGGAAAATAAAACAAATGATTACTTCAGTTAGGTTCGCTAATCCCGACTAGTTTGGAAAGCCTTAATTTGGTTTAGAATTGAAAAGATAATGAAATCTTTTGTAATGATATCCAATGGAAGATTAAAAAATAAATTTAAAAGGATTTATCTTTGGTAAAATTAGTGGGAACCTTTCCCTAAAGATGTGAATATTTGAATAAAAGAATATTCTGGATTGGAATGAGGCATATGATGTGTTGTTGTAGCACTTGATTATAAGATATGCGAGTTATTCGGAAAGACCGGGTTTAACCCATTCTGAATAATTGATACGACGACTAACAGTCGAAGAGATTGAAGATGGTGCAAGATCGACGATCTTCACATTGAATGGATGGGTTGCTACTGATGCCCGTGATTGGAGTAGCTACCTTGAAGGGCTACAATGGTAATCGTCTGGATGTATTTGTTGATTATTCGGGTATGCGAGGGCCTCTCTCATGTATTGGACATATTGGACGAGGAATAAGGTGCCTCAGGTTTCGTTCAGGCCTAGAATGGACTTGTAAATAGATGATGTGTCTGACGTTGTATTCCTTTATACTGTATTCATTGATCTCTGTTAAATATATACCTGTTTGGTGGCGCAGAATTTATTCTCTTGCTTAGCACCCTTCTCTGAGACGTACGAGCTCAGAGGTTATATATTAGCAGGAATCAGTGGTACGGTATGGATTGATAGTGTGACATGCTGAGTTGCAGTGATCCAAGCTTTTGTTGAAAAGCAGAGCTTGGTGGATGATGATCAAAGCATAGATTTAATTAGCATGGCTTTGTGTAGCGTTAATTCACGAGCCTCATACCCCGGCATGGTAGTGAACTGATGGTCAGATCAGTATGCTTTTTAGATGAGGATAGACACCCTTAGAGGTGTCATGGATTCGGTCGACCGAGATGAGCTGAGTGTGGTTGCTCCACGCTCAGAGGGATAGGGCACACCCCCCCCCAATTCCCAGTGGGATAGAGTAAGCCGTGTTTTCTCTAGCTGGGACCTAAGCCGCAGTGATACTTAATTGCCCAAAATGGTGGATGTGCATTACAGTGTTTTCTCTAGCTGGGACGTAAGCCGTTGTGTATTGCACTACACGACAGATCTTTCGAATCAGGAGCCATCAATATGGAAATCCAAACTTCCAATATGACATTTTGCGGTTTTAGTTGAAAACCTATATATGGCGACATAGTGGGATAGGGCGCTCATGTCGTCTATGATTGATACATTTATATTTGAAGTTGATTTCTTCACCTGTAGTAATAATAAAAGATTTGTTTTTAAAAACGTACCAAGCATATTTGGCTATTATAAGGTAAAACTCTATCCTCCGGCTTACATTGCATTGTGTGATCGGACCTGAGTCTTATAATAGCTTCATTTTTCTTTAATTAGCATTGCGCTGTTTGTTTTAGGCACTGTTATTCTTAGAGGTAAACCCATTCCGCGTTATACGGCATGGTCCCCTAAATTACCTAACTTTAAAATAAAGATTAATAACTATGTTAGTTCTTAAACCAGTCCCATGACTGACCTGGAGTTTATTGTTTTCGCCTAAACTCTGAGTGCCCATACTTTCCACATGGGCAGCTAGTAGTTTTGGTTTTCGCAGATACTTCTTTTTCCAGGATCCTGGATTACAGCTGGAGCTATATTCAAAAAGCTTTGTATCCATGTATTTCTTTCAGTAGTGCTAGTTATTGTATTTTCCACTATGCATTGTACTTATATATTTAAATTACCGCTGCTATGTAATTTAATGTCTGATATTTTTTCGTGTAATATTTATTCATACTCTAATATATTCATCTACTCTGATGTAATTGTTGTAATATGCAATGAAATGTTCTATTGTTCGTGTTCTGATCTGTCATGTTCTCAATTCTATTCGGGCTTTCCCATAAGGGTGAGTTTGGGTCGTCTCAAGTACCATCCTTGCTTTCCTTTTGAGAACATACTTTTCTATTGTGCGACTTGCAGCAACTAATCGTTCGTTTGGTGTGGCGGGGCACTTAACACCACCTCATATATCCCCCGTAAACCAAGTTCTATTGCTAGCCATAACTGATAACTGCAAATAGTCATAAAGATGTCAATAATTGTATACACTTCCTATTCCAACAAATTAAATTGTGATACTATAAAGTTTCCAAAAGCACCCTTTAAACCTTGGCTTTGATACCAACTTTGTAATATCCCGACTCTGGTATACTTATCCAGAAGCTATGATGCCACATATAAGCCATGGTGCTAAAAGAACAATATCACAACTTAACAAAAGCCTATCGGAATATAAAATTATTCATAGTACATGATTTTAAACAGAAGAACTATTATACAATCATCCCATCATAACAAAGGTTGCAAAGATCCAAGAGTCTAGTCGTTAAATAATTATACATAGGGGTACATAAAGAGATAATGTACATAATAAAAGTCTTCACTTCAAAGCATTCAACTAACCATCTAAACCTGAAAAGTTTTAAGTGTAGCATCATGAGCAACACAGACCCAGTGAGATAGCTATTTAGCTTAGTTTTCACACCATTTCTTAGTGGGTTGTATTATAGTTTCATCATGACTCTTTTCTTCAAAGGTTTCATCATTCAGAGTTTAAAACGACAATCAAGGAAGACTTCGGGATGTTGAATCAAACAAAATTTATGATAAATTCATTTCATCAAAAACTCATAATTTATCAAATATATAGTTATGAATTTAAACCACACCCTCGACTTGGTTTAGATGTTAGGATATGTTATCCTATTGCTTTCGGCATCCCATCATCAAATAGGGATGTACTCTACTTGGATCGATATCAACATAGAGTAATAGTGCACTACCCAAGATCTATTGTCTTATATCACACCCCATCGATGAAATATAATTAATAAAATGTATCTCACAAGTAATCTTAAATTACTTTTCAAGTTCATATTTTTAATGGTTTAAGATAAATCCAAAACTACCTCAAAATTATTCCACTTTATGTTAAAAAGAACGTCAAAACCAATTCATAAGGATTTAAAATTTAAAAGAAAATGAAAAGGTAGCATTTGAAAAAGTGTTATAAAAAGTTTCAACATCCATAAAATAAAAACTGCATCGTTTTAAAAGCGTTACGACAAGTTTTAGATGGTTTTAGGCTCAAAAAAACTATCTACAATGTTTTATGCATACTATGAAAAGTTCTGGGTGGTTTATAACGGTTTTAGATTAAATTCAGCTACCACAACGTTTCTGACCACTATAGAAAGTTCTATTCGTGTTCAAGGCTTTATAATCAATTCTGTGAAAAGACAACGCTCCAGAAGTGTTATAGAAAGCTCTGGTTAGTTTGAAATAGTTTACAACAGATACTGCAGTGTTTCAGATGTGCTGTAAAAAGTTCTGAGCTTGTTAGAATTACATCATAAATAATTCAGAAAAGACAACGCTTCAGACATGCTACAAAAAGTTATGTTTTTGACTCACTTCAACGTTAGAAACATTCAAAAAGCGTTTCAAATTTCTGAAAATCAGCTTTTTTCCGGTTTTTGGGTGAAATGCTTGACGCTGTTTCTCTATGATAAAAATAAATTTTGACCCTAATTTTTTTTAGAAAGAATCTATCTTTGTCTACTTAATTATCATAAAAAGAAACCATTAAAATTATTTATCTATTCAATAAATAAAATTCAACAATACAAGGCATTGACAAAAAAGTCGTAGTTTCATTAAGAATTGCAGAAGTTATTCCCAAAATACCGAACGTCATTTTCAGGGGTTCACGACCAAACATTCACTCATAAATTACTCAACTTTTCTTTAAAATATGAAATAAATACATGAACTTAAATAGTTTTTCTCACCTTATACTTTTATCTTGATCTTGCACTTATCCTCTTGCCTTCTCCTAAACTTCTCCTCTTTATCTTATTTTATTTTTGTTTGAAAATGTATGAAATGAAGTGAACCTTTCCACCCTTTGTATAGTAGTTTTCAAGGCTAATTTGGTAATTTAGTTTTGGACATTTGTCTTCCTTATCTTCATGCAAGTTTTAGGATGAAGACACATGCCTACTTAAGTGTCTTTTTATGTTTCTACACATGGACACCTAATGTGTGTATGTGTCTTAACCTTATTTACTTACAAGACATGTGTTCCTTTCATTTAATGACACGTGTCCCTATCATTTTAAGCCATTTTTCATATTCTAGAACATGTACACATATACCATTTGTATTTTATTTGTAAACTATATGTTATGGAACCAAATTTCAAAGGAAACTTCTATTCTTAGAGAGGTGGTCTTAACTTTAGTTCTCATTCTCGTATTAACCGCATATTTATAAATCAGTTATGTGCTTCTATTTTCCCTATGATGACTGTCCATTATTTAAACCACTCAACTAGTGACCATACCCCTATTTTTCTGAATCTTTCTTGTATGCATAACGATGAGAATTTGAACAAAAAGTCCCCATTCAGATATAAAAATAATTGGTTTTGGTCATCAGGTTATCATGATATAATTACTCCTGTCCTGAGATTAAGGCTTTCTGGCAATTATTTGTTCCAAATTATCACTAAGTTAAAAATTATTAAAAGATACCTGAAGAGGTGGAGTAAGCACAATCTCAGTATTGCTAAGCAGATTGATTTTTTGAGGGAAAGAAATAATAATTTATACCAATTTTTTCTCCAGAACCCAGACAATCCTTTCATATTGCAACAGTATCAAAACAACATCAAGGATTTGGAGCTTCTTCTATTCAAACAGAGTGTGGATATTAAATAGAAAGAAAAAATAAAAGGTATGATTGGAGCAGACTTACCTACTAAATACTTTTTCTCTAAACTAACAGCTAATAAGGAAAAACTTCAGATAAAATATGTTATAGATTCCAATAGTCAATCTCAGATTAACAACAATCTCTTTGCTCAGAAAGTTGAATAGTATTTTCATAATCTTTTCAATACCGATGACTATAATAAGCATTTTCCTCAAATTATTACAAAAAAAGATTATTTCTAAAGCTGGCAGAAAAATGTTGGATAGCCCCATTACCATGGATGAGATCAAAGATGTAATTTTTAAAATGAATGATGATAGCATCCCCGGACCAGATGGATTCAATGCTAATTTTTCTTAAAATTCATCGGAATGATATGAAAGATGACTTATTCCTTGATGCTAATAATGCTTTTTTAGTGGAAAAATCATTAAAGAGATCATCCACACTTTTCTGGTTTTGATTCCAAAATCACAACATGCTTCCGAACCCCATGAATTTAGACCCATCTCTTGTTGTAATGTTCTATACAAAATTCTGAGCTCCATTTGCAGCAACAGATTGAAGATTATTATGCCAAATATCATTTCTATTGTTCAGAATGCTTTTATTAAATGCAGATACATGGTGGAGAATAATTTTTTAGCTTACGAGATGGTTAGAAATTTTAATAAAGTTGGTGCTGAAAAAATGCGTATTAAAGTTGATCTGCAGAAAGCATATGATAAAATAAATAGGAAATATATTATTCATATTATGAAAGAGCTGGGGTTTCCTTCTTATTTTAGTAATATTGTTTATGCTTGCATTTCTACGCCTACTTTTTCCATTCTCATTAATGGGAAGCCACATGGATTTATTAAGAGTAACAAGGATCTTCGACAAGGAGACCCTATATCACTATATTTATTTGCTATTGCCATGGAATATATTTCTGTTTTGATGGAGCTAGAATTAGTCAAAGGAAATTTATCTACTATTTATAAGAACAATCCAGTTATTACTCATCTTTTCTATGCTGAGGACTTATTATTATTCACTAAATGTGATCAGAAAAGTGTAAATTTCATCAGAGACATTATAAATGCTCTTTCATTCATGGGACTATATATCAATATAGATAAATCTACTTTCTTCTTTAGTAAGGGAAATAAAGCAAAACAATTAATTACTAATTCTCTTGATCTCAAAACGGTTGATCTTCCAGTTAGATATCTTGGGATTCCCCTTTCAAATAAAAAATTGACTTCTCAAGACTGTTTCCAGCTTACTGATGGCATCTAAAGAAAGTTTGCTTGCTGGAATAATAATGTTTTAATATCATTGGTAGAATTGAAGTGATAAAATCCACTGTTTATCCTATGATTCTTTTCTGGACTCAAGTATGTTAACTTCCCGATAATATTATTGACAAAACAGAAGCTTTATGTGCTAATTTTACTTGGAACAATAAGAAGCACAAGGTGGCATGGAAACAACTATGTCTTCCTAAAGATAAAGGTGGAGTTGGACTTAAAGATATATGAACTTTACAACAATCTATGGCTATCAAATTAATTTGGGTCTTCTTAAATAGACATTCTTTATGGGCAAATTGGATGTTCAGTAGGTATTTAAAAAATAAAAATTTCTGGTTTGTGAAAGAGGATAATAATAGTTCATACACTTGGAAAATAATGCTGAGACAAAGAGAATATTGCAAACATTTATTTAACTGGGGCATAAGTAATGGTAAAAGTACTAATCTTTTATTTGATCCATGGATCCAAGGTAAAGATCTGACTTCCATGATTGGATGGCAAAACATAGATTGGTCTCTTCTATAAACTTACAAGGCAGACAGCTTAATATCAGATTGTAAATGGAATTTAAATAATTTTTGCCTACCTAAAGATGTTAAACATTCCTATTCACTCAGAGAAGGAAAATGATTTCTGGTAGTGGCTACCTAATAGAGATGGTAAGTTTACCTTCAAATCTGTTTACTCATCTTTATTTCCAGATGCTCCAAAATATGAATGGGCTTCTTTCATTTGGAAAATGCAAGTGGTTCAGAAATTATTTATTTTTTACATACTTGGCTTGCAAAAAAAGATTAAATACTTTAGACAAAATCCAAAAATGGAACAGCGAGCAATTAAATGTTTGTAAGCTATGTCATAAAGATGAAGAAAATACAGATCATTTTTTTAAATGTTCTTGTTCCAATTATGTTTAGGAGTTTGTCAAATCTCATATGCAAATTAACTTGAAGGGCTCTAATTTGTTATTGGAGGAGATTGAAAATCTTAACCAAAAGTTCAAATCGAAAGCTAAATTAAATCAGATATCTAGAATTTCAATTACCATTGTTATTTATCTTCTATGGAAGGAGAGGAATAATCGATGGTTTAAGAACGCTTTTATGGATAGTAGAACGCTTGCCGATCTATCCATTGCTCAAATTCGTGGGCTGATCCAAAGTTTCGAAGACAAGAAGAACATGGATCTGGTGAAGATGAAACAACTCCAAGAGTGGAAGACGAGCCAGAATTTTTGTAGATCTGAGCAACCGCCATGATTTTTTAGATCGAAGATGTTATTTTGTCTGTAGAGTCACACGGGTGTACTTTGTTTAAATTAGTGGTACGTGATATTGGGCTATTGTATTTTGAGTGGGCTTTTTACTATATATAGTATTTGTTTGTTTGTACTTCTATTTATGCCCACTCTTAATTTTGTAATAAAGTACCACTTTCTTTTCAAAAAAAAACTATATGTTAAGTATGTATTTATACACAGATATATACGTATATATGTATGTATTTAGCATACTTAGATATTTGAATCGGATTGAACTAATATATTCAAAATTTCTACAAACTTTTACATACCGGTATCTGTTACAGGGTTACTTGTTAAATGTTTTTATCTAAAAGTAACATGAACTCACATATATTGGATCTAAAGAACATAGAATAATATGCTGAAGTTGCAGAAGAAATTCTCGTTTGTGTATAGGCTCTTGTTGAAGAAATAGGCTAATTCAATCCAAGCTGGGGCATCATCTCATTGTCTCCATTGTTTTTTATGTATAAAAACAACAGAAATGCCATCCTATATATAGCCTACTGCCAACGAACCCGGTTAAACATCGCATCTAGATTCAAGAATTCGCCAAGATCCTCGTTGGTCGACCCACCCTCACTTGGGTCGATCCACGTAGCCATGGGTGGACCCGTAGGTCGGCCCAGCCTAGGTGTGGGTCAGACCCAATAGGTCCCTTTTCTTGCTTCTTGAATTTGAATTATTTTGAATTCTGATTTGAATTTATTTATACATAAGGCTCTTATATGTATACAAACTTCTAACCTTCATATCTTTCTCATAAGATGTCCGTTTTACGCAAACTCGGAGTCTATCTTGAGCAGAATTCCAAGATGAACGCAATGGTATGGTACGTTTTACTTAATTCCCAATATTTAATTAGGTATTCTTTAGTTTACTAGTCATAATGTCCTTTAAAATCACGGGGTGTTACATTCTTGTTGCTTAAAGGATTTCGTCCCTGAAATCTCTAAGTTAAGAAGAATGTTTATCCTAACATCCATCAACCATCTGTTCATCCATAAATCATAGGCATCCATTGTCCTTTAGAAATTTATAATGCTTGTATGAACATATGCAAAGGTGTGTGTATATTTCACTATGCTAATGCAAAAAAATCAGGCAGTCTACTGATTCAGTCGACCTCCTTAGTGCAATGTATGTTAGTGCCATGAATCCAACATGTATGCAAATTGTCCTAGTGTATCAATAAACGCTATATGTGTGCACAATCATCCATCCAAATGCAACATCCATATGATGATACAATCATTTACATCCATAAAATTTTAAAATGCACACCCATCCATATGCAATATGTAAGTGATTGAGCCGATCTAGTGCTTAGTCTGGGTGCCACTAGCAAAGAATTGCATCCACATGCACAGATCGAACATAACATGTTTCAAACACATGTTTACATCCTTTGATTTTTCCTACCTAAAGGTCGAAAATTCAATCAATAGGATATACTCAAATGATAGAATCAAGTATGAATAAAAGCTTGGAAAAATAAGTTAAGAACATACCCTTGAAAAGAAAAGGGTACGAAGCACGAATCTTGTCTTCGACCTCCCAAGTTGCATCTTCGTGGTCTTCTCCTCATTGAACTTTCATCAATTTGACTTCTCGGTTGTGAAGCTTCTTAACCTCTAATCCAAGTATATGGGTAGGAACTCATCTAACTGTCGCCTCCCGTTTTATCTCTACTTCCTCAAGCATGCTCGACTCAACTATCTCTGTTGTATCGTGCAGACACTTCCGCAAATGAGAAACATGGAAAACATCATGAACACCCGACAATCTCTTTGGTAGCTTCACCCTATAGGCCATTTGACCTATCCTTTCCACTATGGGAAATAACCCTACGAACCTTGGCGCCAATTTCCCTATGGATCTAAAGCGAACCACATTCCTCAAAGGTAATACTTTGATGAAAACCATGTCTCCCACCTTAAACTCACTATCTGTCCTTCTCCTATCCGCATAGGACTTCTTTCTGTCCTGAGCTGTCTTTATGCGTCTGCGGATAAGATCAAACTTTTTTGAAGTTTATCCAATCATCTCAGGTCCAAATAGATGCATATCTGTAGACTCCCACCAACAAGTCGGTGATCTACAAGGTCGTCCATACAATGCCTCAAAGGGTGCCATACATATACTAGCCTGATAACTATTGTTGTAGGCAAATCCAACCAACGGAAGATGCTCTTCCTTAGTCCCTCCGAAGTCTTGGATACACAGCATCTAAAGATCCTCAACAACTCTATTCAACCTCTCAGTCTGCCCATCAGTCTAAGGGTAATACGCGGTGCTCAAACAAACCTATGTACCTAATGCCTCTTGCAGGCTTTTCCAGAACTCACTGGTGAATATGGGGTCATGATCACAATACTAGAACGGACTCCATGTAGACGGACTATCTCAGAAGATAAACTGATGCCAACCATGTTGTCGTTCTCTTGCTCTTATTAGGAATGAAATGAGCGCTCTTAGTAAGCATGTCTGCTATAACCTAATATTGGTGTTGCCTTTCCTCGATCTAGGCAAACCATTAATGAAATCCATAGAGACGCTCTCCCACTCTCAATGTGGTACCTCCAGAGGATGAAGCAATCTGCCAGACTTCCTCTGCTCAGCTTTAACTTGTTGGCAAACTAAACATCGAGAGACAAACTCCACTACATTTTTCTTCATCCTAGCCCAAAAGAAAACCATCTTCAAATCTCTATACATCTTATCACCGCGAGGATGGATAGTCATCATGGAATGATGGGCTTCCTCAAGGTCTGTCTTCAACAGGCCCCCAATTCAGGGAACACAAGGCCTTTCATCCCGTCGCAACCACCCTCTATCATCCATTGAATATCTACTAAGGTGACTAGAAGTCTCCCCTCTACTGAGCCTATCCAAGATGTCTGCTATTTGTGGGTCCTCTCACTGCGAAGATCCTATCTGATCCATAAGAGTAGGTCGCACCTCTGGATGCCAACAAACCGGGTGTAAGATCCGTAGATGGCCTAAAAATGAAGGTCGGTATGTACTCCAAGCTCCGCCTCTATACGAATAGATGACTCAAAGTCATCATCTGCCCACTCAACGTGTCCGCCACCATATTTCCCTTGCCAAGGGTATAAGAAATGTCAAAATTATAGGACGCTAGGAGCACCATACATCTCTTTTGTCTCAAGTTGAGATCCCTCTGCGAGAACAGATACTTGATAAATTTATGATCCGTGTACAACTCGAACCTCTCTCCAAGTAGATAATGTCGCCAAGTCTTAAGCGCAAATACTATAGCAGCCAATTCCAAATCATGGGTAGGGTAGTTTTTCTCATGAACTCTCAATTGTCTACTACCATAGCACAACTACCCTTCCCTCTTGCATCAAGACGACACCAAGTTCTGTACCACACACATTAGTGTACACTGTGAACACTTTATTCCCATCAGGCAAAGTCAAGACTGGGGATTTTTTCAAAACCCTCTTTAACTGTGAAAAGCATCCTCATAGTCGTTGCTCAAGGAAAAGGTCAGATTCTTCTTCGTCATTCGGGTGAGTGGGACTGATATCTTTGCGAAGTCCTTGATAAACCTCCGACAATAGCCCGCTAAACCAAGAAAACTCCTCACCTCCGTTGCATTCTTTGAAGCCTTCCAATCTTGAACTGCAACTACTTTTGCGGGATCCACCGCTATCCCATCCTTGGAGACCACATGCCCTAGAAATCTTACTTTCTCTCTCTAAAAGTGACATTTGGAGAATTTCCCTTAAGCTGGTGCACTCGAAGAGTCCTCAAAACCTCCCCTAAATGTAGGGATTGCTCTTCCTCGTTCTTCGAGAAGATCATAATGTCATCCATAAAGACCACAACGAACTTATTTAGAAACTCCCGGAACACCCTATTCATCAGATCCACAAAAAACGCGGGTGCAATCATCAACCCAAAAGGCATGACTAGCCGCTCAAAGAAACCATCTGGAGTTCTGAAAGCGGTCTTGTCTATACTATCCTCATCCACCCTCAACTGATGAAACCCCATGGCTAAGTCTAACTGAGAGAAAACAAATGCACCAACAAGCTGGTCAAGCAGATCATCCATCCTCGGAAGTGGGTACCTATTCTTCTTAGTGAGCTTATTCAACTCCCTATAATCCACACATAAGCAAAGTGAGCCATCCGCCTTATTTGCAAAGACAACTGGAGCACCCCATTCTGATATTATTCTCCTAATAAACCCTTTCTCAAGCATCTATTTTGCTTGCTTGCTAAGCTCCCTCCTTTCTCTAGGAGCCATGTGGCGCACAGGCAATGCCACAGGCTTCGCATTTTCCACCAAGTATATTCGTAGATCAATCTCGCGCCTCGGAGGTAAGTCCCTAACCTCATCAAAAACATTCAGATACTCACAGACAGCAAGTATGGATCCCAAATCATCGACAGAAGCATCAAGCGATTCTTGGAAACTAAGCATAACAACCCCTTTGGGTCATAGGAAATCTCGAGAGTCCTCCCTCGGCAAGTCAAAAGTCCAACTACCCTCCTCTCACAGTCTAGAATGGAACCATATATGGCTAGCCAATCCATCCCTAAAATCAGACTATAGCCCATAAAACCAAGCACATATGCGTCACCCTCAAACTCGACGCCCAACACAGGTATCCTCAAACCCCGACGAATCATAGACAGATGAGTCATGCCCCCAATGGGGTTTGAGACAATAACGGGTTCAGAAATAATACTAGTATAAAGGTACAAAGACTCAACCACAAAATCAGGTATAAAAGAGTGAGAAGCGCCAGAATCAAAAAGAGTCCTAACAGGATGATCAGAAAGAGAAATCAAACCTTCAACAGAAACTTTCCTACCTCTGTCCGATACACTGTCCTCGGGAGCATGCACCCTCCCTCCAGAAGATCTTGCCCCTCGACCCTATCCTTCCTTGTTATGGAACTCCCTAGAATAGTGTCCGACCTCACCATGGTGGAAGCAAGCATTCTTCCTTTTTCTGCAATCTTTAACCAAATGACTCAAGCTCCCACAACCATGAAATTTCTTCTTCGCTTGAGCTTTGCCGTTCTTTCCGCCCTTCTTTTGCTTCCCTTTCTTGGTCCGCACTTTCTTGTTTTGTATCTCATCAGTCTTAGCCTCCTTTTGAAAACAATTTTCAAAACCTTCTATTTGATCCTGTAACCTTCAGCTCTTACACCAAATGTGACACCCCACGTCCATCAAATGTCACTCTTTAACATAATGCATTAAGTTCCGTGAAGCATTATAGATAAACAGAACAGAATCTTACAAGATAGATATATAAAATAGCAGCGAAAATTTAAAACTTTATTTCCCAATAGTAAACATCATGGTATCAAAATCTAGTTACAACATCAGACTGAAATACTGGAACAAAATACATCAAATAAAAAATCTATCTTGCGCTAAAAACCATCAGTGTACAGAAATGAAAAATAATAATCCCCATAAGTAGCCATAAACAAGTAGATAAGCAGTCAAAGCGATACATCTAAGCAGATCCAAATCCATGCAGAGACAGAAGAGAGAATCCTAATCAAGCCCGAGCGTTCCCACCTTGAGAACCAGGGGGAAAAGGAAGAGAGAAAAGGAAACAAAATGGGTCAAACATAAAATCTGGCAAGTCCGGTGACTTTTAGCATATAAAGAAGTAAAAGTATCCATGCATATGAACTGAATGAGAGACAAAAACATCACAAAAGTGGTATGAACAGATTGAACAGGATAAGCAGAATAAACAGAGTAGGCTATGCTTATTAAATACTTTTCTCTGCACCAATACTAGGATATCGGATTAAGTGTTTTCCAATTACTTAAAAGAAATAGAATGATCCTAATAGAAACATATGGTACACTTAAGTGTACTTCTAGTAACTGGTTTTACCCTAAACAGAAATAATAGGTACCTAAACAGAAATAATTGGTGTTACCCCAAACAGAAATAACATGTACCTGCACAGAACTAGATGTACCCTAATTACTACCCCCAGCGATTGGCTCCCTACCACGTAAATACCCTGTGTCGGCCCTAGAGTAGGGTGTATTACTTCCTAAAGTGGCAACCACCAGAAGGACATAGACCTATTTATAGGTGTTATAGTGGCTTATTTTCCCAAGCAACACGGACCCATCATGCACATAACTAAGTTGGAACACGCCATCAGAACACCTATACCTAAATGAACCTCTTATAATCAGTTCAATAAGCGTGCCCTGACCTCTACCTAGTGCGGGGTCACCCTTTAATACCAGATTGAGTTATTGACTGATATTTGCCTCCACACAACATATGACACAAGCCAATCATTAGTCTTGTATCCCCAATTAACTAGGATTTTGTCAAGTTATGCCTAACAGATTAACAAGCCCACATAACCCCAACAGATAAAACTGGTTAAGTTTAACGGGTTCGTATAACCCCCACATATTTAACAGATTTGCTTAACCCCACAGATTCAACATGTTTACTTAATCCCACCCACAGATTAAACAAGCCACAGATTAACAGGTTTATATGTATATAAACCCCACAAATTAAACAGGTTAAGTATTACAGGTTAATAGGTATGCATAACCCCCAACATGTTTCACAGCTTATTTACGGTTTCATTAACATGTTCCTCTTAATCTTTAAATCATGTCTATATATTTATATGCCCCAAACCACAAGTCATAATTCACAGTCTAAGATATGCCCCAAATTTTAGTCATATTCACAGCATAGTTTATGCCCCCAAATTCCAGTCATAATCCATAGTACAAGCTATGCCCCTAAATTATCATTCTAAATCATTCCCAAACTATCCCAATTCCGTTCTTATGCATGTTCCAGCGATATTGGCCTAGGCTCGAACGTAGCCTAGGCTATAAAAATAAAAAAAGGAATGAGAGAGAGAAGAATAGAATAGGCATAAAACAAAATAAACATATAATAACATAGATGGGCATATAGTAGCAGAAATAGGCATATAAGAACTGAACAGCAGATTAGGTATATACAGAGGAATACATGTAATAACATATCTGTTCAGGTATGAATCAGATTCTTAACAGGCTCAGTTCAGATCCAGATTTATAAACATGTCAGGATTACTTGTTAAATGTTTATATCTAAACGTAACATGAACTCATAGAGATTGGATTTGAAGAACAGTGGATAATATGCTGAAGTTGTAGAAGAAATTCTCGTATGTATAGGTTGTTGAAAATAGGCTAATGCAATCCAAGCTGGGGCAGCATCTCGTTGTCTCCATTGTTTTTTATGTATGAAAACAACAGAATTGTTGTCCTATATAGAGTCTATTGCCAACGAACCCAATCAAACATCGCGTCCAGATTCAGAAAAGAGAATTCGCCCAGGTCCTCGTTGGGTCGACTCACCCTCACCTGGGTCGACCCAGGGGTCGACCATAGATTGGCCCACGTGGCTATGGGTCGACCCATAGGTCGACCCAGCCCAGGTGTGGGTCAGACCCAATGGGTCACTTTCCCCTAGTTTTCCCACTTCGGGAATTTGAATTATTTTGAATACTGATTTAAATTATTTCGAAGTATGATCTGAATTTATTTATACGTAAGACTCTTATACGTATACAAACTTCTAACCTTCATATCTTTCTCATACGATGTCTGTTTTATGCAAACTCAGAGTCTATCTTAAGCAGAATTCTGAGAAGAACGCAATGATATAGTCCGTTTTACTTAATTCCCAATATTTAATTAAGTATTTTTTAGTTTATAGTTATAGTGTCCTTTAAAATTATGTGGTGTAACAATTTCATACTCCACATAGGGAGTAAAATAACATACACTATCATATACAGTATAATAAAGAAATGAAGTACTATATGAATAGCTAATAACCTGATACAAAAGACAACTACTATCCTATATAGAAAAACATTCCTATAG
This sequence comes from Allium sativum, assembly GCA_030737875.1. Lineage (NCBI taxonomy): Eukaryota > Viridiplantae > Streptophyta > Magnoliopsida > Asparagales > Amaryllidaceae > Allium > Allium sativum. The sequence goes on along the minus strand of CM060925.1, from coordinate 432,773,532 downwards.
ATCTGACTATTGTAGAGAACTACACAGACAACACAACTCAGGGACAAACAACAAGGAACCTATTTCCCAAATTACAAAAGGAACTATCACTTACCATGCTTACACACTAGGCCATGGTACAAAGAAACATCCTAATACCGTTCATATTATAAAACCCGGAGAAACTTAAGCCACACAATGCATACGGCAGTAGTAAAGGAAGTGACACAAACACTTACATCAGAACTACACACAGGTAATGCATAACCTATACCATAAAGAGCAATAAAGCTTCCTTGACAGCATGTCTCAAGAAACAACACCTGATTAGGGTGAGCCATAATGCACAGTGAGACGAGAATATTGACAAAACAAAGGACTGTAACATAGTTGCACAAAGACGAGTACAATTAAATGACAAATCCATGACACTAACAACATAACTAAAGGACAACTCAATCAGGTCGGCAATGATCTCCTCCATCCAAATCAGCTAAGTCAGCAGCCGTAACTTCACCTAGATAGCCAAAGGAGGAAACGAAGGAGAAACTAAAACCAACACGCCATAACTCAGAACCCAACTAAGACATAACCCAATGAAACGTACCAAACAAATTTTCCATGTGCACCATAGCAACTAATCTCCAAACTTCAGAAAGGAACATCCAAAAAAACTCACACAATATACATACATATAACAGAAAACTGCATTACACTATCGTCTAATTGACTCCAACAAAAGGAAATCTCCAAATACATTAAATATCAAGTTGCTCAAATTGTACCAACATCACCAACCCAACAGACGAGGGATGCCAAGCAATCTTGCATATGCTCACCAAGTAGAGATAGAGCACAAGTATACTTGATAAAAAGGAAAACTTAACATACCCGGCTCGTAGATTGGTGAGTCGCAAAAACAAACTCAAGTAGTGAGAAGTTGCTGTGAGCCGAAGATATTCCGCGTTGGATCCAAACCTTCCAAATCCCAGCAAGTCAAAACCACTCCTAGCCCAAATCAAAACCAACTAACGAAGACATCACAAGAGACCCAACAACTCCAAAGCTATCACCCTTCCTCCTGGCATGAGCCAGAAGATGCCGGACAAAGATCCACCTAGCAATGTATTAGTCAAACAAGCTAGGAAACTTCACGCTGCACATTATAGGAATTCGGTACATCCATGAAATTATGAGATGTGAACTGTGAAGTCAACATCAGAGAGCTAAATAAAAACTCGAAGGGCCACCATGCTGCAGAAAGGAAGGGAAAATAGGAGTGAGTTCAGGGTAGGCAGCAGTCGTGGAGTGGAACAGATAAAGAAAGGGGAGGTTAGAAGAGGGGGGCTAAGATCTAGTCGATGATAACCATGGTTCGGTGAACCACCTACGCAAACGAAAGCAAGGAAAAGGAGGGAGAGCGAAAGAGATCTAGAGATTTGATTTGGTTGGATGAAGAAGAGAAGACAAAAGTGGAGATCGCGAAGAATCAAAGAAAAAAGGGGAAATCCTTGACACCATTAATGGATGCTCACCGAATCCTTTATCACTATTTATAGTGTAACTAACGCATTATAAATGTGTACTAATGTGTACCAAATGTGTTTAATTAGAAATTAGAATTATAAATGCCCCCATAGAAAATTTGTATGTATGTGAGTATTAGTTGCCATTAATTAATATTATTGACACATAGACATGAAGTTAACCCCAACTTGTAGTAGGAGCATGCTCGGAATTGACCGGCATATCCATCGTCTACAAGTAAGTCAGGCTAATATGAGAGGTCTAGGTGTAACGTGTCTATATAATAAGTTCACAAAGATGTCAGATTAAGCCCAACTTGTGGTAGAAGTCTGCCTGAAACCACCCGATAAATCCAGCATCTACAAGTACTCAATTTAATATGGGACGTCTAGTGTGTGTGTGTATGCGTGTGTGTGAAGCAGGCATGCCTCGAGAAGGTATGAAGTGGCTGACCTACCTTGCTTAGGTATTAAGTGGAAAGGCATTATGCCTCTTCTAATGTTTATTCTTTAGATGGGCTAGACCCTTTTAAGGTCTTAAGTGGTCATTGGATCCACCTTTCTCTTATAAGGTATTAAATGGTCTTAATTAAAACAATAAACAGATGAGTAAGGTAGTTCTTCGGAAGTTTCCCGCTTCTTATCTAGGGTTATGTAAGGGTATACCTAGGGATATGCAAATAAGAGTTCCTAAGAACATGTTAAAGGGAACACCTATCTAAGGGGAGTATTAAGTGGCCTAGAGTAATGAAAGTTAGATAGTAAAAAGGGAGTCCATCAGGGGAAGGTCATAAATGACGATGTCGTCTACCTAGCCTATAGGTTATAAGTGACTGTTATCTCTCAATTTACACTGAGAGTATATTTAATAACGTGGATGATTATAAGACAAGGTCTTAATTGGCTAGGGTCCCGTATAGGGTATTAAGTGATAGTGGGAATCCGTCCACAATTAAATATAGATAACGGCCTTAAGTGACCAAATGGTAGTCCACCTCGTAAGTGATAATAGATATACGCCCTTATATAAGCATGTATGTGACACACCCACACTCCTTAATGTCACCCATATGAGGATGTGCTAAGGCTTATGAAGCGCTCAGGTATAAAGTATCAACACAAAGACTAAAATTTACAAGATGGAAATATAAAACACAGCTGGAACATTAAAAGCATATACTAAAAAAAGTCAAATCGTAGCACTTATTACATTTCATAACACCAGATAGTCATCATCATAAAACAAACATATTATCTCATGGAAAAAACTGAAGTACATAAGTAAAACCATAAAACTTACTCCTCTCATAACCAATACAACGATCAGAAAACAAGAACTGAACCAACAGATGAATCCAGGAAGAGTCTGAATCTATTCTGAACCAAATAATCAAGAATAACTACTTACACCATCCACCCTACGAACCCTGGGGGGAGGAAGAGAGAAGAAGAAAACAAACAAGGTCGAACATACGTCTGGTGAGTTCTATTAATTTCTAGCATGAGTATAAGATAACGAAGCATTTAGACAGATGAATAGTTCTAAGAGCTGTAGACATATAAGCATAAGTGAAATAGCAGGAAAGATAAAAACGAAATAAGATAGGCTTCTTATTCATATCCGAAAATTTCTGCACCAACTACCAAGATATCATAATTAGGCTTTACCTAATTTCTACCCATCGATCGAATCCTATACCCAAAATGTGATAACCTATGCCAGCTATGAAATTCAGAATTATCAATATTGAACCCATCAACTAAAAGGACATAGGCCGTTAATCACAGGCGTTATAGCGGCTTATCTTCCATAATCAGAATGATGCACGCTCATCGTTCTGTCGCAACGCTCCTGTACTTACCTCGTTTGAACCTCTAACTATCTAGTTTCGTAAAGTGTGTCATAGCCTCTACCTAATGTGAGACTCCATGATAACAAAGGGACACTGACTGATATGGGTTCCCAACCAAAAATGCAATTGACACAAGTCACCTCTAGACTTGGCCCCCATTATTTTATTATGCCTCTTATCTTCCCCAATCAGCGCCACGCTGCTAGTGCGAATCTAAACTAGGATTTCATTATTTTATTAGGCCTCTTGTCTTCCCCAATCAGCCCCACGCTACTGGAACGGACCTAATATACGAGCCATTTATCTCCCCTAATCTGCCCCATGTTGCCGAAATGGACTTCCTCTATCTTAGCTTATTAATTTCATCAACTTACATGTTTAAGTTTATCAATAAGCCCAATATAACCTCTTGTTATATCCTAGGTTGTAACTAACATTTCAAAGTAATGTAATCTCTTTGCTCCAACCCATTCCCACACTACTTAACGTCCAATTAAGTTCAATCTATTCCAGTCTACATGTTCTCCAATTACATGTTAAGGTTTTATACCCAGTTTACAATCTAATCTGCTTACAATACTTAATCGGTTTCAATATACCTAAATATCCCTTTTTATTCAATTTCAACAGTATTCCAACTTAACGCACGAATAACAGTAAAGGCCTAGGCTCTTCTCAAGCCTAGGGAAAGCGCTAAAAAGAAAAAGGGAGATGGTCTGGGCTACTCGTAAGGACTAGATTCAAAATAAACAAAAGCAAATAAAATAAGCATAAACATAATTATAAATAAATAATAACAAAGAAGAGGATAAGAAGAAAAAGAATTGCTTTAACAATAAAAACTGGAAAGAAATAGCATACACAATAACTGAATTACAATGACTTACAAAAAAAACTAAGCATATAAATATTGTAAATATTATAACCATAGGACTTGCAAATTAAAATTACTTTACTATACAAACATTTCTATGCAAATAACTAATCTAGTAATTACGTGAAAACTCACGATGAATAAAGCTTCCCCATGGCCTTTTTCTAAAATCAAGCAGAACCTCTCCCTCCAGAAGTGTTTGTAAAAATAAATATTAAAAACTTAAGAACTTCTTCACCCCATAAAATTTAATTACGTGTCTTTTCTAATTTTAAGGTAGGCCTGGGAAAGAAGAAGTGAGAATGGGTGTGCAGAAATGCGAGAGGCTATGCTAGTCTATTTATAGGGTTTACTGGATTCCCTCAACCGTTCAAATCTAAAACTAGATCTAACCAAACCATGTCATCAGACTAATAAGAAAGCACCACGCTTGCTTATGGTTTAAAATAAACCAATAAAACAGTGCTAACTCCGAAAAACCAATAAAACAATACTGGAATATCGAATGACATTGGAATATAGTCAGAAAAACTAATGATTGATATGGTTCAAATCTATCTTCTTAGAGGTCTCTCTAACAATCTCAGGTCCAAGTAGAAGTCTGTCCATAGACTCCCACCAACATGTAGGCGATATGCTGGGTCGTCCGTATAGTGCCTCGAGGGGAGCCATACCAATACTCGTCTGATAGCTGTTAGTATATGAAAACTTTACCAACGGAAGATGCTCCTCCCAAGTCCCTCCGAAGTCTAGGATACGTAGCCGTAATAAATCCTCAAGAAAACTATTAACCCTCTTTGTCTCCCCATTTGCTAGAGGGTAATATGCGGTGCTAAGTCGTAGTTGTGCCACTAATGCCTCGTGCAAGCTCCTCCAACACTCGCTCGTAAAGATAGAATCTCGATCACTAACAATATTATAGGGTACTCTATGAAGTTGGACGATCACTTTAAGATATACTGATGCCAACCAAGTTGTCTTCTGCTTACTTTTAACCGAGATAAAGTGAGTGATCTTAGTCAACCTATCAATTATAACCTAAATACTGGTGTTACCCTTCCTCGATCTAGGCGGCTCATCTATAAAATCCATTGAGACACACCTACTTCCATTGTGGCACATCAAAAGGAAGAAGCAATCCACCAGGCTTCTTCTTCTCAGCCTTCACTCATTGAGAAGTCATACACCGAGCTACATACTCTGTCACATCCTTCTTCATCCCTATCCAAGGAAGAACTCTCCTCATATCTATGTACATCTTATCACCGTCCGGATGGATAGTCATCCGAGAGTGATGAGCCTCCTCTAAAACCGATCTCAACAAATCATCAACTCGAGGAACACACAATCTCCTATCTCGATGTAGCCACCCCCTCTCATCCACATAATACCTAGCAAGGTGACCAGAGGTTTCTCCTCTACTGAGTTGGCCCATGATGTCTGCTAACTGCTGATCCTTGCGCTGACTAGATCCAATGCACTCTAAGAGAGAAGATCGCACCTCTAACGAGCCAATAATCCTGGTGCATAATCCGTAGATGGTCTAAAATCGAACGATGAGATAAACCCCAAACTCTGCCACTCTACGAACAATGGACTCAAAGTCATTCTCTGTCTACTCAATAAGTCTGCTACTACATTCCCCTTCCCTAGGGTATACACTATCTCGAGGTCATAAGATGCAAGGAATTCCATCCAACGCTACTGTCGCAAATTATGATCTTTTTGCGAGAACAAGTACTTGAGCGACTTATGGTCTGTATAAAGCTCGAACCTCTCACCTGATAAATATTATCTCTATAATTTAAGTAAAAACACTATCGCTGCAAGCTCCAAATCATGGGTAGGTAGTTCTTCTCAGGTACCCTCACTTGCCTATTCCCGTAACAGCCAACCCTACCCTCCTACATAAGCGCCACACCTTAACCCGTGCCGCAAGCATCCGTATAAATGGTAAGCATCTTCGTACCATTAGAAAGAGTCAATTTGGAGCCGATGTAAAAGCCTTCTTCAATCTCAAAAATGCATCCTCGCAATTTACATCTCAAGCAAAAACTAGGTTCTTTTTCGTAAGGTGGGTAAGTGGAGCTAAGATCCGCGCAAAATCCTTAATGAACTTCTAATGGTATCCCACTAAACCCAAAAAGCTCCTCACCGCTGTTGAACTCTTGGGGGATTTCCCATCCTGAACTGCGATATCCTTAGCGGGGTCCATGGCTATACCATCACTAGAGACAACATGCCCCAAGAACCTTACCTCCTCCCGCCAGAAATGACACTTAGAAAACTTCGCCTTTAGCTAATGTGCACAGAGAGTACGGAGGACCTTTCCTAAGTGCAAGGTGTCTTCCTCCTCACTCCTCGAGAAAACTAAGATATCATCAACGAGTACCACTATGAACTTATTCAGGTACTCCCTAAATACCCGGCTTATCAAATCCACAAAGTACATCGGTACATTGGTTAGCCCAAAAGGAATAAATAACCACTCAAAGAATCTGTCAGGCGTCCTAAAAGCAGTCTTGTCTATATTGTCATCTGCTACCCTAAGCTGATGATAACCTGTGGCTAAATCAAACTGTGAGAAAACTGAAGTGCCAACTAACTGATTAAACAAGCCATCTATCCACGGGAGTGGGTGTCTATTCTTCTTTGTGAGTTTGTTCAACTCCTTGTAATCCATACATAGACGAAGAGAGCCATCTTCCTTAGTCGCGAAGACAGCTAGTGCTCTCCACTTAGAATGCCCAATTTAATAATCCCTTTCTCGAAGAACTCACCTGCTTGCTTACTAAGCTCCCTCCTCTCTCTTGGAGACATATAGTGCATTGGTAATGCAACAGGCTTAGCATTTTCCACCAAGTATATCCAGAAATCTATCTCGCGCCTGAGAAGTATCTCTCTCACCTCTTCAAATACGTCTGGAAAGTCTATGACTACAGGAACCAAACTGAAATCGTCGATATAAGCATGTAGGGAACCTAAGAACCTAAGCATGACCGTCCCTCCCGGGTCGCAAGAAATCTCGAGAGTCCTAACATGGCACGTCAAAAGCCTAACAACTCTCCTCTCACAGTCAAGGATGGCACCATACATGGCCAGCCAATCCATCCCTAGAATGAGTCCGTAACCCCTAAAACCCAGTACATATGCATCACACTCAAGCTCGACGCTAAAAATAAAAATCCACAAACCCTCATGCATTATAGATAGTTGAGATGTAACTCATATAGGGTTTGAGAATACTATTGGATCAGAAACTATAGAAGTATCTAGGTGTAGACTGTCAACAGAACTGGATATGAAAGAATGAGAAGTAGTGACCTTCCTACCTCTGTCCTGACTGCTACCGCTAGTCTGAGTCGCCTCAAGCGCATGAACCTAAGCTCTAGAGGCATCCGCCCCTATCCCTGCTTCTGAGGGCACTGCCTGCTGTAATGTCCCGTCTGTCCGCACTAAAAGCAAGCACCCTTTAGTTGTCTTCTTACAATATTTGATGAAGTGTCTCATCATACCAAAGCCATAACACTTCACTTTCTTCTTGATATGTGCTTTATCTGGCTTTTCTCCCTTTCTCATTACACCTTTCTTCGGCCACCACTTTTTCTTTCCAGTACCCATCTTGGCTACCTTAGTTTTATCCTCTTATTTACTCTCATTTCCATCCTCATGCATAAGAGCCATATCCATAAGACTCTCAAACGTAGATCCCGTTGGAATATGCGTTATTGCTAGCCCTTCGAGGGGTTGGTTCGGTCCCCTCTCAAAACTCAAAGACTTTTTAAGCGCAGTATTAACTAGATCTAAGCCAAACCTTGCCAACTCATTAAAGCTATTTACATACTCCTTAATTATTATACTACCCTGTCTCAGACTCAAGAACTTTTCCAACTGCATCCCTTCTTCGGCTTGTGATTAAAACTTCTTCTCGAACTTATCCTTGAACTCATCCAATGTCTCGAGCGCACGCTCAGCCTCAGCTACTTCCCATCAATATGATGCCTCTCCTTTTAGGTGCCAAGCGGCAATTGAATCCTCCTCCGACCCTTAAGCTCTAATAATCCAAATACACGATTGGTCTCTCTTAGTAATTACGAGCATTAACGAAACTCTCTGGTCCAAGAAATGGCTTGATTTCCATAGCAGAAAAATCCTTATAGAGCTTAGAGAAAGTAACCACTGCATTAGATAAAACTACCGGGGATACAGCTGGAGCTGGGTCATTTCCATGCCCTTTGGCAGATGTCATAGCTTCAACATACTACGAAACCATGCCGGAGTGGGAACTCCCTCTAGAAAATTGGGATCCCCAGATATGCTAAGAAAAGAGAGAATGATTTAAAAAGGAATCAAAACAATATTGTAATTGACTTGAGCGGATATTTTTCAAAAATAAGTTTTATTTGATTTTTTTAATTTTTGAAAATACTTTTTCAAAAAAAAATCTTTGATCTTGTAACCTTAGGTTTTAATGTCAAGTGTAACACCCCACACCCTTTAATGTCACCCATATGAGGGTGGGCTAAGGTTTATGAAGCGCTTAGGTATAAAATAGCAAAAGAGAAATATAAAACACAATAGAAACTTTAAAACATTTATTAAATAACAAGTTAAATTGCAACATTTATTACATTTCAAAATACCAAATAGCCATCAGCATAAAACAAACATACTGTCTCGTGGAAAATATCAGAGTACATAAGTAAGACCACAGAAGCCATCCCTCTCGTAAGACAATACATTAATCATAAAACAAGAACAGAACCAATACATAAATCCGGAGAGTGACTGCCAAGATGAACCAAATAATCAATAATCACTGTTGAGACCCTCCACCCTACAAACCGTGGAGGGGGAAGGAAGAGAGAAAGAGAAAAAAACTTAGGTCAAACATTCGTCTGGTGAGTTCTAGCAATTTCTGACATTAGTATAAGGTAAGGAAACATTTAGACAAATGAATAGTTCTAAAAGCAATAGATATATAAGCATAAGAGAAATAGAACGAAAGATAAACCTGAAATAGGATAGGATTCTCATTCATATCCGAAAATTGCTGCACCAACAACCAAGATATCATAATGAGGCTTTACCTAATTTCTACCCATCGATCGGCTCCCGCGAAATGTGGTAATCTATGCCAGCTATGGAATTCATGATTATCAATCCCAAAGTCATCAACTAAAAGGACATAACCTTTAATTACAGGCATTATAGCGACTTATCTTCCCCAATCGGAATGATGCATGCTCATCGGTCCGCCGGAATGCGTCCATACCCACCTCGTTTGAACCTCTTACTATCTGGTTCAGCAAAGCATGCCTTAATCTCTACCTATTGTGAGACTCCATTATAACATAGGGATACTGAATAATACGGGTCCCTACCAAAAATGCAATTGACACAAGTAACCTTAGACTTGGTCCTAATTATTTGATTATGCCTCTTATCTTCCCCAATCAGCCCTATGCTTCCAGAACAAACTCCCTCTATCTTAGCTTATTAATTTCATCAATTTAACTTAACATGTTTAAGTTTATTAATAAGCCCATTATAACATCATGTTATATCCTAGGTTGTAATTAACATTTCTAATTAATGTAATCACTTTGCTCCAACCCATTCCCATGTTACTTAACGTCAAATTAAGATCAATTTATTATAGTTTACATATTCTAGAATTACATGTTAAGGTTTTATCCTCAAATTACAGTCTAATCTGATTACAATACTTAATTAGTTTCAATATACCCAAAACTTACTTTTTATTCAATTACAACATTATTCCAATTTAACGAACAAATAACGGTAAAGGCCTAGGTTTTTCTCAAGCCTAGGCAAAGCATTAAAAGAAAAAGAGAGATGGTCTAGGCTACTCGTAAGGCCTAGACTCAAAATAAACAAAAGCAAATAAAATAGGCATAAACATAACTATAAATAAACTATAGCAAAAAGGGGATAAAAAGAAAGAGGATTACTTATAAATAATAAACAACTGGAAAGAAATAGACAGTAACCAATTTTAATAATTTACAAAAAAAAACTAAACGCATAAATAATGTAACCATAAAATTTGCAAATTAAAAATACTTTACTGTCTAAACATTCCTTTGAAAATAACTAATCTAAAAATTATGTAAAAACTCATAGATTTGATGAACAAAGCTTCCCTCGTGGCCTTCTTCTAAAATCTAGCAGAACCTTCGCCTCTAGAAGTGTTTATAAAAGTAAATATTATAACCTACTTCACTCCATAAAAATTTAATTATGTGGCCTTTCCTAATTTTGAGGATAGGCCCGGGGAGGAAGAAGAGAGAAGAGAGAATAGATGTGAAGAAATGAGAAAGCTCTGCTAGTCTATTTATAGGGTTTACTGAATGCCCTTAACCGTTCAAATATAAGATTAGATCTGATCCAGCCATGTCATCAGACTAACAAGAAAGCGCACCACATCAGCTATGGTTTAAAATAAACTAATAGAACAATGCCAACTAAGAAAATGTAATAGTGTAAAATAATATAAACATTGTTGCTTGCGTGCCAGGCAAGGCATGCAGTTTCCTTCACCTAGGTCGACACAGGTGTTGACCGATATGGCATGGGTCGCCCAGTGACCATTGGTTCACCTCTTTACTTATTTAATTTTTCTGAATTGTTCTTTAATTCATAACCAATTCATTTTAATTCCAATTTTAGGAAACCAAGTGCCCATTTTGATCAAAAAATTATAACAGACTCAGTGATGCTAGTCTCGTTGTCTAATTCTGAATATTATTCTGATTAATATTTAGTTATTGATCTTTTACATTTAATTATTGTTTATTAAAATTTGGGGTGTTACAATGTGGGCCTTAAGAGACCTTAGAGTTTCCTACCCAAATAATACATGTATTTATGCGTTGAATTTACATAGACATAATCTGACGAATTTATATAGCTAAGTATAGGAAAAAGATATTCCTTAAACTTATGTGATTTTCATTCACCAAAACTTATTGTTTCGGGCTCCCTCCTCATAATAATTAAACATGTTAGTAGGTAGGAATACATAAGTGATGAATTCATGGAGGCTAGAGACTGGATTTTGGGGAAGGAGATTCAATAGTTATTATTATTATCATATTTAGCAATTTATTGTAATAATGGGATATTATTATTGATGTACCTAGATATGGCAGATAGAATTTGTAACATTCGGTTTTCGACTGCTTTTACAGTTTATTTTGGATAATTGTAGTAATTGATTTAAATAATAAATTGTGAATAATAAATATTGAGGAAAATTCCAAATATATACTGTAATGATTTAAATCACTATATAAATGGTTATAAATGCAGTTGTATCATTTTGTTTTATTTTTTTATAGTTGTTCTAAACTCTTGTTAAAAATATAAAATATACTGAATTTGAATATCATAGAAAAATAGTATAATAATTATTTTAAAATGCTATGTGTATATTTTTGGGTATTTTTATTGACACTCCAAATATTGTTAAGGGGGGAAGGGAGGGGGGAGGGGCCAATATTTGTTTTTTTTCAAAAATTGTTAAGGGGAGTACCAATGAGCAAAGTAGCCCTTTAACAAATAAAGGTAATTTTACCTTATTACCCATTTATCCCCAAGATAAATAAAGGTAATTTTACCTTAACAAATATTGCAAGGGCCGTAGTAATTTTTTTCGATTCGCATATATCGATTTTATTTAAACTCTAAAGGATAAACGTTTTTGGAGGAAGAGGATCGAATTGTTTTTCTTTTTGTCGAAATAAGTATGCCAAATTTTATATTTACGGAGGCAATGCGCCGAAATGATTATTAATTTTTGACATATCACTGTCGGATACTTATATAATTAATTACATGCTGGACTTGGTGCAGTGGTGACGAACTACTTATTTTAATTCGGTTTCCCTTATTGAATAAGTTTTTTTTTTAATTTAATTTGAAGGGGCAATCCAGGAATATTGAGTGGTGTGAAATAATATGTTTATGTAGCCCCTTAACAATTTTTCAAAGGGTGGAGTGTATTCAAAAAATGGCTCCCCCTTTACAATAGTTGGAGTATCAATAACAACACCCTATTTTTTTCTTGTTATATGTAAATATATACAGGTAAATGTTGTTTTAACTTTTTGGTTGTATTAAACTTAAATTCATGAAAAATATAATACTGGTTTTAAATTATATAACTAATAAGCATAACATCAAAACCATTCAAATAGCTTGAAGCTTTTTGAAAGCAAAGTTAGAAAATATACAAACTGTTTAGTGCATGTTTGGACACATATGTACACTAATTCGCTGATTGACCAGGCTTAGAGATACTGTTAGAACAAGAATTAAAAAACTTCCCTTTCCAATATAAATTATAGGCAGTCTACACTTCATAGCTAGCCATGCCAAATGAATGAAGATGGTACTCTAAGCTACATCAAGTTCAATCAAACAATTAATGATCTAAATACTTGGTAGCCAAGTATGTTCCTATATTAAGTGCATATATAGCCTGATCATAGCATGTGCATAGCAGCCTAAGGTTAGTACCCTATATACAACTATAGCATGAAATCTTTTGAAGCTGAAATTTGTTTTGTTAAACTATTAGTACCCATGTACATAAAAAGCACATGGCTTGTACATGCCAATACATTGCATGTATACAACAGCTAGGTACCCAATCACTTCAATTTCCTATCCTCAAAATGTGTACAGCCTAAGCACATTCTTTTAAATTATAGGCAACATAGGGTGTACCATGTTATCTTAAGAACTAAACTAGTTTGTATATACATTTGACCATGGTCATAAAATAAGGCTGGAAATATTTATGAAGAAGTGACTAAACAACATTCTTTTCAAATCAATATAGACGGCCAAAATTACTTAGAAGCCAAGTTTTGAGTTATTTAAAGTATTTTGCACATGATGGTACACTGCATAGCTATGCATTTGAAACTGGATAGAGTAAACAGATGATAGTCTAACCATTAGTATAACTATATATATATATAGCTGGAAGAGATCACTGAATTATACCATCAACGTCTCCTCAATCAACTTAAAAACAACCCAAGCTCTATAGTATTCAGGCTAGGAGCTAAGTTATATATATATATATATATGTGTGTGTGTGTGTGTGTGTGTGTGTGTGTATTGATCCACCTATAACACACATCTAATACCACTCATAAACTCACACATGAGGCTGAAACTAAAACCCAAACTCGAGAGCAAAAACTTGAGATGATACATGGCAGCAAACTAAAGAACACAGGACCCATTTATGTGAGTAAACCTCTTTTTTTATCCTATTTAATAATTTCTTGAATGTTAGCTTGTCTGATGTCATATGTTTGCATATATCCACCTGTTATTGATACATGTATCAAATATAATGCAAACAAATCTGGAAGTTTGAAACAGTGTATATACTGTGGGTAAACAACTTCCCATCCCTATTCCTGAAGCTTGTTTATGACTATGTATATAACCACATACATGTAAAATTGTATTAAGTAAACATGGATGTTGTGGAGTGAAATGGCTGAAATATGTTGTTGTTCCTTAATGATGCTGTGACTGGGAATAAAACCTGAAGTAGTAAACAAAACAGGGAGGAAACTGCCTCATATCTCAGGCGTGAATGAATATTTTACCATGAGATTAATTTCCAATAAACATAGGTTTGCTTATATATATAGTTACAGTAGTCAGTAAAGATGTCTTCTGTGTCTTATAATACTACCATTTGTTTGATGCTTTATATACATCATGCTTGAGTGTAAATGGCCACGCAAGAAATGATTTACAATCATAAGTAAATATAAAAGCTACTAAGAAAATATAGAAAACTGAAATGAAATGGGATGGAAGCAGTTTTTAGTATATAAAGAATAAGACAGCAGTATAATCCAAGAAGTGTATAGGAAGCAGGTATAGTGGTTTGAACTATTTAACATAACCATATGCAACTAGCGCAAGAAGAAAGAAAGAAAAAAGAAAAGGAGAGGAGGGAAGTTTGGATGGGCACTTGATGTTTGTGTGAAGTTTTGAACATGTATATATGGGTATGAAGAGAGTAATGGCTGTGAGGTGATTTTGGAGAGGATGGTTTCTGGGGCTGGAATAAGTGGTAGGCAACGATGCTGGGTGGAGATGGGATTCGCTGGCGGTGGCGCAACAGTCACCAAGTGACCAGAACAACTGAGCACATGCACTATGCACACTGTGCAGTGTGGAAGAAAACAATAGAATACAGAAGTAAAAAGAAAGAGAAAGGATAGGTGCAACTGTGTGTTGGTGCATGGATGCATTGGTGATTGGCAAAATAATGATATTGATCGGAGTGTTCAATATGTAGATGGCACATGAAGCACCAGACACCAAAGGAAAGGAAGAATTTTTATTACTTTATTTGACATGAATATGTGAAAATACATATTTCAAGCATATTAATGTTATGCTAGAGTTTATGCCTGAGTTCAACATTCATGCCCAGCTGCTACAATATGATGACTGGTCTGTATATCCACTCAGACTATATGAACCGAAAAATGAAGTTAAAAACATCTATAGGGGTCGGTTATTTGGACACAAAAACAAAGACACAAAACCTCCGCCATTGGATTTGTTTGTCTTTATGTGGAGAGTGTAATTCATGGGAGGATCCAATGGTTGAAATTTATTGTATGTAATTTTGTGTCCTCATTTTGTGTCTAAATAGAGTTTCCCATTAGTTTTCATGTTGTTTTGTTTTTATCGCTTCTTTTTCCCTTTTAATTTTTTTCTTTTTCTTTGAACTTTGAATTTTCGAAGGTTAGGCATCTTACTCCAAGGCAATCTAATCAGAAAAAAAAAAGAGCCTTAGGTCGATTCGGGTTTTGGTTGAGTGCAAAAACAGTGGTTTGTATTCGGTGAAGTGGGTTGACATTAGGTAGAAGGAGAAGATGAAAAAGGAGGAAAAGCAAAGAACGAAATAAAAAACAGTAAGGAAAAGAAGAAATAAGGAAAGGGGAGTTTGGGTACTAGCGAGCTAAATTTGCCTGACGATGGTGCTGCAACGTTTTTTTATTATTGCGTGAGTCTCTGGGCTTTACTTGAGTATATATATATATATATATATATATATATATATAAAGAAGAACGAACCAGTAAAGATGGAGAACAGTTAGAATGTAAGTTGGAGTTGTTTGTGTTTTTATAATTAAATAAACACCATAATACGACATAAAGTGTTATACTATATTTGTAAAGGATTAATTACGGTGCTGCTTCTGCACTAGTTAGCGATTTTAATAACCTATTATTTCCACTTTGGCGCTTTATTCCACTTCGCATTTGTGATGATGTCAAAGTTAATTTTTTCATAGACTGATAAAAATAAGTATTTTGGCAGAATTATTTTACTTTAACAAAAATTGGGTAGATTCACATATAGAAAAGAAAAGAAAGAATGAGGAAACTACCTGATGCGTGGAAAAGAGATATGATGGATGTAGTGATCCCTTTGGGTGCAGGAGGTTTTGTTTGGATTGTTGCTAATGGGCCTGGGCTTAGCCCATTCGTTTAAAAAAAGGATTTAGATTTAAATTAAAAGTTTAAATATAATCTAAATATATATACTGTAAATATATATAATTGGCAGGGATTGTTTTACGTGGGCCTCTAGCCAATTTAAAAATAAAAAGAAATAAAAAGGGTGGTTAAGTTAAGTTCTTAGGTACATTAAATATATTTATATTTAAATTATATTTATATTGATGTGTATATAACTTAAGTTAGATCAAGGAAATATTCGAATAGATTTGGCTTGCGTGTGTGTAATCGAGTCAAATGTTAGCCGGTGTAAGGAACTCGATGTAGTTATCGAGATTAAACAATTCAACCTAAAATGAATTGATTTATTAAGTAATTAAAAGTGATTTTTATAACGTAATTTAGTCGTGAACAAAATTAACGCGTAAATTACTGATCAATAAGGATATGTAAATACAGTAATGACTGAACTCGTTGCTAAATGAATTGATTGATTTGGTCTTGTTTAATTACATTAATCGTGATTAAATATTTGTATTGACATTTGTTAGTGGAAATAAACGCTATTCCACTATATATTTGATTGACTGAACTGTTTGAACACCCTATTAGCATAAATCAACACCGTTCTGCTATCATATCCATTTGACATATTTTGTTATAATATTATAAATTGATAATACTGAACTGATTTATATGGTTGTTTGTGCAAATTGGGTTAATGAGTTAAATATCGTCTGTTTTAATAACCGCTATATACCATCGGGATTGCTAAGCCATTTTCTGTAAAGTAACTTAGAAATAAACTTAAGATTTAATAATTGAATATAATTGTTTTTAAGAAACACAATTAAATGGTTTATTTTAAATTTATTTTACTATTAATTAGTTTTAAAAGAAGGATTGATTAAAATCAGTTGATTAGGTTGTTTGGGGTTGATTTAAATCAACTGTTTAAATGGGAATTGATTATTAAATTAATAGAAGAGGTTTTAAATAAATGGTTGTTTAAAGACTTGATATTGTTTTAAATTAACAGTTTTGGCAGGGTAATGGTACAGTAAGTAGAAAAGTTAAAATTGGATAAGTAAGGTTTAAAGATAATTTAATTATCAAAGGATAAAGAAATCAAGTAGATCATTTGGATTAAATTCCCCTGATTTAATATCAAGTTCAAATGATGAATGGTTCAAAATAACAACGTTATTTTAAAGTGGTTTAAGATTTGGGAATCAAATGGATTTGCCAAACTCCTAGTTTTATCGAATATTTTGGATATCGAACTTCTAAGGATCTTGACAATAAGAATGATTTCGACTCAAGGTCTGAGAGGTAATTAAAATACCCCAACTTGAAAGATTTCACTATTATCTGATAGATCGTATTAGTTTGTGTTCAAAATGAGTGTCAGAGTTGAATATCGTCTTCAACTATAAAACTGATATTCGAGAATGAGATTTATCACGTAAAATGGATAACAAGAATTTATAAGTTAATTAATAATTATGTTTTAAAATAAATATACATATAAAGTTAATATTTGAAGATTACTTAAATAAGGCTTAGCAGATCCAATGGAAATGAATCTGTTAATTTATTTTATATTTGATAGTTAAATAACCGACTATCAAATCTGGACTTTATCTTTATCGCTTCGAAGAGACTGTAATCTATATTCCACTTCAACTCAATATATATGTTTTGAGTCAATGATTATTGAAGACCATTGAAGATGATGTTATGCAAGGGCTATTTTGTCAATCCTAGGTAGGAATTGCCTAAGATGGATTTACATAATTGTGCCTTCGGTTTGTCCAGTCCTAGGACAACTTGTATGGACGAATGTCTGACAAAGTATGCCTAATAAATTGCATAGGTTGATTTCTTCAAATGTATTTACGTTTGGTGGCGGAGAAATTCATTTCTCTTAGCTTTATGCTCGTCGTATTTTTAGGGAAATCAATTTGTGATTTGGCGGGTTTGACGATGTGTCATTCAAAGTGAACGAAGACGTGTTATATCCAAAGGTAAGCCGAGCCTCAAGTGTAACAGCCCGCACCTCCATTTACGCAAGATATTGTCCTCAACTTAGCCACCGTATAGGTGTGGGGTTTTGTTCCTCAAAAGGCCTCGGCGTTAGTAAGAGATGGGCTCTACTATATAAGTACCCACTTCACATAGGCTTCCACGATGTGGGACTTAGGGGTGCTACATTCTCTGCTCCTACAGAGCCCAACGTCCCCGTTGGCTCACAAACACCTCACCCAGGCATTGTGGTCCACACAGGAGCCACGATTCCGGGTGGGTATTGGCTCTGATACCGCTGTAACAGCCCGCTTCTCCGTTCACGTAAGATATTGTCCCCAACTTAGCCACCGTATAGATGTGGGGTTTTGTTCCTCAAAAGGCCTCGACGTTAGTAAGAGATGGGCTCTACTATATAAGTACTCACTTTACACAGGCTTCCACGATGTGGGACTTAGGGGTGTTACATCAAGTCCCACAACCGGGAAATGACAAAAATCGGGCAGCATGGCTAAGTGGGTCGCTCCCAATTAGGTTGCATTGTCACTATCTAGAGAAATTCCATCCACTTCTTTATTCTTTCGATGTTGTCCCTTTCGGGAAACGGTGGGTAGCTCCCAACCGTTAGTGATAATATATTCGATACACTTAAGAGAAATGAGTGGTCGATCATGTGTGGCCGGGTTGCAAGATGTTCTTGTTGAACCCAGGGTATTCCCCTCTAGAGATACACTATCAGACGGTGGTTTCATACCTTGCCATGGTTGGAAATCCATCATCCAATAAACGTTCACGATTTTGATTGTATACTACGTATGTAGAGCGTGAGATGCAAGCATTCTGCTAGATGATTATTTTTTGTGCTTGATAGACACTATTATAATATCAGAAGAGTTTTTGATATAAAGATGTTTTGGGTTATCGTAAGGGAAAAACCATCCATGTTTATGTGTGGGTCGGTCTTACGACTATTCTTTCTTTCAAAACGTTTCTGGAAGTTAAGCATAGTTAATTTTGGATTCTCATAAGGGAAAACCCATTTTGTGTTATACGGCATGGTCTTATGAGATATTGTTTATTTTATCAACTTGTTTTAAATCGTTTACTCATACCAGTTCCATGACTGACCCAGATTTTATTTTTCTATGTTTTCCCTAAACTCTCGGGTGCTCAAATTTGTACGAGCAGTCCAATAGTTTAGGATTTTACAGATTTATCTAGAGGGGCTTGGACCATGAGGCTTCAATATTAGATATTTAGGTCTATTCTGCAGTGTTGTATATATAATGTGCTCTGGTGATATATGTAATTTCAAATACAGTTTGTATTTCAAAGGTGATTATTTATATATATATATATATTTTATTTTATTCCGTTGTGATTGCGAGATTCTGTATTGTTGTTCAGTTATATCTTCTATTCTAATTTTCTATTTCTCATTCTCTAACTTCTTTCTATTAGTGATTCACATTTCCATGCGATTTGGGTTGGATGTTAGTGGTATTCGGTCAGCTTAAATAAGTATGGATTTGCGGGTCGTTACGCTTGGTATCGGAGATGAAGGTTGAGTAGTAACCTTGGATCTATAGCGTAACTCGATAGAGATGGAATTAGTAATATCCTAGATTGAGTTTGATTGTATATATATGAGCGCGTATTTGTTAATTAATATATAAATTGTTTTTATATTGTGTTGCTTGATTTGTCGAGTCGTTTAAAAATTCTGGTCGATGCAGGATGCACACTATATCGAAAAGTATTTGTAAACTCTTGAACAAAGTAACTTGACACAGTATTGTTTTCAAAGTTGGGTAAATGAAATAATTTTGCCCAAAAATATATTTTTATTATAAAAGAATAATTTTATGAAATTATTATTATATACAGATGTGTTGATGGTTGTTGTTATAATCAAATAAGATTATAAAAAATGAAATGGTTATATGTTAAACGAAACTGGATATTTATAAGGATAAAGTATACAAACAAGACAATGTGGAAATTTGTTTGGGGAGAATAAATTGTTTTGGGAAAATTCAAAGGTTTTGAATTTGGAATGGAAATTAAGATATGTGATTTCAAATTGGTTTTAAAATCAGAAATTTGAATTCAAGAATTTGAAAATTTAACTGAAGCTAAGAAATTGGAACCTGACTGGAAATTGGTTGAGTTAAATGATTTTCTTAGTACTGATCTGATGTTGATTTCGGTCTTCGGGGTTGATACTTAAAGGATTATTTTCTTATTGATTTTCAGTCAGAAACTGATGAATGTTGAAGGATAGCAATAAATGGAAATGTTTTTCAACCGTAATAATAGATATTTCTGGTTTTGAAATTGACTGTGATTGACAACTAAGTGTTGATGCATTGAATGTTTGATTGCAGTGAAATGTAGGATAGATAACATATGTGTTTGGATGCTTTGTTTACTGTGGTTATTAAGGATGGCCCATGTATGTGTTTTATAAGTCTATAAATATAAATATAACTGGAATCTCCTCGTTACTCTTTAATTTCGAGGACGAACTTCTTTTAAGGGGG
Organism: Allium sativum; assembly: GCA_030737875.1. NCBI lineage: Eukaryota > Viridiplantae > Streptophyta > Magnoliopsida > Asparagales > Amaryllidaceae > Allium > Allium sativum. The sequence continues at coordinate 432,753,197 of CM060925.1, read as the reverse complement.
TAGATTGTAACATCCCAGTTTTCGACTGCTTTTACAGTTTATTTTGGATTATTGTAGTAATTGATTCAAATAATAAATTGTGAATAATAAATATTGAGGAAAATTCCAAATATATATACTGTAATGGTTTGAATCAGTATATAAATGGTTATAAATGCAGTACATAATATTGTATCATTTTGTTTAATATTTTTGTAGTTGTTTTACAACTCTTGTTAAAAATATAAAATATATTGGATTTAAATATCATAGAAAAATAATATAATAATTATTTTAAAATGCTATGTGTATATTTTTTCTTGTTATATGTAAATATATGCAGGTAAATGTTGTTTTACCTTTTTGGTTGTATTTAAACTTAAGTTCATGAAAAATATAATATTGGTTTTAAATTATATAACTAATAAGCATAACATCAAAACCATTCAAATAGCTTGAAGCTATTTGAAAGCAAAATTAGAAAATATACAAACTTTTTAGTGCATGTTTATACACATATGTGCGCCGATTCAATGATTGACCGGGCTTAGAGATAATGTTAGAACAAGAATTAAAAACTTCCCTTCCCTATATAAATTATAAGCAACCTACACTTCATAGCAAGCCGTGACAAATGAATGAAGATAATACTCTAAGCTACATCAAGTTCAATCAAACAATTAATGATTTAAATACTTGGCAAGTATATTCCTATATTAAGTGCATATATAGCCTGATCATAGCATGTTCATAGCAGCTTAAGGTTAGTACCCTATATACCACTATAGCATGAAATCCTTGGAAGAAAAGATTTTTTTTGGTTAAACTATTAGTACACATGTACATAAAAAGCACATGGCTTGTACATGCCAATACATAGCATGTATACAACAACTAGGTACCCAGTCACTTCCATTTCCTATCCTAGAAATGTGTACAGCCTAAGCACATTCTTTTACATTTTAGGCAGCATAGGGTGTACCATATTTTCTTAAGAGCTAAGTCGGTTTTTATATACATTTGAACATGGCCGTAATATAAGGTTGGAAATATTTATGAAGAAGTGACTAAACAACATTCTTTTTAAATCAATGTAGACAACCAAAATTACTTAGAACCAAGTTTTGAGTTATTTAAAGTATTTTGCACCTGATGGCACACTGCATAGCCGTGCATTTGAAACTAGACAGAGTAAATAGATGATAATCTAAGCATTGACATAGCTGTAAGTAAATTTTATATATATATATATATATATATATATGGGGCGGCTATTTGAACACAAAATTAGACACAAAGAGAGAGACACAGAGCCTCAACCGTTGGATCCTTTTGTCTTTATATAGAGAGGTGTAATTCATGGGGTGATCCAATGGTCCAAATCAATTGTGTCACCATTTGTGTTAAAATTTTGTGCCTCTTTAGACTTTCCATATATATATATATATATATATATATCTGGAAGAGATCACTGAATTATACCATCAACATCTCCTCAATCAACTTAAAAAAACCAAGTTCTATACTATTCAGGCTAGGAGTTAAGTTATATTTTTAATTATTTATTTATTTTTTGATTCATCTATAAATACACACCTAATACCTCTCATAAACTCACACATGAGGCTGAAACTAAAAACCCAAACTCGAGAGCAAAAACTTGAGATGAAACATGGCAGCAAACTAATGAACAGGGGACCCATTTATGTGAGTAAACCTCTTTTTTATCCTGTTTAATTATTCCTTGAATGTTAGATTGTTTGATGCCGTATGCATGTATATATCCACCTATTATTGATACATTTATCAGATATAATGCAAACAAAACTGGAAGCTTGAAACGGTGTATATACTGTGGGCAAACACCTTCCCATCCTTGTTTCTGAAGCTTGTTTATGACTATGTATATAACCACATACATGTAAAAAAATTTAAGTAAACATGGATGTTGTGGTGTGAAATGGCTAAAATCTGTTGATGTTCCTTATTGTCTGGGAATAAAACCTGAAGTAGTAAATAAAACAGGGAGGAATCTGCCTCATATCTCAGACGTAAATGAATATTTTACCATGAGATTAATTTCCAATAAACAAAGGTTGGCTTACATATGTAGTTACAGTAGTCAGTAAAGATATCTTCTGTGTCTTATAATACTACCAGTTGTTTGATGCTTTATATACATCATGCTTGACTGTAAATGGCCACACAAAAAATAATTTGGGGTCATTGGGAAATATAAAAGCTGCTAAGAAAATTTAGAAAACTGAAATGAAAGGGGATGGAAGCAGTTTTTACTATATAAAGAATAAGACAGTAGTATAATCCAAGAAGTGCACGGGAAATAGGTGCGGTGGTTTGAACTGTTTAACGTAAGCATATGCAACTGGCGCAGGAAGAAAGAACAAAAAAGAAAAGGAGAGAAGAGAAGTTTGGATGGGCACTTGATGTTTGCGTGAAGTTTTGAACAGGGTATATATGGGTATGAAGAGAGTAATGGCTGTATGGTGATTTTGGAGAGGATGGTTTCTGGGGCTGGAACGAGTGGTAGGCGACGATGCTGGGTGGGGATGGGATTCGGGGGCGGTGGCACAATAGTCATTAGGTGACCGGAACAACTGTGCATGTGAACAGTGCACACTGTGCAGTGTGGAAGAAAACCACATAATAAAGAAATAAAAAGAAAGAGAAAAGATAGGTGCAGTTGTGTGTTGGTGCATGGATGCATTGGTGATCGACAACGGAATGTTATTGATTGGAGTGATCAATATGTAGGTGGCGCATGAAGCACCAGACACCAAAGGAAAGGCAGAAAGTTTATTACTTTATTTGACATGAATATGTGAAAATGCATATTTCAAGCATATTAATGTTATGCTAGAGTTTATGCCTGAGTTCAACATTCATGCCTAGCTGCTACAATATGATGACTGGTCTGTCTATCAATTCAGACTATATGAATCGATAAATGAAGTTAAGAACATCTATTGGTTTTCATCACTTCTTTTTCCCTTTTTTTTTCTTTTTCTTTGAACTTTGAATTTCCGAAAGTTAGGCATCTTACTCCAAGGCAGTCTGATCAGAAAGAAACAAAGAGCCTTAGATCGATTCGGGTTTTGGTTGAGTGCCAAAACAGTGGTTTGTATTCGATGAAGTGAGCTGACATTAGGTGGAAGAGAAGATGAAAAAGGAGGAAAAGCAAAGAACGGAAAAAAAAACAGAAAGGAAAAGAAGAAATAAGGAAAGGGGAGTTTAGGTGCTGGCGAGCTATATTTGCTTGACGATAATGCTGCAGCGTTTTTTTATTGTTGCGCGAGTCTCTAGGCTTTTCGGGCCTGTGAGCTTTACTTGAAATATATATATATACACACACACACAAAGAAGAACGAAACAAAAACAGTAAAGATGGAGAACAGGTTAGAACGTAAGTTGGAGATGTTAGTGTTTTTATAATTAAATAAACACCATAATACAACTTAAAGTGTAGTACTATAATTGTAAAGGATTCACTACGGTGCTATTTCTGCACTAGTTTGATATTTTAACAACCCACTATTTCCACTTTAGCGCTTTATTCCACTTCGCATTTGTGATGACGTTAAGGTTAAATTTTTCATAGAGTGATAAAAATAAGTATTTTGGCACAATTATTTTACTTTGACAAAAATTGGGTACATTTACATATTACAAAGAAAAGAAAGAATGAGGAAACTGCCTGATGTGTGGAAAAGAGAAATTATGGATGTAGTGATCCCTTTGGGTGCAGGAGATTATGTATGGATTGTTACTAATTGGCCTGGGATTTGCCCATTCATTTAAAAAAGATTTAGACTTAAATTTAAAGTTTAAATATAATATAAAAATGCATACTTGTAAAAATATATAATTGGTATGGATTGTTTTAAGTGGGCCTCGACCCAATTTAATAATAAAAAGAAATAAAAAGGGTGTTTAAGTTAAGTTCTTAGGTACATTAAATATATTTATATTTAAATTATATATATATATATATATATATATATTGATGTGTATATAACTTAAGTTAGATCAAGGAAATATTCGAATAGATTTGGCTTGCATGTGTGTAATCGAGTCAAATGTTAGCCGGTGTAAGGAACTCGACGTAGTAATCGGGATTAAACAATTCAGTCTAAAATGAATTGATTTATTAAGTAATTAAAAGTGATTTTTATACTAAATATCGTTTAACATAATTTAGTCATGAATGAAATTAACGCGTAAATTACTGATCAATAAGGATATGTAAATACATTAATGACTTAATTGATTGCTAAATGAATTGACTGATTAATTTGGTCGTGTTTAATTACATTAATCGTAATTAAATATTTGTATTGACATCTGTTATTAGAGATAAATACCATTCCATTGTATATTTGATTGATTGAATTGTTTGAACACTTTGTTAGCATAAATAAACACTGTTCTGCTTTCATTCCCATTTGACATATTTTGTATTATATTATCAATTGATAATACTCAATTGTATTTATATGGTTGTTTGTGCAAATTGGGTTAAAGACTTAAATGTCATTTATTTAATAATCGTTATGGCTGCTAAGCTATTTTCTGTAAAGCAACTCAGAAATAAACTTAAGATTTAAAAAATGAATATAATTGTTTTTAAGAAAAACAATTAAATAGTTTATTTTAAATTTATTTTATTATTAATTAATTTTAAAAGAAGGATAAATTAAAATCAGTTGATTAGGTTGTTTAGGGATGATTTAAATCAACCGTTTAAATGGGAATTGATTATTAAATTAAAAGAAGAGGTTTTAAATAAATGGTTGTTTAAAGACTTGATATTATTTTAAATTAACAGTATTGGTAGGGTAATGGTACATTAAATAGAAAAGTTAAAATTGGATAAGTTATCCAAGATAATGTTTTTAACTTAATAAATCTTTTAATTAAGTAAATTTTAAAGATAATTTAATTATCAAAGGATAAAGAAATCAAGTAGATCATTTGGATTAAATTCCCTGATTTAATATCAAGTTAAATTGATGAATGGTTCAAAATAACAACGTTATTTTAAAGTGGTTTAAGATTTGGGAATAATATGGATTTGCCAAATTCTTGGTTTTGACGAATATTTTGGATATCGAACTTCTACGGATCTTAATGATAAGAAGGATTTCGACTCAAGGTCTGAGAGGTAATTAAAATACCCAAACTTGAACGATTTCACTATTATCCGATAGATCGTATTAGTTTGTGTTCGGAATGAGTGTTAGAGTTGAATATCGTCTTCAGCTATGAAACGGATATTTGAGAATGAGTTTTATCACGTAAAATGGATAATAAAAAATCATAAGTTAATTAATAATTATGTTTTAAAATAAATATATATATATAAAGTTAATATTTGAAGATTACTTAAATAAGGCTTAGCAGATCCAATGGAAATAAATCTGTTTATTTTATTTTATATTCGATAGTTAAATAACCGACTATCAAATCTGGACTTTATCGTTATCATTTCGAAGAGACCGGAATCTAAATTCCATTTCAATTCGATATATACGTTTCGAGTCAAAGATTATTGGAGACCATTGAAGCTGGTGTTATGCAAGGGCTATTTTGTCAATTCTAGGTAGGAATTGCCTAAGATGGATTTACAGAATAGTGCCTTCGGTTTGTCCAGTCCTAGGACAACTTGTGTGGATGAATATCTGATAGAGTATGCCTAATAAATTGCGTAAGTTGATTTCTTCTATTTACGTTTGGTGGTGGAGAAATTCGTTTCTCTTAGCTTTATACCCATTGTATTTTTTGGGAAATCAATTTGTGATTTGGCGGGTTTGACGATGTTTCATTCAAAGTGAATGAAGATGTGTTATATCCAAAGGTAAGCTCAGCCTCAAGCCTCACAGCTAGGAAATGAAAAAATTGAGCAGGCAACATGGCTAAGTGAGTCGCTCCTAATTAAGGTGTATTGTCAATATATAGAGAAATTCCATTCACTTGTTTATTCTTTCGATTTTGTCCCTTTCGGAAACGGTGGGTAGCTCCCAACTGTTAGTGGCAATATATTCGATACACTTAAGCAAAATGAGTGATCGGTCATGTGTGACCGGATTGCAAGATGTTCTTGTTGAACCCAGTGTATTCCCCTCAAGAGATGCGCTATCAGAAGGTGGTTCCATACCTTGTCATAGTTGGAAATCCATTATCCAATAAGCACTCACAGTTTTGATTGTATACTATTTATGTAGAGTGTGAGATGCAAGCGTTCTGCTAGATGATTATTTATTTGTGTATGATAGACACTATTATAATATCAGAAGAGTTTTCGATATAAAGATGTTTTGGGTTATCGTAAAGGAAAAACCATCCATGTTTTTTTTGTGGGTCGGTCTTATGATTATCCTTTCTTTCAAAACGTTTCTGAAAGTTAAGCAAAGATAATTCTAAATTCTCATAAGGGAAAAACCCATTCCGTGCTATATAGCGTGGTCTTATGAGATATCGTTTATTTTCTCAAGTTGTTTTAAATCGTTTACTCATACCAGTCCCATGACTGACCCAGAGTTTATTTTTCTATGTTTTCCCTAAACTCTCGGGTGCCCAAATTTGTATGGGCAGTCCACTAGTTCAGGATTTTACAGATTTATGTGGAGGAGTTTGAAGCAGGAGGCTTCAATGTTGGATATTTAGAGTTTACTCCACTGTGTTGTATATATAATGTACTCTGATGATGTATGTAAGTTCAAATATAGTTTGTATTCCAAAGGTGATTATTTATATACATTATATCTTATTCCGCTGCGATTGTGAGATTCTGTATTGTTGTTTAGTTCTATGTGTATCTATTTCTTCTATTCCAATTTTCTATCTTTCTACTTCTCATCTTCCGACTTCTTTCTATTAGTAATTCGTATTTCCGTGCAATTTGGGTTGGATGTGAGTGGTATTTAGTCAGCTCAAATAAGTACGGATTTGCGGGTCATTACAAAATTTGATGTAATTGACATTATTGTGGTTTGAATTAATGTTACATCTATTTTCAATCATTGTATTTTATCCCTTTCGCAGTGAGATGCTGATTTCATTTTTAGTTTAGTTCTACTTATGTATTCCTTATAGGAACCAATGATCCATTTAGAATGGCTCTAAGTTCCATTAGGCCTTTTTGAGTTGGGATTTGGACCCATTCTGGTGCGGGTTATTACACATTGCATTCATCATCCATCCACACACCTGCTCACTCAGTGCGTTGGATACACATAACGCTTGTATGGTCCCATTTTTAGATTAAGGACAGCTACAGTCCCGATTCCTCGTACTCGAATCCATTCCACTTAGATGGCCAAAAACTAAAGTATACAATGATAGTCCAGGGCACTTCGCTCTAAGAGCCACCATCGCTCCAAGAGTCATCGTCACCTAACAATCATCACAAAGGTACCCCCGCTCTGCCAGTACATATCAAAACCTACAAACATGATGAATCCCTTAGCACGCGTTTTCCCCATAATAAAGTCCATCCTGGATTGTTCTTATAACTTTCCTTGAAGCGACCACAATTTGGGATCACTTAAGACTCATTGTCAATTGTAGAACGCCAAAGTCCCTAAAACTCTCTTCGGAAAATCCAATCATCTTAACATAAAATCCCTTACTTTGTATCTCAGGGAAGAACCATCCATCGTGACAGTTTTAAGCTGCAGTCACTGATCGAAGAGCCACAGTGTCAAACCAACTGTCGAACGAACCATCATGTCCTACCCTTTGAGGTCGCACCATCGTCTATGTTGCTAAAGTGGCTAATAAAAATAGTATTCGATATCAACCATTCTATAGTAATCGATAACGACTACAAGGATCACGTATTTAACCAAAATTGGTTTAATACACTTCCAAGGAAAACGCCTGACATTCGTTGTGATTCAGCTCGTCACCAAGTCCATCCTCTGTCTTTAGATCGACCATCAACCTCCAATGTCGCTCTATCTTCAATTCCATCACCGAGCTCCAATACTACTCCGTCGTTGGATCCATCCATGCGCTCTGAAGCTCCTTCAGGAAATTATTTCATCCGTTCGAGTCCATCATTCTTGTGCGTTCAATCAATATACACCGATGAGTATGTTTGATCGGTAAGCACAACCAAACTCTAGCGAACGAGATTTTCTACTAGTAGATTGCCTACGAATAAGCTAAACTAAGCAAATAATCCAACCATGCAATCAATAGCCATCCAAATTTCTAAACTAGCATACATACATCCATAATAGCGATAATAAATCAAGTAGAATATATCTACAACAATCAAAGAGAAATAAGTGTCAGAATAACCTAAATCTAACAATATGGTCAAAATAGGGCGTAAATGTGAAAATAGCGCATCATAGCATGTAAACATATGAAAAATATGATAATGAGGTTAAAACTACTTAAATCACTTTTTAACCATTTTATTTATTATTTACTATGTTCAACTATCCTGACAATTATGTTTTATAATCAGAAATCAGTTTAAAACGTGAATTAAATACTATTGGAACAACTATAGTTGAGTGAGAGATAATATCACTTACCATAGCCAAATCAGTCCAAATCAGCCATACTGCATAGAGCTCATCAATACGAGTCCGATGGAAGAAATGACGTTTAAATCCGACTTCGTATGCAAAAGATATGAATTTAACGAGTTATATGAACCGGAATCGACACAAACCAAATTAACTAATACTATAATTACAACATCACCCTCGAAGCTTCTTCCCCCTTCCTTCAAACTCCTGTATCCTTCCACGGCCGCAAGAAACCCAATGAACCCATGCATCCAAACCATTGGCACGTCACAAACATCGATGGAAATCGGGTCCGATCGCACCATCACATCGCTCGTCGAAATACCCGATACTTTGACACCTTAAACTCAAAATGTGGCCATCTCCGCCACGTAGGCTTCAAAAAGTCGCACATGCAAAGAGCGGTTCAGACCAAATGGCAGTGATATGGAGAGAAGTTATCGATGAGAGGAAGCTTATGGCGTTGGAGTGATGATCAATCTTGTACCCAATCGACCACCATCGCAACCTTAATATGATGTCATCTCATCAAAACCCGATCGCACCTTTCAAGACCTGTGCGAGCTTAAAGCTCTCATGAATTGGAATCAACTTCAATTGATTTTACGATTTTGTTTTGAGAGATTGATTAGATCTTGATATTTGAAATGAGAACAAAAGGGCGGCCCTAGTTTAGAAAGCATGCAATGAAAAGGTAGCGGTATTTAGGAAAGAAAGGGTACTTTAGCTTAATGGTTCAAGTCAATAAAAAAATTAGGATTAGAGTTGTTTATTTTAATTATTATATTACTTAATTCTCAAACGAGCCGAAAATATGCGATCTCCAATCGAGATGTGCCGCCTATCGTTATTTGTGAAAAAGGACTTCTGAGAACAATGGAACTTGTTTCAAGACCATATTTGACTGTATATAGAAGTTAGCTTTTAAAACTCGAATTATACAATTCTAGTTTCTTGCAGATATATGACACACGTTTAAATTACACATAATCAGACGGTACATCCAATCGCTACAAAACTTGAACACGTAAAATAACTCACTACCACAATTCCAAAATTATACGTTTTATCGTAATGCGACACTGTACTCCGAAACAATAATTTACGCGTATATCAAGATCGTAGTGACCATCAAATGGTTTGAACTCGAAATATTGCGATTCATATACTTGTTCTCCACGTAACGAGCAATCCGAATTTAATGAAACTGATCCCTAATCCTGATTCGATCGTTTGTGGGAAACTTCATTTTAGAACCGTCAGTCGAATGATTAACAAACAATATTTAAATAAAATAGTTAAATATTTATGCATGTAATACTCAAGTTAATTTTTTTTTAAAAAAAGGGATTGTTAAAGGGACTCCACTTTTGGTTAAGGGGAGGACAAATTTTTATTTATTATATAATTGTTATGGGGAGTACAAAATAAATTAGCCTCCCCTTAAACATATAAATTAAAATTCTGATATTAACCCCTTATAATTTTCATTAATATAAAACTTAAACTTTAATTAATGTTGCACATAAAAATAAAATATGGATGTAGTTAATGTAATGAAACACAAGAACTTTTCATGAGTGATCAGAATGCATCAGATTAGATAATTAATTGTAATTTTACAATTTTGAATTGATATGATTAATTTAAAATAAATGTAGAAACAAATTTTTTGATCTGATATGCTTTGTCGAATTTGTGAAATTGAGATATTTAGTATTTCGCACGTTTGTTACTTGCGCTGAATTTAGTAAGTTAGGATTTGACATAAGTGACGAACCAGAGATAATTATGTCTCTTTTCCTTTTTTTTTTTTTAAAATAAATCAGACCTCCTTAACAAAAATAAATTAAGCTGGAGTCTCATTAAAATTATCCCCTTAACCAAACATGGAGTACCTTTAACAATAAAAAAAAATAAAAAATAAAAAAAATAAATAAATTTGACGGCCGATTTTTCATATTGTGATTTTGTACGTTATCACTGGTTCGGCCTTTCTTCAAGTCGAAGGAAACAGAGACGCCTCATACGTTGGCTTTCAATATCGCAATGCACCTCCGCTTCCCCAGTTGACATCTCAATTGACCTAGTTGACTTGCGAGCTGTCTCATTTAATCCTGTCCGTTTATTTGAATACTGAATATCTGTTTCTGAAACATCCCAATTTATTCCGTCTGCTTCACTTTTTCATTCAGAAAGCAGATCGCCCGAGAAGATTTTTTTGTAAGTCCGGTTTTTATTTATTTTTATTTGTTGGATTGATATTTGCATAATATTTTAGGGTTTAAATTACGTTGTTATTAGTGGTTAGGTATTCTGTGGATCCGTACTTATGTATTCGCGATTTAACATCGAAATTCTTCAGTTCTATATTGATACTAAGAATTGGGTTTGTTTTTAAGATAGTAGTGCCAAGGGCACCTCAATATGTTCTTCGGCAAATTCTATTTGAACACAAAGAAATGCTGAATAGCCCTCCATTTTTATAAAAAATACCAAGGACAAAACTGCCCCTCTTCAATTATATTTTTTTTCTAATTTTCGGTCTACCTCGTAGTGACTCTACGTGAAATTGTATGAAACCACGCAGGACCTCTACTAGGTTACTAACCATACCCCGTAGAGTCTCTACGGGGGTATGGTTAACATCCTAGTAGTGACCCTGCGTGGTTTCATACAATTCCACGTAGATCCACTACGAGGAAGGGTATTATTGGTTTTTTTAAAATTAAACGGGGGCTACTCAGCAAAATGTTGGGTTTACTTGTTTTTACAGAATTTTAGGGGGCTACTCAGCAATTAGCTGGGTTCAAATAGAATTTGCCATGTTCTTCCTACTACCGTAATTAAAGAAATAAAACTCATTAAATTTTGTATGCTTCCTAATACCACATTACCTCTCCACCTTAATCTCTCATTCAATCATTATTTGTCAAACAAATCATGTACTAAACTAATCTAAAAACCCTAATCTTTCATAATCGCTGTCTTCTTCGCATCTCTTGCAGGAAATTTCAAATTCGTACAGCAATCTCTCAATGTTTGGTGATATGAAAACCCTAGACTCTCACTTTTTCTTCTAGTTTGTTTAATTCAAACCTTATTCGCGGCTTTTGTATGTTGCGACGTTGAATTCGTTGATCGATTATAAATATATAGTTTAAATCGTTGATCGGTTTTACAAATGAGGACGAACGAATATCGAACGAAATAGAAAGAGTAAAACAGTGTGGTAGCCCCTATTTTTTAAGTGTGTTGTATTAAGAAGAGTGTAATATTAATTCTTGTGGTATTTTTTAGTCGTGGTATTAGGAAGAACATATTGGGGTGTCCTTAGCACCACGCTTAAGATATGAGTTAATATGATGTATATTATTATTAGGGCTGCACAAAGTATGAGTTGGGTCGGGTAGACCAAATACTTCATCCGATCGGCACAGGTATGGATTTAACTATTTAAGGTAGATCGACTCGTATCTGATCCTATATAAGTTGGGTTGAAGTATGAGTTGGGTCGGGTTTAGTAGGATTGGGTTGAGTTGCTTGAATATAATTAAAAAAATGAGAATATGATGTAATTTTTAAAAATAATATTAAAGCACAATATATCAGATTTTAACTAGCATAATGCATTTAAAATAACCGATTCATTATATCAAAATTTCATTGTAAAACACGTCATATGAAATTAATCTACTACATAGTAGAATAAGTGTTTCATTTTAAAATGAGGAGCGTTCCGCGACACTCCTGTTTTATAGCATCCCTTTAGCACCCCTCTGCTACTATGAGCTACACTAATCCAAATCTAATAAGATTTTGTAGATGTTTAATCCACGTATATTATCATCTATCCAAAATTTGAGCTTGTTCCGACATTCGTAACATTATCAAAATCTTAGCTCAATTATTCATTGTTCAGACATTTATCCGAACCGTTAAATTTAAACATCAAATATATAATTCTACGAATGTCGGAACGAGCTCAAATTTTGGGTAGATCATAATATATATGTGGATTGAACATCTATAAAATCTTGTTGGTTTTGGATTAGTGTAGTTCATGGTACGATAGGGGTGCTGCAAAACAAGGGTGCTCAGGAATGCTCCTCTTTTAAAATACATTATAATGCTCCTTAAAATATATTTGTCAAATTCTATCTAGTTTGGATTGACATGATTTTTTTTTCTGTTTTTTTTTTTTTTTTGTATATTTACTATAGAATACATAAATATTATTTTAGAATTATACTATTCTAATTTTAAGTGGACTGGTATTAAATTAGTTTTTAAATTTAGGGTTGGGTTGGGTTAAAGTATGGTTGGGTAGAACAAAATATCAAACCCGACCATGTACTGTAAGGGTTACAAATTATAACCCATATCCGACCCAAACTAGAATGAGTTGGGTTGAGTTTATGTGGATTGGGTCGGGTTGGTAGGTTGGGGGTTGGATAAGGGTGGTGTGCATCCCTGATGTATACATTGATTACTTTGGAGTGTTTTTTTAGAATTCATGTAGTTCTCAGAAATCCTATTATATTTGTTACAATATATGCAACACTAGTGTGTGTAAAAAAAGTAAAACGAATTGTTAAAAGAGAAGTATCATGGATAAAAGGAGAAAATAACAATGATTTTTCAATCAAATTTGTTTGTTAATGGGAGAAACAGATCACTAATTCCCTCATTATAAAAGATATAACCTCAGCGTTCTTCATATTATTAGGTGCTATTCTACTTGCCCTATCAGAGTGTTAGCTGTGCTTGTTCAAGTCCAATATTTTTATTTTTATTTAAAAATTTCTCTTTATGTTTAATAAAGGGAACTCATTTCAAATCCATTCAAACCTTGGTCTCTATTTCCATGTCACAAGCTGAGCGAATCTCCACCGTTTTTTTTTCTATCGAAGATTTCACATAAAAATATATTTTGTTATTCATTTTCAGTTTGAGAAAAGGTTGTGTTTTTTGAATTGGTGAAATTATGATTTGGGAAATAGGCAAGTGGCCTGGTGGTGAAGGGGATCGGCCGTAGGCTGTAGAGAAGGTTCTCAATAGGCATCTGTGGCGCATTTGGTTAGAAAACTGCAGATTTAAACGAGATATCTGGCAAGTTTTTTAGGTGAAGATATAATGATGTGAATTAAAGCGAGGGTACATTTTATATGAAGAAATGGTTAAGGTTATTTTGTGGAGTAAAAGAAACCTAATTTATGTAAATTACAAGTTTATGTTGAGCTATTGTCCCATTATCCACCGAATGTTACATACCCATTAGTTCTTCATCGAGCATGATCATTCCTTTGACAATTACCAAAGTAAAGGTTATTTATTTTTGGTTGACTATTTGATGTTATGCATATCTAGTTGCCGTCAATGCCTTACATATCATTTATTTTTGTCTACCAAAATATAACTTCTTTTAACAACGTAAGGAGTATACTTGGATGTGGAAGAATGAGCTGGCTTGGAAACCATTTTTCTTGAGTGATCCTAAATGCACTCTGTTACTGACTTCATTTTACCGTCTTCATATTACCTAGTATACTGAAAATCTGTTAATCAAATCATTCAATGAACGATTTCATGTTGGTGATTGAAAACCTTTACTTTTTTGATCTTGTATTGCCATGGTAGCCTTATCTAATCAGATAATGCTATATCATTAACCGGTTATATATTACAGATCTATAATAAACTGTCAATCAGTTGGGTAACATGATGCCCTTTGTTGTTTTTCTTCTTGATTAGGGTAAATTGCAGTATGTTTTGGCTTGCACATAGCGCCACTCTTTTTTTTTAACTGCTTAGGATTTGTTTTAATTTTTAACTTTTTATGAAAATATAAGTGAATGTTATAATGTTGTAGAATTTAAATAGATAAGTTATGGAACTAATGATGTAACTTATGGACTATATTTCCTACTCATTATCTATTGGCAGACATTTTCTAACTGAAACCAAGCCATATCTAATAACATAAGTTTCTCATATTTGACTACCAGGGGACCAAGAAAATTGGCTTATCTACATTTTGTAGAAATTTTGGTAACTTTCGATCATATATTATCATACATAATGTATAATCAGAATACAAGAATATGTAGTTTATGTACACCCGTTTTATTGTACTGGTTGTGCAAAAGGTTTAAAGTTAAAATCATCCTGCTAAACCCATAGTTTATTTTAGAACTTCCCTTCTTGTCCAGTCATATGAGAATACCACTTCAACCTAGCTAAGCAGTTAATATTGCATAATATCAACTATATATCACATATCAAATTCAAGCAACGGTTTTCTTCATCAAAATTTAAGCTAAAGCACCACTCAACGACATCGGTGATATTTTGGAGACATCGGTGATATTTCGGACACGTCAGTGATATCTTTGGATATATCGGTTGTATTAGAACTTTATTTGATGCAAATATCAGTGAAATTAGTCAAATTTTGCCATTTACTGGAGCTAGTATATAAATATATCATATTACAACAAAACGCGCGCGCGCGCGCGCACACACACACACACACATATACATACATACACACACATACACGTATACATACATACATACATACATACACACATACATACACACACACACACACACACACATATATATATATATATATATATATATATATATATATATATATATATATATATAGGCAAACGTTCAATGGCACCCCGAAAATGCAGCACCCCTATGGCGCCCTTGAATTCCACCACACATTTATATTAGTTTAAGTTAGTGGAAGGTGAGAGAATGAGTGGAAGGAGAGAGATGGAGAATGTGTGGTGAAAAAGAGGGAGGCCAAAGGGGAACCTGCCTCACACACACACACACACACACACACACACACACACACACACACACACACATATATATATATATATATATATATATATATATGCAACTTCTTGATATAGATACATTACTATTAAATTTAACAGTTATATGAAGCGACAAATTAGAATACACATGCATCTTTTATTATTATATCATAATTTATGGGAATATATACAACTTCTATTATTATCAAGATCAAAGTATACGTTGTTTGCTGAAAACAACATTGTGATATAACTCCGATATTCCCAAGAGTTTCAAATATAGCTTATAGGTCATCAACCAATATTATCCCAATAATCATACTATCCTAGACAGATATCAGTGGCTCTTTTTTATATACCTTTTTAGCTTTTATAGCCATATGTAAATATAGATGAGGTAACAGTTTAGAAACTATGCAGTGTTGTATCTATAGTTTATTTATTTAAAATTCCAACTAAAAGTGCAAGTTTCATTCAAAAAGCTCATCCTGGTTCTCTCCTTAATTCATTCTTGATCAAGCCTTCCATTTTTATGTTTTGCACGTCTAAGACAACATACTTATCCGTAAGCAATTGTTGATACTTTTGGTATAACCGTGGTTGCTTTTCATAAAGATCTTGTTCTGATTATTCGCTTCCTTTTGTATTGTAATTTGTTGACATAAAGATATTTATACTGATTCTCTGATTCTCTTTTGTTTAAAGGATTCTCCAGTGATTATGAACCGTGAACGTGTTGCCAATGTAGCTCTTTTAGGTACAATTATATGCTTTTGCTTGTAGTTTGTAATCTTCAATAGTATTGAATGAACATAGATTCTGGGGAATATTTATATTCTTAAATTTGGAAACATGTTTAATTGAGGAAATATTTGTTAAGTAGCAGTTGTTAGATGCGAACCAAACTGGGAGCATACTAGATAATGCATAAGTTTAATAATTGCTCCAAAATTTAACCATACAGGTATAACCTTGGCACCACTTGTCATAAATGTGAACCCCAACTTGAATGTAATCTTGACAGCATGTTTGACTGTTTACGTCGGCTGTTACCGTTCAGTGAAGTCCACACCACCATCAGTAAGATTTTCTGGTAGTATTATTACTTTGTATTGCTGCTTTATTGATGCAATCTTACATAATGTGTAATGTGTGTGTGCGCATGCACGTGCAATCCTCCTAATGCCCCTATCGTTGCAGGATCATTTTCATATATTGAACTATATAATCTGGAACGGTATAAAAATTTGGGATATCATAATCAATGTTGTAAGCACCATTCCCATTATTTTTAAAAAAAAGAGAGAAGAGATTACCTTACAAGTTCTAAGTTCTTCAAAATTAAAAATATTATTAAATGTCAAAACATCTATTGAAGAGAAAGAGAGAGAGTGTGTGTATATATGTATATATATCAAAGTTTTACAACGCGAGAAACATACATGATGCGTTTTTAGGTCTACGAGACGATGCGTAATTTTTTTAGGGAAAAATAAAACGCAAACCATATAAAGAATTTTTGACATTTCAAATTAACTGATGAAAAGAATGAAAAACCAGTCATTTAATATACGACTTTGAACTAATATATACTTTTATTATAGATTAAAAATAAATAATTGAACTCATATGATCCAAATTTTGATTTCTCAAAACTATTTGAAGAATCCATCAAACTCTAATTTTGATTTCTTCGATCGATTCAAATCGATCTGCAAAATTTATTCCCAGATTTGTTATTGAAAAACATTTTAAAAGTAATTATGAGAAAATCCATTAAAAACTCTTGATCATTGTTTCATAAACAATCTTACTTGATCATGTCGATGTTGAAATCGAAAAGCAAAAAATGGTAAATTTTGTTCTTTTTCTAATTCCATTGAATAATTAAAGTTTAAGGACTTTTATTAGTGTCAACATCTGCAGCTAACGGTAAGGAGATTTTTGAGTCATACACCTCAGCAGTTTGGGGCGTGCGAGGCATATGCTTTATAAGTTTCGTATGCCACAAGTTGTTCAGGTATACGCTTTAAAGGTAAAAAGCTTTTAGGAATAAACATCAAAGCGTTTTTGTCTCTTATTTCATCAAGACGCTCCTCAAGGCGAGTATTGAGGCATGGTTTTTAATACAATGATGTCTGTGTGTGCACACACACACTTACATACAATACAATGTACACAACACCTTTCGAGCGACATCCACTTTATCATCTGCATCTGCCAAACCAGCCCATTAACTTTAAAAAGAAAATAAAAAATTAGCAAACAACCCAAAATCCTGCAGGTTGCCATAGTATCTAGTCCAGAATTATTCTATGCTACAGCAACTCCAATACATGAACTTATCCATTTGCAGCAAATTCCTCCTCTGTCAATCTGAAGCCAGTTTATAGCACCTTCTTCTCAGTATACATGCTCGCACATTAAATCCATGCATACAGTGCACTATGTCACTGTTGCTTAACATACCAAATTAACAAACCAGCGTTCTTCCCTGTTCTCACAGACATCCTCACATCTGTCCCATCTGATTAAGTTTTATAGACACCAGTTTCTATTGTCTCAGCCTAACATGGAGTGCCAGATGAATCAAGCTGATCGTAGGTCATTTCGAATAGCAAAACACATAGTATACAACGTACAGATTGTGCACGTTCAACTTTTCAAACAACAGCCCTTTATTCCCAGCAATCTACCAAGTCATACCATAAAATGTAAAAGGAAAATAGTTACTCGTACTGTATACAACTCAAAATCCAGTAGGTTGCCGCCATATCTAGTTCCTAAGATATTCCTATGCCACAGCCGCTCCGAATGATCAGAGTATAGGAGTTAATTGTCCATCTGCAGCTAGTGTCTCCTCTGCGTATTCAAACCAACCTGTAAAATCTTCAGTGTACATGCTCACTCAGAAGCCATGCACACACAAAACACTAAGTCTCTGCTTCTTTATATATCAAATAAAGACCGACGCTCATCCCAGTTCCTACAAACATCCTCACATCTACAATAACTGATCAAGTTTTAAGCAAAGTCCAATTCAAATCAGTTTAAGGCCGTTCCATCAAACTTATAGAAAGTTCAAGGGACCTGAGGAGCGTGAATGCACACCTGCATTCATACCCCTATAAGTGCCAACCATAAATTTCAGGCGGTTTTCGCGGAGCTTCTAGTTTGTCTTCTAAGTGGAGCTGTGGTTGATGTAAGAGGGTTTTCACTTATCGTAGAGGAGAAATCCATATTTTTCATTGTCATTGCCTATGGAACTCCTCTATATGTGCAACAACGATTTCTCTAAATTGCTGGTATGATTTGCCAAAGTATTTATCTGCTTTCCCTAACTCTTCGGAGCTGCAACTGTCATATACATCTTCGATAGTCACCTTGTCTTGCCTTTATGTGCAGCTCCTTTCTCATGTTGAGACTTATGTACTTTGTTATGGTTTTCCTCACCCTGTTGTTTCCCTGTAATTATACATGCGTATGGTGATTTACTTGTAGTCTGCTTCATAGAAACAAGGAAAGTGGGACGTGGCCATGATCTGCGACCCAGTTCGTTCGTCCCCGATCCCGAAACGAAACGCGACCCAAAAACGGTAGCGGTCGCGAAAAGAAGATGATGACGCACGGGTTTTTGATAAGAATAAATGAATCCTCGATTTGTGTTGTACAATTGTATATGGTTGTAATATATATTGGAAGGACAACTATATAATATATCAATTTATATATAGATTGGAAGGGCAACTGTAAATTTGCAAGATCTTCACAAATTGTATTGTTTGACTTCCAAATTTGGTAGTTGACATAAAAAATAAATAGATTAGTTTTTCCAAAGTAGAAGAAAAAACATGTTTCGTACCCTTGCGTTCCCTCGTACCCATGCGTTCTTTCGTACCGGAAACATTCAAGACAGCCTTCCACGTATCCGTTTTCGTACCGCGTTTCGTATCGAACCACGTCCTATGTAACCATGGTCTGCTTCCCGTCACCCTCTGCATTCTCCCCTGGCACTTCTGTTTGCTGTGTATCCCAAGGCGTGTACAACTTGCGTTTGTATGCAATTGTTTAGTCTCATGAACACTTTCTAGTGGTGCAGTGGAAGTTGAAGCATAATCTTCCTTCTACATGCATACCAAAGGATTATGGAGTGGAATTTCCTGTCCTGTCCTGTAGTCATAGCTGGTTTCCGTTGAGGAGCTCGTTTGGTAGCCACATACGCCATATAATATCATGTTGAACAGCTTGTTGCCTATTGGATGCATTTTTTATAATCTGCCCGTCCCTTTCTTTTGTGCCTGATCAGAGGTTGATTTATCCTGTTCGGTGCACGTCTCTGAGGATGCCCCACCTTTGTAGAATGGATGCATCTTCTCCTGTTGGTTATCTGTATCTGATTTACCCCTATTTGAAACATCCTTGTGTGTAAAAGGATCAGTGTAGCTCTAGCTTCATCTTGTACTAGAGCCTCTGATATAGAGTGGTTTTGATTTTTGCCCTGGTTTACCATGATGATCGAACGTACTTTACACAGTTTCTAATGGAATGTTCAAGGACATTACAATTTTGGCAAGGTTTGGCCTTATACTCATACCCAGTATGAGTATCAATTTTCTGGCTGTCTTTCATGTATAGTATTATAATAATCAAATGTGGAGTCCACTTCAGTCCTTACGCGAGCATAGTTAAGCTTAGTTTCCATGTGTGGGCTTGCCTAAACTGCTTGCTATTCGACTCAATGCATCCTTGTTCCAAAATTCGAAGTTGAAATCAAGGAATTTAACCCATATAGGTATAGTTGTAAAAAATTCCTTGTCGGTTGCATTCCAAGTCTCAACATCTATTTTTTTGGTACAATTGCGTAAATTCTAAGGACCTAATTTACAATCTTTTCTTGGGAGGGAGGTTTTATGTATTAAGTTTGATTTTAAGGGCCTAAGTGACTAAGTCTAATATTCACTATTTTTAAATTAAAAGCATACAAACCTAATTTAATAATCTTGTTGAAATCATCCTCTCATGTAAATCTGACAATAATCAATTGAAACCCCCGGCATGTGATAACTATCAACAAAGTCTTATGAAGCCCAGAATATGTCTACCTATTTGGAAAATTGATCATAAGTGGGACTACTTCTAATTACATAGGCAAGCATGGAATTTCTCCTTTTATTTGCTGTGACCTCCTTGTTGTATTTTGGGATTTTGAAGACTTGTTTTACAGTATCAATATGCAGTTGCACAAAGTGAAGAATGAATTGCGTGATTTTTTTTTTTTTTTTTTCCCTTCCAGCCGGAGCCCCTTACTTTTCCAGCCCAACTTCTATTCCATGGTGCATACTGTCGGCGGTCTGTATCCAGCGGTTATGGTGGAGGATCCGGCGGCTTTGGTTGAATCACTTCTTCCGTAACTTGAAGTATAAATTTCATTGCTATGATTATTCAAATGAATCAAATATTCCTGTGATAAAATCTAGTATCAACACCTGTCTTCAAAAATTGATAGCATCTAAAAATTGTGCAACTTAAAATACGGGTGAGGTGCCACAAATAAGGGATATCATACACCCTTCCCGCGCGTGCGTGTGTTTGCGCGTGCGTGCACACTTGCGTGCTATAACTGTACCACTTGTTATTTTATTCAGCAATATTCTGAATTATACATGTAATGTATGCAGGAGACAATGTCCAAGGAACATGCAATGCGCTTTCCCTTCATTGGGAGTGCTATGCTTTTATCTCTGTTTTTGCTTTTCAAATTTCTGTCAAAGGATTTAGTGAATGCTGTGCTGACTTGTTACTTTTTTGTGCTTGGGATAGTTGCTTTCTCGTATGTTACTCTCCTTGCTCCATTTTCACATTTCTATAACTGTGTTAATGAAAAATAATTCTGACATTGTATAGTTTTTGTTATCAGCGCAACATTATTACCTGCTATTAAACATTATCTTCCAGAAGATTGGAGCCAAAATGTGATTGCTTGGCGTGCTCCATATTTCCACTGTATGGCCATGCCTGCTCTTCTACTACATTGCTCTCTCCATAAATTTAATATTTGCTAAGTGCGGATTTTCAGTATATGCAATAACGCCCACTGTGTGAGCAGTCGTATTTCATTCTCACAGGTTATATTAATCGGACGTAACCATATGATGTCATTTGGTTATAAGAATCTAGACTTTAATAAATCTCCAGTCTGCATGGACACATTTCTCTTCTTTCCAGTAATTGATAAAAGTAAACTTTTTAATTTTGGCAGTCAATGGATTGAGAATAATTATTTGTCATACTGTTTTATTCTAACCTTCATATCAGAATTTGTACATCATTTTTTTCCCCTTGTTATTTTGGTTTACATCTTAATGTATATTTTGATCACGATATATTGCTTGATGCACTAATTCATCATACAAATATTCGACAGCGGTGCTACTGAATCTGTAAAACGTGACCAGTTTCATATTGCTTGAGCATGATTTTATATATGCATTTATTTAAAAATGTTTAGGTTTGTTAGATCAAAATTTGGACCCAACACCCAAATTGTTCTGATTCGTAAAGAATTATATCTGGAGAATGAAGAAAAAACAGAAAACACACAGAATTTATAGTGGTTCGGCTTTAACGAGCCTACGTCCACTTTATATGTTATCGATTATACTTTGAATGCTAGTACAATCAATGATTTCTCTCAAACTCACTTTTACAATTGTATTTTCTCTCAGTAATCTCGTAACAAAACTGACAAGAAATAGTGGTATGACAGTAATGGCGGAATCAGTGCTCAATTCTGCCAAAAAATCCCAAAAAATGCCAAGCTCTGGGCTATTTATAGCTGATTTTGTCAGGCGGATCGCGATCACACGTGGCACAGATCCCGAGAATATCGGATCGTATCGCAGCTTGATGAAGAATTAGTCAAATTAGCCGTTGTGGACAGGTGTCGTGATCTCCTTAAATATCGGATCGAGCAAGGAGGAGGAATTGGTCAAAGTGACAGTTGGGGACACGTGTCGCTGGATCCGTGCATCTCGGATCGCCGAAGACTAGCTCGTGCTTGAACAGGTCAGAGGCTTCGCTGTGCATCGGGGGATCAGATCGGCCTGTGCTGGGTAGTAGTGTATGTACGGATCGAGTCGTGTAGAAGTGGTCGGATCGCCGATGCAATGGGGGCGATCCGATGGGGGGCGATCCGTGAGGGACGACCCTCTGATGCGATCCGATTCTTCATGGACTTAAGGAACGTAGTTTCATACTTTCTTCTTGCGAGTGAATCTTGGTGGCTTGGTCAAAAAAAGTAGCCAACATTTTGCCCCATCGAAGTATGTTTTATCGATGATGGAACATGCTTCGAAACTGCAAATAAATTTATTTTCATAAAGAGATGCAAATCAATGGTGGCGTCTATTCAAAAGGCCATATTATTTACGGAAAGTTGTCCCTTTGCTCGCTATAAATATCGGATAAATCTTTAATAGTTTCCCTGTTTATTGGACAATTCTTTTCTGGGATCTTTCAGAGTCTTCATCATCGAATCTACCAGGTGCATTTTTGAATTTTCTATGATCATTTCTGAATTTTCATTCCTGTCGGTCATTTATCGGTTCGGATCGCATGTGCGAGTCACGGTCCGTTAGCAAGTCGTTCGCCTCGTCCTTTGGTGAGGCATTTGGGCCTCTTCACGGAACGAGGTGGGCTTCTCTCCGAGACGTGGTGGGCTTTTGGTTCGTGGCCCCACCTATTTTCACGGATCGAATAAGACAAAAAAGGGAGAGACTAACGGTCGCCCCTTTGCCTATATAAATCGATCCTCACCCTCATTCTTCTCCTCTTCTTTCTTCTTTCGCAGCCGCCGCCAATTTTCTTGAGAGAAAACCCTAACTTTGATTTCCAAATTTCCAACCGATTTCAAACTTTAAGAAGGTAATTAAACAGCTTTTCTTTAGTTTCTATCGTGTTCGCACTGGTTTAGAGAGTGGAGACAACGGAGTTTTGTAGGATTTGGTGATAGTAAACGCGAACGTGCCTGGTTCGATTCCATGGATTTAAGGGTGAAGAGGAGAGTTGAGGAAGAAGGAAGGGATGACCAGGTCGGTTCGTGGGCGAGGCCCGAGTTCGAAGCGATGGTGAGGCGAGGGGAGAGGGAACGGAACTGGAATGTTGATTTGGCTAGTGGGTCGGATCGCGGAAATGGCAAGGCTACAGTTCGTGAGGAACTAGACGCGAGTGTCAGATCGTGGAGATAGTGGAGCTTCGGGTCGTGGAGAATGGGGGGCGATGCGGATCGCTAAGATACCATCGCGATCCGTCTGGATGAATTGGTGCGCTTCACGATTCAATGCCTTTCCATGATCTAGTACCCTTCCGCGTACCGAGTCCTTTACCACGATCCGACCATATGTCGCGATCCGAACCTGCCCCGCGATCCGTCTGACGAACAATCTGATGCACACGCTGACTGAATAATATGATGCAACTTTAACAAATCGATGGACAGTTAGGTTAGAGCCTTTGAGACGAACATTCCGGATTGAACAAATGCATAATCTACCAACCGAACAACAACCAATGTCTAGATGATTTTGTTGACCTTTGTACTTTTCTTTAATGCACGCACAAGCACACACCGGCACTTGCACAAGGGGGACGGGTAGTTTTAATCTTATTTCTCATGTTTACTCGCCTAAACAGTAATGTCGGATAATCATTCCTCTTCAAGATCCGACACAGAAATGGATCCCGAGGTGCCTGAGCGCCACAACCCCGAGGTCCCTCCAATTAACCCAGAGGGCGAAGATTCTGGATCCGAATATGAGGCAACGGAATCGGATCCATCTGAAAGTACTTCACTTAATGAAGAGTCAGAAGTAGACGGGCGAGCTCCCGACGAGATTCCTGACGCACTTGGGATAGAGAAATTTACTGATTCTTTAGCTTCCAAACTCGATGACATAAAGCTGAAGAGAATTTGCTTAAGACATGGGATCCCCTGGGATGATGTAAGGACATCCGGCAGCGAAGATAGCCTCACTTAGCTCCGGAAGGGTATATGACAGTCAGCCGACTCATGTGCTGGGTAGGAGCTATTCCTCCGTTTCCTCCAATCGTCATTGAGACCTTAAAACGATTGAGTATCGCTCCGATGCAGCTTCATCCTAACGCCTACGCGGCTCTATACACTATATATCGCATACGCGGAGATCTTGCATACCAAGCTCACATTTAAAGATTTAAAATTCTTTTATCTTTTCAAGCATCGCTCCTCGGCAACCTCAAATTTCTCTTTCTTCGAATCGGTAGCGAATAGGAAGGTTCTGTATGACGGATACAGCAATATAGGGGATCCCAAGTCCGATTGGTTCTACATAAAGAGACAGGCTGGGTGCTCAAGAAGATGGCTTAAATCAAGTAAACTTTAATCTTTTGACTGAATATCTTGCTTAAGAAATCGAAGCATTAACATCCCCCTTTTTTTTGTTTTAAGCAGATCACGTCTTTCCCAAGACGGAAGGCTTGGTATGCAATAATCGATTGTCTATTCTTCTACAAAGCAGATCTGATTTTCTAAGGATCAAGAAGTGTATTACTGATGAAAATCTTCACAAGCATCGCCTTCTGGATATAAGGTTTGGACTTGGTGCAGGCGGCAAACCCGACAAATACGTGCCCCCAACGGAGGGAGAAGGAACATCACGGGCAGCAGAAACAATTAAATTCCGTAAGAGTCCTTCCCCGATAATTATCCAGGATGACGAGGACCTAAACATATATAGAGGGGATGAGGCCCGTGGTGACAAGTCTAAGGAAATCCCAGTCTCTCCAGGGGGTTTCCCCTCAAGGGCCTCTCTTCCGATCGAACCTGCTGCTCCCGATGATTTAACAGAAGAACAACTATTTAAAGAGATGAGCAAAATTCCTTTGCCTGATGATGTATATACAGAGGGGGACTTTGAAGGAGAGCCATTCTTCCCTGCTTCTGAGGAAACCACTGTTCCAGTTGGAGGACAAGAGACTACTCCGATGAGTCTGACTTCGGGCCCGGGTCTGTTAGGGGGAATTATATGGGATGCACAAATCACACGCACTGCCTGACCCCACACTTTTATATCAACAGTATTCAAGGTTTTAATGTGCTCTTTTTTTCTTTTACAGGAAGGATGTCTCGCAGACGGTCCTATTCTTATCGCTCTCTTCGTGAGGGCACACCCAGTCTTCATCCGAATCCCGAGCGTTCTCGCGGCCTTTCTCACAAGCCTATTTCTTCGCAATCCCGGTCTCCACCAAAATCAACCTCTGGCAAGCCTCCCAGTTATTCGGTACCACCTACAGGGGGAAAACAACTTCCTAAAGAGCTAACTTCTCCGAAGAGTGCACCCTCTCACAGCAGGTCATCAAAAAGACACTACGAGCCCAAGGATAAAAGCAAGGATCCAATCAAGGATTCTGAGAAGGAGAGTAGTGACGTTGTCCCTTCCAGCCAGCAAGATTTGGTTGCCCCCGGGTCACGAGATTACATCCATGGTCCCGAGACTCTAAGCTAGACTGGAAAAGTTGCGGGAGCAATTCCCCAACATCTTCTTCGAAAGGATGACGTTTGTTCCAGCCTTGGAACCAGTCCCTAGGAACTGGGATACTGAAGTCGTCGGGCACATTCGTCATGTAGCCAGACAGTATGAAGTGATGAAGAAACATGCGGTTAATCTTTCAGAGATCATCCGAACGCTTGAGATGGAAGCACATAGATCCAAGGTGAAGATAGATAACAATGAGAGGGCTAGGACAAAAATGGAGAAGGACTTGGAAGACGCTCAATCCCAACTTGCCTTAGCGCGGAGAGAGGCTGAAAATTATAAGACTGAATTGAAGAATGCTAAGAAACGCTTTCATTCTGAACTTGACTCAAATAGTCAAGAGAAAATGACCTTAAAGAAGGAGGTAGAAGATCTTAAAATGGCCAACATTGAGTTGAAGACGGCACAGGGCCATTTCGAAGCCGAGAGAGCTGCTTGGGAGGAAGAAAAAGCAAGTCTGAGAGATAGTCTAGCTTTGGCTGAAGCGGAAAAGGTAATTTTAAATGATCAAGTTGCGGATGCGGAGAGGCGCGCGACTCTCGCTGAAAAGAATGTAGAAAGTGCCTTTGAGATGGCTACTGCTTCTAATAACAAACTCCTCGAGAGAGAAAAGGATATCGAAGGGTTTGAAGAGATGATATTTGACTTCCTCGGCCACGTCCTTAAAACCCGTAACATCTCGTGGATCCCGGATTACCACGTTACTTTAACCAACTTATGGGATGCCATCGTCGAGGGTGAGAAGCAGAGATTAGGAGTTGAAGAGATTGACGAAGATGAACTGATGAAGACCATTCTGAGGGATAACGAACCCGAGGATCTGGCAGAAGGCCGTCGTCTAATTCAAGAAGAAATGGAGAAGGAGAGGGCCCTGGCTAAGGGCAAAAACAAGATTGACGAAGGTTCGAGCTCAGCTGTAGAGCCCAAGGCCTCCGGAGTTGAGGAATACCATCCTGATGATCCATTAATTCCTTTGGGCCTAACTCCTGTGGTTGTCGGAGCTTCTGCAGCTAGCCTAGATGGAGGATCAGCGAAAGGTATCTCCCTTTTTTCCCCACAATTTGTCAAAGCAATTGTGAATTGTCGTCGTCTGGTAGAGCAACCAATCGGATTAATAACATGTGTTCCCCATAATACAGGTGGCAAGCCCGTCGACAAGGATGTCGAGAAAAGGACAGAGGCGGAGAAGATTGTCGTCTCGCCTAGCGCCGGTGTTGATATACCGAAGCAGGCTGAAGGTACAACAGCAGAGAAAGGCGTCCTGGCACCCAGTGCTGATGCTCCCAAAGATGATGAAACCATCGAGGCCTTGAAAGATATGGACGGGCGTCATGTAGAGGATGAGGAGGATATCATTAGTACCAAAGAAGCCGAAGACGATGACGACGAAACTTTGGCTAACAGAAAAGCTAGGCAGGAAAATCAGCTGGCTTTAAAGAAGGTGGGACAAGAGCCTTTGAACGTAGCTCCTATCTCGGAGTTTAATCCCAAGACTGGGATGGTTCTGAAACTCCAGCCCAAATCCATCAGCAAACAGCTTCATTTTGCGAACCCTGATGATTTCCCAGCTTCCCTCACTGATAAAAGAAAGAGAAAGGAGGTGGAGGAGTATTCTGATGAGTCGGACGTTCCTCTTATAGACAAAAGGAAAAGAAAGAAGGGTGATCAATCCGATACTGACAAGGCGAGGCTGGAGAAGCAGAAACAGGAGAAGAAGTCCAAGCGTAAATATGATATTGTTGCTTGTCTATATTTTGTTTTTTTAGGCTTCCCGCTGGCCATGAAATGTAATTGTGAGACTGGCCCTCACTTTTGTTTTAGATTGTTCTTTACTTTGTAGGCTTGCAGTTTATAAATGAAAGTTTACCTTTTTTGCATCACCGTGTACCTGCATTTAATAAACTTTTCATGCTTAGTCATAGACCATCTGATTATAACTACAAACCAGTCAAGCAACAGAAAGAAAAATTTAAAAATTTCCGTGCTGCATCAAAGTTCATGTGTATATGTATATATGTATATGCCCCCAATCAATCGTTAACGTAGCGCCTGACTAGGGCTTATTAAGGATTGATTAACGTTGTCTGCACGTTGCCCCCTATTTCTGAATATGGGGGACTTAGAAAATTTAGCAAGATAACTGTCCTTATGGTGCTGAGTTTCCGGCACCTATCTCAGTGCTTAACCATAGACTCTCTTATACTCTCCTGGCGGTCGCCGATGTTAGAGTTTGAATTCAGCAGTTCAGTCGCTCCCGATCCTTCAGCGGGGCAAGAGCTCTTTCTCAGCTCTCAGCCGGAGACGCTTTTATACTCTCTCTCTGCTCTGGAGAGTTAGAGTTCGAGCTCAGCAGTTCAATCGCTCCCCGATCCTTCAGCGGGGCAAGAGCTCTTTCTCAGCGCTCAATCGGAGACGCTTTTATACTCTCTCTGCTCTGGAGAGTTAGAGTTCGAGCTCAGCAGTTCAATCGCTCCCCGATCCTTCAGCCGGGCAAGAGCTCTTTCTCAGCGCTCAATCGGAGACGCTTTTATACTCTCTTGGCAGTCGCCGAGGTTAGAGTTCCGTCAAGGCGGTTCCGATCATGGTACACCGTCATGACTTACGGACATCGCCTTCATGTCCGTTATGCTCTCTCTCGGCTCTGGAGAGTTAGAGCGCTGTCAATGATATGATTTACTTTATCGCACCCTCAGAGTTTTGACTGGTGATTGCATTCCATTCTGATGGAAGACACCTATAATTATACGCTTCTGGGATCGTTGCATGATTCACAACAATTTCCATAAAAATAGAAAGGCAGATAAATAATAGTGCAATAAAGGTAAACGACACAATATTTTTATAGTGGTTCGGTCGAATCATGACCTACGTCAACTTTATAATTTTTTGCTTTAAGAAATTGGACTATTCTAGGCAAGTCGTGCCTTGTACATTGTTCTTAATAAAGCAAAAGAACAGATCTGTCATCTTTACGTTAGGTACGGCCGTAAATGTTGGGCATTCCACACTCTGGGGATTTCCTTTCCATCTACGGTTGCTAGCTTGAAGGTTCCATTATCAAGCTTGCACAGAATGGAGTACGGTCCTTCCCACTTCGCACCCATATGAGTTCGGGCTGGAAAGACACGCTTCAGAACCAAGTCTCCGGGTTCCAAGGTTCGGGCTCGAACCTTTTTGTTGTAGTATCGGGCGACCTGTTGTTTGCATCTCAAGGCACGCAGGTCTGCTTCGTCCCTCTTTTCTTCGATCATATCCAGGGATTCAAGGAGCAATTCGTTATTAGTCATCGGATCGTAATAAGTCACTCGGTGAGAAGGTACTTTTATCTCAATCGGGGTGACTGCTTCTGCTCCAAAAGCAAGGGAGAAAGGGGTATGTCCTGTTGCCGATTTATACGTTGTCCTGTAGGCCCATAATGCTAAGGGTAATTCATCAGCCCACATGGCTCTGGCCCGTTTCAGTCTTCTTTTCAGAATGGACTTAATCACTTTATTCGCCGCTTCGACTTGTCCGTTCGATTGCGAGTGCGCCACAGAGGTGTACCGTTTCTCAATGTGGTATTTCTGGCAGAAGTCTCTGAATTCAGTGTTATCGAACTGAGTTCCGTTATCAGTTATAACAATCTTTGGAATCCCAAATCGACAGATGATGTTTCTAACGACAAAATTGATCACTCGTTTGGTTGTGATTGTAGTCAGTGGCTCAGCCTCGACCCACTTAGTGAAATAATCTACGGCTACAATAGCGAACTTCACTCCGCCCCTAGCTATGGGGAGACTTCCGATGATATCAATTCCCCACATAGCGAAAGGTCATGGGCTCGTCATTGTTTTTAACTGATTAGGAGGTGCTCTAGGTATCTTTGAAAATCTCTGGCACGCATCACACCGTCGTGCGTATTTCGCCGCATCCTTGTTTATGGTAGGCCAGAAATAACCATGCCGCAACACCTTTTTCGCCAATGTTTGCCCTCCAGTGTGATCGCCGCATTCACCTTCATGTACCTCCTGCAGCACACGTTTGATGTCGTCATGAGCTATACACCGGAGAAGAGGCATTGAAAATCCCTGTCTGTAAAGAACTCCGCCTTGTAGAACGTATCGGGCAGCTTTACGAATTACTTTACGCCTCTCGCTTTTCTTGGTCGGAAGCGTTCCATTCATCAAGAAATTCTTTAGAGGGGTCATCCATGACTCCCTTTCTGGTTCCATCTCTAGTACCGAATCAATTTCCATCTGATCTATACTAGGAGACCGAAGTACTTCGACTGGGGCTAGCCCGGTCTCTTCAGGATCGTCGGAACTAGCCATCTTTGCCAACTTATCCGCCTGTTGATTCTCTGATCGCGGAATATGAGATATGCTGTAGTGATCGAAGTCGTTCAGCAACTCCTTCACTTTCTTCAAGTATAAAATCAATCTTGCACTTTTGGCTTGGAATTTTCCAGTAACCTGGTTCACAACTAACTTGGAGTCGCAAAAGACGTCCAGCTTTGTGATTTCCAACTCCTTTGCGATCCTTAGTCCGGCTATCAGGGCTTCATATTCGGAGTCGTTGTTAGTGGCGTGAAACTCCATCCGGATAGCATAGGATATCAGCCGTTTCTCGGAAGTTTCAAGCACTACTCCAACGCCGGATCTCTTGTCATTCCTAGCGCCATCAGTATACAATCTTCAGGCACTGGGGTCGAGAAGTAATTTTGAAGGGTCAACTTCTTCGTTTGCTATATCTTCCTCCGGGACGGTAAACTCTGCTATGAAGTCGGCTATCACTTGCCCCCGTATTGACCGTCGGGGCTGAAAGTTCAGATCAAATTGGCTTAACTCAATGTTCCATTTGAGTAGTCTTCCAGACGCTTCTGGTCTCTGTAGAACTTGCTTGAGTGGATGATCAGTGTATACGGTAATGGGATGAGCCTGAAAATAATGTCGAAGCTTTCTAGAGGCGATCAGCAAACTATACGCCAACTTTTCTATCCTTGGATAATTACGCTCTGCTGCCGTCAATTTTTTGCTCACGTAATACACAGGTCTTTGAACTTTATCTTCTTCTCTTACCAACGCTGAGCTGATCGCGTGGGACGATACTGCCAAGTACACGAATAAGTCCTCGTGATCCAATGGCTTAGATAATATCAGAGGTTTCTCCAGGTGTCTCAGCAAGTTCTGAAACGCTTCTACGCAGTCAGGCGTCCATTTGAAGTGGCGTTTTCCTCGCTTTATCAATTCGAAGAATGAGATGCATTTGTCCGTAGCCCTGGAGATAAATCTGCTTAGTGCGGCTACTTTTCCTGCAAGGCTTTGCACATCTTTAATCTGCCTAGGTTCCTGAATGTCTCTGATTGCTGCGATCTGGTCTGGATTAATCTCAATCCCACGAGAACTGACGATGAATCCCAAGAATTTTCCGGAGGCGACCCCGAATGAACATTTTGTTGGGTTGAGTTTCATCCCGTACTTTCGAAGAATGCCAAACATCTCTGCCAAGTCCGTAGTGTGATTAGAGGATTGCTTGGACTTAACCAACATGTCGTCAACGTATGCTTCCATTGTTTTTCCAATCTGGTTATAGAACATTCTGTTCACTAACCATTGATATGTAGCGCCTGCGTTCTTCAAGCCAAAGGGCATTACCACGTAGCAGTATAACCCCAAATCCGTAATAAAGCTAGTGTGTTCTTGATCTGGGACGTGCATTGGAATCTGGTTATATCCTGAATAAGCATCCATAAATGAGAGAAGTCCATGGCCTGCCGTTGAGTCCACCAACTGATCGATCCGGGGTAACGGAAACTGTCTTTTGGGCAGGCTTTATTCAAATCCGAGAAATCGATACACGTTCGCCACTTCCCATTGGCCTTCTTTACCAGGACTGGATTTGAAATCCAATCTGGATAGATTGAGTCTCTGATAAATCCATTACTTTTTAGCTTTTCAACTTATTCTTTCAAGGCAGCGGACCTCTCTGGGCCCAGCATTCGCCTTTTTTGTTTTACAGGAGGATGCTTAGGGTTAATGCTTAATGAATGACTCATGATTGTTGGAGATATACCGCACATGTCTGCGTGGGTCCAAGCAAATACATCCAAATTATTTTTTAAGAAATTCGTCAGTTCTTTAGCTAAATTCGAATTTAACTGGGATCCAATCTTAAGGACCTTCTCTGGGTCACTATCATCGATTGGTACATCCACAGTTGTCTCGTTGGGAGTCGCTATTCTACCCCCAGGTTCTTTGTCCTCTCTGGGATCTATATCATCGGGCAATTCTCTGGGCGACTCTCCTACGGTTATTCTCTTTAATTGCTATAAGGTTTCCGCCCTTGCGGGGGGAAAAGCGCCCTTGGTTTCTATGTCCCCTCCATTGCAGAGTAGCTTTAGCTCTGCAACATAACATGCTCGTGCGGCAACCTGATCTCCTCTAACAATACCAACACCAGCTTCCGTAGGAAATTTCAATAATAAGCACCAGGGGGCTATACAGGCTCTAAACTTTGCGACGGCCGGTCGGCCCAAGAAGGCATTATAGGGTGATTCAATATTCAAAACCACGAAGGGAAGGATTCTCACTCTCTGGCGTTCTCCTTCCCCAAGCGTAACTGGTAGCTCTACATAATCCATTGGAGCGGTGGATGCTCCGTTAAATCCACGGATCCATCCTTGACAGCGCTTCAAGTCTTTTATCTCGAGGTTCATCTGATCGAATGTCTTTTTGAAAAGAATGTTGACGGAACTCCCGTTATCCACCAAGACTTTATGAACAGTGGTCGGGCCAATAGGTACTGTGATTACAAATGGATCTTCAGTCGGAGCATGAACTCCAATGCTTTCTCGTTCACGGAAAACGACATCGTCGGACATCATCTTTTGTTGCTTTACCGGGACGTTGTCCTCAGGGTTGCTACATTCCCCTACCTCGAGGTGTTGCTTGGCTGCATTGACATACTGATCCAATGCCTTAGAACCGTGTTCGGCTAGATAAAACCCTCCGATTACGGTATTGATAACAAGGTCCTTTCCCTTTTGCTGGGCAGTTGGCCTGACAGCAGGTTGATTCTGGTTTTGATTTGGGGTCTGTACGGCTTGCCCCGTCTCTGGGTGTCACTCTGTATTCATCCAATTTTCCTTCTCGGAGAAGCCTCTCGACTACATCTCTTAGGTGACGACATTCATTTGTCGAATGGCCATGAATCTGATGAAAGAGACAAAACTTCCCCGTTTCACGTTCTTTCTCCGTCGACTCTCTGGGAGGAGGCCTTTTATTTTGGAGGACGTTGTACGAATCCATGAAGATATTCTCCAATGTATCATTTATTGGCGTATAACTCTCAAAAGACCTGGGACGAGTCCTCTGGGAGTCGTTCCCTCGATTCCTCTTCCGGTTGTTGCCATTACTGTTATTATCATTGTTTCCTGACTGACAACCACCCTGATTCCGATTTCCGACATTAACCTCGACCTTCCCCGAGCTGTCTCCTGTCTGCTTAATGGCGACATTGCTCTGGATTTCCTCTTTATCGGCCGTTTTTGCCTTTCGGTTAGCATACACTTCCTCCTGGCGTAAGTGTACGTTAGCTTTTTCGTAGAATAACTCTCTAGTATGAGGTGGTCAGATATCTCCCAAATTCGGTGCCTTTATCTACCCCATCAATTAGGACTGCCACAACCGTTGGCTCATGAGGATCTTTGACTTCAGTAGCGGCCAGGTTGAAACGGTCTAGATACACCCTCAAACTCTCGCCTGGTCGTTGCTTGACAAGAAACAAGTCAATCACACTCTTCGTCTTTTGTGCATAGATGCGGAACTGTTCCACGAACATTTCACTCAACTCCCTGAAGCTGGAAATTGATCTCGCTGGTAAGCGAGTAAACCATAATAATGCTACATCCTCCAAGAATATGGGAAATGCTTTGCACTTGACAGCGTCAGAGGCTGCGGCAGCGGTCATTGACCAAAAATATCTCATCAGATGCTGGACGGGATCAGATCTACCCGCGTAACGATTCATCTGCGGCATGTTGAAGCGCCTCGGGAACGTTGCATCTAAAATGTCATCAGTGAAAGAAGTGTGATTGCGGTCAATTCCCCAATCTTCATTCCGTTGTCCACGGCTATCTGCCAGAATTCGATGGATCATAGCTGCAACATTTGCACTGGTCAGTGGAGGCTCGGGGTCAGCGCTTCTTGCTCGGTGGGGTTCTCAAATCTCTCTTTCAGGAGCAGTCGCGAAATCCGGGGCTCAGATTGGGCTTCGCCGTCCCCTGTTACCATGAGCATTTGTACGGCGACGGGGCTGAGGTAATCTGTTCTGTACAGGGCTGTCCACACCTCGAGCTCTGGGAGTTGCGGCGTGATCGTTCACATTGCGGTTTGAGGGCCCTGCACCCAGTGCCTCTTCTTCCCGTGATGGCAGGGTTCCAAATCGGAGCTGCTCTATGTTTTCAGGCCTCTCGTATGGTCGCCGCGGAGGTCTCGGCGATTCCTCTGACGAAGAAGAGTATTCTGGGGTGAGCGGACGAACTGGGGGCGTCCTTTGCCTTGCGAGATCATTAAGCCTTATATCCATCGCAGTCAAGTTCTGTCGGAACGGAGCTTTCCTGCCTTTGAGCAGCCAATTCATCAAACAGCCTCTCCCACATTTCGGAAAAGCGAGAAAGGTCCCCCTCGGTATCGGGAGCAGAAGGGTCATATTAATCATCATCATTTTCTCTTATGCGCAAAGAGCTTGTGCCAGGTCGAGCGGAGGGGTCAGGACGGTAGGAGCGTGCCATAGGCTCCTTTCCAGGTCGGGTTGTAGTCTGGTCATCAATTTGGATCGCTGTGGATCGAGGGTGGTGGCTCGCAGCGCCCTCCTGGGATCGGTTCGTGGTCACGGTATGCGGAGGATTCGGAGCGTTATCACGGGATCGAGTAACAATCCCTCCAGCTTCGCGGTTCGTAGCGCCACCCTCAAGTCGGATCGTGGCACCTATATTGGTTCGGGTCGCCCCCCTGTCCTCGCGATCCGTGACCCCCTCAACGACCTGCTCGTGTGCACTTTTGCCAACCATTTCATTCGCGACTTCATTCGCCTGCGAAGCTCGCACTTCCTTAGACTTCTTTCCAGCCATGATATCAAACGTCGTAGGAATCTTTAAAAATCTGAACAGTGAAGTTTTGGGACTGTTTTCTCAGTGAAAGCACCAAAATGTTAGATCAAAATTTGGACCCAACACCCAAATTGTTCTGATTCGTAAAGAATTATATCTGGAGAATGAAGAAAAAGCAGAAAACACACAGAATTTATAGTGGTTCGGCGTTAACGAGCCTACGTCCACTTTATATGTTATCGATTATACTTTGAATGCTAGTACAATCAATGATTTCTCTCAAACTCACTTTTACAATTGTAATTTCTCTCAGTAATCTCGTAACAAAACTGACAAGAAATAGTGGTATGACAGTAATGACGGAATCAGTGCTCAATACTGCCAAAAGATCCCAAAAAATGCCAAACTCTGGGCTATTTATAGCTGATTTTGTCAGGCGGATCGCGGTCATACGTGGCACAGATCCCGAGAATATCGGATCGTATCGCAGCTTGATGAAGAATTAGTCAAATTAGCCGTTGTGGACAGGTGTCGCGATTCCCTTAAATATCGGATCGAGCAAGGAGGAGGAATTGGTCAAAGTGACAGTTGGGAACACGTGTCGCTGGATCCGTGCATCTCGGATCGCCGAAGACTAGCTCGTGCTTGAACAGGTCAGAGGCTTCGCTGTGCATCGGGGGATCGGATCGGTCTGTGCTGGGTAGTAGTGTATGTACGGATCGAGTCTTGTAGAAGTGGTCGAATCGCCGATGCAATGGGGGCGATCCGATGGGGGGCGATCCGTGAGGGGCGACCCTCTGATGCGATCCGATTCTTCATGGACTTAAGGAACGTAGTTTCATACTTTCTTCTTGCGAGTGAACCTTGGTGGCTTGGTCAAAAAAGCTAGCCAACAAGGTTACATCGTGCTTTTGTTCTTCTGACATTCTAATCCAAATTAATGCACACAATATTCTTTGCACTGCAGTGATCAGAGTTTGCAAATAACCGATCTAATGCATACAACAATTTTCTCACTTGCATATATAAATATTTCTCTGATTTTCCATCAGAGTTTTTATTATCTATGACTTAGGTTGTTTTTGAATTTTTCTTACTCATTTTGGAATCATGAACTTGTGTTTGGTATTCGGTTAATTTTATTTCCAATGATGCAGCTGTCACTCTAGACTTCACTAGGTCCCAGGTTGTTGCTGCTGTTCCTGGAACATTTTTCTGTGCTTGGTATGCATCACAGAAGCACTGGTTGGCGAACAACGTTTTAGGACTTGCATTTTGTGTCCAGGTTTGCTTATGCAGTGTACTTTCAAATGTTCGGTTTAACCATTTCTTAGTGCACAATTACATGCTTTTTGTTGATCCTTACAATACAAAGAGGCATCCTTGAACAGCATCCCATTGGTTGAATATCAAATACTCATTTTTAGGAGATGCAGGAAAACATGAGTAGCAGCACATGTTTGTGCATCAAATGTAAATGCGCAAGCATCCTAACTTTATCTTACAAGCAGTATTTCAGTATTTGTTACCCAAGCAAAAAAATCAAGTGAAGTGCTAATTAGATGGCATAGAACATAAATGCATCTCTATTGTAACAAGAAAGTTTCATTTAGGTAAAGACCGATAATTAGATGGCATAGCACATACATGCATCTCTACTGTAGGATTATTAGGTTTATCTCAAGATACTAATATATGCTATATGAGTTGAAGAATGAAAGGATTCGATTCCAACTGCTTTGGGCAATGCCGTCTAACAAAGCTTTTATGTTTATAGGGAATTGAAATGCTATCTCTGGGTTCATTCAAGATTGGAGCTATCCTTCTGGTAATTTTTTACCTTCATATCATCCAAACATACGTTAAAATCATTAGCATGATCACTATGAATCTTAGTGTTCCATGCATGCTTGTATGACGTTTCTACATTAATTTTCCTCAAATTGTATCATCACGTCCTTTGATGCTATTAAGCTTCACTGTGTCCTCTGCATTACATTTAGATTGTATGTGACTGATGACATTTGTTGTCTATATAGCCAAGTTTGTGACATTTTAGATAGTAATTTAAAATAGGTTGTCAACCATATTTACTAATCAGAAACTCAATAGGAATTAATCTTTTATGTATCATTTCTTATTTCTACACTGTTTTCACATAACCATGTCTATCATATTTAACTATCTCCATTTCGTAATGTCGTAAACATGCAACGCTTCAATTAGATTTATTTATTTTTGCTGGTAATTCAATCAATGAACGTTGCTATATAACTTTTACTCTTCTTTTTAGGTTGGACTCTTTTTCTATGATATCTTCTGGGTTTTTTTCACTCCTGTTATGGTCAGTGTCGCCAAATCGTTTGATGCTCCTATAAAGGTTTGTTTTTGCCTATTAGTTTATATTTTTTCTTTTACTTATTTTTTGACATGTTACTGTGTATGTTCTCATTGCAAAAAAACAATGGTTTTAGCAGAAGTGTTCATACTTTACAGTGTTTTTAATCGAAAGTGTAACAAGAACAGCTATCAAACTCTAATTGCTCATCTAAGAGTGTTTACTGGAACAAGTAGAGTTAAGATCTGGGATCACGTTAGGCATTTGCATCATAAGCATTATAATGCTATTTTCATGCAGCTTTTGTTTCCAACATCAGATTCTACTCGTCCATTCTCTATGCTTGGTCTTGGCGATATCGTAATACCAGGTATAAGTTTCATAATTGTACAGTAATAGAATCATTTTTTATAGTTGTTTTAACCCGTTTGAATGCTTCTTTTAAATTTCCTAACTTTTTATGGTCTGTTTGTTACATGACTGGAAATGTTGTATGTGTTGATGTTTTTTTTTTAAAAATATTTTTACTATAAGAAAAGAAAATGCATTTCTTTTTAATGCAGTTTGGCGCATGTATAGAAAAATGCTGGTTGCACTTGATGTCGTAAAACACTGTCGTGTAATGAAAGTATATAGCTTCAGGGTTTTTCCGGTCAAATGATATAACAGAATTTGAGTTGAGAAATATCAAAAAGTCCGACAATGGAAACAGTTTACTGTAACATGAGCATTATTTGCTGTGAAAAAAGTGAGAAAAAAAAGGAGGGGGAAGAATAAGAAAGCTTTATGCATATGACTTATCACTAAGCTACACAGAAGGTTTCATACCGAATTTGATAAGTATAGATTGTAATATTGCTTTAAATATGTCCTTTTAAAATAAAAATAAAAATTAAATACGTCCTTTTAAAACAAAAATAAAAATTCCTAGTGAGTATTAATTAGAACCGGCGGTCTTGTACAGTGATCTTTAAGACCATAAGGTCCATTGTCAAAAATCTTAAAATCCTACTATTTGGACTCCGCTTCCACTTTATACCTCAAATTTCAGTCCAGTGGCTGATTTATGCAAAATCACTCAATTCATTTTCAAATAAAAAATATCAAGATACTTGATTAAATCAACTTTTTAAACTTATTATTTCCTAAATGAAGAAAGATGGAACAAAATAATGTTCAGATACTTGATTAGAACTTTGCATCCAGCTAATCATCGAATCCATGTAGGAATAAAAAATACCAACACCTTAGTAAATCAACAGTTAAAGCTTCATGGTATCTGAATGAAAAAAAGATGGAACAAGAAATAAAACAAAGTTATAGGTTTAGATGTAGAAGCTTGAACATCAAAATTACTTTTCGAAATATAAATTGGGGAAGAAACGTGCTTTTACGTAAATGAGTATTCTGAACCTTTTTTTGGGCCAAGCTTTCCAGCAAAGTGTGTATCCATATTAAGCTATGAATACAATTTGAACCTACAACTTGTATCCAGTTGTGAAAACTTCATAAATATACCATATTTTCTAGTCTTAAAATGTGATGGAGTTCCTTGAAGAAATATTTAACTAGATTTGCTTTCTACATTAAATTTAGATGGATATCTTTCTTTTCAGGTATATTTGTTGCCTTAGCGTTACGCTTTGATGTATCTAGAGGAAAACAAAACCGCTACTTCAACAGTGCTTTCTTTGGATATGCACTTGGTTTGATTGTCACTATAATTATTATGAATTGGTTTCAAGCTGCTCAGGTGAAATATATAATTATTGGAAAATCATTTATGGTTCTACTTTGATTTAAAGTTTGTACTTGTGTTTTGTTACTTACTTTACTTTTCCAGCCTGCACTTCTATACATTGTACCTGGGGTTATCGGATCTTTGGCTGCTCACTGCTTGTGCAATGGAGAAGTAAAATCGGTACGTTATTTCTTATAATTATTAAATTTGTTATGTAAATGCATAGTCAGTTTTTAAAATTATGAAGCTTTGGATAAACATAAAAAATCCAAGGCTTTTATGCCATGAAGGTAAAATTTCGACCTAATTTAATTTATTTTTGGTCGAAAATGACATCACATGCAATTTTTTGCTGCAAATTTATTTTTTATGGTTGTTGTGTTGTCAATAATATCTGAAATTTCATTTTCAGTAGTTAATATTATCTACTCAATTAATCTTGTATCATACTGCTACAAAAATGTGATTTAATACTTTTATATTTTCTAAAATTGTTTACATGATGTATCAATTCTCCTACTGAATGCCATTTAGATAAATTAAAGTTGCTTTCTACCAGTGGTTTCAAATTGTTGCAGTGTATTTAAAATGAAAAAAAAAGGAAAAAGAACAAACTATTTACACTGGTGCCACTCCTAATCTGAAGTATAAAAAGAACGAAATTGTGTTAGTATAAAATGCTGATTCGACGATATGACATATACAAGTTATTACTTTTGTATATTGTTCCAAATTGGTGGAAAATCTTCCATATTTAAACGCCTCTTGTCCATCGTGTAATTTTCTTTTGAAATTTCAGATTTCAGATTGCAATTTTGTATTTCTAATTTTACGTTTTTTCAGCTATTGGCTTATGATGAGTCAAAGAAGACCGAACCCGAAAGCGATGGCTCGCAATCTTCGTCAGACTCTGAAAATGATAATGGGAAGGAAGAATGACCAAAAAGAAATTACAGTGTTGTAAAACATTTTTTGGAAATGACTGATTTACCTTTTAGTCTAGGAACATCACTGTTTGTATGCTAGATTTAGCTAGTCTAGTGATATTGATAATTTAATATATTATTACGTGCTTTTCTAAATATAAGATGTTTTAAGAAGTTTGGTGTGTTTCAAAATATAAGATGTTTAAGGTTTTAATGCTTTTTTTAAATCCGTGATTCATAATAAATGATGAGATTTTTTATATATCTATTCATATTTTAATCACTAATTGTGCACGAAAAGCTAATTTAAAAGCGACTTAATTTGAATATGGATTTAACCACTATTAATTGATTTCTTAATTCTTATGCAAACAAGTAAAACATCTTACATTAAGAAATGGAGGAAGTATTATTATGTTGATTACTATGACGCATTGCTTGTTACGTTTTAATGCACTACAGTCGTGTACGTTGTCAGTCCCGTTCATGTTTTTCGTTGACGTCATTTCTTAGACTAAAAGATTCTTCTTTTTATGTCAATTTAGTTAGTTTTTAAATATTATCACTTGTTTGTAAATTAATAACAAATTTAGCTCTGTGTTGATCAATTTAATGTCGAATTGTTCGAAACACAATCGGTGTATCTTTTACTTTTCTTGTGGTGTTATTCCAAAAAAGAAAAAAAAAACAATATGGTTGATATTTAAAATGTGGCCATCGAGTAACATTTCAAATTTCACCAATTTCCTGAACTAAAAGACAAATCCTTCTTTTTTTCTTTCATTCTACGTTTTATCAAAATTTAACAAA
This sequence comes from Allium sativum, assembly GCA_030737875.1. Lineage (NCBI taxonomy): Eukaryota > Viridiplantae > Streptophyta > Magnoliopsida > Asparagales > Amaryllidaceae > Allium > Allium sativum. The sequence continues at coordinate 432,712,344 of CM060925.1, read as the reverse complement.
AAACTTGAAATCCTCTTCATTATCTTTTTCAAAAATTTCTTATGTTTCATGTTAAATTCAATTGAAACTAGCATCTTAAGAAATGTGCTTTTAAGGGTAACAGTATCAGATCAATTAAGGTATGAATTTCCAAACCTTAATTTCTATGGTAGGTTTAAATATGAAAATCGGCTATGTTAAAACCAAAATTTGATTTCAACACCAAAGGTGTTATAGAAACACTTCACCAAATGTAGAAAATGGAGCCACATAATTCAAAGTAAAGTGCAAAAAAGTAAGAACAAAGATATTTTTAGAGTGGTTCGGTCAATTTAGACCTACGTCCACTATGGTAGCAATTCTCATTAGCACATTTGAGTTTACAAAATACATGATTTGATTCACTTCATTCATTTTGTGATATTTCTCTCTTTTCTCTCTCTCTCTTTACGATCTAAATTTCACTTGAATTTGCAAAGGAATTGACAAGATCTCTTGCTTTGTGATGGTGGATGTATGAATCTTCGATCACTATAGCAATTGAACGATCTCCATGGATTCCGTAGTGATTTAGCGCTAGATCTAAGCTTTAGAGAGGATTAGCGGAGATTAGAGATCACTTGAATTATGTTGGAGAGATTTATAATGTAGTTATTTGGTGAAGTGTTTCCATAACACCTTTGGTGTTGAAATCAAATTTTGGTTTTAACATTTGGTGCGCACCGTGGGGCCGCGTTCGCACCTCTCTCAAATTTAAGAGCTTTCCATTGAAGTTCTAAGCCTACTTCTACCATAGATTCTACAAGTCTAAGATCTAGGCCAATTGACCAAATTCGAAGCCTTGTCCGAAATAATGGTTAAATCTAAGAAAACCGCAAGTAAAACTGTCGGGGAAAACGACAATGTTGCTAACAATAAAGCTACTCCACTTACCAACCGCTTTGAAATTGAAGAAAATTCAATAGCCGGAGTGACTAGAGCCGAACTAGATGTTGTTGTCGCCAATTTAAATCAACGCATGGAAACTTCAAAAGCCTTGATAGATGCTAATGATGCTTTAATGGAGAAGATGAATGCTCTTCTAAACGCTCAAGCAAATCCTGCTCCTCCTCAAAAGGTTCATGTCAAACTCGAAGAGCACACAAATTCGGTAGCTTCTGATCATCATCGTAATGATAATATGGAAGGCCTCAATGGATGAGAAAGCGATAGGAACGAAGCTGAGATTCAGGATTCAAAGCCGAAAGCTAAAAGCCATTCCGATCGAAATACCCGATGAGTTGCAAGTCCCGCCAAGGGGGCACCTCCCAAAAGTGGAGGTGAAAGGCCTAGATCCTTTAATCGCGATCGCTCGCTAAGGCGAGCATCCGGAAAAGAGATCGAAGACCGCTCTCCGGAATGACACAACTCGAAGGAATATATCGCGAATATGGTAAAGCAAATCGTGAAAGATAACATGGCCCGCAATGACAGTGGAAGAGAATGAGACTTCTCCCCCAACAAAAATTCATTCATAAAGAGAATCTGCAAAGTTGAGTTCCCTAAAAAGTTCACCCATCCTACTCTGCCTCCCTACAACGGAACTACTGATCCTAATCACTTCCTGTATAGATATGAATGGTACATGAATGCAGCCAAAGCAACGGACGAGATCAAAAGCTTGTGCTTCTCTCTCTATCTGGAAGATGTCGCATCATTATGGTTCACAAGGTTGCCACCCGAATCTGTCGACCAATTCGATGATTTGATTCTGAAATTCAAGGAGCAATTCAGACTGCAAGCTACGAAGGCTAAGGATGTTATTTCTCTGACATCAATGAAGTAGAATCCGGGAGAACCTGTTAAAGCCTTCCTCAAGAGATTCCATATTACTTTGTCCGAAGTGGGAAATCCTGAGCCCCACATGATCCTAATGTCTCTAATTGGCGCCATAAATGAGAAGAGCGACTTTGGTAGATGAATCAAAATGAAAGAGCCAAACACGCTTGAAAAATTCTATAAAAAAGCAGAGGAGTATATGTGAATGGACAATAATCCTGTGCCTCTTCAGATTCGAACCCACTTCTTGAAGCTCCCAAAAATGTTGCTACTCAATACACTCAGAAAAATCCAGGAGGTCAGAAAAGAGGAAACGACGGGAAAGACAATCGAGATGGCAAGAAAACTCGCTTCTTTACTCCCGCTGAATTTACCCCTCTAAATAATACTCCGGAAAACATCTACCTCGCTACCAAAGATGCAGAACACTATCCAGAGCCATCATTGCTGAATATTTCCAAGAAAGCAGCGAATTCTGGTGAATTATGTCACTTTCATAATCAACCTGGGCATGCCACTAATGAATGCCGACACTTAAAGAACCTCATCGAGGAGATGATGAGGAAAAATAGGCTACAATAGTATGTAAAAGATCCACAAGCTTCAAATTCTTCTCCAGCATCTCAAGGGGAAAGTGCACCCACAAATCAAATCGGTCCAAGTAATGAAACTCCAGCACAAGTTAATACAAGGCCGATCATTAACTGACTAACGTTGATTGGCACTTCAATCTAAACGGCTAATCATCATCGCCACCACTTTATTCCATGCTTTACTTCATGTTGTATTTGAATTTCATGTAACAGTCTGTAATATTTTACAAATGCTGTACTGAACAATTAGCTCTGTGATTTGGAGCATATCTACCTGAATAAATTTCTTGCTTGCAAAATTTTATGTCAAATCAAAACTTGCTTAAAAGACGATTTCATATTGCAGGCCATCTGTCGAGCGCTTGTTCCTTTAAAATCTGACGAAACATAGCGACCCCAACAACACTAATTCAAACGTCGAATGCTGTAAGTATCAACACGCACAAATGCGGAAATATAAAAGCTTCGCCTTGAAAAGTGAATGGAAAGAGTCGCAAAGATTCAAATAGCGAACAAGCGCCACGACAAGCAAATAAGAGGGTTGTAACTTTTGCCGAAAGGGCATTCTCCCGAATTAGAGATCCAAGGTCTCAGTTCCTAAATTGAGATAGTCTGCCAAGTCAAGTGTCCGACAAAGGAACTGACGCTAGCCCCATGAAATGATATAACGAGAAAACCCTCCACAATAAAGCAAACACTTCCCGAGTGAAGTGCAAAGACCTCCCCGAGCGGGGGCATTAAATCCCAAGGCCTCCCCGAGCGGGAGCACTAAATCAAAGTCCTCCCCGAGCGGGGGCATTAAATCCCAAGATCTCCCCGAGCAGGGGCACTAAATCTTAAGTCCAATCCGAGCGGGGGATTAAATCCTAAGACCTCCCCGAGCGGGGACACTAAATCCAAAGATCTCCCCGAGCGGGGGCACTAAATCCCAAGACCTCCCCGAGCGCGGGCACTAAATCCAAAGTCCTCTCCGAGCGGAGGCATTAAATCCCAAGACCTCCCTGAGTGAGTGCACTAAATCCAGATACTTTCCCAAGCTGGGGAATTAAATCCAAAGACCTCCTCGAGCGGGGGCACTAAATCCAAAGACCTCCCAGAGCGGGAGCATTAAAACCCAAGACCTCCCCGAACGGGGGCACTAAGTCCCAAAGTCCTCCCCTAGCGGGGGCACAATATATAAGTCCTTCGCTAACGGGGGCACAAAGATATAAAACTTCTCCAAGTAGAAGCGTTAAACCAGCCAGTAAAGTCGGAATTCGTATTGTATTGCCAAAGCTCAGAGGCTTCATACATATTGACAAGCACAGATAGCTTCAACTGACAAAGTTAAAGCTTCTAGCACGTCAATAACAATCATGGAAACTCGACAAACTGATCACATCAAGCTCTTGCGAGTTGTGGAAACCCACACTACTGAGGCAACACAACCACATAACAGTTGAATAATTCTCGGAAAAATACCACGGGTCCATCACGACACTGCAATGAGTCAAAGCCCATTATACTCTCTTCGAGAAAGCCAATACATTTGGCTAAATCTTGCCTTCAAAATGGGACATTTGAAAAGTTCGACAAAGTCGATATGTCGATAGAACTCACTCCATCGAAAAGGATCAACTTGGGAATATGGCATGGTTCGAATCCAATAGAGCAGTACCGCTTCTCAAAGAAATTGAAGCTAATATTCGTCAATAGTTTCAATGTGAGACATAAAGAGGAGATTGAGAAATAATTAAACACCGGAGCAAGCCGTCATGAAACAGAGATTCAAAATTTTATATATCTCAGGTTGATCCATGGTGTCAAAGCAATTTCAGGTTCGGATTTCTAAATCCTGCTGAGCTACTACAGCATGCCTAAAAATAGACAATCGGATAATTCTTCTTTCCCGAGCGATCTTGCATCAAATTCAAGAATGCTAAAATAAGAGCACATATTAATTTTGTATAAAATGACATCTTTCCAGCAAATTGACAAGAGAATAAGGAATAGCCAAAGACCAATCCACTTACAATCCAAAAGCTGTAGTCACTCTAGCCTTGGGAACTCAAATCAAAGTTCTGATTTGAACAAGTACGCGTTTCATAAAACGTAAGCTGTCGTACAAAATCATGTAGGTCATTAAAAGAGTGAGGCTTAGAATCTGTATTCGATATACATATCGATTAGCAGAACTCAAGTGTCGTCACGAATTCGAATTAAAATATCGTGCTTGTGCAAATAATATTCGACAAGTTATAAACCATTGAATAAATCAGTCATGTGCAAATGCTTTATTCAATTCAAGATAAAATTCGCAATAATCCATTTTTCAATGATTTAACTAATCCACTATCGATATGGACGGTCGATGGTGAAGTATAAGTCCAAAATCGTGCAATTGCTTTTTTTGATAACAAAACAGGTGGCATGAAGCATACAAATTCGAAGCACAATTTGCCATAGCAAACAAAAAGCTCCAACTGGATCTCAGTGCAAGTTATATTAACAATGTTCAGTACGAAGCCTGCATTCCTCGCAAGCAAAAAATACAAACTTCGATGGGCAAATGTTAACCCCGTTCTAAAAACGCGATTCAAGCTATTAACTCGACTTGCCCATGTCGTTCAGCTCGTATAGAAGCGCCAAGTCGTCCGTAGATGTCTCATGTCGTTCGCAACTTAAAATCGTTCACACGTCTTAGGATAAAGTCGTCGATACGACATAGTGCAAACAGTTAGCCCGACATGATATAAATCATCTCACGACACGGTATTAAGACGTTCAGCGCGCCATGATATTAAGCCGTACACGTTCATAGCATTAGTCATCCATGTCGTTCGGCAGCCACTCAAGCCGTGTGGAACCATGCCGCAGAAGCATGTCGTACATAGTGGTGTTGGTCCATGCAGCAACTCATGTCATGCCGCACCTCATCCATGGCATGTAAAATCCATCTAAGCCGTTTGTCAAAGCTGACAGCTCATGTCACTAATGTCAAGGCGCAAGATTCCATGCCACAAAATATAGTATACCGAAGTATGAGATGTTAGTCAATATATAAAAGAAGTCGGATCATGAAATACATATAAGATGCAAAGTCTAATATGTAGGCATATGACAGTATACACGTGGCAGATGGGAGGTATTTAAGTATAATTTGAATGCATGTATCTGATTTTTACTTTGTATATAGGACAAAAAATTGCTTGGAGAGTATGCCAATGACATCCATACAATCTAAAGATGGGTCGTTAAAACCATGAGCTTTCATACCGTCCATGTTAAACCATCTCGTTGGCTACTCATCTCGTGGACCACTCAAGTCGTCGCAGGCAAAAGTCATGCCATGTAACAAATTGCCAGCTGGAAAGGTGTAAACGCAAATTGTTCAAAAGCATGTCGTATATGCACCGCAAATCCTCATGCCGTTCCAGAAGAGAAGTTGCCTACCATATATAAGCCATATCGTGACTCAGCTGGAAAGCGGAAATGGTGAGCTGTACGCGGGTTGTTCACTTCCATGTCATTGGATCCCAGGGAAATCGAGTGGTGACGTGTGAATGCATCATTCCATGCCGCACATTCTGTTTTAAGTCGCACATTATATAAACAAACCATGTCGCATACTGGGTCTGCTGGGTGCCAGCTATAAAGAGGAGATTACCAGCTGTAAAGTGACAATTCCAGCTGTTCCCATTTAATTACGAGTGTGCCACTACCCCTAAAAGATTACTATAAATACCCCCATACCATACACTTGAGGGGAACCAAAAATCCTACCCCGAAGGGCCGCCAAATCATTTCTTCAACCTTCTAAGTCCTATTACAAGCTCCATTAATGGCTTCCAAGAATCAATCTACCTTCATGCAACAACAAATGGATCAAATCTCCTTCAAACTACATTAGAAATCCCTCTAACACAATTCAAGTGATCTCTAATCTCCGCTAATCCTCTCTAAAGCCTAGATCTAACGCTACATCGCTACGGAATCCATGAAGATCGTTCAATTGCTAAAGTGATCGAAGATTCATACATCCACTATCACAAAGCAAGACATCTCTCCAATTCTTTGCAAAGTCAAGTGTAATTTAGATTGTAGAAAGAGAGAAAAGTGAGAGATGAACAATATGAGGAAATTCATGCATTTTGTAAAGCAAAGTATGGTAATGAGAAGTGATTCCAAAGTGGACGTAGATATATTCTAGATCGAACCACTCAAAACTCTGTGTTTTTACTTTTTGCTCTTGATTTTGAATTACGTGGCTCCATTTTCTAATCTAACCATTTGGTGAAGTGTTTACATAACACTTTTGGTGTTGAAATCAAATTTTGGTTTTAACAGGTTAATATTGAACCAATTATTGTCGTAGAATGACTTTTAATTTTATTCAAACTATAAGCTGTTGTCGAAATCAAATGTGTGGAAAATATGTTGCCTGTTCTTACAAATCAAATAAAGTTCGTAAATAATCGAACTTTGTACAATTAAAAGAGTTGGTTTACAAAGTAAATAAGATAAAAATAGATGAGTTTTACATTGATTTAGTTTGTAATAGACCAATCCGATTCTGCATCTAAAGCAATTAAAATTGTCGACGACGACAGCGTTAAACTAATAATTTTTCATATCTCTTCATTTATAGAGTTGCTTGTTAGAAAAAAACATAATGTTAGTTGCAGAATAACCTGTAGGTAGGTGTACTTCACAAGCAATTCCATCTCCTAGTTACAATAATTCATCTATGAATATAACGCAATATAGGCAACAATAGATGTTTTTTTGTTATCGTCCTTACATGAATTTTCATCAAAATGTACAGTTTTGCTATCCACATCCAACGCATGATAGTTTTGTATGCATGAGTCAAAAGTAAAACATATTTGCTAAATGTATGAAATAGTATATTGTTCGTTGTGGTTGATATGTATCATTTTTTTCAAGTGCAACTATATTCCGAAGCATAGCTATCACATAATGCATAACCAATTAGTACAACAAGGGTTCCATAACATTGAGATCTTAAATTTAGGTTTTCTCTTCAATCATGGGTGAAGAAAATCCTTCCACTAATTCCTTTTCTTTTCCCAATCCTAAACCTACCAACCCATCTCCTTCTAATATCCAACTGCCAAAATCGGTTTCTGATGATGAAGATGGTTTTCAAACTGCCCAGAACAAGAAGAAAGCGACATTCATGCACAGAAACCCTATTCAGAAAGAGCCTCTAGCTAAGACAAGATTTAAAGGGGCAACGCTGAGTTTAAAAGGAATCCAAAACCCTAGAAACCCCAAATTTCTGCATCATTTAGAGATGTTGCACCCAACAATGTCAAGATGTCAGTTACCATCTCACTAAATAGGGATAAAGGGCACAAAACCTGAGCAGATATTGTGTCTCTGGACAGCAAAAAAATCAAGAAGTTTAAAATTATTATGAGAAGCATAAAGTTTTATGTTACCATAAAAAAACAAGAAGTACAAAACTTTATGTTGAATATTTCAAGTTACCATCGGACTGTGATAAAATTCTCAAAGGAAATCCATATTTTATGACAGATACTTGTTATTATGAGAAGGTGGTCAAGAAATATAAAATTAGATAGAGATGTTCTTACAACAATGCCAATCTGGATAAAACTTCCAAACATAAATATTAATCTATGAGACTGAGAGGCTTTTAGCGTAATGGCAAGTATTGGAAAACCCATTAAATGTGACGCTACAACTACCAGGAATACGAGATTAAACTATGCTCACCTTTTTTTTTTGAAATAGATAAAAACAAGGCCCAAAGCCCATCGGGAAACAACCCGAATGAAATAACAAAAGCCGGTTTCTCAAACCCTAGCCGACACATCCTCTCATCAAAATAAACTTCAACAATCTCAGAAATGGCGGACGAGGAAAAAACTCCGTCATTTACTTTCTCGAAGACGTCTAAAACGTCATGGAGGCTTCCAGACATACTCTTCTCTATCCTTGAACTTCCTCTTGAGTACTTTGTCGTTGCTTGAGTCAACTATATCCATATCTTCAGGTCTCCTGATGGTATAAATTTCAGATCTGCTCTTATTCGTGTTCGATAAGCTCTCGCTTTCATCTCTGTGACTCTTGGAGCTCAGATCTACACGAATTAAGTTGCTACAGCTGCTCTCTCCTTCTTCCCAACACGAAAGGTGATAAATTTGGTTGTTTATCCTGCTTTTATAGTGTTTATCCCCGACTTTGTGCAAAAAGTTTCTTTCTTTATCAATATCCTTTGTATTGCTATTATCTTCATGGAATGACCAATGGACTTTATTGCTCTCCAGGATATTGTGAAACTCTGGATCACTACTGAGGTGGACTTTAACTGATTCAGGTAAAAAGTAATTAGATTCTAGATTATCACTTATAACTGGATGACAATAATTAGTAACCTGTTTACTTCCCTTACAGAAATGTAGTCTGTGATCAGTTTTTAGTCTCACTTCAGCATGGAAGCCAGGGTTGCAATTCCTGTGTTGATTATAATCTACATCGCTCCTAGATGAGAAATTATCTCTAATACATGTAGCAGGTGAACACCCACTGTTACTATTCAGATTATTAAATAAATTTCTATTGCTATTAATATTAATCTGGACCCTTCCCTTGCAGATTTGAGAACTGTTATCTGGTTTAGGATGATTTTCTCCAGGAAGTCAGAGTAATTGAACTTGTACATGTTGCCTTCACTACTCTCCTTTCCAGAATATGTGGCTTGATTGTGGATATTAAGCTTGCAAAAGCTTTGCTTACCCTTTAGTAAGAAATCTTCAACATGCTTATTATAATCATCATTTTTGCTAGTAGTCTCTTGATTAACTGTGCTTTCAGTCTTTTGTTTGTTGGCTTTTTTCAAAATGATTTGACTGTCAGCATGAATGTTCCTCCATAATTGAGTGCTACTCATAAATTTATTAGAGTGTAGCCTTTCATTTCTCTCTTTCCATATGTGGAATACCACAGCAGTAAGGAAAACACAAGCCTTAATAAAAATTTTAGACTTGGGCTTGAAATGATTCAAAATATAATCAATACTACTTCTGATATCCAATGTAGGAAAATATTGATTGAATCCCAAAGTATTTTTGGCATTATACCAAATGTACTGGGAATATTCACAATCAAAAAATAAATGCTTGGAGCTTTCTAAATCTTTTTTGCAAAGCAAACAAATATTATCCAATTTTTTTCCCCATTTACAACATCTATCCCTAGTAGGTAACTTATTAAGGAGAGCAAAAAAAGTACAGTAAGTCATTTTTGGGCAGTTTGATTTACTCCAAATGACTTTGTGCCAATTTACCTCTACTTCCTCCCCTTTAATAAATTCCCACATCTTTTTAAAAGAAAATTTATTATCTTTTGAGCTTAATTTCCAAATCCAATCATCTTTGAAACTGTTTTGATTAATTTTTATACTGCTGATAGCTTCTTTATATATAGTAGCAGCAGTACAATTATGAAAGCTCCAACAATTATTGACAATAATACTATCTACTTTATCATTTATACCCCCTAATATAAAAAGATTATTCCAACCTAGAAGGTTAATAAGAGAATTACCATAAATCCAAGGATCAAACCACAAATTAGTATGGTTTCCATTTTTAATATTTCTGTCAATTAATTTTCTACCCATGTCCCTACAATCAAGAATGCTTTTCCAACTGTAAGAGTGTTGACTGTCTTTCCTAGTAATCCAAAAATTCTTATTTTTGAGGTACTTAGCTTTCATCCACCTAGCCCAAAGAGATTTACCCTCTACAAATTTCCAAAACAACTTAAATTTGCAAACCTCAGAAATGTCTCTAATATTTCTGAGCCCTAAACCCCCAAATTTCTTAGGGTTTGCAAACTTTGTCCCAGGCAATTTTATGATACTTACCCCTCCAAATAAAGTTAGAGCATAGCTTCTCAATTTTTTGGATAATACTAGAGGGGATGTTGTGGGTTTGAGACCAATATATGATAACAGCCATAATGACTGTGTGAGTGAGCTCAACCCTACCAGCCATGGACAGTAATTTACTAGACCAACCTTCAAGTTTTCCCTGAATAATGTCAATTAAACTAGAGCAATCTCTGTCTTTAAACTGATTAATACTAAGAGGAAGGCCAGGATATTTGACTGGTAATTTCCCCTCTTTGTATTTCAAAATATTCAGAATTTCCTCTTTATGAGAAGCATCTTTACTAAAGTAAATTTTACTTTTATTAGTGTTAACTGTAAGCCCAGCAAATTTTTCCATATTATCCAAAATTTTACAAATGGTAATAGCACTGATCCTATCAGCTTTCAGAAAGAGGAGCATGTCATCAGCATATAATAGATGAGTTATATGTGGCTTGCTCCTATTAGTTGGCTTAATGTTACCCCTGGCTAATTCTATATCCATTTGGACTGTGAAATATTCCATAACAATAGAAAATAGATAGGGCGACAAGGGATCACCTTGTCTTATTCCTCTATTACTATGTATAAAGCCTTTTGGGGTACCATTAATCATAATAGAAAAAGTCACATTAGTAATACACTCTTTTACTAACCCACAAAACTTATCATTGAACCCCATTCTTTGCATAGTAAAAATGATAAAATCTCTGTTTATCTTATCAAAAGCTTTATGCAAGTCAATTTTAATACACATAAGATTTTTATTCTTCTTATTAAAATCTCTTATAAGCTCATGAGCTAATAAAGTATTTTCAGAAATAAGTCTTCCTGGAATGAAAGCACTCTGATTTTCAGAGATAATAAATTTTAGAAAATACTTCATTCTGTTGCAAAGAATAGAAGATATAATCTTGTATATAAAATTGCAACAAGCTATAGGTCTGTAATCTGCAAGCCCAAGTGGTGTTTCCACTTTAGGAATAAGAGTTAAAAAAGTATGGTTTGTATTTTTTAACAGTTTTCCAGAATTAAAAAATTCTGTAATGGAATCACTTAATGGGCCTTGAATATCAGACCAGTGGGTTTTATAAAATTTAGCTCCAAACCCATCAGGCCCAGGGCTTTTATCATTATTAGCATGAAAAATAATGTTTTTGATTTCCTCAGTTCTAATAGGAGCAATCAATAAGTCAGCACTATTACCATTTGCAGTATATTTGTACTCTATATTGGGAAAAGAATTGCAATAACTGGAGGAATTATATAATGAACTGAAATAATTAATAGCCTCCTGTTCTATGACATGGGCTTCATTAATTATTTTACCATCATTGTTAATTATTTTCCCAATATCATTCCTATGCCTCCTATTTGACATTTTGGTATAGAAAAATTTGCTGGCCTCATCCCCATAAGTTAACCAGTCTATTTTAGCCTTCTGCTTAATATTAACCGAGTTAATATGTAAAGCATTAACTAGTTTAGCTTGGGCATTATAAAATGAGTCAGCTAAATCTTTGTTAGAGCAGTTGTCATCAATCTTGTCTTGAAGCTCAGCGCATTCTTTCCTGATAGTATTAATATCCCCTTTGTTCTTGCTCCAATTCCAACTTTTGAGATTGGTTTTGACAATTTGCAAAGTTTTATTAAATTTAAACTGAGCAGTTCCAAAAAAATTATTAGAAAAACTCTTGTGAACTGTCTCCTTATAGCCTTCCTCATACACCCATCCATTTTTGAATCTGAAGGGAGTTTTAAGTGCAGTATTATTCTCCTTAAAAGAAACTTGGATGGGTGTGTGATCACTTGAGTTTTGAGGGAGAGTGCTACATTTCACATTGGAGAAAAAATTAATAAAAATCTGATTTAATAGGACCCTGTCTAATTTACAGTGAATATTTCTATATTCACCTGATTTCCATGTAAACTTATTCCCATGGATGGGGGGCTCTATTAATCCAGATTTTAATATGAAGTTTGCAACCCTTTCCAATTTGTTGAAAGGAACAGGGTTGCCTCCTCTTTTTTCTGCATTGTGAAATATCGTATTAAAATCTCCTATCAACATCCAAGGACTATTATTAGAAATACTAATTTGCTCTATACTATTCCATAGCTTTATTCTGTCATCCTCAAAATTTGAAGCATAAATAAAAGTGACCTTAATGAAAAGACCCCCCTTATTTTTAAAAAGACAATGTATATATTGCAAGTCAATAAAATAATTAATGAGAGTCCAAATAGAAGGAACATACATAACCATTATCCTACCATTGCCCCCCATTTTATTATTATTAACACAATTCCAATTAGCAAACTTTCTACTGTGCAGATCAAAATTTTTTTGATCTTGCAATTTGTGCTCAAGTAAACCTATGATGCTAGGCTTATATTTAATTAAAAACTCTGAAAGGTCTAATTGCCTTTCAGGGGAATTAAGTCCCCTAACATTCCAAGCAATAATATCCATATATAATAAAGAATAGGATTAGTAATATAAAAGGATATACCCAAGGATACAGCCTCTATGGTGGAGAATTGTGTTTGCTAACTCCCACCTTCACATCCACTTGTTTTCCACTTTTTTTAAAACTAGCATGCTCAGCGGATTTCAGCTGCTTTTCCCAATTGGCATTTTTACCTATGTAATATTTTCTGAATTCATGATCCTTTATGTCTCCAGTTTCCTCTAATGAAGTAATATCTGAAAGGCTTTTTGTTCTAGTCCTCTTCTTTCTCTTGCTAATTGCTGCAGGCGTGGAGGTTGTCGATGGTTTGGCTGCTGCTATTGATTGGCTCACTGCTTTCTGCATGTCCGTTTCAGAGAAAGATGAAGTTCTCTTCGGCGCAAGCCTTTCAGATACTAGTGAGCTATTAGTGAAAATGGGGTCCGCTGCCAAAAGAGAAGCACAACTTTCCAGACCTACATTAGATTCCTTACTATTTGCTGTAGATGTAATATTATTTGAATCCAATGTAATATTAGCAGAGCCCTCCATGTGGGTGGGGGGTTTAACAATCTGCTCTGTAATTCCCACCTTAGAATTATCTTGAGCTGAAGGAGCTGATTGTGAATGCTCCTTTGAGACTGATGGGGTTTTCACCCTATCTTTTCTATTCTGATCTAAATTGGGCTGCGGGTTCTTGGATGGGATAGCAGTGTCCATATATGATTGTGTGGGATCCGATTCAGGAATACCTGAGTCTGCTACACAATCTTCTTGAGCATCCAAATTCATTGAATCTTCATTGTTGCAAGAATCGAAAGCATGATCAGAGGAAATCAGAGTATTTTCCTTTGAATTGATCCCTAAATTATTAGGATCAGAACTTTGGTCCATTTCTATAGGATCTTTAAGTGCGTCTTCTCCTTCTTTACTATGAATGCAATCATTCAGCGTGTGCCCAAAGATTTTACAGTTTTTGCATCTATCCGGGATCGTTTCATAGGTTATTTGTTGGGATATAACATCTCCATCATGTGTATAGACAGATACTTCATTAGGTAGATCAGAATCGGCACTAATCTCTACCAAGATTCGGGCATAGCTCAATCTTGTTTCTTTGGCTGTATGTTCATCCATCTTGATTGGATTCCCAACTAGACTCGCAATTCCACTAAAAACTTCTTTATCCCATAGCCTAAGGTTCAATTCAGGTAGTCTAATCTATATTGGCATCGTACTAAGCAGATCTTTATCTAAAACTATCTTCTTGGTCCACTTTTTCAATATAATTAGCTTTCCATTTATAAAATATGGACCATCTTTCGGGAGTTTTTCACAATCTTCTGCGTTGGTAAACCTGATAATAAAAAAAACCATTTTCTCGAGTAAAAATTTCGAATGAACCTGTTAGATTCCAAGTACGAGCGACGAAAGCTCGAAAGTGAAAGTATGAAGGTCTTTTGTCAAATACATATGCCACTATGGCGAGTCCCCATTTCCCTTCCGTGCGTATACTGGTTTCTTCCGAAACCACCACTATTCTCTCACCAATAGTCTCAACTGGTGGTATATACTGTAAATCATAACTTGAATCTTGATTCCTACCTTTTACCATATCTGCCCATGTAGAAACTTTAGAATCTTTAGGCTGATAAACCTTTGTACCTTGTTGTGATTCTTGCGTGGTTTTAGTAGGATTCTTGGGTTGATTGTGAGCACCATTAGAAGAGGGAAACAATTTCTGTTTCGGTTTGGATGGGATTTCATTAGACCTTCCAGCCCCTTTCCTGAAATGTACAGAAGCATTCGGTTGTCCTTGTGGAATTTGTTTCTTTCCTTTCTTTCGATTCGAAACAGTGGTGAAACCATCATCTACCATGAAATCCGACGTAGATTGAGGGTTTTTAGGAGGAGGATCAGAAGAGAGGGGAGGAGAAGAAGAAGATTCCTCCTTTCGAGCGGGGTTATTGTCGAAGATTGGGTTTGGAGAGGGTTTAGGAGCAGCCATTGCTGCTGTTCTTTAGATTTCTCGATAATAATCCCAATAGCTAAAGCAAACAGTGAACTATGCTCACCTTCTTGTTAAGGTGACAGCGAATGATGAATTACCTGAAGAAATCAATCTAACCCTTTACAGTGGATAACTCATAGTTCAGAAGGTGGAATATGACCGGATGCCACCTAATTGTGGCATCTTTGTTTGTTTTGGCCATCACAAAAATGAATGCAGTACTAAAAAGGCATTGATGCCAAAAGAAAAGATTGTTCAAGAAAACCAGGAAAATGGTGAATCAGAGGCGACTAAAACTGCTAGTGATCCAAATCTTAAATTGGCAAATCAGGTTAACTCAAAACAGGTAGCCGCATCTGAAAGTAATGCCGCCAATGAAGCCATTAACCGGCCAAAACTTCAAACTCTAAAAAGCCCTCAACTCAATATGTAGAAAACGTATATCAGTGTTGAGGAAAAGTTACAAAATCCAAACCAAAGTGATCATTCTGAAAGTATACAAAATGGAGGGGATAATAACAAGTTCTTTGAATTCTGAGTACCGCGCTTCGTGATCCATGTTTTAATACATACAATATTGTTGTTATTATTCCCAATAATCAATGTGTCGCTCTTGCTTCATATCTGGATATGTCAGAACCCCCCATTTCCAAAACTGGTGTAGTATAAAAAGCGGATACTTCCAATCCCTCTTTTGACATGCCCTGCAACTTTGGATCAGTAATTAGGATGCGTTCGCAGCATTTTTTGGCACGTCCAACTTTTCGTCGACGTCCGACCGTTGGACGCCACCAACTCTTACCCCTTCCAGATTCCACGATTCTCGAACGTTGGAAAATTAACTGTTGGCGTCAGACGCGTCAGACGCCAACGGTTAATTTTCCAATGTATCATTTCATCGCCTATAAATCGATCGCCTCCCCCCCCCATCCCTCCCCCTTTCTTCCTTCATAACCCGAAAACCCCCACCTAAACCCCCAAATTTCGATATTTTCGAGCAATTTAAGCTGCAAAAACGGTAATTTTTTATACGGTTGTGTTTATTTTTCAATTTCCTGTAACATATGTTTTTTTCGAATTTTTCTGAATTTTTGTTTTTTGTTTATGCAGATGGCTTCCTCTTCCACCTCTGCTACCTCGCAATCATTTGCAAATTGGACGGACGACCGGGAGTCCACTTTCATAGATATTTGCGTTGAGTTTATAGCCGATCGCAATACAAGCGTCAGTGAGTTCTACTCAACAGTCGCGGCAACAATGAATGACCGTTATAATCTGGAGTTCACAGAAACCCAGATAAAAATAAATAGGACAACATGAAGCGCTCTTTTCGCGATTGGGACAGACTGCTACGAACACCTGACGGTGTATGGAATGCAGATTTCGATTATCTGGACGGGCCAGATGATATTTGGAGTACCGGTAGTGGCAGACCTTATAGACGGTTCAGGAGGAACTCGCTGTTGAAGTTCCGAGAGCAGGACATTATGTTCGAGGGTTGTTTACGGAAAGATACTTGTGCATATCCAATACCTGAGGTTGCACCTCCTACTGCACCAGCACCTCCACCAGCGTCTGTGTCAGCTGCTTCTTTCTTCCCTGCCGACGCGGGTTTCTATACTGGTTGGATGACTTCGGGCGATCCCCCTTCTGGTCAGCCCTTCAGGCTCAGACAGGTAGCACGTGCCGGCTCGTTTATGACCGACGATACGAGACAGCTTGTTGCTCGTTGCTTGGAGCTTCTTCAGCGATCGGGTACGTGTGTGGATCTTTGGAAGATTCTGACGATTTTCCGCAACGATGAGCGGAATGTGGATATTGTTCAGGAGCTTACTGATGAGGACATATGTGGGTTTATTTCAGCGGAGTTGAGTCAATTACCTCATCGTCGTTTATTTTAGTTTTTCATGTACTTGTTTCAATTTCAGTACCGTTGTGTTCTTTATGTTTTATGAAAAACTTTGTCGTTTATTTTATGAAATATGTTGTCATTTTGTTTGATGCAATTAGAATTTAATTAAATCAAAACCATTAATTTAACAATTAAATATCACGCTCAAATACCACGCTCAAATACCCCGTTCGCAGCTAAAAACACATTCCCCATTCGCTACAGTATCACGCTCAAATTCCACGCTCAAAAGTCACGCTCAATTACCCCGCTCGCGTTGGTTAAGAACGCACCCTTAGAAACCATCAAGCCTTGGTTCTGCATTCACAACACTCGCATAGAGAAAACAGAGTAAGAGGAAAGAGCCAAAAAGCTTCATCCAAAAATATATTTCAGACAACCCAGAATGGGAAGATCTATCAAGAATTCTAAAAGCGAAAGGTAAAAATTATAAAAAGAGGTAAAATTACCAACCTAGGTATGAGAACTCGAAATTCTCTTTATCTTACTTTATAAATGATGATCATATCCTGAAATATTTGGGTTATGAATGTGTAATACCCCTCTCAAAAAGCTAACGCAATGATCTTTTAGCATAGTGGTTAGTGTGTGATGTTGCTTTCCAGGCGATCGGGGTTCGAGCCTCACGGTTGTCACATTTGGTATTAGGGCTAATATCCAACTGAAATTGTGCGTGTAATGTTGTGAATGTCAGCTGGTGTGATACTGATACAGGTTACATGCACAATGCGTGGGTAATGACTGATATGAGCCAATGAGGACGTTGGACTCTTTAAGGGGGGTAGTCTGTAACACCCCTTTCGAAAAGCTAACACAAAGTTTTTTTAGTATAGTGGTTAGTGCGTGGTGTTGCTTTCTGGGAGATCAGGAGTTCGAGTCCCACAGTTGTCACAGAATGCCCCTCATAAACAACTTGATGTGCTTAACATGTTTAGAAAATACAAAGTCACTTTTGCCATTATTGCTAAAAATAAATTAAATGACAATAGTTTTGATAGTTTCTGCCTTAGGCTACTTAACAATTGGAAAGGCACTAATAACAATGCCAGTGGTAAAGGCGGAATTGCCATATTTTGGGATTCTAGCATTTGGAGCATTTGCAATATGACTATAGGTTACCGGTTCTTAAACCATGATTACTAATTCAGGTGGTCTTGTCATTCAAATTACTGCTATATATGCTAGCAACTTAGAATCTGAAAGAAATGTGTTATGGCATAAACTTGTTGATATAAGCAATAAAACCAATCTCCCTTGGTTATTAACTGGTGACTTTAACACAAACATGAAGCACAAAGAAAATTGTGGTGGTAATTCCATTCCTTCTAGTAAGTTTATCGAAATTGATAATTTTCTTCATGAAACTGGTCTTTTTGAACCTACCCTTATATGGAATAAGTTTACTTGAAGAGCTGGTGAATTTAGAAACATTCAATGCAAACTTGATAGAGTTCCAATGAATGATCTTTTTATAAACATGTTTGCTAATGTTTCTTGCAAAACTATTGAACAAAACACTAGTGATCATGCTCTTATATTAAATGATATTGTCTACAATCCCACTAATAAACCTTTGATTTATTAATGGTTGGATTCATAATGATAATTATTATAATAGTATTAAGGAGTATTTAAAGCTTCAAAGTCACCGTACTTGCCAGTTTAAGTTCAATAAATTTCTCAAGCATACCAAGTATAATCTTAAGCAGTGGAATAGTTCTACACCCAAGCATGATGATATCATTAATAACATCAAAACCAAGGGTAAAAAATTTCAAGACCTATTTGATGCCAATCCTGAAAACCAAGAATTTGCATTGAATTTTTTCTCCAATCAAACTAATCTTTCTAAAGAGCTTAAAGTTAAAGTTAGTAATATGAAGCAAAAAGTTGAAATTGACTAGTTAACCTGAGTGGATGAAGCCTCCAATTTTTTTATGATAGAATGACCCCTAGAAGACATAATAATAATATTAATAATATTTTTAATAGTTTTGTTATCTGTATCGATACTCTTGATAAAATTGTTATGGAAGCTATAGACTACTACAATGATCTTCTCAACTATATGGATAATGCTGAAGATTTTCCTCACATTATTCCTAATAAAATCATTAACCCTATTGCATCTGAAATTCTTCTTGATAAAGTTAAGGAAGACGAAATTAAATCCATCATTTTTAATTCTAATGACAATAAAAGTCTTGGTCCTGATGGATTCAATTCTAAATTTTATAAAACTCATTGGGAGTTTTTAAAATTTGACATAGTCAATGTTGTTAATGGATTCCTTGAAAGCGTTAGTTTTCTTAAAAGCTTCAATCATACATTTATCACTTTAATTCCCAAAACAAAGTCTTCATAAGATATAAAAGATTTTAGGCTTATCTCTTACTTCAATTACATTTACCAAATCATTGCTACTGTTCTTAGTTCTAGATTAAAACAATTTCTTCCTTTTATTATATCTGAATATCAAAGAGCATTCATCCTTGGTAGGCTTCTCAATGAAAATTCATTGCTTAGCCATAAAATAGTTAGAAATTTTAATTCTAGATCTGGCAGCAATATGTGCATCAAAACTGACTTACAAAAAGCTTTTGAAAAATCCAATAGAAAATTTATATTTAAAATCATAGTCTAAAATGGGTTTTGATAGAAATTTTCGTGATTTAATTTTCGAATGCATTAATACTGCTACATTTTCTATCTTAACTCAAGGCCAACCTGTTGGTTTTATTAATAGTAACGGAGGTATTAGGCAAGGTGATCCCTTTTTCCCCTACCTTTTTTACTATAGTGATGGAATATTTCACTGCTCTTATGAATATTGAGAAATTTAAGCAGAGTATCAGACATATTAATAGAACTAAGCCAAGTATCACTCATCTTATATATGTTGATGATCTTATGCTTTTCCTAAAAGCCAATCATGCTAATGCTAAATCCACTAAAGGCATTTTCAGCTTTTATCAATGTTGCAGGGTTGTAGGTAAATGAATTTAAAAGCAAGATATATTCTAATAAGCACTGCAGTACTAAAAAAGAAGTTCTAGATTACTTACATTGGGAGGAAAACAATCTGCCAATAAAATAATTAGGTCTGCCTCTTTCTACAAACCAAATTAAAGATAGTGATTGCAATTCTCTTCTTGATGGAATTAAAGAAAAAATGGAGACATGGTCATGCAAACTTTTATCAATTGCTGGTAGGGTTGAGCTAATCAAAACAATTATCTATGCCATTATTCTATGCCGAATGCAAACTTTTCAAATTTCTGCTACTATCACCAAAATTGAGAAAGTATGTGCTAATTTTCTTTGGAGGGGTTCTTATCATAAGATGTCTTGTGACAAAGTATGTGGACAGGGGGGTTTAAGCATCAAAAATTTCAAAGATCTTAGTACCGTATGTAATTTAAAGCTTATATGGAGATCTGGTTTGGATTGCCTAGCAAGTTCTTAAGGAGGAATGATGGTTTGGATGCAATAGTCCCACATCATGGAATAAATCGAAAGAGCCGAGCACAAATAAAGTTGGTAGGCACGTAACAACAGGGGACTCCTTTGGTTATATGGGAATTGTGTGCCAGCTCATATGCGTGCAAGGAAAGAGGCTTTGTTCTGACCGTCGTTACATAACAGATCTATATAAGTTATGACTCTATGGTCTAAATGGATAAATAACAAGTATTAAAAAGGATCACTTTTGGAATATTGATGTCAAGAATGATCAATTAGCTGCTTCAAATACATGCTTAAGCACAGAAACACTACTAAAAAGATCAACAATAGAAATTTCAAGGATGGGAACAACACTAGCCTATAGTTTAATCCTTGGTTAAAACATGTAACACTAATTAATGTATGGAGTTAGAACAATCTCCTCATCATGGGAAATGCCAAACTGGTTGTTGCTGATATTATTACAAATCAACACTGGCACCTTGAGTTACATGAAGCTACTAGCCAATTTAAAGACATCTCAGGAAAATTCCTATAAATATGGAAGCTTGCAAGGATGAATGGGATTGGGCTATTTCCAAAAATGATAAATTTTCCTTCAAAAAAACATGAGAGTTTATTAGTGGCTCATGGGAAATGCCAAACCGATTGTTGCTGATATTATTACAAATCAACACTGGCACCTTGAGTTACATGAAGCTACTAGCCAATTTAAAGACATCTCAGCAAAATTCCTATAAATATGGAAGCTAGCAAGGATGAATGGGATTGGGCTATTTCCAAAAATGATAAATTTTCCTTCAAAAAAACACGAGAGTTTATTAGTGGCAAACAAACAGATTGGAATGCGCAGAAGTCATTTAGAACAAAATCAATTGTCCAAAAATGTCCTACTGTACATTCTTTGCAACTGATGATAGACTCTCTACCAAAACTATAATCAGTAAATGGGGCAACATAGAAGGCACTAAGTGTATTCTATGTAAAGTTGATATTGAAGCTTCAAATCACTTGTTCTTTCAATGTAATTATGTAGGTTTCATTTGGAACAAAGCTAAAGGTCGATTTGGCCTTAGTAGCAACAAAACAATGGACTTAAGAATTGACATTCAGCTTATTAAAGAGAAATTCAAAGATAAAAGCAAGGAAAACGACTTAGCTTGCATCTGTCTAACTTCTTAAGTCTACCACATTTGGAAGGAACATAATAATAGAGTTCACGAAAACAACAAACAACAAAGATTGATTTGCATTTCCAAAGACTGTGCTACCATTTCATCTAATTCCAAAAAAATAACATAGAATTTGTAACACCCCTAAGTCCTACATCGTGGAAGCCTGTGTGAAGTGGGTACTTATATAGTAGAGCTCATCGCTTACTAACGCCGAGACCTATTGAGGAACAAAACCCCACACCTATACATTGACTAAGTTGAGGACAATATCTTGCACGAACGGAGGTGCGGACTGTTACAGTGGTATTAGAGACAATACCCAGTCGGAATTGTGGCTCCTGTGTGGACCACAGCGCCTGGGTGAGGTGTCTGTGAGCCAACGGGGACGCTGGGCTCTGTAGGAGGGGAGAATGTAACACCCCTAAGTCCCACATCGTGGAAGCATGTCTGAAGTGGGTACTTATATAATAGAGTCCATTTCTTACTAACGCCGAGGCCTTTTGAGGAACAAAACCCCATACCTATACGGTGGCTAAGCTGAAAACAATATCTTGCGCGAACGGAGGTGTGGGCTGTTACAGAATTTTACCTTCTCCATGGTCACAACTGCAAAGGCAACAATAACATTGAAGGTTGTCGTTCTAAAACTTCTAATTTTAGCAACTTAATGTCTGACATCCTTGGGTCTGCAGCTGCTCTTTAGAGCCTCGCCGTTCTTCGGCTGCTCTGCCTGAAGAGCCGCGTCGTGGATCCAATGCCTACAACAATGGATTTATTTGTTCTAACAACAAGACTCATGATTTCTTCAATAAAAAATATTGTTCAAATTTTTTTCACCTCTCTAACAAGCAGATCTACTTTGAAAGAAGGGTAAAGCTCGAATTTCTAACTCTCCTGCTCAGATCATCTTAGTTAGAAGCAGAGTCAATAGCTTGAATTAGCTTTCTCTTAGATTTATCACATACTCGAGAAGCTATCAAACCAGTAAATCTCCTTCTCGCTTTAGATCCCTCTAGGTGACCATCCACGAATTAGATAATGGAAACTTCAAATCTAATGATCTAGTTTAGCCTAGTCTTCTTAAAAGCGACCTTGGTGGCTTGGGAAGCAAGTTCAACGATTGTTTATCATACCGGGAAGGAGGGGAGAACAACAAGAGATAGTTTTGATTGTCTGGTTTATTCATCGAACAATCTCTCTGCCATTTTTATTTTTTTCTATGGTGTTTTCTTTTGTGCTGTTTTGGGTGCTATAACCCTAGTTAGGGTTTTTAGTTAGCTCGGGTTACATCCGGTTATTTGGGCTTTGCTTGCCCCTTAACATTTTTTGCCTACTTTAGAAAAAACTATATCCCGTAGCAAAATTCAATGCAAAACAGTGATGAACCATCAAGTAGCCATTGGTCGTGTTCAATGCAACCCATTTGAATTATACTACATGAGCTAAAAGTACATTACATTTGACAATGCTAATGAATTATGACATGCTTTATAATAGTACTGAAAATGTTTTATATTCATTTTGTAGCTTCTTGACATATTTTTTTTTAGCAGGACGGTTGTGTTATAGAGCGGATCTACACAGCTAGTTCGAATATATATATATGTATATATATATATATATGTATATATATATATATGTATATATATATATATATGTATATATATATATGTATATATATATATGTATGTATGTATGTATCTGTAATAGTAAGATAATAATACAATCAACAGGCCCGACCGCTGGCAATAGTGGTACGGGGGCATGCAAGCAAGCATGCTTGCAAACCAAGTTAAAGGTGCAACATGCAAATACATAAATACGTAGGGGGATCGTTAAGTACAACCGTTAACAACCAGATAAGCATACTACGAGCTAAATTGAGTAGCTCCAGAATAGATACATGTACAACTAACCAAAATACCGTCGGTAGTAAATTGGTAGCAAAAATACCTAACATGCGTGAAGTGGTTACCATGGGTGTGGGAAGAAACGGCACTGGCGCAACCCATCCTCCTCAAAACTGCCAACAGATTCTTCCCAGATGATGGAGGTATCCATGATGGTGGCGATGAATGGAGAAGCTTGTGTACCTGTCCAGAGATGTTATAGGTAAGAAAATTTATGGAAAAGTTGGAAGCGTAGCGTCCTTTGAAACATCTGTTATTGCGTTCAACCCATAATGTCCAAACAAAAGCAGCAAAAAAGAGTTGAGATTGGATGAAGGGGGATTATTGCCAATATTCATAGTGGTGTAATTGAGGTGGTAGGTGGTCGAAGACATGCGTGGCTACCGAAACCCAGAGGTAGAAGCTTATGTCACAGTCGAAGAGGAGGTGGTGAATAGTTTCGTTATCACGATGGGAAAGGATGCAAGTAGGGCTCACCGAAATTCCTTTGCGAATTAACCAACAACTGAATTCGATGTTCCAAGTGTATTCCTTATCATAAATCTGCAATTTATAGATGAAATCATTTCCTTGTCTAGTGTTCAAAGTAGTTTCAATGTTGGTATGATATTTGAGAGCAAAATCAAATTTCTGCAATAATCGAGTGAATGGTCAATTTTGCATGTAGTTTCTTTAAGTCTATTAAGCTAAACAAAGAAAATACATGATTATTTGCAACATTGATTTAAATTATTCGTGAAGAATGCATGCCATAAATCCACGCGATCATACTTGTGTTAACCCAATGTTTATCTTTAATCATAAGCATGCAACATCTACATTTCTGATTATGGAGAGTAAGCCTGTTGTGAAAGCAGATTTGAGCATAACAGCTAGAACAATGAAAGTTTTAACGGAGGGGAAACTTTTTATTAAAATTGGTTATATAAAAGCGTGGATGGCATTGAGCAATGCAATTGCATGGATTATCATAATGGGAAGAGTCATATTCCATCCCACGATAGTATTTTTGTGAAATTTCTAGATTGAATTGAGAGTGTTGGACCCATAATAAACGAAGAAGGTGGAGTTTTCAAACATGCTTTTTGGGCCTTATATCAAAGGATTCATACACTTGCCGACATTAGCTTTGCATCGATGACAAAATAAAAGTACCTTACTGTAGCAGTTGCAGTGGATGCAAATGATCGACTATATCCTTTGGCTTATGTCATCGTTTACTCAAAACCATGTGATAGTCGGAGTTCATTTTTTTCTTGCATATGTAAGTTCGTTCATAGTGCTAAGGATCAACGTAATACTTCCGTTTTAGATAAATGAAAGAACCGCTTATAGCATTAGAGAACCACTGGAGATTTCCTCGTAAACATAGATTTTGCGATAGACATTTGAAAATAAATTATCAAGCCGTTGGATTTAGAGACAAATGTTTTACATGTTTATGTTGTAGCATGTGCTCTAAAGAAAGTTGAGTACCAAAAAGTCCGAGAGGAAATAACAAGCACTAATATAACAACACGTAATTGGATATAGTGAAGTCTAGCAAGGAAGGTGGAATATTGGGTTTATGTAAGGATGATGGTTGTCGATTTAATGTTATCAAGACTAATTCGTTATAAAGTTTTAATGGTGTACTTAGAGATGCATGATCATTACATATTAAACTTTTGGTTGCTCGTACCTTATTTCGATCAATGGATTATTTTTATGCAATAAGAGAGTTTGTTAAGACTTCGACATCCGTTTAACTCTAAAATGGAAAGCAAATACAGCTGAGAGCGCAAGTGAAGCAAGAGGTTCGAGAATTGTCCTATTACGTCAAATCGACTGGTAAGTAATTAACTAATTTGGTGATTAATTTAAAGTAACAAACGAAGGTATACATGCAACATCTCATTATTATAACAAATCCCTTATGCACATGTGATGGTCGCTTGTTTCACAATTGCTAATGATTCGTATAGAGCTCATTACGATTTTGCCTCTACTTGGTACTTAG
Organism: Allium sativum; assembly: GCA_030737875.1. Lineage (NCBI taxonomy): Eukaryota > Viridiplantae > Streptophyta > Magnoliopsida > Asparagales > Amaryllidaceae > Allium > Allium sativum. Next base: position 432,687,129 of record CM060925.1, on the reverse strand, counting down.
TTTAGAACTACCAGACAACTTATACACTAAATTACTACTCATTCACAATAAACGATATTGGAGTGCACACGAAGGCCCATAGATTTTGTTCCCAGCAGCACGTAGAGCTTCTAGAAAGGCCCAGGTCGATAAGGACTAAATGTACCGTGGATGAAATGCAAATTCCAAAGGAAAATAAGTGCAGAAAATGTGGATTGCACGATATAAAAGAAGTCGTTGTAATTCAACAACTTAGCTTTGTTTGTTTGTGCCAGTATTAGATATATTTGCTTGAGAACTATTATATCACACATGTTTGTAACAATGCTTGTTATTAGATGTCTTCGTAGTGCTTTCGTAGTACCAATTGTTACTCATGCACGTTTGTAGTAATATAGACATTCAATTCAATATATGATACAACACACGTAATGACCATATAACATACATCAAATTACCATACAACATAAGTTACTCATTAGGATTGGTAAACTATTCTCGTTGCAACTCGTTTTCCAACCATAAAATTTCAGCCTACAATTCAATAACATACCCATGTTTTCTTGGGCACATTAGAGGATCTATCCACCGAAAGAAATTACAACGGTCAAACAATTTACGTATTTCTCTACTCAACTTATAACGTGCACATGAATAGGATCTACGACCTATATTCATTTTATTTGTTTCTATGATCACATCATATTTAACTCTTACAATTCTATGGTGCAACCTCTCTAATAACTAATGCATATTGTGGTTCTTCCGCTTGCCACCATGTATAATGCAACACCCTCAATTTTGATTAACATTGATCAGAGGATTTAATTAAATATAATAATGAGTAATGTGATAAAGAAAGGGATTTGATAATCAAACGAGCTAGGTGTTAAATAATTAACTAATAAAATTGGTTTAAACTAAACATAGGAGGAAGGAAATGAGAGGCAGGGGAAGACATCGTAATTTTCCATACCAAGCGGATCCTTTTTTGTCCCTTTCGATTGTTGGTGGAAATTCATTATGCGTTTAGAGTTCCTTTCCATTAACTTCTAAACTCCACTAAATGGAATTCATGGTTATTATAAAAGATGCCAATGAACATGGAAATTCCGTTCTTTTCCATAAAGGGTAAAAGGAGAAAAATACGAATAGGTCGTATTTTATCCCTTAAACCTTCCTTTTTCATTTCATTTTCATTCTTACAACAATCTAAGAAAAAGGAGAGAAAGGAGCCAACCATCCAACAAGTAAAATAGGAGGGAAAAGCTTAGGAAATCAAGAGAAAGAAAGATAAGGAAACCATTCTCCATCAGAACTCAACTTCCTAATCAAATCAAGGTGAATGCCAATAAAACCACATTACCTATGCTTGTTTGATTTTGGATCTTGCTTGGTTTCAAATTATGTATATTTGTATAATTACCATGTTTGATGTACATTATTTAATTAAATAATGAATCATGAAATTATTATGATAGAGTTATGGGAAAAAACTTGGTAAACGATCTTCACATATCATATAAAAGTCTGAAAAACAAATAACTAAAGTAATATTTGCAAGTTGTCACTGTCATAGCTTCACTTGAGCTGAACAACAACCAACATGAGTAGTTCTATTTGATAAGACGTAGGTAACAATACCTTGACTGCAGAATGTAATCACACAAACATCGCCACATCCAACAACTTACGTAATGCTTTTTGTTGCTAAGGCAACCCCAAAAGCGACGCAATGAAAAGAATCCAAATATCAAATTGTGGATCTCAAGGTGTAAATTCTCAATGGAAAAGGTAGAATTAACAAAATGAATACCTCAACCTTAGAATCCATAAAGACGTGGAAACCTATCAATTCATGTTATGGGTGTGCCACAAGGAGAGAATGCTTAGCAAATATAAAACCAAAACTCAAAATAAAGCATGACAATTTAGCCTAGAAGCACCACTCCAGTTGCAATTCAAGCTCTAAGGACTAAATGGAAAGAAGATAACATAGGAAGGAATAAGTATCAATTGGAAACAAAAACCTTTCAACCATGTGTTAAGCAAGAAGCAGAATTGTGCAAGAGGGGAACAAGGAGAGGAAAAAAGTTGTGATATCCAAACAAGTCTAGCTAGCAACTTGCAACAACCCGTATTGTAATAGGCCTAAATTTTGACAAGGATCGAAACACATGTCCATTAGGACATAGATTATTTGGTTTGATACCTGCAAGAAATAACATAAGCCATGTTAGAGTTATATTAATTTAAAATCAAGCAGAAACAAGATAGTATAACAAATACCAGATGTGATTGCTGCTTTAGAATCAATAAAATTTCTTGAAAATTAAAGTGCCACATCGATACCGAGCACGAGAAAAAAGAATAGTTCAACAATATCAAATTGCCTTCATCTTCAGAAGAACGGTCCCTCTAAATGTATCATGTGGATTGTAATGAGTGGGGCGAGGGTAGGAGGGGGCAACACAAACTTTATGGTAAGAGGATCAATAAAATACTATCTAACAATACAAATTTGTACCCATAGGTTTTCATCCAATGACTATGTCTACTTCCCAGTTTATTTAAATCTAGCATTTAGAACACACGGTTAACTAATTTTGATCTCAAGATTTAGTATTCTGATGAAGCCCACTAACTAACTAATATTTCCAAATCCAATCCATTAGCCACTGAATACCAATGAAAGATAGGTAAATGAACAACCATTTAATAGCTACCAATATGGACTCTAATCACTTATCTAAAATAGGTAAGCTCACCGCCTTTAAGATCCATTATGTAAAAACACGTGTTGACCCTCCTTTTGGCAAGGCAGTCACAGTACGGATTTCTAATAAACAGAGTACACAGGACTTGAGTATAAGCTTTGGTAAGCTCGGAATGATTTGAATAAAGCATGGGAATATTCAAAAAAATCCTGGATTAGGCACCTAAAACTCGGATCGGCAAATCCCGGTTCGGCCCCCATCTCCAGACGGGACATCTCAGCTCGATGGAGACTCACTGCTACCATTATGGATTCTTGCCTTCGGGTCGGGCAATTTAATTCGATATACCAAACCAGAGTATGCCGACCCAGACCCTGTAGCTACAGTTTGATCTATTCTTTTGGCTTGGGACGCGGTCTCTTTTCTCTTATCCTTCGGATCATAGAACACTGGGTTAGTAACGAAGTGGAAAAGATATCATCACTGACTAAGGAAGCGGTCTGCTGCCTACCTACACTGATGGATCAATCACCACGTGTACAGGCCGACCTGAGTTTACCACTCACTATAAATATATGCTTCTAAGACTTAAAAGAAAAGTGGCTTTTCTTCTATCTTCTCTCACGCAAGGACATTGCACTAGAGAAAGGCCGACTATACCACTAACAAGTGTGAACCCGTGCTTCGCACACAGTCGCCGTGATAACATTGCCTTCATGTATGATAAAACCAAATCGGAAATATGGCTCTGGCGGCGAATCTGTATTACGCATAAAAACTAAATATAAAAGGTTTGGTATCTGATAAAATCTATGTTATAGCTGAAAAGAAAAGGTTGGTTTACATTTGTAAGAAGCATAAGCTAATTGATAGGTGAGCAGACATACATGAATGATATTTGTTTCAATTAAGGAATTGTCATAATTTGTGAGTACATAAATTACTATTGAAGTGCATGTTGTTTGTGAAAAAAATGGAATCAAAGCATTATTTGTTAATTGTTACCATGTAGAGCAAAGAACATTATCCCTAGTAAAGCATTTAGTTGTAGCAAGGTGAATCCTAAATGTTAATGGGAATGCATGTGGGACTAAAGTCTCGATCGGCTTGATAAAGCAATGTCTTTATTTCCTTCTCTTGAGTTGAAATTGATAATTTTAGAAATCATCTGACCCTATAAGCATAAACCGCAATGCCCAAATATATCCCCATTGATGCATAACTTTTTTGTTAAAAAAAAATATAAGTTTGTGAAATTTAATTTTACATCTAAATGCTTACACAATTTCAATTGTAAAGTGTCATAAAAAACTTGGTTGCTTTGATTTCTATCATACTCAGATAGTTGACAAAAGATATTAATTTTCAAAATATATAGAATTATTGTAAATTGCATGATAAAAATAGATTAATAAAAGGTGCCAATGTGGATATTAAACATCATATAAATGACAACCCCATTGACATACATGATCAAACAACTGGTGAATAACATTATATAAATGACTCGCTATTGTATAATTTAGATAATTGGACATTAGATAAAAATTTCAAATAATAAACTAAACAATTAAACACCATAGTTTATATTGTTAGATGTTGCACCTTATATAAGCTTAATACTTGCAACCAAAATGCTGATACTTTATGTAGCAATCTGGATCCTTATCTTTCTTAATCCTGGTAGGTGTTATACATACTGCAAACTTAAACATAAAAGTAACTTACTCTTAATACCTTCAAATGGCAATCCTAAAGATTGAGATAAACATTAACATAATGTTATCCAATGTGAAAATGCGTCAATATAGAGAATTAAATAAGTATCTCTAGAGCACGCTGAGTACATAGTGATAAACAAAGTATTTGGTAACATAATTAGAATGCTGGTGTTATAAAATACATATTATGCTTTTTCTGCAGAACGAATTTTACAGGTCAACCATTTAATCTAGACAGAGGCTCTTATAACATCATATATGAATACGGAAACGTCATGCCACCAAATACATTAAACATGTATGATGATGTCACTGCAGTAGTTGACCCAGAATACTATTCATTTATGCTAGCAAGCCCTATTCTTTTGCTATAGTCATTCTACAGCTGTATTGTTCAAATCTGAAACCTGCACCATCAATGAGACATAACAATAGTACTATGTTAATAGATATTAGATAACCAAATTCCAGAATGTTAGAAAATATTGGAAGCTGGTGATACCGTGGACCATGATAGGTTTGAAAATATAATTTAAGTTCATTTATTTGGGAATATCGTATATTCATCGAATTTGGAGACAAATGGGTATAATTGAAAAAATATGTATGATAGTATAGGTATTTTTATACTTCCGAGTCAATGGTTAAAGTGTGTTCATATAACACATATTGCGTAATATTAATTTATGGATTAAAAACATAGGAATATGATAATTTTTTGCAAAGGTGATGCATCACGCTTCAAGGATTTTATTACTTATGGTGAGAAAAGCCCCAAAGCACTCAACTAACGTGCTAAAAAAAGCAAGTATTTGGTCAAACATTCTCATTTTAACATTCTTATCGGCTATTGACTATCGTCGCCTGCTATTACGACTCTAAAATTCAATTTTAGTAATAGTTCTAAAGAGAAATTTTTGTGCATTGGAAATTATGAAGCTATGCTTGAGGCGTCCAAATATAGCTAGGTGGTGGGCTTGAGTTTTTTGAATTTTTATGGCTTTGACAACCTTTAGGAAAAGAAAGTTTAAAAACTTCGGTATCAAATAGATAGAAGTTACGTTACAAAATTTTCCTCATTCAAATACAAAAAAAGAGATACCTACGTATAATATACTGCAAGTAACAACTCCTTATATATGCATGCACAATGCAGCATTGATGTGATCAATTTATCCCTTTTAGAACTTAACCTTTTTAAATGCATAAGTTTAAACCCATGCGACACACACGGGTTTAACCTATTTATCTGTTTGATGGATGAATTATATTAATTTGTAGTATAATCTTGTAAAAAAATTAATCCCTTATGGAATATGATTGCAACTTGTATAAGAAGCTATTAAAAGTTATGATGATAACATTTCAAATATCGATGTTCACCATTAAAACTAACTATTAGAATTAGTGTCATACTTCTGCTATCTTAACTTCGTTCAACCTCGAGGTTAATCAGATCAATCATTAATTAACTTCACCACTCATTAATATCATCAGGATTTGTTTAAAACAAATCTTGGTTAATATAGCGTAAATTACCAATTTATGAATACTAACCGAGTAGATTCGTAAAAGTAAAATATATAATTGGAGAATGAAAACACTCAAAAATAAAACATTAACAATGCATATCACCATATAATTCATTATCCTGATGAAGAATGAACTATAGGATGTTGTAAAAATATATGTGTAAAAGTATTACTCGATGAATCGCAAAACAATACAGAAGGGAATGTCTTCTTTCTTATTAAGGACCGACCATTTAAAACAAACTGTACTTTGGCATAACAAACGTTTGCTGGATAACGAAAAACAACATGGTACATAAACTCACATAAGGACAGAAATTTGATATCTTATACACCCATCATGTCACTCATGCGTTAAAGATAATGTATTCCATTTCATTAGGTTTCAAGACATGCAACCCAAAAAATTGTTAATGTGTTTTGTCAAAGCAAACACAAATTTTGTACCTTTGGTCAAATCAGTCAAACCAGATGTAATAACCAAGTATATCAACTGCAAAATTGAAATTTAATGTGCAGAAATATGTGTAGTATAGAACAGTAAACTATTATTTTTACAGAAAATATACTTATTGTTCTGAGAGCAGGTACCCCATGACATAAAACGTAACATTACAACATCGGTTAATACCCAATTATGCATGCAAAAGATGCAATCCAGATAATCCCTTAATTAGAAGCTTACCACTAATTTTGCATTTGTAGAGTTTATCTGCTACCATCCTCATCCTTATATGCTAAATGCAACTGTTGATTCATCATGAAGTTGTACTCGATTAGTCATTACTGCAAATTTCCAATGCATAAATAGGTAAGGAACTCTATCAATATTTAGTAGAACCTATCAACAGAGAGGAGGAATAAGAATATAAATTTTTAGCAAAATAGCTGGTAGCAACTTCTCCAAGAATAGTTAGTAGTAACTTCTCCAAAAATAATTACTGGAAAAGCTAGGGCTTAAGTCATATATACTTAAAGAAAAAATGCTTTTGAAATGGCATCATAAAAAAATTGAAATTAATTTACGTGTATGCAATGTACATGCTAGTGTGTTGATTTAAGAAAACAACGATTTCAAATAGCAGTTCCAAAAAAATATTCCAATGTAAGAGTTCAAAATAATTTGTAAAATCAAATTGTTTTTCTTTAAAATGAGATAGATATATTTAGTATGAATTCTCAAAGGGACTTAAAAAACTTGTATTCATAAAATTTGGTAGGTATATGGTTTTTTTAAATAAATGTTGTTTTTGTATTCTTGCTTAGAAATACATGTGGTAATTTGCAGTTTAAACAAATTGCCTTATCAATTAACTCATACTGCCCAAAATTTATGAGCCGAAAATATTTTGACGTACCGACTAAAGAAATTGTTCCTAGATTGAAGAAGTTAGTTTCAACATCTAAAAATTGTTGTAACTAAAATAAGTTGGTTAGATACGCTAACATTACATATTGTCAAATATAGTTGGTTGTTTGAACTTTAGATGACATGTATTACAGGAAACCTGCAATTCAATATTTTTTGACAAAAGAGGAAACCCTGTATAGAATTCAATATATAAACAAAGTCCCATTTTTGAAATCCTAAAATACAAATATAATTTCTCCAGGAAAAAACGTAGATTAAATTTCAAAAATAAATAAATGAAAAAATGATATAATCAAGACCGTGTTGTGGAACCAATACAATATTATTTGCCAAAAATACATTAATCAGCCATTCCACCTTCAATTACTGTGATGTTTTAATCATCAGCTTAATCAATTCTACCGTAGAATAAGCATCATGGTTTTGAGATGACAAAGAAGGTAAATAGTACCAATATGTGAGCTTTTGATGATCAAAAAAGGAAGAAATAACAGACATGAGATAATTAAACCCAGTTGAAGGAATGGAAAAGTTAAATGATGAAACTTTTTGCCATGGATAAGGTTCGAACAGGTAATGAGAAAGTGGGTTGATCAAAAAACATGACACTATTGTTGAGATCTAGATAGTATTACTCAGGCTATTCAGTTATGATTACAAATATAAAATAACAAAACAATAATGGCATAGGGTACATAATTTGATCTGGGCCATTTGTTGAATGAGGAAAGGAACCTAGAATATGTGCAGGAAAGATAAGGCAATTCAATTTCATGTTACCATGGCAACATGAAATGTCTCCTATAGGAAAAAATGGAAGGGACTTGGGAGCTAAGGAAGTTAAACTCAATACTATGGTAGTTAGTGCAATTGACAGTATAAATAAATGCAATTGCACATGAAGTGTGCGACATAGCACTCATGAAAAAGATATTTGCAATTAAATCAATAATCTCTTACCAAATGGGAAAGTGATTACAGAAATAGTAAATAAGCTAGCAATAGTGAAAAGCTGTGAAATAATAAAGAAGAAAATGTAGTTGCATATATATTTCGTAATAAAAATACAAAATATAGTATTTAAAAAATGCACAGATGAGAAATTGATTAAATGCCATATTCATTTCCATGAAAGCAAGCTGTCTCAAATAGCTACAAATTGCAAATGAACAAACAAAATGAAAAAGGGTAAGAAATTATATAAGATACACTTGAGTAATGATATTAGATACACTTGAGTCTATTACTTCAGAATTAAAAAGAGTTCAGAATATGTAGGGATGATAAATCCTGAAAAACGTAAGCATAAACTGTTAAAAATCAAGGTTTGTACAAAAAAATAAACTATATCTTTTTAAATCATATATTACTATATACAACATGAAATATATGTAAACGTGTATGTATATATGCAGTACAAATATAATTTGATTCAACTGAGAAGTCAATAAGAGAAGGAAAAACTAATTTCATAGTAAAGTCCAAAATGAAACATGCATTTCCACCAAAAATGTATTGCAATCATTCTATGCATGTAAAAAAATGAATTATAATATGTTGATAAACCGGGAATTCGAAGAAAGTTTTTCATTTCCTCATTAATGATTGTAAAACATGGGTATCTTAGAGTAGTCAATGCTTTAATTTATAACAAATTAATCTTGAAGAAAATTATGTTAGCAAATAATTTGATGTATGTTTGTGATTCATCAAAAAAATAAAAGATTAAGGATTCAAATTGTTATTGCAGTTTAATTACGTTGTAAGGATTAAAAATTCTCAGCCTGTAAATGCTTCTTAGGTGTTTAATTTGAAGCAGTTCAAAGGAAAAGATGTGCCACATCTTATTATGGTGGTGTAATATAATTGTTAGGATTAGAATTATTGCCAACTATACAGTAGAAGTGAATTCTATAATAAGCAAATATATAAAGATCAATCCTATTGATTCAATCATTTTAAACCAAATGAAAAGTCACAGAGAGTAAATAAGCTACCAATAGTGAAAATTAGTAATATTACATAAAGGGAAAAGGTATGTTATATATTTCCTAATACAAACATTAAATGAAGTCCTTTAAAAATGCACATTTTCATGACATGAAACCAAATCCAATGGTTACGGAAGCATGTAAAAAATTTCCCAAAATAAATGAAGCAATCAACGATATTGGTCATATTTAAATTTGTTACTCTAAAATTGAAAATAAATTTGAAAGACATGTAGCTAGGAATGTTGAATACAATTTTTTTGCAGTCATGCACTATAAAATTGCAAGCCTTATACAAAAGGAAAATGAGTAAATTATATCCCTTTGTTGGTTCAGTAAAAAAAAAAGTCGCAACGCTGGAGTGTCCACTCCAGAAAGAATGGAATCAATAATCCTTTAGCCTTTAGTCTAGTGCTTTATACTAAATCCTTGTATTAGTACTAACTTTGAAAGAGATGAGATAGATCAATCATGGGATGATGTAGAATTTTTTTTGCATTAGATGAAGAATTAGAGAAATAAAACATGTGCTGATTTAAATAACAGTTATATTTGTTAGCATTACACATATTGCACACAACAATTTATCGGACGAACAAAAAAGAATATATGATAAACTGAAGGTATAACAAAAAATGAGTGCTACTACAATTTCAGGGTATATATAATTCAAAAAAATTAGAGATAGGCTAACAGACTTTTTTTTCTACCCTTCTGTGCCAAAATAAGGTAAGAACATGATTAGCCATATATTTGAAATAGATCATGCAAACATATAAATGGTAAAATACTTTAAGCAATGTACTCTAATTTTTTGTAACCTTAAAATTCAGTTACCCTATGTCGTAATCCAATTTGTCAACCGTGAACATAGTAAAAACCAAAATTTAAGCAAAAAATTTAACAAAGTAAAGTAAACAAAAAAGCTTTAAAATTCATGTTCAAACTGACAATTAATTGAGTGGCATCATTCGAAACCATAAGGAAAGAGCAGAAGAAAACATAAGGCGAGGAGCTGAAAGTGCAGATTCCGCATATCACAAGTTACCTTTAAGCAGTGAAATTTCAAATAAACAATTTCAAATGTTTGGTCCTACATATCAATTGGTAACCAATTCGTTAGTTGGTCTAGTAATTTTTCACTTTTGGTTTTATGTACTGAAAAAACAACATTAATGTGAACAATCAACTAATTCTTGTATACATATATAAAACATTCAATTATGGTTATTAACATCAACATATAAGATGTATGTCTTTCCATCGTCTAAACCAATGCTAAAAAATTAACTAACATGATTAGATGAACTAAATATCTTACAACCACAACTATGAAAAGCCTAAAACGGATCTTCAAACGGCTGTATTTCAAATGTCAACTATAAATAAGCCTAAAATATGATATTTTAACATGCGTATGAAGTGACAACTAATAAAGATAATAATTAGCAGCACTAACATCTATAAGTCCTTATAATATACATGGTGCAAGAGATCATGCATTTGAACCCCGTCTTGTGTGGTCCAACCCGTTGGACATGTAGTGTGTTATATATTAAAAACTTGCATATATAAATACCAATTTTTTTTTAAAAAAAAAACATCTATAAATCCTTGTAATGTGCATCTGAGATTTCAATGAATTGTTTTTTGGTTCCATTATCTTATTGTATATTTTTATACGCATAATAGGTTGTGCTATTTCACTACACTACGATGGTTGTTTTTGCTTAGCTACCCTTGCAAAAGCAGTGAAGGATAAATAGTGTAGTTTTATAAAATTAATAGCAACAGAGAAAGATAAGAAGTTACCATTACTCACTGGAAAAAAAATAACTGTAAATCCATGAAAAATTACCTGACACAACGAATGGAGAAATAGCGTATAAGACAGGAGTAGATAGGTCAGTAAGAATAGTAGGCTGGGTAAAAAGATGGCACCATCAATCACCTAAAACTCAGTAAACTTTGAGCATCCTGTGTGCATGGAGAAAATGAATGGAACAAAATACTAAATAACTCAGCATGTAGTAGAGAACCATAAATTGTTAAATAGGAAATCTAAAACCAACGTGCTTACATGGTCATCAATGCTTATGATATGTCATCACATACTATGAAAAGGGCATTTTCCCATCAATAACAAAGATGATTACATTTTTCAGTCAACAGCTTCGATTCCAAAGAAGCAAAACAAACAACATCTATAGGAAAACCGTATATAACACGCACCAATTGACAAATGAAGCGTAAATCAATTCAGGAAAGAAGAGTAAATTATAAGCACACATGAGTACGTATGGGTACGAAAATGAAATGCCAAGTTGTAAGAGCAGTACCTTGCAATTAATGGAGACGACATGAAAATATGATGGTGAAATTAACCATTCTACTGCATTCTGCTAAAACTAAGTCGTCGCTGAATTGTAAATAAAAAAAAGTTAGACATACAAAATGGACGGCTGTCCCAATCAGTTATTCACCATTAAACCAAATTAAGTCGAACAACCACTAAATCTATACCTTTTAACAATGCCACAGAATAACAGTGTTGTCTACTAAGTTGTTAGCTTAAAAACACAGGAAGAAATTTAATTTCTGCTTCGGCACATAATTCATATAAATCTTGAAAAAGATCTAATAGCGTCTAAACCTGATAATGGGACATTAGCAAGCTGTTATAGAATAGAAGCTGGATAAACAGCGAATTGAACGATCATGTTCTTCTCCTCTTTTTTCTTTTTCTTTTTGGTGTTAAAGCGGTTGGAAATCGATCAAAGCAGGCAAAGTTAAAACCTAGAAATGCAGCAGCAAGAGGAGAACAAAAATCCGTAGACGAATGGCATCATACAAAACAAAAAAGGCACTTTGGAAAAACAGCTGTAAGAGAAAAACAACTACCTTAGGCACAGAGAGCAGGCGGACGAAGATCGCAATCCACCGTAGGTCGGGGAAGAAAACGACGGTGAGAAGGGGCAGAGAACGAACAGACGGAGTGGGGAACAGCAGTATGCCAGTATTAGTAAATCATTCTTTTTCCTCTAAATTCCCTTTTGTCGTAGAAAACCGCTAGAGTAGGCCGAAAGAGAAAGGAGAGAAGGGAAAAAGCGAGGTCCTGATTTTCATAGAGAAATAGGTATAGTTTTCAGAAGAACGAAAGTAAAAAAGCGAATTTGGGGGAGCGATTTCATGGGTCATTTGCGAGACGGTTCAGCTTAGATTTGGAGAATGACTGTGTATTCAGCGTTACTAACTCGGTAATTATAATATAGTATAGATGCGAGGACATTGTATTGAACAATACGCTTCTTTCTCTTCAGTTCTTACATATAAATGTATTGTATCTTGTAATCTGACAGTATAAACAATAAATTATAAAGTGGATGTAGGCTCAGATTGCCGAATCACTACAAAAATTATTGTGTGTTTCTGTTATTTTATACTATTCTTGCGTTCTGTGGCTGTGATTGTGAAAATATTGTCGTGATTAATGCACTTTGGGGCTAGATCATCAAGCGAATCATTTTTGATGTTAACACTTTGGCGCGCCAGGCGGAGGCACGCAACTCTCGAATTTCTAAGGAATTGGATTGATAACTTCAGAATTTAAAGTTGGTGAAATGAAAGAAGGATGGATCTTTCTCCTGTATTGAAACCACTAGCAATGCAAGTGCTAGGAATGAGGGAAGTTAGGAGGCTTCCTCTCATGGTAATCCTTCCATCTACCTGATAAGAGAAGAGATGGATGGTGTGTTAGCCGAGCTAAGGACGTAGATGGAGCGAAGGATGAGCTTCTCAGCAAACAAGAAGAAATGATGAATTCTTTCTTTGCAAGATTCGAAGGATAAGGACGACTAGAAGGTTAGGGATTAGGCATGGGGAACGAACCAATACTGCGGCCCCCACGTGACTAGGGAGGTTACCATAGCTCGGATCGACAGCAGCCCCAGATCGACCAAGAGTCCATGTTGACCCATGTCGGGTTGGGGGAAACTACCTTCAACTCAAAAATCAATGTCGCGACACTTGATTCGTGATATCTTGGATGGAAATGCAGGAAATGTTGGACGAGCTCAAACTAGTGCTACTTTGTCTATAAATGGCACAAGGGCTGCAGGAGCTTGGATCAGTAAGACTGAACCGATCCGGTTTGACCTTACCAAAAAGGATACTAGGGGAAAAACCAACCCGAGTTTGGGAGTTCGGCTCAGGCTTCCACCTTCTATAGGACTTCGCGCTGGGGGTGCTGGTGTTGGATTGAATAATTAGCAACAACTTTTTGGAGATGTAAATCAAATTGCCGACGTGATTCGACGATTCGCCAGAGGAGGGGAATCTCATGATGACGTGGATAACGTCCACCGCAGCCCTTTCATAAAGGAAATCAGAAATTCTAGTAATCCCCTAGACTTCAAACTACCGGCTTTGGAGGCATGTGATGGTAGGAAGGATCCTACCGTTCACCTGATGCGCTACATGCATCATATGGAAGTTCTTTCAGCATCAGAAAGAGTCATGGCAAAGTTCTTCCCATTATACTTGACTAATATTGTTGCTGCGGCAGTTGGAAACATAATCGATCAATAGTTGGAATGTATTGCTCTCCAGATTTATTAAGCAGTTCAGGATCCACATCGCTCGACTCAAGAACGTCATGTCTCTTACTTCTATCAAGCAGAGGTCCAGAGAGACTCTGTGATCTTTTCTGGAAAGGCTTAATGCGGCGGTGGCGTCAGTGGATCGATTAGAACCGTCTATGGTATTAATGGCAGCCATATCCAAAATCTTGGATAAAAAAACTTTGTTTCTCTACAACAGGATCCACCGGGAGACCTCGGTGAATTCTATTTCGAAGTGGATAGGTTTCTGCGTGAGGAAGAAGCTAATGTTGGGAAGGATGTTCCTGAAATAAATATGACTAAGGATGGAGGACCATCCAATTTTGGAAAAAAATATGGATAAGGGCAAAGGAAAAGCCCCGATTAAGAATGATCGAAATGTTCAGATTCGGAGAGAGCCCAAATTACAAAAGTATTTTACTCTCAGTTCTTCGCTAGAGGATATCTACTTGGATACGAAGGATTGCGTCTCCTACCCAAAGCCTCCTAGAAGGGAACCAATGCAACATGAGTGAGAATCAGCGAAATTTTGCCTATTCCTTGAGATAGCTGGTCACACCACCTGTGAGTGTAGGCATTTGCAGGACTTAAAAGAGGAACGAGTCAGACAAGGAGAGATGACTGAGTACGTTAATCAACCTCTCATGCCTACACAGGCACTACCACCTACTGCTTCTCGGAGAGGGAATGATCCAGGACCGAGCATACGTGGGATCATCAGCGGTTTATTTGGATTGGATCACATTAGATTTCTAGATTTTTTAGGATAAGTGTTTGCATTTATGTTTTTTTTTTGGTTTTTCGGATGAGTAAGTCAACTCACTCATGCACGGCGATTTGGATTTAATCCTTAGGCATGCCCTATGCTCAACAATAAAACCATCGGATAATAAATGGTTAATTTTATGCACTTAGGTACGAGATTAGGATTTAATTCCTAATTGCTCTACATCCAATGACAAACCAATCAGGCTTTGTTTTGGTTATGTAATAAACTTGGATTTAATAAAATGGATTTCCAAGCATGGGTTATGCTTGAAGAACTTAATTATCTTGTCAGCATGGGTTATACTTAATCAGGTTTAGTGTATGGCTTATGCTCGATTTAGGTTTCCAGGTATGGATTAACTTGTCAGGACTTGGAGAGAAAACATAATCACAACTCGATTGCGGCTTATGCTCAGTTTGGATTTCCGCGTATGAATTATGCCCAAAGGATTGTGTTATCTTGTTAGGTCTTAACAAGCGATTCAGTTATGGATTGAGTATGGATTATACTCACCGTGAAATTTCCGAGAATGGTTTATGTTTGGAGAGGCTAAATAGTAATGTCAGGATTTGGCAAAGCTACTCACTTGATTTATTTGCAAGTACTGATTATGCTCGCATTGGATAAGCCCGGTGAGGCTACAGATTTCTTGGATTTGGATTTCTCTTATATTACGATGTAGAGTGATCGTTGGATTTATTTGTATTCAGGTATTTTGGTTTTCTCATAATATGATCCAGAGTGATCATGGCTTTCTTATAATATGGTCCGCCGCGGCCATGAATTTCTGGTTTTCTATTGATATGATTCAGAGCGATCGTGGATTTTCTATTATTACTTTATACGATCATGCGGGACCGTGGATTTCTGAACTTTGAGTATTGGACTTCTATTCTGATTTTCTATGGATTTATATGACTTATGGATTATTCAAAACACATCTTCCACCGAAAGATATGTTTAGGGGGTAAAGTGTTGACCCGTCTTTTGGTAAGTTAGTCATAATATTGATTTCTAGCAAAAGGAGTACTTAGGACTTGGGTATAAGCTTTGGAAATCTCCGAATGATTTGATTAGAGCATGATAATATTCACAAAAGCCTGGATTTGGAACAAGAAACTCGAGTCGAGAAGGCCCGATTTAGCCTCCATCTCGAGATGGGACATATCGACTTGGTGGAGATGCACTGCCACCATTCTAGATTCATGCCTTCGGGTTGGACAACTCGGTTAGGTATACGGAACCGGAGTATGCTGATCCAGACCCTGTAGCTACAATTTGGACTGTTCTTTTGGCTTGGGACGCGGCCAATTCCCTATTCCTTCGGATCATGGAATACGTGGTCAGTAATGACCCGGAAAGGATATATCCACTGATTAAGGAAGCGTTCTACTGCCTACCTACACTGATGGATCGGTCGCCACATGTATAGGACGACCCGAGCCTACCACTCACTATAAATACATGCTTTTAGGACTTAGTAGAAGGGAGGCTTTTCTTTTATCTTCTCTTAAGCAAGGGGATTGCACTACAGAAAGGCCGAGCTATACCATCAATGCAAGGACATTGTGTTGAATAATACAAAAGAAGTGATTTGTTGCAAATAAGTAAAAAAAAGCATTAAAGATATGTATTTTTATTAATTAGGAATAGAAAGAAAAGCTTGAAGTGATGTTTAACAAATTAAAAAGAGAAAAATGGAACATAATAATGAAAGTGAGTCATTAGTTTATGGAATAATAGTTTTTTCTCAACACAAGCATTCAATGCTTGTACTATAATGAATTATAAAGGAAGCTTGATATAATGCTAAGAGCAGCACCTACAGTTTACGAGTCATAATATTACAACTCATAATATTACGAGGGGGATTTGTATAGAATCACCCAACCGGCGGCCACTGATCAAAATCGGTACCTTATGTTTAAGCGCTGATTTAATAAGTGTCTAGCCTCTGGCGTTGATTTAATCAACGCATAGCTTATGGACACTGATTAAATCAGCGCTCGCGGTAAGACGTAGATAAATTGCGCCTTACCCGGTCCTCACTCATACCTTACTCATAATTCTCTTTTTTATTTCTTTCATCTGGTATCGCGTCGAGATGCCACCACATGTAACCAAAATCATTAAATGAATGGTTTGACCTAAGATAGATGAGACGTGTAACGACCCGCCTGGAGGGATAACGACACGACCCGATCTGATCACCTTGAGGACAACGAACCAGAGACTCGAAGGAGGGCGAAGGACTTGGAGTTATGACCAGGAGGCGTGACCCGAGCCGTGGCGTGGTGGAGAACCCGATCCGATCCAGATGGGACTGGAAGCCACGAACCGATCCAGTGTACCATGAAGGACTCCGATCCGACCCGAAGTAGCAGTCATGAACCGAGACGATGAAGACCACGATCCCAATGATGATGAAAGGGATCCGAACCGATCTGGTGATGATCCATAACCCGAGATGCAAAGGAAGTCCAAATGAGAAGTTAGAGCTCAAGATTCAGATGGGAATCAACGAGTTCGCTTCATGGTTGGACTTTGCTGCGGGACGCGTGCCAAGGAGTTATCGACGTCTATTGCTTTGAACCACTATGGTAGGAGGTACGAAGGCGGATTCAGGGCCATTATGGCATCGGTAGAACCAAGGGCTACAACCAATGAAGTGGGTCATTGAAATGTTTGGTCATGACTCCATATGTTTAGCTTGGTCATAGCAGGGTTTCTACAAGTCGGGATTCGTCGTTGCCTCAGTTTGTCTAGTGTTTCAAAGTGGTAGATATCGTATGCTTTACGCACTGAGTGAGAGATGTGAGGATGGTTGCTATGGTTGATTTGGTTGCTATCATTATGACATGCACACCCCACCCCCATATTCTTACATTGTTTATTATGGCACCTTAGGGTACTGTACGGTATGTGGTACTAACTCTTTGGTTGCAGGTCCAGGTTCAGGTATGGTTTAGTATACCTGTTATTACTCTGTTTAGATGCTTATCGCTCACACCAGGCTTTATGTCTGACCCAGAGTTTTATGTCTCTTCTTATTACTCTGGGTGCTCACACGAGCAGACTAGAGACAGGTTAGCTGGTGGTGCACGAGTAGATGATCCGGAGACGAGCAGGAGGCTTCCACGTAATATATATAGTATTCTCCCTGTATTGTTGAAGATCACTGCTTGGGCATTGGTGGTGCATCTTCTGCTTCAGTTTTCTTTTGTTAGAGACAGTAAATTTGGAAAGTTGTAATAAGCTGTATTTGGATTTCCGCTGCTCTGATGTTGACATTGATTATTAGTTATCAGCTTATGTACTGTCTCGCCTGTTTTATGTCAAGTATGTTATTAGTATATTTTATTCCATGCGCTGTGAGACATTCTACAGGTTCTCTGATTAGTTCATTCTCTTCTTTCCTTTCTTATGACGACCGTTCCGTGCTAGTCGGGCATGTGTACAGCGCACTTTTGGAGGAAATGCAGGCTGGTGCGGGGCGGGCCGTCACATTTGGTATCAGAGCTCTAGGTTGCGTAGTTAACCTAGGGAAGTTATCAGGGAGAGATAATATACGTATACGAGAGAGCGTATTTGTGATTACTTTGGTTTTCAAAAGCTATATATATATATATATATATACTATTAGTAGGATAAGGATGAAGTCGTACTGCACTAGCACCACTATGGAGTCGTTAATCATTTCCTTTTTCAGATTGACGATGAGCCGATATGTTAGAGGTACCGGTAGGGGAGCCAATAATGGGAATGCTGCTGACATGAGGACGATGTTTACTGACCTCATGAGAGAGATGCTTAGAGATGTACAGAGGACAGCTCCAAATGGTGGAAATGGTGGTGGTCCAATGGTGCAGGCGCCAAGAGTCGACTTCGCCAAGCTGAATAAGGATTATACTAGCCTTGGTGGAAAGCCGTTCCACGGAACGCAGTCGGCTACGGATGTTCAGGATTGGGTGGATAGTTGCGAACGTATCTTCGAGGATTTGGGTATCGAGGATGCGATGAAGAGAAAGCTAGCGTCCCGTCAGCTGCAAGGGCGGGCAATGAATTGGTGGAATGCTATAAAGGCAGCTACTCCCGAAGACCAGATTACTTGGGAGCAGTTTAAAGCTCGCTTTAGCGAGAAGTTCATTCCAGCTGCTCAGAAGTCAGTGCTGTTTAAGAAATTCTT
This sequence comes from Allium sativum, assembly GCA_030737875.1. Classification (NCBI taxonomy): domain Eukaryota; kingdom Viridiplantae; phylum Streptophyta; class Magnoliopsida; order Asparagales; family Amaryllidaceae; genus Allium; species Allium sativum. Next base: position 432,668,243 of record CM060925.1, on the reverse strand, counting down.
GGAGCTCAAGCAGAATGGCAGGGCTGTCTCGGAGTACATTGCTGAATTCGACACTTTGTCAAAGTATGGGTTATCTCTTATTGATACCGCCGAGAAGAAGAATGAGAAATTCATAACTGGGTTAGATCAGTACTTAGGGGAAAGGCTTATTAACCACATCGATGAGACGTTTGAGTCAATTGTAGGGAAAGCATTAAGATCAGAGAGTCTCTACCCTAAGCCGAAAACTGAGGTTGCATCCGCAGATGAGCCAAAGCCACAAGCAAGTGGTGGAGGCAAGGGTGGTTCCCAGAATAAGAGAAAGCAGAACCAAGCTAAGGACGGCCAGAAGAAAAAGAATAAGCAAGATGTGGAGTGCTTCAGCTGTGGTAAGAAGGGCCATTATGCTAGTAATTGTCGGGCCAAGCCAGCGGATAGGAAGTGCTTCAATTGTGGCCAAATGGGACATCACAAGGACAAGTGTCCACAGCCTCCTAAGGAAAAGCAAATGGTGAAAGCATATGCCCTTAATGCTATTCCTTCTTCGTCGAATGCCCCAACTGCGGCGGAGAAGGGAAAGAATGTCGTCATTCAAGGTATGCTTTCTGTTTACGATGTTCCTGTTAGAGTTTTGTTTGATACCGGAGCTTCCAGTTCTTTCATATCTAGTGACCTGGTAGATAGGTTGGGATTGGAGCCCGAGATTGTCGATAGACCTTTAGTAGTGACGAACCCGATTGGTGGTTCGACTAGCCTTAGCATGATTTGTCGTAATGTGGTCTTATCGAGTCATGGATGCATGTTTGTTTGTGATTGCTTTGTTTTGGGCTTTACTGGGTTTGGCATTATTTTGGGAGTAGATTGGCTCCGAAGATACGGGGTGGTGGTAAACTGTGAGGGCTTTTTGGTGACAGCTAGAGCGGATGATGGGCGGAGGATAGTGTTTGGTGGTCTACCCAGCAAGGGGGTATTGGCTAGTTTTCTAAACTCCCTCGACATTCCGCATAGTGAGTTGTCAGGTTTGCCCGTGGTTGGCCAGTATCCGGATGTTTTCGAAGAAGTGACCGGACTTCCACCACACCGAGAGATTGAGTATCGTATTGATTTGGTAAAAGATGCCAGGCCTATAGTGATGCCACTTCGTCGTATGGCACCAAGAGAGCAGCGAGAGCTCGAGGTGCAAGTCAGCGATCTTTTGAAGAAGGGATTTATCAGAAGGAGTGTTTCTGAATGGGGAGCACCAGTTGTGTTTGCTACCAAGGCGGATGGTTCCCTTCGTTTGTGTGTAGACTACCACGAGTTGAATAAAGTGACGAGGAAGAACAAGTATCCTCTACCGCGGATAGACGATTTGTTCGATCAGTTGAGTGGCGCGAGAGTATTTTCTCAGTTGGATCTCGCGACAGGTTTTCATCAGCTTAGAGTGGAAGCTGAGAGTATAGCTAAAACGGCATTTCGGACGCCGTCTGGGTTTTATGAGTGGTTGGTCATGCCATTCGGGCTGACCAATGCCCCAGCATATTTTGTGGATCTTATGAATAGGGTATTCAGAGATCAGTTGAATAAGTTTGTCCTTGTGTTCGTTGATGATATTTTGGTCTACTCAAGGACAGAGGAAGAACACAAGGGACATTTAAGAGTAGTGATGGAGGTGTTGAGAAAACACCAATTGAAAGCAAAGTTTTCTAAGTGTCACTTCTGGAAGAGGGAAGTGAGGTTCTTGGGCCATGTTGTATCAGAGAATGGTATTGCCGTGGACCCAACGAAGGTGGCTACGGTACAAGATTGGCCTACGCCCAAGAATGCAACAGATGTAAGAAGTTTCTTGGGGTTAGCGGGATATTATCGTAAGTTTATCCAAGGTTTCTCCAAGATAGCAGCACCATTGACCCAGTTGACCAAGAAGAATCAAGCTTTTGTCTGGGATGAAAGGTGCGAGAATGCATTCAAAAGTCTAAAGGACAAGTTGACAAGCGCACCGGTGTTAGTCATTCCTAAGGGGGATGAAGAGATGACGGTATACACGGATGCCTGTGGTACTGGACTGGGTGCTGTATTGATGCAAGGCGGTAGGGTGGTGGCTTACGCAAGTCGGCAATTGAAACCGCACGAGAGAAGATACCCTACCCATGATTTAGAATTGGCAGCAATCGTGTTCGCGTTAAAGATGTGGAGACACTATCTCTTAGGAGAAAGATTTGAGCTGTTTACAGATCATAAGTCGTTAAAGTATCTCTTCTCTCAGAAAGATCTGAATCTCCGTCAGCAGAGGTGGCTAGAGTTCTTAGCTTCCTATGATTTTGACATCGCATACACACCAGGAAAGGGCAATGCGGTGGCTGATGCATTGAGTAGAAGACATGCCAGCTTAGGGGCTATGTTCCTTGAATGGAAGCAACTGGAGTTTATCGCGGGGTTTGATTTCAGACCAAAGTGCGAATTGGATCCAGAAATGTTAGCAAGTTTGACGATCAGACCCACTTTGATTGAGCGGATCGGCTCTAGTCAGAGGGACGATCCTAACCTATTGGAAATCATCTCCAAGATAGAGATGGGTATCGATGAGGAGATGAACAAGTATGGGCTTGATCGAGATAGATGGCTTAGAAAGAATGGAAAGCTTGTTGTACCCAATGTCAATGGATTGAGGGATGAAGTGCTTAGAGAATGTCATCACTCAAAGCTGACTATACACCCCGGTGGTAACAAGATGTATCGAGATATGAAGCAGACTTACTACTGGGAAGGGATGAAAAGAGACGTTGGTAAGTTTATATCCAAATGCATAAATTGCCAGCTAGTTAATGCCGAGCAAAAGAAGCCTAGTGGTTTGTTACAGCCCTTAGAAATTCCCGAATGGAAATGGGAGCAAGTCTCGATGGATTTCATCGATGGTTTACCAAGGACTAGAACGGGACATGATAGCATTTGGGTGATTGTGGATCGACTGACTAAAAGTGCAAGGTTTATACCAGTCAAATCGACCAGAACGGCAGCTAAGTTAGCAGAATTGTATATGAAGTGGGTAGTGAGATTTCATGGAGTACCTAAAAGCATTGTGAGCGACCGAGACCCGTTGTTCACTAGTGGGTTTTGGAAGAGCTTACAAGAGGCTCTAGGATCAGAGTTACATCTCAGTACCGCATACCATCCTCAGACCGACGGTCAGACGGAGAGGGTGAACCGTATTTTGGAAGATCTCTTGAGAGCGTGTATATTGGATTTTGGTGGATCATGGGATGACCATTTGCATCTAGTAGAGTTTGCATATAATAATAGCTACCAATCCAGTATCGGTATGGCTCCATATGAAGCTTTGTACGGAAGACCGTGCAACTCACCATCATGTTGGATAGAGACTGGCGAGAAGTTTATGCTTGGACCAGATGTGGTGAGGGAAACTTCAGATAAGATTAAGATCATTCAACAACGAATGAAAGCTGCTCAAGATAGGCAGAAGAGCTATGCTGATAAGAGGAGGAGAGACTTAAAATTCTCCGTTGGTGACTCGGTGTTTGTTAAGATTTCTCCGTTGAAGAGCGTAATACGATTTGGCAGGAGAGGCAAGTTGGCACCAAGATTTGTTGGCCCATTCCCTGTTCTTGAACTAGTCGGGAATTTGGCATATAGAATTGACTTACCGGAGAAGATGGCGGGAGTTCACAACGTATTTCATGTTTCCCAACTAAGGAAGTTCGTTCACGACTCAGATATGACTATTTCACCTGATCATTTGGAGGACTTCGAAGTAGAACCCGAGGCGGTTGGGAACCGCAAGCCGGTCCGTATTGTCGAGCACGACATGAAGCAACTTCGAAGGAAGGCGGTGAAGTTAGTCAAGGTTCAATGGGGCGAGGACGAGAATGATTGTACTTGGGGGACAGAGGAGGACATTAGGAAGTCACACCCAGAACTCTTTGCATGGTAAGATTTTGACTTCGATTTAGTTTTCCGCATGCTAGGATAGGCTTGTTTGCTTGTTTTGCATGTTTGATTGTTGTACGTGGCTGTTAGGCATGCGGGATCCTTTGTATGTTTTGGGTTAAGGAATTTCGGGGACGAAATTTCTTAAGGGGGGGAGAGTGTAACGACCCGCCTGGAGGGATAACGACACGACCCGATCACCTAGAGGACAACGAACCAGAGACTCGAAGGAAGGCGAAGGACTTGGAGTTATGACCAGGAGGCGTGACCCGAGCCGTGGCGTGGTGGAGAACCCGATCCGATCCAGATGGGACTGGAACCCACGAACCGATCCAGTGTACCATGAAGGACTCCGATCCGACCCGAAGTAGCAGTCACGAACCGAGACGATGAAGACCACGATCCCAATGATGATGAAAGGGATCCGAACCGATCTGGTGATGATCCATAACCCGAGATGCAAAGGAAGTCCAAATGAGAAGTTAGAGCTCAAGATTCAGATGGGAATCAACGAGTTCGCTTCATGGTTGGACTTTGCTGCGGGACGCGTGCCAAGGAGTTATCGACGTCTATAGCTTTGAACCACTATGGTAGGAGGTACGAAGGCGGATTCAGGGCCATTATGGCATCGGTAGAACCAAGGGCTACAACCAATGAAGTGGGTCATTGAAATGTTTGGTCATGACTCCATATGTTTAGCTTGGTCATAGCAGGGTTTCTATAAGTCGGGATTCGTCGTTGCCTCAGTTTGTCTAGTGTTTCAAAGTGGTAGATATCGTATGCTTTACGCACTGAGTGAGAGATGTGAGGATGGTTGCTATGGTTGATTTGGTTGCTATCATTATGACATGCACACCCCACCCCCATATTCTTACACTATTTATTATGGCACCTTAGGGTACTGTACGGTATGTGGTACCAACTCTTTGGTTGCAGGTCCAGGTTCAGGTATGGTTTAGTATACCTGTTATTACTCTGTTTAGATGCTTATCGCTCACACCAGGCTTTATGTCTGACCCAGAGTTTTATGTCTCTTCTTATTACTCTGGGTGCTCACACAAGCAGACTAGAGACAGGTTAGCTGGTGGTGCACGAGTAGATGATCCGGAGACGAGCAGGAGGCTTCCACGTAATATATATAGTATTCTCCCTGTATTGTTGAAGATCACTGCTTGGGCATTGGTGGTGCATCTTCTGCTTCAGTTTTCTTTTGTTAGAGACAGTAAATTTGGAAAGTTGTAATAAGCTGTATTTGGATTTCCGCTGCTCTGATGTTGACATTGATTATTAGTTATCAGCTTATGTACTGTCTCGCCTGTTTTATGTCAAGTATGTTATTAGTATATTTTATTCCATGCGCTGTGAGACATTCTACAGGTTCTCTGATTAGTTCATTCTCTTCTTTCCTTTCTTATGACGACCGTTCCATGCTAGTCGGGCATGTGTACAACGCACTTTTGGAGGAAATGCAGGCTGGTGCGGGGCGGGCCGTCACAAGACGGCTGATCCTGCTCACATTCCACCTTTGCCCGAGACTACGACATTTGATTTACGGATTCTACATGAGTTACTTGAGGGATACTCTCACCGTATGTTAATAGCTTTTGAAACCGTCGATGTATGATTTTAGAATGTAATATAATTAGTAGTGTAGAAATTAATTATCTACCACATTACATAGTTAGGTTATTGTGTTATATTATAGTATACTAACCAGGAACAAATATCTTTTTACTAGTTTCACTACCTCAACTTTCGTGGCAGTTGGTCGAGGTGTATTCAATGTATTTACGATGCAGTGCCTCAGGTTTACGGGATATGCTATGGGCTAGTCCATTCGGACGCTTCCGACATATTAGACCTACGCAGTCATTTGACCGACCACTACTAGGTGCCTTAGTTGAGAGGTGGTGGCCCAGCACATATATGTTTTATTTTCCAGATTTTGAGATTGATATTGTAACAACCCGGAATTTTGGGGCAAATTTAAATTTTTTATTTTAGTTAATTTAAAGGATTTAGTATATTTAAAATAATTTGTTTTAAATAATAACGACAAAATAATTTATTTTAAATCGAAGTTAGAATGTATAATTTATATTAATTATATTTTGAGCCTGAAATGGCGCGGTAATTTCCATATTCGATTTTCAACTTTGGAAAAATATATAAAATTCATTATAATTCAGAATTTGACGAAACAAAAAACGCTAGGACCGTATTGACGATATCTTTCCAATGAATTTAAGAAATTAAGATTTCAGTTTATAATTTGTAAGTTAAGGCAAATTTAAAATCTCAGAAAAACACTATGGAATATATATATATATATTAATATATATGACCCAAAAGGCTACTTTTTGCATACGAATGAATTTGGGCTCGAAACCACTTCCATTGAGTTCAAAATGATGTTTCTACATTGAAAAAGTATAAACACTTATATGTTTCGAGTTTCGGAAATTATTCATATTTATTTGTGTTTTTAATATTAAATATATACACCTTAAAAATGGGAATTTTGCAAACGACCTCCGAATTCGATGAAACCACTTTCCATGGATTCGGAATATTGAATTATTGCTAGATTACAAATTTTATAATTTTTGAAGCTAGTATGTTGTCGTAATAAATTTTACAGTGAAAAACAATCAATTTTCAGACTTTATAAATTCACTATTTATTCATACGGACTCGCAATTCATCGAAACTAGGTTCTATGGATTCGTAATGTCAAAAAATATTTATGTTTCAATTTTCATAAAAAATGGAATTCGTAGGTGTTAACACGGATTTTTAAACTGAGAAAACAGGCAAAATTTGAAGAAGATAAAATACATAAGAGGTTAAAATAAGGGTAGTGGGCCTAATTAAATTATTAACCCATATAAAATATCATAAGTGCTGTCGTTAGCTAAACCCTAAGACAAAACATAGCCACCTTCTTCTTCCTCTATTCCATGGCGGCTCCCTCCTCTAAAATTTATTTTGCAAATTAGCCCCTGAAAACAAAATAATTTATATCTCTCAATCAGAACAAAATCAGACTAAACCCTTTTTGCATTTTGTTCATCTTCTTATCCTCTATCTACCACGAAAAATTCAAGACCTATCATCCCACGGATTCGCCGGGATCTAGCTTGAAAGACAGAAAGCTGATTTCAGTTATTTGTTTGCTGCGGGCCCCACAAAGAGAGTTAGGTCGAGCGACTTCAGGAAATGGTAGAGGGGAAGCATACGGTTCTTTTGGCTGTGGTGGCATGGTCCCAGGTGGCCAGAGTTGGCCGGAATGTCAATTCAATTGGAGGAGTGCTGAAAACAGGACAGTCACAAAGATGAGCAATTTCCCGTCGATCCGTGCATTTTCAGGCGAAGTGGCCCAAAGAGAAGTTGTTCGGGAGGTCGAGATCTAGCTACTAACAAAAATTGGTGGCATTTGGAGTACCGAGGCGGTCGCAACACTGAGATGAACGGAAACTGCACTTTTCCGTTCAATTGCAGATCGTGGGCCCCACGTGGCGAAGTGGAGGAGCAACCACCAGGCATGGAAAGAGGGGGAGAAGCCGGAGAGAATGGCCCTGGTTTCGTGCAATTCCGACTTACGGTTTGGCCGTGGCGAGCATTTTAAGTTCAGGGTGCTGTTTGAAAAAAAAGGTGAAGGGCTTAAACGCAAAACATTTATTTCAATTTTATGTTCAATGTTCGTAATGCAATATCTTTTACATACGAGGTCGAAATTCGACGATTTCAGATCCGGTGGGATCGTGGCGACGAGATCTTCGCAATGACACTAACTACGTTCAATTCTGAGTAAGTTGAAAATTTGGGGAATTTTCACCATTTAAATTAATTATTTAATTTGGTCAAACTTCGAAAATTCATATCTTTTTGGTATGAACTCGAAATTGCACGAAACAGGATTTGCTGCGATCGTAGGGTCGAGAGCTTCGCGTGGACATCAATTTTGTCAATTTTAGAGCATGTTGGATTTTGGGCTAAAAATTCGACCTAAGCCGTCAATTAAAAGCATGACCAAGGTGAGAACTTTATCTCACTCAAATTTTTTTGAATAGCTATTTATTTTATTATTAAATATAAATTAATTATCTGTGTTGGAATTATTGTTTGTTGGGTAAACGTTGATTTGAATTACTGCTGTGAATTGTTCGAAATTTGAAATATGTGAACATGTTAAATAATGTTATTTTATTTATAATATATAATAATATGTTTACACTGCCATAAACAAGTTTCCTGACTTGTGTATGTTGATTGGACGATAAATTTTTCACACATCGCCCAAGTGCACAAATATATGTGTTGGCTGAAACCCCACACGGGTCTTGGGTTGATATTCTGATTTCACATCACCCTTGGATTTATTGTAAAATGCACTATGGCTGTCATTGAATGTTTTGTTGTTATTTTGAAATGAATACGATGCACGAAATCCATATTATTCAAATGGTATGGTAACTGATTAAGTCTCATTCCAATTTTGAATTTTATGAATATTTAATTTAATATTCAATTTAAGGAATTAAATGATGTTTTCAATTGAAAAGATTATAGCTTTATGGTTGAAAGTTTGAATTGAAAAGAATACGTTTTTATGGACAATATGTTGAAATAAAAGATTTGAATTCAAATTTAACATTTTGAAAAGATTATTATTATATTATTATAATAATATGGAAAGTTCAAAATTTTATCTGGAATTGGAATGTAAGTCAGAAGGTTTGAAAAACAAAGGATTTATGAATATTAATAACAATTTAATATGGAGACCCTTTATAATATAAAGAATATCTTAATTAAGGTATTTTAAATTAGATGAAATTTTGAAATTAAGTTATTTCAAAATTAAGGACATTTTAAGATAATATGTTTCAGTTAAATAATTATAATTATAAATTATAATTGTACTTGGACACAAGGTTAGGTTACATTTGTGGTGGAAGCCTGCCTGGACCCAACCGACATATCCAGCAGCCGCAAATGTTGGGCCTAACGTGAGGGGTCCAAGCGCGCAAGTACGAAACGGGCCATGACATGAGGTTAAGCCCAACTTGTGGGATAAGTCTGCCCGGAACCAACCGACATATCCAGCATCCACAAGTCGCAGGCTTAATGTGGGAGGTCTGACCCAGAATAAAGTTTGAAATGAAAATATTACATTCTCCAATGTAATAAAGATTGAAATGAAGATAAAGTTGAAATGAAAATATTACATTTTCCGATGTAATAAAGTTTGAATTGAAAATAAAGTTTTAAATGAAAATATTACATTTTCCAATGTAATAAAGATTGAAATGAAAATATTACATTTTTCAATGTAATAAAGGTTGAACTAAAAAAGATTTCATTTTTATTTAAGGTTGATTACATTAAAAAGAATACATTTTTATAGTTAATTTGTTTCATTAGAAAGATTAGAAAATAAGAATAACATTCTCACTATAATATGTTTTCCAAGTAAAAGGGTAGAAAATAAAGAGTATATTTTTATTATGGTCTTTCTTCCAGTTATAATGAATTATATTTTTAAGAAAAGATTTGACTACAAAGATTATATGTTCATTGATTGTGTTGCATTAAAAAGAATTTGATGTTAAAGTATGATTTGTGATTTAGAAATCTTTTAATTAAAATCTAATTGAAATTTCTAAAGAGAAGTTTTCCAATTCAATATATATTAAATTGGAATTGAAAGAGAATAATTATATTTGGGGTTGTCGTGAACGGTGTCTGTAATAACATTGTTCTTCAACCCCGATTAGAAAAGAATAAATCTTTTAAATAAGAATTAATGGAATTTTCCAATCGATATTTAAATTGGAATTATATAGTAAATATAAATTTGAAAAAGATAAATCTTTTAACTGAGATTATTAGAGTTTCCAATTATATTTAGTAATTGGAATAAATTGAAATGTAAATTTGGTTTATCGTGAACTATGTTTTTAACGACATTCGTTCTTTAACCCGATTTACAGTGAAAATATGATTTGGAATTTATAAATCTTTTACTAGATTTAATGAAAATTTTCCAAAGCAAAGTTTTCCAATTTAATATATTGAATTGGAATTGAATGGAATTCGATTGGTTTATAATTGAGATGAACTTCTGTGGATGAAGACTATTACTGTATATGGAATTTAAAAGGCCTTGCCGTCATTCCATTTATATTATTAGTCCGATACAAAAAGTTATATCGATTATATGTTGATCTAATTTCAGTGAAGATTCCATATTTTATGGAAGATGATTTTGGGTTTATCGTGAACTGTGTTTTAATGACACTAGTTCTTTAACCCAGTTAAAGATAAGAATTATTTCTTAAAATTGGTTATCATTAAATAATGATTTTTGATATTAAAACCGAATTGGAGTTTTAATAAATTCTTAATTGGATTGAGTATAATAAATTCAAAGGATTTTATCTTTGATAAAATAAATGGGAATCTTTCCCTAAAAATAATAATATTTTATTAAAAAGAATATTCTGGATTGGAATGAGGCGTTTGATGTGTTTTTATAGCACTTGATTATAAAATACGCGAATTATTCAGAAAGACCGGGTTTAACCCATTCTGAATAATTAATACGACGATCAAGAGTCGAAAATGAAGACGGTGGTTAAAGACCGGAGTTCTTCACATAGTTTGGATGGTTATTGCTATCTTGATTGGACCGTACACCGAAGAAGATGGAAAAAGTGGTGATCATCCAAACGTACTTGGAGATCGATGGAAATGCGAGGAATAAGGTGCCTCCGGTTTCGTTCAGACCCAGAACGGACTTGTAAATGGATTGTGTGTCTGACATTGTATTCCTTTATATTGTATTCGTTGATCTCTGTTTAACGTATAGCTGTTTGGTGGTGGAGAATTTATTCTTCGCTTAACACCCGGTTATATATTGGTAGATGATCAATGATATGGTATGTTCTGACAATGTGACACGCCAAGATGCAATTGATCAAGGCTTTTGTTGAAAAGCGGGCCTTGTGGGATGATCAAAGCATAGCCTGTTTAGGCGTAGCTTTGTGTATAGCATGACTTTGCGAACCTCACACCCCGGTATGAGTCAAAAAAGGGGATATGGACCGTAGAGAGTGCACACGCTTCTTTCTAGCTAGAGTGATGTCAGGGACCTACCAGCGCTGACATTTTACTTATGTGGATGATGAATTTTGAGGCGCCTCGGATTTATAGCCGTTAGTGGTCATATGGAGGTCCAAAAGGTCCGGGAAGCATGTGTTCAGGCATAACCAATCCACTTTCGACAGGTGTGGACCGGCCCTACCGCTCCAAGGGTTCACTGCGGGGGATCCTGAGGCATTTACTAGAGTGTCTCGAATCGGAGAGGACGATCCCTAGCCTCGATCTCATGATGGAAAATCAATTTCCAATACGACACCATGCGGTTTTGATTGTAGAACTAGTATGGCGACATGATATATGGTACCCATGCCGTCTATGATTTATACATTTACTTTCGAAATTGATTTCTACACTATGCACTTATTGTAATATTAAAAGATAAATTTCGTGTACCAAGCATATTTGGCTATTATAAGGTAAAACTCTATCCTCCGGCTTGCGTTGCATTGTGTGATGGGACCTGGGTCTTATAATAGCTTCATTTTCCTTTATTTAGCATTGCGCTGTTTATTTTATACACTGGTATTCTTGGGGGTAAACCCGTTCCGTGCTATACTGCGTGGTCCCTTGATTTACCTAACTTTAAAATCAACTTAATAAATGTTTTTAGTTCTCACACCAGTCCCATGACTGACCTGGAGTTTATTGTTTTAACCTAAACTCTGGGTGCCTATATTTTCCACATGGGCAGCTAGTAGGTTTGGTTTTGCATATATTATATTCACAGGATCCTGGTCTACAGCTGAAGCGATATCCGGAAAGCTCTGTATCCATGTATTTCTTTCAGTTGTGTTTTTGTATTATTTTCCGCTGCTATTTAAATGTAATTTAAACTTTGATATTGTATTTCCAATGTATATTATTCATTAATACTCTGAAATATTCTTGTACTCTGATGTAATTGTTGTAACAGCAATAAAATGTTCTATTGTTTGTGTTCTGCTGTGTATTGTTCTCAAAGCAATCCGGGCTTTCGTTTATGGGGAAGTTTGGGTTGTTTCATTTGGTATCAGAGCCTTGGTTTACAGAGCTCGAGAACAAGACACACTAGAACCGAACGAAAGAATTCATCAGAGATTGGATTAGTAATATCCAATAAGAATAACTCAATAGAGATAGAATCAGTAGTATCCTAGAACGAGTGTAAAGAGTATTAATTTTTAAAAATAAAAATGAAACAAATTTAGTTTTAAAAAGTTTTATCATAAAGTACGTATTTGAGTATATTATTTTATTTTGGACAATCGAGTATATAAAGATTTTGAATAGACGAGTAATTAACGGATATTCGAAGTTTTAACAAACTGGATAGATATAGAATCACACTCTAGTCGCCCGGGGATAATCCTGGTGATGGCAGCTGCATCATCAGTATTTATGTTCGAGTAACGAAGGTGGAATATCTATATATTTCCATTGACTGGTGTGAGAACCAAAACTAGATAGGGTATATTGTTGTGATTTGCACTGAAACATGATTTTTGACTACATATATTAAAATTATGCCTTCGAAAAGATAATCGCCTAATTGATTGCTGGTTGTGATGTTTGATTATTAGTTTAAGTAGTTAAAATATAGGAATGATAATTAATTTAACCACTATATTAAAGAATGATAAATATAACTAGATTAAATTGAATACTGAACTGAATTGAAATTTAGTAGAAATGAAAAATGAGTAATTAAATAAACAACTTTTAGCTCCGTTCCCTTTTCGAGGACGAAAAGATTTTAAGTGGGGGAGATTGTAACAACCCGAAATTTTGGGGCAAATTTAAAATTTTTATTTCAGTTAATTTAAAGGATCTAGTATATTTAAAATAATTTATTTTAAATAATAATGACGAAATAATTCATTTTAAATCGAAGTTAGAACGTATAATTTATATTAATTAAATTTCGAGCCTGAAATGGCGCGGCAATTTCAATATTCGATTTTCAACTTTGGAAAAATATATAAAATTCATTATAATTCAGAATTGGACGAAACAAAAAACGCTATGACCGTATTGACGATATCTTTCCAATGAATTTAAGAAATTAAGATATCAGTTTATAATTTGTAAATTATGGCAAATTTAAAATCTCAGAAAAACGCTATGGAATTTATATATATTAATATACATGACCTAAAAGGCTACTTTTTGCATACGAATGAATTTGGACTCGAAATCACTTCCGCTGAGTTCAAAATGATGTTTCTGCATTGAAAAAGTATAAAGACTTACATATTTCGAGTTTCGAAAATTATTCATATTTATTTGTATTTTTTATATTAAATATATACGCCTTAAAAATGGGAATTTTGCAAACGACCTCCGAATTCGATGAAACAACTTTATATGGATTTGGAATATTGAATTATTGCTAGATTCCAAATTTCATAATTTTTAAAGCTAGTATGTGGTCGTAATAAATTTTACAGTGAAAAACAGTCAATTTTCAGACTTTAAAAATTCACTATTTATTTTTACAGACTCAAAATTCATCGGAACCAGTTTCTATGGATTCGTAATGTCAAGAAATAATCATGTTTCAATTTTCATAAAAAATGTAATTCGTAGGTGTTGACACGGATTTTTAAACTGAGAAAACAGACAAAATTTGAAGAAGATAAAATACATAAGAGGTTAAATAAGGGTAGTGGGCCTAATTAAATTATTAACCCATATAAAATATCATAAGTGCTATCATTAGCTGAACCCTAAGACAAAACATAAACACCTTCTTCTTCCTCTATTCCATGGCGACTCCCTCCTCTAAAATTTATTTTGCAAATTAGCCCTTGAAAACAAGATAATTTATATCTCACAATCAGAACAAAAACAGATAAACCCTTTCTGGGGTTTGTTCATCTTCTTATCCTCTATCTACCACGAAAAATTCAAGACCTATCGTCGCACGGATTCACCGGGATCTAGCTTGAAAGACAGAAAGCTGATTTCAGTTATTTGTTTGCTGCGGGCCCCACGAAGAGAGTTAGGTCGAGCGACTTCAGGAAGTGGTAGAGGGGAAGCATACGGTTCTTTTGGCGGTGGTGGCATTCTCCCAGGTGGCCGGAGTTGGCCGGAATGTCAATTCGATTGGAGGGGTGCTGAAAACAGGACAGTCACAAAGATGAGCAATTTTCCGTCGATCCGTGCATTTTCAAGCGAAGTGACCCAAAGAGAAGTTGTTCGGGAGGTCGAGATCTAGCTACTGAAAAAAATTGGTGGCATTTGGAGTACCGAAGCGGCCGCAGCACTAGGATGAACGGAAACTACACTTTTCCCTTCAACTGCAGATTGTGGGCCCCACGTGGTGAATTGGAGGGGGGGACCACCAGTCGTGGAAAGAGAGGGAGAAGCCGGAGAGAATGGCGCTGGTTTCATGCAATTCTGATTTACAGTTTGGCCGTGGCAAGCATTTTAAGTTCAGGGTGCTGTTTGAAAAAAAAGGTGAAGGGCTTAAACGCAAAACATTTATTTCAATTTTATGTTCAATGTTCGTAATGCAATATCTTTTACATATGAGGTCGAAATTTGACGATTTCAGATCCTCTGGGATCGTGGCGACGAGATCTTCGCAATGACACTAACTACGTTCAATTCTGAACAAGTTCAAAATTTGGGTAATTTTTACCATTTAAATTAGGGTGTGTTTTTTACAGGTCCCTATTAAGGTTTTAAATTAGGCTCACATCCGCTCATAGTTTCTTATACATTTCCGGTCCCTATTTTTGAACAGCCGCCTCCTACAATCAAAGATCCGCTCCCTACTTTCGCGTCCAGCCTACCCACTTTGCTCCCTTCGCTCCTTCGCTTTTTACAAAAAAAAAAAAAATGTGTGGCCATGTATATAAAAAAAAAATCTGGAAATAATCTCAGAAGTCCATGCCAAGAAGGAAAAAAAACTTGCATATATGTATGCAAGTATTGTCAATACTTGCATACATGTATGCAATTATTGCACAAGGTAAATTATCCTATAATTTTGTCTGTATATATGTTGCACACATATGTGCATGTTTCGGATTTAATTTCATACTTGAATGCAAATAAAAATGAACTGAGTTACACTGCTATGAAATTTTGCATACATATACGCAAGAAATTGAAATTCTTGCATAGCAAAATGCATTTAACTGCATTTTTTGCTGTTTTTTTCTTGTTTGATTTTATTTTTTACATGTTTTTGATTTTTTTAAGTGAATTTATGGTCGAATGAATAATTTATTTAAATAATAATTTTCTTTTTTTTAGTTTTTATTTTCATTTATTTCGCAACTTTTGAAAAATAGGGACCTAATTTATAATAAGTTTATCACTGGATGTGAGCCTAATTAAGTTTGCTTTTAGGGATGTGAGCCTAATATTCACTTTAAATTAATTATTTAATTTGGTCAAACTTCGAAAATTCATATCTTTTTGATACGAACTCGAAATCGCACGAAACAAGATTTGCTGCGATCGTAGGGTCGAGAGCTTCGCATGGACATCAATTTTGTCAATTTTAGAGCATGTTGGATTTTGGGCTAAAAATTCGACCTGAACCGTCAATTAAAAAAAGCATGGCCAAGGTGAGAACTTTATCTCACTCAAATTTTTTTGAACAGCTATTTATTTTATTATTAAATATAAATTAATTATCTGTGTTGGAATTATTATTTGTTGGATAAATGTTGATTTGAATGACTATTGTGAATTGTTCGAAATTTGAAATATGTGAACATGTTAAATAATGTTATGTTATTTATAATATATAAAAATATGTTTACACGGCCATAAACAAGTTTCCTGACTTGTGTATGTTGATTGGACGATAAATTTTTCACACGTCGCCCAAGTGCACAAATATATGTGTTGGCTGAAACCCCACACGGGTCTTGGGTTGATATTCTGATTTCACATCACCCTTGGATTTATTGTAAAATGCACTTTGGCTGTTACTGAATATTTTGTTGTTATTTTGAAATCAATACGATGCACGAAATCCATATTATTCAAATGGTATGGTAACTGATTAAGTCTCATTCCAATTTTGAATTTAATGAATATTTAATTTAATATTCAATTCAAGGAATTAAATGATGTTTTCAATTGAAAAGATTATAGCTTTATGGTTGAAAGTTTGAATTGAAAAGAGTACGTTTTTATGGACAATATGTTGAAATAAAAGATTTGAATTCAAAATTTAACATTTTGAAAAGATTATTATTATATTTTTATAATAATATGGAAAGTTCAAAATTTTATCAGGAATTGGAATGTAAGTCAGATGGTTTGAAAAACAAAGGATTTATGAATATTAATAACAATTTAATATGTAGACCCTTTATAGTATAAAGAATTTCTTAATTAAGGTATTTTAAATTAGATGATATTTTGAAATTAAGTTATTTTAAAATTAAGGACATTTTAAGATAATATGTTTCAGTTAAATAATTATAATTATAAATTATAATTGTACTTGGACATGAGGTTAGGTTACGTTTGTGATGGAAGCCTGCCCGGACCCAACCGGCGTATCCAGCAGCCGCAAATGTTGGGCCTAATGTGAGGGTCCAAGTGCGCAAGTACGAAACGGGCCATGACACGAGGTTAAGCCCAACTTGTGGGATAAGTCTGCCAGGAACCAACCGACATATCCAGCATCCACAGGTCGCAGGCTTAATGTAGGAGGTCTGGCCCAGAATAAAGTTTGAAATGAAAATATTGCATTCTCCAATGTAATAAAGATTGAACTGAAGATAAAGTTGAAATGAAAATATTACATTTCCAATGTAATAAAGTTTGAATTGAAAATAAAGTTTGAAATGAAAATATTACATTTTCCAATGTAATAAATATTAAAATGAAAATATTGCATTTTTCAATGTAATAAAGGTTGAACTAAAAAGATTACATTAATAAGATTTCATTTTTATTTAAGGTTGATTACATTTGAAAGAACACATTTTTATAGTTAATTTGTTTCATTAGAAAGATTAGAAAATAAGAATAACATTCTCACTATAATATGTTTTTCAAGTAAAAGGGTAGAAAATAAAGATTATATTTTTATTATGGTCTTGCTTCCAGTTATAATGAATCATGTTTATAAGAAAAGATTTGACTACGAAGATTATATGTTCATTGATTGTGTTGCATTAAAAAGAATTTGATGTTAAAGTATGATTTGTGATTTAGAAATCATTTAATTAAAATCTAGTTGAAATTTTTAAAGAGAAGTTTTCCAATTCAATATATATTAAATTGGAATTGAAAGAGAATAATTAGATTTGGGGTTGTCGTGAACAGTGTTTATAATAACATTGTCTTCAACCTCGATTAGAAAAGAATAAATCTTTTAAATAAGAATTAATTGAATTTTCCAACCGATATTTAAATTGGAATTATATAGTGAATATAAATTTGGAAAAGATAAATCTTTTAATTAAGATTATTAGAGTTTTCAATTATTTTTAGTAATTGGAATAAATTGAAATGTAAATTTGGTTTATCGTGAACTATGTTTTTAATGACATTCGTTCTTTAACCCGATTTACAATGAAAATATGATTTGGAATTTATAAATCTTTTATCTAGATTTAATGAAAAATTTCCAAAGTAAAGTTTTCCAATTATATATATTAAATTGGAATTGAATGGAATTCGATTGGTTAATAATTGAGACGAACTTCTATGGATGAAGACTGTTATTGTATATGGAATTTAAAAGGCCTTGCCGTCATTCCATTTATATTATTAGTCTGATACAAAAATTTATATCGATTATATGTTGATCTAATTTCAGTGAAGATTCCATATTTTATGGAAGATGATTTTGGGTTTATCCAGAACTGTGGTTTAATGACACTAGTTCTTTAACCCAGTTAAAGATAAGAATTATTTCTTAAAATTGGTTATCATTAAAATAATGATTTTTGATATTAAAACCGAATTGGAGTTTTAATAAATTCTTAATTGAATTGAATAGAATAAAGTCAAAGGATTTAACTTTGATAAAGTAAATGGGAATCTTTCCCTAAAAATAAGAATATTTTATTAAAAAGAATATTCTGGATTGGAATGAGGCGTTTGATGTGTTTTTATAGCACTTGATTATAAAATACGCGAATTATTCAGAAAGACCAGGTTTAACTCATTCTGAATAATTAATACGACGATCAAGAGTCGAAGATGAAGACGGTGGTTGAAGACCGGAGTTCTTCACATCGTTTGGATGGTTATTGCTATTTTGATTGGACCGTACACCGAAGACGATGGAAAAAGTGGTGATCATCCAAACGTACTTGGAGATCGATAGAAATGCGAGGAATAAGGTGCCTCCGGTTTCGTTCAGACCCAGAACGGACTTGTAAATGGATTGTGTGTCTGACATTGTATTCCTTTATATTGTATTCGTTGATCTCTGTTTAACGTATAACTGTTTGGTGGTAGAGAATTTATTCTTTGCTTAACACCCGGTTATATATTGGTAGATGATCAGTGATATGGTATGGTCTGACAATGTGACACGCCAAGATGCAATTGATCAAGGCTTTTGTTGAAAAGCGGGCCTTGTAGGATGATCAAAGCATAACATGTTTAGGCGTTGCTTTGTGTATAGCGTGACTTCGCGAACCTCACACCCCGGTATGAGTCAAAAACGGGATATGGACCGTAGGGAGTGCACACGCTTCTTTCTAGCTAGAGTAATGTCAGGGACCTACCAGCGCTGACATTTTACTTATGTGGATGATGGAGTTTGAGGCGCCTCGGATTTATAGGCCGTTAGTGGTCATATGGAGGTCCAAAAGGACCGGGAAGCATGTGTTCAGGCATAACCAATCCACTTTCGACAGGCGTGGACCGGCCCTACCGCTCCAAGGGTTCACTACGGGGGATCCTGAGGCATTTACTAGAGTGTCTCAAATCGGAAAGGACGATCCCTAGGCTCGATCTCATGATGGAAAACCAATTTCCAATATGACACCATGCGGTTTTGATTGTAGAACTAGTATGGCGACATGATATATGGTACCCATGCCGTCTATGATTTATACATTTACATTCGAAATTGATTTCTACACTATGCAATTATTGTAATATTAAAAGATAAATTTCGTGTACCAAGCATATTTGGCTATTATAAGGTAAAACTTTATCCTCCGGCTTGCATTGCATTGTGTGATGGGACCTGAGTCTTATAATAGCTTCATTTTCCTTTATTTAGCGTTGCGTTGTTTATTTTATGCACTGGTATTCTTGGGGGTAAACTCGTTCCGTGCTATACTGTGTGGTCCCTTGATTTATCTAACTTTAAAATCAACTTAATAACTGTTTTTAGTTCTCACACCAGTCCCATGACTGACCTGGAGTTTATTGTTATAACTTAAATTTTAGGTGCCCATATTTTCCACACGGGCAGCTAGTAGTTTTGGTTTTGCAGATATTATATTCACAGAATCTTGGTCTATAGCTGAAGCGATATCTGGAAAGCTCTGTATCCGTGTATTTCTTTCAGTTGTGTTTTTGTATTATTTTCCATTGCTATTTAAATGTAATTTAAACTCTGATACTGTATTTCCAATGTATATTATTCATTCATATTCTGAAATATTCTTGTACTCTGATGTAATTGTTGTAACAACAATAAAATGTTATATTGCTTGTGTTCTGCTGTGCATTGTTCTCAAAGCAATCGGGGCTTTCCTTTACGGGGAAGTTTGGATCGTTTCAGATATTACCCCCGCCGATTTTTGTATGATCACGAGGATTGAGATAAGGGGTGCAGATAGAGTATCATATTCCTTTGACTCTAGCTTCTGTCACCTACACCTTGTATTTGCTTTGCTCCTGATTATATCTTGTCTGGAGCCGTTACCCTGACATATTTACAATAATATATTTTAGCTTATATGGTGCCGAGAATATGGAGGATGCTGTACTTCGGGTTTTTCTTTTATATCCTTTTGGTTCTACATTATTTTCAAACCAATATAGTATAATTTGACTTGACCACCTTGTAAAATTAGACGATTTAAAGCATCTGCATGCGATAGATTGGGATTTGGCTATACTGGGATGTCTGTACGCTGCACTAGACTCCTTTGGTTTTAGGGAGGTGGCTTTGATGTTTGGTTTTCAGTACATGTTGTCGTGTTGGTACTATGAGTACCCAGAGAACATGCATTCACGCATTGTTGAGGCGACCAGTCATGCTATTGATTCATATTTTCCACACATGCGACATTGGGAGAGTATCCAACTGGTTGTACGTACGCCTATCAGTGTTTTCATGACTTGATGAAGGCTCGATCTCAAATTGATATGAGATGCAGAGCCATTATTTTTACGAGCATCATGGTCCTCTTATTGGATTGCTCTCACATAGGCTGGCCAGCTCCATAATGCACATCACTTTTCCATCTCATATCGTTTGTCTCTTCACCGTGTCGTCCTTCTCCTATCATCTTACATTCCTATTTGGTACTCGGGAGATCGGTGTTACTTCCAGTCCATAGGTGACATGCGTGTACTCCGAGATCCACTTTCCGGTGATGATATGTTTGTCAGACATCAGACTATTGGTAGACAGTACATACATGGCCTTAGACAAATAGGCTGGGTGGACACATAGACATTTTTCATTCTTGGAGCTGATTTTGTTATATATTAGGATAGAGTTGCACCTCGATGCTACTTGCTATCGGATTGCGGTCAGGGTGTAAACTTCGATCATGTAGGTCCACGTATGGATACTACTAGAGTTCATCCCCTGCCATTTACTTTTGATCCTACACCATTACAGTACTCTGTGCATCCTATGGATTTTTCTCTTAATGACTCTTTCAGAACAGATGATCTGAGCGGTACTTTGATCGCGCAACCTATAGTTTATCCACCTGATGAGGATATTACTGGTATCCCCACCCATGGACTTTACATGCCTCATGAGGTAATTTATCTAACTTGAATTAGTTGCTTATACTTATTCAAAATATGTACAATGAAATAATACGTTTGTGTCTACAGTATTCACCAAGGTTGGACCAGCACAGACGACATATAACCACTATTCATCATATAACACTACTTCATTCTCATATGTTTGGTCATCAGCATTAGGAGGAGATGCAGGCATTGCAGGGTCATGTGCACGCGAGGCAGGGTCAAATGTAGGCTCAGATCAATGAGCTACATGCTTGACTGGATGTGTTACGATTTAGGGGAACTGGAGGTTCAATAAGTGGAGGTGGTTCAGAAGGTTCAGGTGGTAGAGGTGACGACGAGGACAAGGACAACGACGATGACATGGACGAGGACGATGATGGTGTGGCTATAGATTTATGCTGACCTTATATTTTGTACTTGATTTCATGATGTACATATGTATCAGTCATTATGTATCAGTATTTGCTTCACATCGATTTAGACTGAGTGCATTATATGTTCTATTGTTGACCGTTGTATGCTACATGTCACTATTTCATACTACCTGTTGTTGACCATGTCTGTTTTCCAACCAAACTGGTTAAATCTTTAATTCAATATGTAAAACGATCAATCGAATTACATTTTTGACCTGCATAGATACTAAAATGGCAATAACCATAGAGACACAACCGACAATAATCAAAAAGATATAACTGATTATAATCATAAATATACAACTAATAATAACCATTTTTGACCGGTATAACATGAAATACGAAAAATTCTAATTAAACCATTACGAAGGCGGTAATTTGCCTACATAAGATCATAAACATGATTACGTAGCTTTCTGATCTCTTCTACTAATTCCAAAGCATAAGTATCCCTAAAAGGTAAACAATTGTTTACCTACTATCAAAAATTCACTTGGATGTACCTTATAATCATAGTACCAGCGACCAACATCACTTCCATATTGGACAACTAGAAGTGATGCTTCAAACCCACAAAAGCATACAATATTCGCAGAATGTACCTCGACAACTTCAACCATTTGTGACAAGAGGAATTACACAGTGTGACCTTTCGGTACATAGAGGAGGTTGTTGTTGCTGATTGTCTATTTGCATTTGATGCACCCCTTATTTAAGCCCTCTTTGTCGCAAATCCTCGTAATGTCGCTCTTCCATTTCAATGTACCATGAAGTCGGTTCTCTAGGTGAAGATGGATTAGGGTTTGATGATCCAGACAGAATGTCGGATATTTAATTTGCATTTTTATGAGTTATGTTAAATTTGCGGATCGGTTTATCGCTCAGTCAGTCGTATTTATAATAAAACAATGAATGCTCAACAGTTCATCTAAGAAGTGGGTGAATGCTGCCAAGTGCTAAGAAAATCATGCAGCGTTGCCAAAGTCACTGAATGTGACCAGATGCTGTAGCCACTTTCTTTATATAACATGGTTACACTCTTTGTCCAGAGGCTGAATGCGACTGCAACTATAGTCACTTTCTTTACATAACGTGACAATAGTCTTTGTCTTAACACTGAAAGCAACCAAGCTGCTAGCATCAATCTTTTATGCAAGATTACTTTAATGTCAAATGCACTTACGGACCAGATATGTTTTGAAGAGGATATCGAATGAGAAGAGAACTATTTCTGAGAATTTTGGCAAGTATTCGAAATAATAACAAATACTTTTAAGTACAAACCAAATGCTTCAAAAACACATGGACTTACCGTTGAACAGAAATGATGGCCGCAACGAGAATGTTAACTTATAGCACCCTTGCAGATGCATTGAACGATGTGTACCGAAATCTAGAGAGGAATTTTGGAGAGCACGACACTCGAAATTTTCAAAAAAATTCTATCAATCTATCGTGGATGTCTATGGGACGGAGTAATTAATGTCCCCGAACGAAGCTGATGGTGTTTGCATCATAGAAATGCATGAAAGAAGAGGATAGTGGGGTATGTTGGCAAGTCTCGATTGTATGCACTGAAAATAGAAGAATTTCCTCTAATGCATATCAAGGTTTTTACAACTACAAGGAAAAACGACTGACCATCATTTTGAAAGTCATAGATTCGTACAATTTGTGGATTTGACATGCTTTCTTTGGAATGTCAGGCTCTAATAACAACTTAAATGTTACTGAAAGATTACATCTTTTTAATGATCTAGCTTTAGTTCAGGTACCTTCAATAATATTTACTCTTGAGAAAAATACTTACAATCATGGCTATTACCTAGGTGTTGACATTTATCTGAAATGGATTACCATTGTTAAAACATGGTCAAATTCCATAACACCAAAACATGCGAAATTTGTTGCGATGTAGGAGGGACAAAGAAAAGACATAGAAAGAGCTTTTGGCATTCTATAGTTCAGATTTGCAATGATCAGTAATTCTTATTGTTTATGGTCTAGTAAAAAATGTCTAAAATCATGTTTGCCTACATTGTTTTACGCTACATGATCATTAAAGATGAAAGAGGTATGGATGAAGGACAATGACACTATGAGTATGAAGGTGCTTCACGACTACCAAATGTATTCCAAGACAACACCCGTATAATAGAAGAGGCCTTGGACATTCATTTGTACCACCAACTTTCGTTCAGAGATGCATGACTACACAATAGGCTACATAAAGATCTTACAAATCATATATGGAACCACTATCGTGATTCTTAGTTACAATGGCTATATGCTTATTTATGCTTGTATGAACCTTTGTTGAATTTATGATATAGTATTTTATTAAGAAAGAACCCAATTTTCTTCAACTTATTATTTTTATTGATAAACAACTAGTATGAATGAAGCTGAAATTTACATCCAATGGTATAACTAGGCAAATAGATCATTCATAGAATACATTGATAATTATGAAGTTACTACAATGGAAATAAAATAGTTACAACAATGGAAATAATATAACTAACTTGATTTGAGTAAATTTTGCAATAAGAATTTGCTTTTTGATCACCAAACAATACTCCTTTGAAAGTTATTCCTTCCAGTCAAATCTTTGCCCATTAATTTTTGGTCTGTCTTTGTTGTTCCATTGCCTGTCTTTGTTGTTCAACAACATGTCTTTGTTGATCAATTACCAACTTATGCGCTTCAGTAAACAACTTCTACTGTTTAATATCAACAAGCCTACTTATTACTTCTATTTTCTTCCGAGCTTGCATAGTTCTGCCTTAATGCCTACATTCATGAATTTCATGTGCAACATTGAATTTTGCATCCACGACAACATCAACATTTTTTCTTCCTTTTTGCAGCTTTGAAGCCCACCGGTCTATAATCTTCGTCTCATCTTTGACTACCCTCATCAACTTGGTTTCCCCTTCAAATTGAGAATCACTTCTCGATGGCTCCCCAGGACTAGATAATAAGTTGATTTTGGAACTTTATTCCTTCCCTTTGCGGAAGTTTTAACATTGTGTAGGCGCTTAACAGTATCAGAGTTCCACTTTGATTGACTTGTAAGCAGCTCACAGCAGTTTGAGAACTGATAATAGTGTGGTCTTTTAGCACCATTTTCCCTTGCGAATAACTTCTTGAACTCCTCATCTGTCAGTCATTTCTGATAAAAAAGTTAATCAATTCGTAAATAACTATAATTAGTTCATTAAAAAACATATTAAATAAAACCTACCAAGTGATCCTCGCTTCCTATTCCACTAGGATTAGCTTTCTTTATTTAAAAAAACTTGTGATTTGTAAAATGATGTTTGGTGATTTATTTTGCCGATTCTATCTTAAATCGCCGATAACATTTGTGTGCTTTCAGAATGCTTGTGGTCAAAGTTATTCTTTATTTCTCAGAACTTACCACCTGATCGGTCATTGCCTGTAACTGAATCATGTGAAAAGTGACAGTAGACGTTGCATAGATCGTAGTCCTCCTCGTTTGTCCATGGAATGATCGATTATTTACTCGAAAGGGTACCTTGGTGGTTCTTGGTGTCATCTTCATAAACATGACTTCCGGACATCGTTGGATGTGTAAATTGCCAGTAACCGTTGGAGGATAATATGACCGCTTTATAACCGTCGGGGTGTACATGACCGTTTTACGGCCGCTGGAGTTGTAAAAGGGAGAAGTGGTATAGGTGATGATTTAATCAGTGGTTTACTCAGAGCGCTAATTAAGTCAGTGTCCATGTTTTGAGGGCTGATTAACTCAGCGTCTGAGCATGAATTTCCCCTTTAATATTTTGGGAAAAACGATTTGCTTGTGGGCTTGGCTTCTACAATTCAACATTTAGAAGCCAATTGGCCCCTTTTGGAGCTGCTCCAAGGGCACAAGTCTTTCGTTTTATTTAATTTCTTTTCGATATAAAATGAATTTCTCAAGTATGTGCTCCTTTTCTTCTTGCTGTTTTCTTCCTCGGATATGTCTTCTTACTTCTTCTCGCAGTTCATGGCAGTAAAGCATAAAAAAAAATGGAAAAGGCAAAGTCTATTAAACAAAGCATGCCTTCTTTTTTCGGTATTCTTTAGAAATCAAAATCTAGGGCATTTCTCGACTAAAAATTACAATATTGAATTCCGTAAGATCGTACGGGTCTATTCTTTCTTCTGGTAATGTTTTAGGAGTTATTGAAGTGGTTTTCGGTGGTTTGAATTCATATAGTAAGCATTAATCGAGGTCACTAAACTAGGACGGCTTGGGTTTGAATTTGTCATAGTTCGAGGCAGAATAGAGTAAATGAAGTGGCGTAATGGCTTCAAATCGCCAAACGATGATTGATGGCAAAGTCTGTGAAGATTGGTATTGGATTGGCATATGTTGGGCATATTGTAATGGAGAGAGGGGGTGATGGCGAGTCATTTGGTGTCTCTGGTTCATCATCAGCTGGTTCGTCACCAGTGTCAAAAGATGGAGTGCATGGATTTTGGTTCAGGAATGCTTGGATGGGAAGGAGAAGAACGCAGTGGAGAAGAGGAGAAGAAGGTTACTTTAGTGGATGGGTCGGGTAGGAATTCAAGTCGGCCAAACCTTGGACACTTAGCTTATTTGCTTTGGATAAGTGGGTAAAAAGTTCTGGATAAGTGGAGTTTTTTGACATGTTAAAATGGAGAAGTTTTAAGTAGTGTTATTTTACATAGCATGGAATTTCAGGCTTTAATATGTTTTATTTATTTTACCAAATAAAACACTATCAAATTAATTTGAGTTCCGTAGATCATTATGAACATAGACTAGAATAAGACCATATACCGTCCTTGCTAAGTAAGATTTTAAATTGTGAATAATTGTCATTAGTAATGATTAATATGGATTGAATGGTTATATAACCGTTGATTGCTGGTTATTGAGTGCCAGAACATGTAGCCTGACCTTATTGTATATGTTGACATCTGAACCCATGTTTGGATTATGAAAATATATGGTAACATATTTAAGTACCATTGCGACCACAAGTCCTCAAATATCAAAATTGTTTTCAGTTATCTAAATTCCTTAATGGAAATGGTTTTACTGGCTATTTATTTCATATAAATCTGTTTATAAAAGTAATTATCAAAAATTTTAAGAATTAAAGATGTTTTAGTTGATTCATTTATTGCTAGCGCTTAAAGTGGCACTGACACCCAGAAATAGAGTTATAAAGAGATTAGTGAAGAAATATAAATGGAAAATGAGTAAAAAGAAAGAACATCCACAAAACAAATGTCTAGTGGTTTGACGTTAAACAACAAACATCTACTTTTCATAATTTTACATTTTTCCTTGATTTTTTATGACTGCAAAAGCTTGGATCAGCGAAGATTCGGATTAACTAATAATTTTCCAAGAGTTCCGAAAGTCCTTTTTTCTTCCATCGAAACCACTATTTATTGGTGCAGTTCATCACAAATTAGCAGGATGAGTAGTAAAGGTAACGGAGTTATTGGAGGTTGTGGAGTTAGTGGGGTGTCTAAGTCCTTGGAATTCTGGTCTAATCGGCTGTTGGTTTGATTTGGACTGGTACCGATGTGGCCGGTACTGATCCAGATTCAATCAACCAAGGCCAATTCCAATATGGCTATCTCTAAGCTTTGGTGTCATTTCCACTTCATCTTTTGTCCAAAGCCTTTACAGTGGTTGTTTACTCAAATTGAATTGGATGAATGAACCTAACTAGGTAATTGTGAGCTAAAGCAGATGGTATGTCAATCCGAAGCAATTATGATTGTATCAATTCAAGAAGCAATGACTTGGACTTGAATAAAGCGGGAATGAGACGATCTGGCCATACTGATATGGGAATATATACACACACACACACACACATATGTAGTTTCTAATGAGGATTGAGGTAGAGTTTCTTTTAGTTTCGAAGGTGTGCCGATCCAAGTTGCCAACCCGTATTATGCTCTTCCATTCTTAATCATTCCATGTCTTTCTTCTGAGTTTACTTATCCACTACTTCACAGTTATGAAATTTCGTAACAGCAAGACTTTTGGACCATCCTTTTGAACTATCCACTATATAGCAAAGCTATACTTATTAGTGTAGTTCGGGCTAACCGATCCCAAAGGGTAGATAACATTTTCCCTTGAAATATGTGTTGTTGAAAACACGTGGTGCTTTGAACCGGATAAAATTTTGTTGTCTATAGAAGTATTATTCTGTCTGCAAAATAATTGCTATCTTTTTTATGATTAGCTTAGAGAATAGTCATGTCTCTTGAAATCATCGCGACTTCTGGTTGTCTTTGTCCATACAAATATTTGAGTGGTTCTTTGTAACAAACCGCATAATTTACGATTGTTTAATTAAGAGATTTATTTAAATATCATATCTTGAGTTGGGTTAAAAATCCAAGATTTTGTGGTTTTTTGTAAGCAGATGAATTTGGATTCAAAACCAATTCCATCGAGTTCAAAATGTTATTTACAACATTTTGAGTATAAACATTGATATGTTTATAGTTAGTGAAATTTGGGACATCGGGTGGGGCTTAAGTTTGTACACCTAGCCTAATTCCTTATAACCCCACTTAACCCATTCCTCTTCATTCCTTCTAACACTTAAGTAAGAAATAGAAAATGGGGAGGGGAATGGAAATTAAAATTCCCTAAACCTAGTTTTGATCATAGGGATTCCAGTTCGTATAGAAATTAGCTGCAGATTCAAGGAAAAGCTTGGGTAAGTCCATGTCCATCTTCTCCATCTTGCTCTCTCTTCAATCCTTGTGATTTCCTAATACCTAACTCTTAGGATTCTTATGTATGTGTGTTTAGATTGGAGATTCTAGAGTTCTTGTTGAAGAGAGAGTGATCTAGCTTGGTTTTGGTTTATCTTCTTGCTTCTAATAATCAAAGGTGAGTTCTTGTGAATTCACATCTATGTAATCAAGCTTATAGGCTTGACATGTGTGCCCTTGCCATGTTTACGTTGTGTATGCTTTGGTTGAATTGGTTTGTTTATGTATGAACTCCCTAGTAATTGGGTTTGAATTTATTTCGTTGATTTCTAGTTAAAATCTTTGTGTGCGTTTGAGTTTTTGTTTTCCTGTTGTTTCAGTGAGCCACAGAAGCTTCATTTTTACTAGAATAATGCTATAAGCTTTCGTCGGTCATTCGAAATGGTTTTGATACTCATTTCCTAGGTAACTAATTCCCAAGCCACAATTCAGTCGGTCGAACCCTCCTGGTCAACCGGCTAATCGACTCTTGTATTTAAAAAAGTATGTGATGCACCATTCTGCCGGCTGAATTGATCTAATCAATCTACTGAATGAGGATTCATACAGATAATTATATCCATTCAGCCGGCTGTTGTCAATGACAGAAACATAGTTTTTATTATTCCAATTCAGACGGCTGAATTGGTAATGAAGGCAAGACTTGCCTACTTCGTGATATACTTCGAGTTTGATAGATTATGTTTACTCCAAATTGATTTCTATCACTATTTTTAAGTTGATGACTTATTTTCTGGACTTATGATTTATTCGTTGTGAACGAATTTTAGAATCGATATTTATGAGATCTGATTTACGTCATTAAAACACGAATTTTGAAATTGATTGTTATTATGATCGATATTTTACGAGGTTTGCCACTTCAAATTATAAAAAGATTTTATATTATTAGTAGATAAAAATTCTTTTATAAAAATGGGTTCTAACGCTCTTTTCCATACAAAGTAATGTTACAAATCGTCTTCCAATCTACTAGTATATGTTTATATAAACCTTTTATTTCTCTCTTTAGGTAGAAATGAATTTAATTAAGTATATGTTTGTAATTCTGCATATGAAATTTGGAGAACACTGCAAACCACTTATGAAGACACTAGTAAAGCAAAACATGCAAAGAAATTTATGTTAACTCACCAGTTTCAACTCTTTCAAATGAAACCAAATGAATCTATTTCTAATATGTATTCTAGATTTGAGGATATAGTACATGCCTTAGTATCATTAGGAAAGAAAATTACTAAGGAAGACCAAGTCAGAAAGATATTAAATTCACTTCCTACTGAATGAGATCAGAAGACCCTGGCAATTGAAAAATCGAATGATATTAGTACTATGGCAATAGAAGAACTAATTGGTAATATAAAGTCCTATGAACTAAAGTTGCAAGTTAGAAAAGAGAATCAAGGAAATGGGAAGAAATCACTGGCACTTAATGCTATGATCGACAACGATGAACCAGATGATGATACTTTGATGATGATATCGAGTTTATTACCATAAAGATCAGGAAACTCTTGAAGTATTGGATAACGAAAAAATTTCGGAAAACTAACAACTATAATTCTAGAAATGGAAATGTTAAATGTTTTGAATGTGATAAACCAGTCATTTGAAAAGAGACTTTCCCAACTTGAAGAAACCAAAGCATATTTCAAATGCTTTCAGTAAGGAGAGGAAACGAGAATTCACTACAACACGGGATGATTCAGATACATCATCAAGTGATAACGATTCAGGAATAGAAAACACCAACACATTCTTCATGGCAATAAATGACTAGGTATGGAATTTTAATAAAGAGATTAGGAATGTCTTAAATGATATGTATTAAGAATATAAAATGCTTTGGAAAGAGTACATGGATAGTTTAACTAAGATAGATAAGTTAAAAATGTTTAATGAAAAGTTAAGTGATGAAAAACAATGTCTAGAAGATGAAATTTAAAGATTTAACGGTCGTAAAAATGGAAAGGTTTTAACACTTGGAAGTTTTGAAAAACTGAAAAGTGAAATGAGTCATTAAAATCAGATTTTTTTTTAATGAAGTCACATATCACTGATCTGAATGACAGAATAACATCTCTAGACAATGTAATTATTAACCATAGTAAGGATTTTGATAAAATGAAAACTGATATTGATAAATCTAACAAAGGAAAGTATAACCTAGAAAAATTATTATCTGCATCTAAACAAACTAGGAATAAACATGGACATGGATACATCCTTAAGGAATAGACATGGACCTGCATATTTCACCATAATATATTTAAATATTTTGTTTAAATATGAGCATTGTTAATTGAGTAGGTCTGAAATGTCACTTTTTACATATGGTCCAATCATGACTCGAGACCACTTCCATTAAGTTTGAAATGTCATTTATGATATTTAAAACTGTAAACATCAATATGTTTGGAGTTAGTGAAATTCGGGACTTTGGGCAGGGCATTGTTTTGTTAAACTAGCCCATTAACCTTAAGTAGACAACCCATATATGATAACTCCACTCGCCCACTTCATTCATCATTTGTTTATTCCTCTTTGTAAATTCCTAACAACTCCTAACCCTGAGGGGAAGAGTAAATTCCTAAGCTCCAATTCTAAGGAAGTTTGATAATTAAGTGTTATTCAAAGAGAAGAGAGGTAAGCAATCACCATCTTCTCTAACTCAACTCTTCTTCAATTCTTATGATTTCCTAATACCTAACTCATAAGAAATTTGTGTGTTTTTGTGAAGATTGAAGATTAGTGAACTATATTGGAAGAAAGGCTGATCTATCTAAGTTTTGGTTCATCTCCTTACTTCCAACAATCAAAGGTGAATTCTTGGAAACTCACATCTATGTAATCATGTTAATAAGCTTATCGTGTTTTCCCTTGGCACATCTATGTTATGTATGCATTGGATGAATTGGTTTGTTTTTGTGTAAACTTTCCAATGTGTGTACATATGTTTATTATCAATTGGAAATGTAATTTCTATGAAACTGAAAGGTTTAAAATTAGCTTTTTTGTATGGATTGCACCGATAGAAAATAGATTATACTTTCGGAACTTATTTTATTTTGAAAGGAAAACTAAACACATAAAAGGAAATGCTGTATATCCCAAGGTTTTTACTTCTATAAATATCTTAAGAGGTCCCTTCCTTGGTTTTGTTCCTCCTTGTTTGGGCGAACGTCCAAATTATTTGTATTATTTTTAGGTGCTCAAATTTACAATTTACAATTTTTAATCTTAGTTTAATAACCATGTTCAATGATTCATATTGAATTAAATAAATGCCACGTTTTACTCTCTTTTAGGAAGATTTTGACTTTGTTTGACAATGGAAAGGGAAGTTTCTAAATCTCCATTTCTAATTTATATAGCATGCCTCTCAGACACTCCCATTTCTATAACGAACCTTGAGGCATTCTAAATTTCTAATGCCGCACAATTTCCGTCTACTACTGCAGACGCTGGCTTGGATTGATAACCATTGTTGCTACATGCTTGTGGATCTGCCTGAATAAAGCAGTGCAAATTATAAGTGCTGACAGTTTGTTAGGAGAAGATACAAACTGCAGATGTGCTAAGTAATTATGTTTTTATTTTGTTATTTTCGATCAAAAGTTGTTTTTAATAAAGTGGTCCTCTTGATGGCCATGTAGGAAAGTTGTTAGAGAATACTCTGTATATGTACAAAAGGTTGGCTAGAAAGGATATGTTAGAAAATTATTACTAACTTCTTCTATTTCTATGCTCTTCATCTTCTCTTTCTCTGATTTCTATTGACTTTTTCTTCCTCTGCTCTATTCCATTTCTAGTGCCGTATCATTTTGGTGCTTTCACTCTTGTTCTCACCTCCTTCACTTATTTCGCATCTCCTTCGTTCTTTCACTAGCTGTGAACCATGACGAACATCATAATCCATAATCGCACTACCATCAAATCCATTCAACAACTCCATAGCACTATCATCCAACTTCGAATCACCATCAACGCCATTCAAGCGACCCTTGAAACTCAACGACAAGACATCGCTGACATCAAAACTGTCATCATCGACATCCGAACCTTCGTTTTTCATATCATTTGCTCCTTATACGGAAATGCTCTTTTTACGACCTTGAGGACAAGGTCGGTTTCCAAGCGGGTGGTAATGATGCTGCACAGTCTCCATCTACTGCTCCAGACCTGGCTTCGATTGGTAACCATTGCTGCTACATGCTTGTGGACCTGCCTGAATAAAGCAATGCAAATATGAGTGATGACAATTTGTTACGAGAAGATACAAATTGAAGACGTGCTAAATAATTCTTTTATTGTTTTGTTATTTACTATCAAAAGTTGTTTTTAATAGAGTGGTCCTCTTGATGGCCACTGGGAAAGTTGTTACAGAATATTCTATATATATGTACATAAAGTTGGCTAGAAAGGATATGCAAGAAAATTACTACTAACCTCTTCTGTTTTTATGATCTTTTCTCTTTCTCTGATTTCTATCAACTCCTGCTCTGGCCTCTATTCCATTTCCAATGCCGTATCACATTCACAGATCAAGAGGTAAACATCACGGGTCCACGCATTACCCATACGTTCTTGTATGTAGGCAAGCATATTGCTTGGATATTCCATACACCAAAAGGAGCTAAAGTTCAACATGCATTTTATTCCCCGGTCCACACACGTGAAAGTAAGGCAAATCGTAAACGCAGCTTTCACATATTTATGAAAATAGCATTACAAGGATTGAATCATCTGACCTACACATGGTTTAGTGGTAGAATGAAGTTACAAAACACTCACGAATAAAGACTGCATAACAACATCCATTCCACATCATAGAGAAAAGTAAATATCATAAAAGGCAAGGATAACATACGTATCTTATTTGATGCATGCACAAACATATTTGGCATGCAGTTTCAAATATTACAACAAATCAAAAGCCAAAGCCATACAACTGAAGCAAAATATAACAAGCATCGAGTAATAATGCAATGGGAGTAAAATATGATCGATTCCTTCTTCGTATATCATCCAAATAATTATTTAAAGTCCTTCGTTTCCGTCAGCAGCGCGGAGGGAACCCAACTGAACTGGAGCTTGAGTTCCGACTACTTTGGATGTTCCGTAAGCTGACAAATCCACACCTTTAGTTTTTTCCTTTTCAATTTGATCCTTGATCCAGAAGTATGTGATTCTCAACCCATCCTGTTTAATTTTAGTGAAAAGGACAAACATTTCGATTAAACATACCATAAAAACAAAAACTCGGTGAGAAAGAGCATGTGCATGATATCAGAAGTATGTGATTCTCAACCCATCCTGTTTAATTTTAGTGAGAAGGATAAACATTTCGATTAAACATACCATAAAAACAAAAACTCGGTGAGAAAGACAATGTGCATGATATCAGTTTTGCATAACATTTTCATACAATGATGTTGTATAATTTTATTTTTTATACATTGTCCTTATGACTAAAATTTAAAGAGCCTGTGATTGAGACTTAAAAAAATTAGAAAATTTGTCCTTCAAGATAAAATCCTCTAGCGGAAATCTGTCAGGTTATGTAATCAAAGAATCTAGATTCGTTATCCTAAGACATACATAAATAGTCAAAAATTAAACAAAAAAGAAAGTACCATTAAACACTTAACCCGATAAGTAGTTTGCAATATCAATAATTATTAAGCATTGGGCAATTTAAGGATTGTTACATTATAAAAACACTCCCATGGGTAAAGCTTATGATTGTAAACATCCCAAGTATAATAAGCATTTATCAATCAGGTTTCTTTAATTCAAGCCAATTTAGTCTAATACAAGTATGAGACAAGTCAAATCAATATTGGCCCACATTTGACAAACTGAAAAGTTTTATAGACCTAAAGGTTGCCTAATGAAAAATCACATGCCAAACTGCATGCAGTTATTAGTGATAGCAATGTGACAAGATAATAACTATGAAATTTAAAGAGCAGGAGTGTTACCTTCAGTCGCATAGTTGGTGCCCATCCAAGCTTTTCCTTGATCAAAGTGTTATCGGAGTTACGGCCACGAACACCCTCAGGGCCAGGAATGTGATGAATTGGAAGCTTCTTACTGTCAAAGCTTAGAACTATTTCGGCCATTTCATTCATGCTTACCATCTCATCACTACCAATGTTGACTGGTTCGCGGAAGTCTGACTTTGTCAACCTTCAGTATTTTGTTTAAAAGATCAAAATTTTCATTTGTGACATGCGTTTAAACATTCATTGCTCTAAACAGTCTATATGAGCCTTAAAACAACTGTATATTCTTATCAAGATGATAGATATTCTACCAAGTGTTTGGACAATATTATAATTAAATGCATTTTACAATGATATTTCAATGAACATTACCTCAAAACTCCTTCCACACATTCATCGATAAAAGTGAAAGAACGAGTTTGAAGTCCATCTCCCCACATCTCAAATTTGTCAGTAGAAGTTAATGCTTTCCTACAAAAAGCTGCTGGTGCTTTCTCCCTTCCACCTACATAAATGCATTCATTCAAATTTCAAAACAAAGAAACTCAGCTACAAAAAAGCAAGTAATCCAAAAATAACACTTTATACTTTTCTTGATACCGGTTGTACAAAAATACCAATTATTCCATCAATAACGCTTCAAATAAATTAATATTATAAGGAAAAATGTGGTGCCCTTGGCGGTACTTGTCAAAAAAGAAGTAAACTGCTGACAGTTACCTTTCCATGTCCCAAAAGGGCCGTAAATGTTGTGGAACCTTCCAATACGACACTCAATTCCAAAGTCTTTAGTGTAATGCTTGCACAGCTCTTCGGTTGCAAGCTTTTCGAGTCCATATGCATCTTGAGGCTACAAGTGAGAGAATTAAAAAGACTGTTATTATTGTATGCAAGATACGAAATCCGAAAAGCATGTAACTTATTAAAAAGAAGGAAAACAGGGTGAAAAAAAGACGGACAAACCTCAGCAGGCCATGCATCAGATTCTTTGAGACTGACATTAGTTTCTAGCTGCTTGAATTCAGGGTAGATACAAGCACTTGATGCATAGAAAAACCTGTGCATTTACATGGTTACAAAGGTGCAGAATATAAGAGTTCTTAATGTCGTCTCTATTGTATTATAAAAGAAATCAATAAAGCAAAGTTCTAATTGTAAACAAACAAACTTGTACTGATCAATAAGGGTGAGCATGCTTTGGTTAAACCAAATAAATCACCAAATCAATTTACTTTGGTCGATTTGGTTTACTAGATCGGTTTCTAATCGACAAAAAAAAAAAAAAAATTTTTATATATATATATATATATATATATTATTAATACGATCATCTGTTTAATCAAATTAACCAGACCTTCGTTATACTCAAGGACGAAGCCAGGAAATCGGGCCGGGGGGGGGGGGGGGGGGGGGGCGGATTCGAAGGCGGGAAGACATTTTTTTTTTTACACCAGTTTACCCTTAATTTCAAGCTATAATGTCTTATATTATCAATAAAAATGCCTTAAAAGTGGTTATTTTTGCTTAAATCGGTAAAAAAAAAAAAAACCTGTTTCTTAAAATCTAGGAGGGGCCACCGCCCCCACTCCCCCCCCCCCCTCTAGATTCGTCCCTGGTTATACTATCAAATGACAGCTGTTATTTTGATTTTTAAAAATTAGTTTTGTAGTCTAAATAAATCTTATTTATCATGTGTATCAAAATTACTATTAAAAAACATAGTATACAAAATAAGAATACTTTAATAATTTATTTATTTATTAAGCACAATAGATAATCCAAAACATGAAATGTGAATCATTTTGGTTAGGTTAAACCGCATAACCAACCGAACTAACCAAACTTAATTTGGTTTGTTTTGGTTCGGCTGCCATTTTTACAGATTTTATTATCGGACCAACGCCAAATCAACTGAAACACCACTCGCATCCAACAAGCAAGCTTAAAGATGCAACCTTTATTTCCTCATATGGTTACTAAAAGAGTGGTATTTTACTTATAGAAGTATAAATTCATATCCATGAAATCAAAAAATAAAATTGCTGCATTAAGATGTGTGCTGTTTGCTACCCATTTAAGTCAAGACACAATTTGTGGCCCTATAATTGATTTCCACCTAACTACCTCAAAAGATAACAAAAACAAACTGAAACAGTTAACACGTTTATCATTTATGCTGTTTTTCACATTGTTATTTATCATACTCAAACAGAATGCTTTTTAGTTTATCATGTCCATATATCTACCATACCAAGCTATCTCATATTGCTACTTTATTTGTAAGACATATTTTAAGTGTGGTGATACTAAGTTTTTAAATGCATCGTTAAAAATATGTATTGCAAATACAAACCCTTTTTTTTTGGGCTTGAAATTTAACTTCAAAAATTATTTTATGATATACATGCTCGTTGTGCTCTATGTACGCTTAAAAAAAATATGTATGGTTTTTCCAAAAGTGAATCATGACTGACCCTATATGTTCCTGCTACCCCCTATACAGCACACTTTTTTATCACAAAGAAACAATATGTGAATGCAAATATATCCACTCTAGTAAAGCAAAAGAATTACATATAAGAAATGACTCGTGAAGCTCACTGTCATGTATTTTTTCTTTAGCAAAATTCATCTTATAGTATGGTTTTTTTTTTTTTTTTTTTCTTTCTTTCTTTCTTTCTTTTTTTTCTTTTTTTTTTTTTTTTTTTTTTTTTTTTTTTTTTTTGGGTATGTGCGCATGGTCTAGTTTACTCGTAAATTAACATTATGAATAATGTAAAGCGCATAACCTATTATTCCACCACCGGGTCAACTAGCAACTGATATAACGTTCTAGACTGAAGTTCTAGAAGTCATGAATTCAACTTACATTCTATCAAAGAAACGCAAAGCATGTTAAACTTGCAACAGTAATGGTACATATAAGAAAACATGGAAACAAGATCAAACCTTTTGACCCCATTAATCCTTGCAGCCTCAAGCATGTTGAAACTAATCATCGTGTTATTGTACATAATAACCGAATGATTCGACTGAATGAACCCCATTCCTCCCATATCCGCTGCAAGATTGAAAACATGATCAACTCCTTTTGTGACTTTAAGACAATTTTCCATGACCCTCAAGTCAGCCAAGTGAAACTCATGGCAGAACATTTCCTCAGGCATGTGTTCATTCTTTTTCCAGTCCGACGCAATTATGTAATGTCCCTCGCTTTTTAAACGCCTCGCAATATGCGAGGCAATGAAACCTCCTGCTCCAGTTATAGAAATTTTGAGCTTCTCTGATGGCCAGTAAGGCTCTCTTTCTAATTTTTCATACGTGTATTCTCCATAGATAGTATTGTCAGAGCTACCCATCCTGAAATTAAATTTAACAATTTCATAAGGACTTTTGACAGTTTTGGCCAGGAGGGTATGGTCTCCAAGTTAGATAATATGGTCCCAAAATAAAAATAAATAAATAAAATGGAGAAGCTATGTAATAACCATGAAAACAGTGCAAATAACATGTTTATGGAGATAGAAGGTATGACGAAACATTACTTAGATGCAAATTGCTTCCATTTTAATTATGGTAATTCGAATTCAAATAATAAACTGAACCTCAATGCAATCTGAGAAAATATAAGCAGTTAGATAAATAACATTACCACTGAATCAATGCAATATTCAACATAAAGAACAACCATTTCTCGATTCTACAAGTAAAAATCAATATTCAACACATAAATCTCCTCAAAAAAAACATCAAACTGTCAAAAAAATCGAGATCTAAATGACCAAGGCATCAGTTTAACCCAACAGTATTTAAAACATAAACAAACAAAAAGAAATTTCGTGCCATTTCAGCTAATTTGCAATCGAATCTGATGGGTGATAGCTGAACCAACCAATAAAACATATACTTGTGTTAAAAAATATACAAAGATCAAAGCTAAGGCCAATGGAAATTTTACCTGAAAGGACCGAACTACCAGAAAACGCTGAAGAAAAAGGGAAGTGTGAGGAAACTCTTAGCCCGAGCAACGTTTATATACTGGAAGAAAAATGGTTAAGGAATTGAATAAGTAATTAATAAAAGTTATCTTAATATAAATGTTGGTGATATTAAGATCAATTTAATAAATTCTGAAAATTAAAAAGTTTAAAGGGTAAATATTTGAGAGTAATTTCGGTGGATCTGAATATTCCACGTTGGTGGTTCCCGCATCTGAACATAAGTCAGGATTGATGGTCGGAGCACGTCGCTGTATGTTGCTTTAAGGGGACTGGGGTTTCTTTTATTTAAATCAATTTTAGTACATTTAATTTGAATAGTTAAAATGAAATATTTTTTGCATAATAACTATGACATATTCACCACCAAATCAAGTTTCTTAAAATCCTTTCAAAGATGGTCATTATATATATTTGTAAGAATTAAATTTATCAAGTTCACATTTTGAAAAACTATTAGTTTTAAATAATATAAATATTTTACCGAAGACCCAACTCCACCTTTTAAAACAATAGATAAATCTATTTTAAAATTGATTCAAAAGTTCAAATAAATTAATTGCATAACCATTATGCAAATAATTTATGCATCTTGCAAGTGTATCTCAGAATATTAAACTTGCTAAACTTATTAAACAACATAAAACAACATGCTTTATACACATTAAAATTGATCTACTACTTTATAACTGATTCGAAATATTAAAGAAGTGCATAACTCATATGTAGTTGATTATTGAGCTTACTTGAAACTACATCTTTCAAATGAAGCTGAGTCTAATTTTCAAAAATTCAATTGCATAATGGATATGGAGTTAATTAATTACAACATCTTTCAATGTTGCTTTAAGGCTTTAAAATTGCTAGTATCTACTTGAAACATTATTTAACTACTGAAAACAAATTTAATTCCTATGTGATTCTCTAACTTATATCAATATAACACGGTAGTCTCATACATTGATTTGATCTTTTCAGACATTCATCAAATATGGTGGATTCCACCATTTTTTTTGATTTGTTATGATAAATGGTTAGGATTTACTGGTAAATAAGACATGAAAAAATAGGGTAGATGATTTGATCTGATTGAAAACGACGTCTTTCAAACGCAGTGAAATAAATATATTATAAAAGTAATGCAAAGTACAATAGATAACAATCATGCAGTTAACTACAAAAAAAATTCAAATGTAGTTTTCTGGCTTTATAAATGCTTAAGTTAGTTAATACAACAGTATTACATTACTTAAAACTATGTCTTAAAGGAATTAACTACATATGTTCATGCAATTAAACAGCTACGTCTCCAATTTCAACTTTAAGACCATGCAAATGTAAATTAACTACAAAATTAACAATATTAAACACTTAACAACACTACGTCATAGATGACCTACCGCGACGAAAATTCAAGGTGTTGCTAGCTAAAATGTTGCCACAGCTATGCTGATTTTTGTCTACTGCAATACACGCTTCAAGTTGTTAGCATAAATACCAAATTGTGTTGCAGTAGCTGTAGATATATTCTAATTAAAAAATTAATAAAATTATCAATCCATATGAATACAATCCAACGGTCTATGTTACTAATCCGCGTCAATCTAATTTCCTTTACCGCCTCAGCTTTACCTCCAAATTTTCATTTCCCTCTAAAACCTAATTCACGCTATTTTCATTCTCCCGCTGAAACTC
Source organism: Allium sativum (assembly GCA_030737875.1). Classification (NCBI taxonomy): domain Eukaryota; kingdom Viridiplantae; phylum Streptophyta; class Magnoliopsida; order Asparagales; family Amaryllidaceae; genus Allium; species Allium sativum. Next base: position 432,628,349 of record CM060925.1, on the reverse strand, counting down.
CGAGCTCCGACCTCTGTCTCCTTCGCATGTAAATTCCATCGTCTCTTTTAAATCTGAAACTACTTCTCCATCAATCAACTCCTTGCCGCATGAAGGGGAAAAGACTCTTGTTTTATGACAGATCTGGTCACAACTTAACCTTACGGACGGATTTTGGAAGTACGATAGCTATTACTATCGGTTAGAAGCAATGTTGATCGTGCAGGAAATTATTCTGATGAAAAGATCTAGCAGGTATTTATGTATTAAATTCCTTCTTTCTTTTTTTTTTTTTTTTTTGCTGATCTAATTTTCTCTAACGAACCATTGAATTGATCTCATCGATCAATTTAAGAAAGAATCGCCTGCACATGCTGCAACGGACTTTAAATATTTATTTCTTTTGTACCATCAGAAAAAAATGTGACATGTTGGGACATTTGTTTTGGTTGACTACAGTGTATATGCTCAATGATCTTGTTTCATTGAAATGTTCACATAGCTATGGTTGAGAGAACAAATTATTGTTACTTTCCATTATAATAAGGAAACATACTACGTTATAGCTTGTTTCAAGCAGTGAAAACAACTATGTGCGTGATAGAGCTAGAAGTTAAATTTTCTTGCTCTATAATCTAATGGGTAAATCATGGTTTATCAACGGTTCTACGGATGAATTAGCTGGTATTTAATAGGAGGAGTCAAACAGATATTCTTGCAAAGTAATTATGCACCATGAAATCAGCAATGTCTCTGGCTTTCGTGCTGCTGTTAATCGTGTGTAGGGTCCAATCCCTAATTCGTAAACAGTAGGAACATATAGTTGGAGCAACTATTTTGGTAAGCTGATATGACTAAACAGCCAAACACGAGTTGAGTTTTGATTTACAGCAGGGAGAAACTATAAGTAGCATCATGTTAATGTTTTTTTAATCAATACGTTAAATTATGGGGAAAGTCGTTGTACGTTATCATTGTTGGAAGTTAGTGTAGTGTCATTGAGTAACCGTATGCGCAGCGAGTTTATCAAACCAATTTGTATGATATAATGCATTTAATATTCACTGCATCATGTGCATTGATATAATAACAATATGCCAAATTATTTTCTTGTAAGTAAATCTAATCTGTAGTTCTTTTGTTCTGAGATGATGTATTGTGATAACAGCTGGTGATAATACACCACCATTGCAATAGTTGCATACTGTATCAATTCTTTCCTTTTTAAAGGTCAGTATATTTTTATTCAATTTTTTCTTTATTTTCATATTGGGGTGCAATCTTTTCTTATTAGAGGGCCTATAGTAATACTAGTACAAATTATTGTGTGTGCATTCAAAGCGAATATGTTGAATTCTTTGGATAACAACATGTGCAGTTTAGTTGTTGCGATCAAATTTGAATCTTCCTAAAAGCTATTACAACAAGTACAATGTCTTACATGGCTAAAGATGGGTTGACGTAATGTGCAAATATGGATATAAACATCTGAATTCGCATTTATCGCCCATTTTGGTTTTCATTCTGTAAGACTTTGAACGGTCTAAAACTTTTGTGTGTAGTTATTCCAATTCATATACAAAATTAGTAAGTTGTAAATGCATATAAAAGATAACCCAATCTGTGAATAAAAGGACTGCTAGTTCAATATGGAAGAACCATTGTGTTACAAAAGAGCTTTTTAATTTCTATTAACATATATGAGTAGCTTCTACTTGTCTTCTCTCATGATGACTGGGCACAAAAAAGTAGCTGGTGAAATTAATATGTAAACAACAAGATGTACTTCAGGCTGAATTGATCTTTAAGTGAACTAATTTGTTTCTTAATGCACTGATATGGTTCTATGCTTCTGTATAATATTTTTCTTATTTGTATAGGGCATTATGTTGTAATTTCGGGTTATGATGCAGATACCGAGGAGTTTGAAATAAGAGATCCTGCAAGTGATAGGTATCACACTACTATTTAATTTAGCTTTTTATCACTTGAAGATGTATTGCACCGTTAATCTGTCAAATTCCATGTATTCTTGTCAACCCTTATATGTTTATGTCTGTAACTGTAGGAAGGAATTCCTTTGGGATACTTTCCTTACGAATACATAGTTCTTGACAAAATTTAACTTGAAACCCCTGATCTCTAGACTTCTCTTAAACATAACGAGCATGCCCTCTACTTCCTGAACTTTGCAGGAAATATGGAAGAGTTTCCTTGGAGTGCATAGATGAAGCTTGCAATTCTTTTGGCATTGACGAGACATTCTTTTGGTAATAAATTTTTCTTTGGCTGTAGGTCGATGTTCTTTGTTCTAGTATTAGCTTATATAATTTCCTACAATATGCTTCTTCGTCATAATTGTTTGCATTTGAGATAGTTTGTACATTCGTTCTAATCAGGTGAGAGCGAATATGATCATAACTTGCATACTGATCGATAATAGATATGAATTATTGGTCATTGGGACTTTTGTAGCTTTGTATGAATATAAGTGAATCGAGTGACAATATAGTGAGGAATGTATGTAAATATGAATGATAGTGTAATATACCAATGAATGTACAATAGTGGAGTCAAAAAATTATACCATTTGAAATGTTGAAATAAAATATTTATTTGAACAAATGTGTTTGAATACTGTGTTATAATAATATTATGAAAATTTTGATTAATAGTAGTTAAGGTATAATTACTTTTAACAGTTGTAATTTTTTTTAACAACTGCTAGAAACAATTGTAAAAACGGTTGGCTTTATTACGATTGCAATATAACTATTGGTGTATGCCAGTTGTAATAGACTTATTATAACTGTTTTTGGCAGTTGTGAAAGGGTATTTTTGTTGTAGTGATACCTGTGGAAACACCTGTACAGATGTTACCATAGGGTCGCAAAGTTGATGGTTTTGACTCTAAGGCAACGTGGCAAAAGGCAACCCCGAAAAAGTGTTACCACAAACCATTTTTTGCCTATAGCAACACTTTTTGGCACTTCTTGCATTGCTTCTCCGGTGTTGCAGTATGGAGTCTATGGCGTAGTGCAAATAACTTTGAAATCTACATTTGCATATTTAAAATAATTGAATGCATATAGTTATCCAATTAATTACTATAACTCTTAGAACATTTTAGCCTTTAAAAATAGTAAATCCAGAAAGCTACCTCTTTCAAATGCAGAAAAATTAAATTAAAATTACACTAAAGATCTTTTTTAATTAATTACATAACTAATGGTTAGTTTGTGTAGTGTTAAAACTTGTAAATCATAATTTAAAAGCACAGTATGTGGTAGTTCTAGACTTAGTCAAATCTATGCAGTTAAAGCCCCGTTAAAGCCACGCAAAGTCCTCGCTATAGCCTATAGCATCTTTCAACCGCTACGTTATTTCAATTTAGCGCTGATGAACAGTAGATATGCTTTAATCCCCGCTATTTTCCGCTACATCCGCTAAAACAATGTTTTTTAGCATCTGCTTTAGCAATATTAATATACGAAGCTTGATTTGACTAGTTCTCCTTTAAAACAAATCAATGAAGTTAGTGTAAAGAGATAATTTTAACATAAAACCTCTGTTATAAGGTAGAAATCTATTATAATCATTAATTTTAATGTGCGTAGCCATGATATTCTTTGATTTTATTATATAAGATTATGTAATATTAGTTTCTTCTATACAAATGATGTGACAATAATAATTAATTAATTTTAAAATAGTTAATTTTACATATAATGTACCTTTTTGCCCCTCCACTATATCCCCGCTACACCTTTTTGCACCTCTACCGCTACAGAACCGCTAAGCGCTTTAATTGCATAGTAGCCAATGACATCTATTCTATTATCAATTTTATTATAACCAAAGTTTAATTTTGACCATTGTAATTTTGTACTTTCATTTCTTCTCAAACAAAATACAACTTTCTCCTTGATTCATGCAAATATTTTCAATTTTCCCCCTTTAAATTTCAAAACTTTTCAATTCACAAATCTTAATAGGTACATCCTTTTGTCTTTCTACCTTTACACTTTATTTATGGTGTTACTTCAACAATTCACAAATTAAAAATAACATATTCAACAATTCATTCTACAATCAATGAAGAAAATCAGAACCCTCAGCCAAGTTTCTAGATCTAGAAAATACAAACTCAACAATATATTCCAAATTTAAGGAAAGAATCAAAATCATTCGTCAAAATTAAGGAAAATACAAGTTTGTGATCTCACCTATCAACTGCTTGGCCTCAAATGTCATTTCATCATATGTAACAATCTAAAAATGAAACAATGGGTGAAAGATCATAAGAAAAACAAACTGCTTACTGTAGAGGATGTTCCAGGAACCAGTTCGTCGGTGTTGACCAGAGGATCATCAAAAGGGTTGCTGGAAGGTGCCAGGCTGATGGTGGAAGACTCACTTGCATCAAAGTTGAAGTAAAACCTAAAGATGAGTGTATCAGTATGCATGTGTGCATGTTTGGCTATGTTTGTGGTCTATTGTAATAATACAGTAGCTTTTGGTTGTGCCCACTTGTTTAGGTTTGATTAGCCATTTTGTTGAGTGGATCGGTCATTTAACAGTTAGTATAAATAGGGGATCATTCGTAAACTGTGTGTGGAGAAAAATCAGTTGCAATTCATTCTTGTTACTTCCTGCAAATTAAGTTCGGTACTATTTTTCTTTACTGGCAAATTAGGTATTTGGTATATTTACTTTTATCATTACTTTTCGAGCAATTTTATTGTAGTACTTTCAATCTAGTTCTTTTACTTCGTTTTGCACTTTAATTCAGTTCTTAGTTGTTAATTTTCAGTTCTTGCACTTCCTTTTATCTTGTTTTTCATTCATTGTTCTTACTGTGTTTTCTTGTTCAATTCTTTGCAATTTGAGGAACTATTATTTCTTAATTTTTTATTATCTTGTTATCTTATCATATTGTTGAATATGTATCTGTTCGATCTGTAATCTACACCTTGATTTGGATCATGTTTTCATTGATTCGCTGCCAGCTCTTTATTGATCATCAAGAACAATTTCCACAAACATCTGCTAAAATTCACAAACCCTAATAATCTCCACTAAAACCGCCAAAAAACCCTTCCTCTCCATTCTTAACCATCAACACCCCTTAATTAAAGCCATGTAATCATCTCCTCCAAACAAGAAAGACGACCTCACCACTTTTGACCCCATTGAACTTCATCAAGCACTCAATGAAATCCCAAATTCACCACAAACCTTAACCAAATTTCATGGCTAACACTTCAGTCCTACCAGGACCTTCCAAATTGGTATCAGAGCGCACGTCGGAAGGACATTCCAATCAGATCCCGACCCAAACCCTAATCTTGATTCGTCCCAAACCAGTGATGAAGAGCACTTTTGGTAGATTCAAGCTGGAGTTAATCGAAGATAATAGGAATTTAATCAAGAAACTAAACTTGGTATCAGTAACCTTAATCGAGGGTTAGATAAAGTAACAACCAATGTTAATACTAGATTTTAGGGAATCCGAAACCTTCTCACTAATCTGGTCAATGATTTCCAGCAAATCAGAGCTCAACCCTAGTGATCTTTCTACCTGTCCCACAACCTCCTCCTCTAGAACCACAACCACACAATCAGTACCATGCACCATCCCTCCAATGCAACCTGATCCTATACCACCCAGAATGCCTGTTAATCCTCCCTGGAATCCACTCAATCCTCTACCCCATCAACAAGAACCAGTGTATGCTCCAAGACCCCCTTACCCAAACTACTATTACCCACCTAACCTTCCTGAGGTGTATTCCAGAAATGTTCCCTTAGCCACACTCAAACTTTATTTCCCCATATTCAACAATAAAGAGTGGGTGTCAGATTGGATAAGGAAAATTGATCAGTACTTTCATTTTCATCAAACTGATGAGAGGTATTGGATAGACATTTCCTCATTTTTTTTAGAAAGGAATCTTTACAATGGTATAATTGATATGTAAACAATGTACCTAATGCCGGTGCATGGGCAACATTCAAGGAAGAAATCATGGTCAGATTTAATCCTGAAGAAATGGAAAGACCCTTTGAAACATTAGCAGGGTTAAAACAGACATCGACTGTGCTAGCCTATTTGAACAAGTTTGAGCAACTACAAACTGCTACTAAAGCCTTGCCTCCAAAGTTTATTCTATACAGATTTGTAAGAGGATTAAAGGAAGATTTGAAGTATGATGTCATAACATCCAGACCCACTAATCTCAAAGAAGCAACATCATTGGATAAAATGTATGAGTATAAACTGAATCACACAAAGAAGTCCTAAAAAACCCAAATCCTCATATGCTAACCAACAACCCTAATTCCCCAGCTACCACCCCTTTAAACCCTAAACCCAACCTAACTGCCAACCAAACCCCAAATACAGATTCAAATCTTTAAGCCTTGGCAAAAAGTAAGGGGTTAACACCTAATGAATTGATTGAAATGAGGGAGCAGAATTTGTGTTATGACTGCAAGGAGAAGTGGCACAAAAACCATAAGTGCAAGATACCATTGGTGTACATACTTGAGGGAATGATGCCATTGAACATGGAAGGAGGTGATGAGAATGATGACTCAGTGGACCTTAACGATGTGGAGGAGGATGCGGTAGGATCTATCCCTTCCATTACATTACAGGCGATGTGTGGGATACTGGCCTTATCTATTATTAAGGTCAAGGGAAACATACATGGAAAGCAAGTTCTAATACAAATAGTTTTTGGATCCACTCATAGCTTCATAAATGATGATTTGACAAGAAAACTTGGTCTAAAAATTGATGAATCCAAGGTGGTTGAAGTTAAAGTTGCCAATGGTGAAAGACTTACTGAATCGGGATTGTGTAATGATGTGGTGTTGAAGTGTCAAGGGTGTACTATGCCAATAGACTTGTTGTTATTCCCACTGGAAGGTTTTCGGGTGGTTCTTGGTGCATAGTGGATGAAAAAATTGAGTGAAGTTACTCTTAATTTATAACAATTGCAAGTGAAGTTCACCTACAATAATAAACCTTATATCTAGCAGGGCATTCAACAAGAAGAATTGAAGGTGATCAGTACGAAAAAAATGAATAAGGAGTGTGCACAAGGTTATTAGCCATGATGCTTTGCTTCCAAATGAACCAAAATACTCATAAAAACCCTAGCTGCCATTCCACCTGAAATAACTTCTCTACTCAATAAATATCCCAAAATTACCAGTACTCAATTAAGCTTACCACCTGTTCATACCCATGATCACAAAATACCCCTTATACCCAATTCCAAACCTGTTTTCTTGAAGCCCTACCGTCACTCATACCATATTAAGAATGAAGTTGAGGTCCTCATAAAAGAAATGTTGAATGAGGGAATTATTCGACACAACAACAGTTCTTATTCTTTACCAGTAGTGATGGTAAGAAAGAGGGATGGTACGTGGAGACTTTGCATAGACTACAGAAGCCTCAATGCACAAACCATCAAAGACAAGTTCCATATACCTTTAATTGAAGACTTGTTTGATGAATTGCATGGGTCTCAATATTTCTCTAAACTTGATCTTAAGTTTGGGTATCACCAAATAAGAATGGTAGAGACAAATATTTATAAAATAGCCTTCAAAACACACGAAGGCTACTATGAATTCTTGGTAATGCCATTTGGATTGGTAGATGCTCCCTCTATCTTTCAGTCTCTCATGAAAGATGTCTTCAAACCTTTCCTTTGCCAATTTGTGTTAGTATTCTCTAATGACATCTTTGTTTACAACCCTTCTTTAACTGGCCAATTAAAACATCTTGAATGTGCTTTTAAAATTCTAGAAAAAAATGATTTAAAAATTAAACTATCTAAATGTCAGTTTGCCATGAAAGAAATCTAGTAATTGGGGCATGTTGTTTCTAATGCAGGAATTGTTGTGGATACAAACAAGGTGGAGGTAGTCCTTGCCGAATAATTTGAGGGCCCTTGAGAGGTTTTTTGGGGCTAACTGGGTATTATTGCAGATTCATTAAGAATTATGGAGTGATAGCTAAACCCCTTACCTTCATGCTAAAGAAAAATCTGTTTGTTGGAGTGAAGAAGCCGAAAATGCCTTTATGCAATTGAAAAATTGCCTCACTAACCCTCTTATATTAGCCATGCCTGACTTTGATTTACCCTTTACCATTGAATGTGATGTATCAGGGCATGGAGTAGGTGCTGTCTTGATTCAAGAAGGGAATCCCATAGCATTTTTAAGTAAAGCACTACATGGGAGAAATCTGAATTTGCCTACTTATGAAAAAGAGTTACTGTCATTGATCATTGCAACAAAGAGGTGGTCATAGTATTTGATGGGAAGGCAGTTCATTATAAAAACTGATCGTCAGAGTTTAAAGTATCTCTTAACCTAGAAATTAACAACTGGCTTGCAACATAAATGGATGATGAAATTTCATGGATTCAACTATAAAGTTGAATATACTAAAGGAAAAGATAACATTGTGGCAGATAACATATCTAGGAGAGATGAAATAGATATAGAAAGAGGCACTGACCATGCTATATCCATTGTACAAACCCCATGGTTGCCTGATTTGAAGAATCAATTGAAGGATGTTGTTTGGTATCAGGAAAAAAATAGAGAAATTTAAGGACAGTCAGTAGGCAATGGGAAATACAAGGTTGTGGATGACCTAATTTTCTATAAAGGGAAAATTATGACTGATCATCATTTAACTGAGTTGATATAGTCATTGCTACATGAATACCATTCTACACCATTGGGTGGTCATTCAGGAGTTAGAAGCACCTTGAAGATGTTGAAAGCTACCTTCTATTGGATGAAAATGAAGAGTAACATGGAAAATTATGTTAAACATTGTGACACTTGCTAGAGACATAAATCAGAAAATTATTAAGTCCAGGCTTGCTTCAAACTCTCACCCATACCAGATAGAATTTGGCATGATATTTCTATGGATTTCATACATAAGCATACTATGATATTTTTAGTTATAGATCAGTTGAGAAAATATGCCCACTTCTTTCCTCTGACCCACCCTTACACAGCCAAGGATGAGGCAGCTATCTTCTTTGAAGGTGTCTTTAAACTTCATGGCATGCCTCGATCAATTGTAAGTGACAGAGATGCGCTCTTCACAGTAAATTTTGACAAGAATTCTTCAAGTTGCAGGGTTGTTCCTTGAAACTAAGCACGACCTACCATCCACAAAGTGATGGTCAAACAGAAGTGACAAACAAAATATTGGAGGGTTACTTAAGATGCTATGTGTGTCACAAACCCCATGAATGGATAAAGTGGCTACCTTTAGCTGAGTTCTGGTACAATACTACGTGGTAGTCACCCATTAATACTACTCCTTTCCAGGTAGTGTATGGGGTTAAACCACTAAATTTGTTATCCTATATAGATAATATAGCCAAGGTGGAACAAGTAGTGGAGGAATTATATTCACGTGATATAATGATGCAGTTGTTAAAAGACAGTCTCACTATGGCTCGATAGTGAATGAAGAAATATGCTCATATGAGAAGAAGTGATAGAGAGTTTGAGGTTGGTGATTGGGTGTACTTGAAGTTATAACCCTATAAGCAAATAACAGCTAAAAATCAGAAGACACACAAGCTTTCTCCTAAGTTTTATGGTCCTTATAAGGTGGTGAAAAGAACTGGCAAGGTGGCCTATAGGCGGAAGCTCCCTCTGATAGCAAAGATTCATCTCGTTTTTCACATGTCTCATTTGAAAAAAAAGTTGGGAGAACAAGTGGTGATAAAAATGACATACCTAGTTATATTGAGGAACTAGTGGAGCAACCTGAAAGCATTTTGGATAGAAGAATAGTGCCCCGAAATAATGAAGCCATAGTGCAAATTCTGGTTAAGTGGAAGGACAGACTGGTGGAAGATGCCACTTGAGAAGATTATTGGCCAATTCTTAAGAGGTTTCCAATGTTGGACCTTTGGACAAGGTCTCTATGCCATGGGGAAGGGAGTTGTAACAATCTTAAGATGATACAATGGGTGAAAGAACATAAGAATAGAAAACTGCTTACTATAGAGGATGTTTCAAGCACCAGTTCATCAGTGTTGACCAGAGGATCGTCGGGTTGTTGGAAGGTGCCAGGCTGCTGATGGTGGAAGATCCACTTGTGTCAAAGTTGAAGTAAAACCTGGAGATGAATGTATTAGTATGCATGTGTGCACGTTTTCCTCTGTGTGTTCTATTGTAATAATGCAAAAGCTTTGGGCCGAGACCATTTGTTTAGGTTCGGTTAGCGATTTTGTTGAGTGGGTCGGTCATTTAACAGCTTATATAAATAGGGGATCATCATTTGTAAAATATATGTGGAGAAATCAGTTGTAATCCATTCTTATTTCTTCCTACACTTAAGTTCGGTACTATTTTTCTTTACTAGCAAATTAGGTATTTAGTAGATTTACTTTTTAGCATTACTTTTCGAGCAATTTTATTACAGTACTTTCAATCTAATTCTTTTACTTTGTTTTTCCCTTTAATTCAGTTCTTAGTTGTTAATTTTCACTTCTTGCACTTCCTTTTATCTTGTTTTTCATTCATTGTTCTTATTGCAATTTCTTGTTCAATTCTTTGCAATTTGGGGAATAATTCTTGCTTAATTCTTTGTTATCTTGTTAAATTATCATATTGTTGAATCTGTATTTGTTCGATCTGTAATATGCACCTTGATTTGGATCTTGTTTTCATTGATTCGCTGCCAGTTCTTGATTAATCATCAAGAAAAATTTCCACAAACATCTCCTAAAATTCACATTCACAAACCCTAATAATATCCACTAAAACCGCCAAAAAACCCCTTCCTTTCCGATTCTGACCATCAACACCCCTTAGTTCAATCACATAATCATCTCCTCCAAACAAGAAAGCCGACCTCACCACTTTTGACCCTATTGAATTTCATCAAGCACTCGATGAAATCACAAATTCACCACAAACCTTAACCAAATTCCATAACTAACACTTCAGTCCCACCAGGACCTTCCACCATCCCCTTGAAATTAAAGAATGAAGTCGAACCATTGTCTTCTTTTAGAAGGTTTGTTTTATTGATAATGTAAAACATAGTTATTTTGTTGTTAATTTAATATTTAATATTTAACATATTTCCTCTTTTTTCATTAGATCATTGAGATCGAAACTAATTTTGTTGATATTTTTTTTCCTAAGGTTGTAATATTATAAAGTTTAAGGTTAACAATTTTCAATAATTTGTTTGCCTTTTTTTGAGTTCTTGCTGCCGATTAGCTATTGGATGGGGATTTTTAGGCATAAGGACAAAATTGGAGAAAAATTTAGATATATAGACAAGAGACTTGGACATTAGGTTGAAGGACAATTTTTAGTGTAAATCAAGGAATTCAGGGGCCACTATCATTTCCTAGTTTACACCAAAAAGCGTTCTTGTGCCTAAAATCCAAGTCTCTTGTCCTTGTGCCCAAATTTTTTCTTTAATTTTGTCCTTGGCACTAATTTCCTGTTTGCTTGGATTGAACACTTTGTATTTCTTTGATTTAAACATTTTATTTATGCAGTAGAAAATAATGATCAAAATATTTTCAGTTCTGCATTCAAAAATAGGTTTATATTGATCCCATTTTCCTGGATAAAGAGAAACATTTTGTACATATATTGAAAACGGTGAAGAACAAATGATATTTGACAATTTAGAGTACACTTAATGACTATATGTGGAAGTTGCGCCCATCTTGAGTTCTGGTATAATCAACTATTTTCTACTAATACTATAATTTTTTTTTGCAATGCAATGTCAATTGACAAGAATCCTTATTGTTCGCAGTAGTAGCCCAGCGGTAAAGGATTTTGCGCCGTGGTAATAGCGGTGGAGGTTCGAAATTTGAAATGATATGCTAAGAGCTTACCATGTGCATATGCTAAGATCGGCCACTAATCTGGTGCTCGTGGGCCAGACTAGGAGAGTTTTACGACTCTGGTCGGTTGCCCTCTTGAACAGATTAAAAAAAAAAGATTAACATCCTTATTTTAGTTGGTTGAGGTGTTGAGACTTATGGGTTTGAACCCCTTTCCATGGAAGTATGGTACGTACTACCAACTTTGTATATCTGAGTACTAAATTTTTAAAAATAAAACAAAGTCAGTTATATATGTAGATTTTTATTTGCATAAATACTTTAAGATCTGTGATCGACGCTTTCTAATGAATTAGAAAAGCGCGAATTTTAAATTAAATTACTGCAAGCGCACAGATCGTGTAGTATGCAGGTCGAATCACAGGGAGGCAAATTAAAAATTTATTATTTATAGAATTTCGTAGGCGAGTTAGACGACTTTGAGATTTGGTTGAAAATGGAACAACTGAAATTGCAACAATTAGGATTATTGTTGAAACTAATCAAACGATCAATCACTATGAAAGTAAACTGGAAAACAATAAATAAAAATGCAGAAAATAAAAGTGCAGAATAGAAATAACAACAGAAGTAAAATTAGGATTATCGTTGAAACTGATCAAATGATTAATCACTAATGAAAATAAATGTAAAATACAACTAGTACTCTACCAAATCTAATTGTGTAGATGACACTAGTTGCTAAGAAATAGAAAATTGCATAAAATAAAAAGAAGAAGAAGAACTTTGTTAATGGAGAAGAAGATAGAAAATGGGATGGTGGCTACAATGATATTACAAGGGTATTTATAGGAGATAACCAAACCCTAACCCTAATTACAAATGGGCCTAGCTATTTCAATTAAGTTTTAGGCCTTTTGTCATTTAGAACAAGTTCTAGGCCTTTTCTCCTTTTCTCTAGCAAGCCTCCTTTAATTGGAGATGTGCATGGCCTTTTTATCAATCATTTTCTTGTCCAACAGTAACTAGATGTGAGATCTTCATCTACAATTCTTCAAAATGTAAATATATAGCAATCTGATCTCCATTTCTCTACTTTTCCGGTTGCATGCGGGCTGGGTTGGAATATCTGTAAAAGTAACAAAACAATGCCCAAGTAATATTTATTTATATACAAAAGATAAGATATAAGAGCATAAAATAAACACATTTCTATGTTAATCAAATACCCCCACACTTATCTTTTACTCGTCCTCGAGTAAAACAAAAATTAAAAACTAACTAGATAGGTCACACTTTCGTAGGAAACACGATTGCATTAAGCGTATGCAACAAGCCATTAAACCTTTAGGTGTCCCTAGTAGGACGAGTAGTCTCTCGTGTGGATTTTCAGCGGATACTACCCACAAAATCCAAATGCAGTATGATATGGATTTAATGTAACTACATGAATGCAGAGGACTTATGTAATTGGAAATGAAAACACAACTTGTTTCAGGAAAGTGGTACAACAAATTAAGTTAATAATTTCTAGTCAGTTGATTTTATTTTAGATATCTCAACTTGTCACAAATTTTCAATATAAATCAAGTTTTCAAATGTTAAATTCCAGTTTGGCCAGTTAGTTCGGTCGATAACATAGTGCAGCCATGAAATAAATTCTTAGTTTGCTTGTCACAGTTTGTGAAGTGGTATTCTAATTTCCTTGTGTATGGCTAGTAAATCAATAAGGTCAAGAAATGTTTGGGCATCATCACTTATTCTCTATCTCTATAAAAGTTAAAATTTATGATTAATTACATAAACCTAACTTAAAGACCAAGGTATACCACCCATACACTGCCTTGCGGACTGACGCAGAGTTGGGACAGAGCTTGGCGGATTGTGAAGACCGACGCTGACTTTGTCAACAATATGTTGGTAATCCTTAGGTGTCCAATCTCATAAAATGAGACCAAGATATTCCAACGCTGACTTTGTCAACAACATGTCGGATAGAGCTTGGCGGGTTTGCACACCAACGCTAGATATACAAGCAATGTTGGATACCCTAGGATTACTATTATTATTATTGAAATTATAAGCACAATAGAGAGTTACGCGAATTCAACTTAACACAACTTAGTTTTAAAGATTCGAAAAGCCAATATAAGTATTTTAAGTCCTCCACTTATTTAAACAAAGTCTACAATATAGAATAGATTTCATGGCCACCACCTAAGAATCTCCCTATGTACCAGTTATACTATTATCCTTCAAAATTAAACTTTTCATTATATTTCTTATTCGATCTAAGTTGAGAGAAAAAAATACTATCAACTGACTAACAATTGTTAACTTATTTTGTTGTATCAATCTAAAATGAGTCGTATTTTTAAAATAAAAAATTATGGTGTGTTACTACGATCCAAAATGCATGATGGTCCTATTTAAATGGATGAAAATGAAAAGGAAAAATAATTAAAAGGGTGTAATGCAAACTCCCCCCACACTAGATCTAAACAGTGTCCACACTGTAACGTTTCCTAAATTTGAAAGATCATACCCAAAGATGGATTAAATGTAAAATGATTTGTAAAACAAAATGCAATTTAGCAACTATATGCATGTGCAAATCAAATACATAATGAAATCTACGACGATGATGAATGTTTGGCAAAGAATGATGTTTCCTTTCCCCCCCACACTTGCCTTTATAAAAAATGATGTATGATGATTTTGTATTTGATTTTTGAGGTACAAAAGGCATGTCAATAAAGTCTGAAATCAAAATCTTCCCTATGAAAAGTTTATTGTGACAATGATTTGTGTCATTCAGCAGAAGATTATCAAAACCCCTTAAATTTGAGTGTTTAACCACATTTTTTTTATGATATGTGATTAACATAGAAATGTGTTTATTTTATGCTCTTATATTTTATCTTTTGTAAATAAATAAATGATGCTTTGGGTAATTTTTATGTGTATTTACAGATTGTCAAGTGATGCCTCTTTCATTTCAAATTAAAGGCCAAAAGCTACTTCCTTATGTCAACACTTTCTCAATCCCAAAAGGAGTTGTAGCTCACTGGTAAATGCATAGAGATTTGTACTGAGAGACCTGAGTTCGATCCCCATCAAGCTCACTTTTTGCCAAAGAAAGGAACGTTCACACTGCCCCTTTTGCTCTGAAGAAAATATGGATAAGTGTTATATTATATGTGTATATATATATATATATGCATTCATATGTATGTATATATGATATACACTAATAAGCATTTCAGGAAGTCATATTCTTATCATGGAAATCAATTCAAATCGAGCATTTTTATTCAACTGCCAATTAGAAGAATTTCTGATTGAATTGCTGCCAAGAAAAGATCAATTTTTATATTCTTTTCCTATGATACCTTTGGAATCTAATAAATGTCCTTGATGGGAGGATTAATTGCTGATGGGAAGATTAATTGTTGATTGGAAGAATAAATGCTGATTGGAGGAATAAGTGCCGATTAATATAAGAGAAATAATTGCTATTAAAAGGGACCATATATGCATATATTGGATGAGGTTGGAGGTTGGAATTTTATCCTATAAATACTGTTGTAATCTCATTGTAAAGGAATAAGCTGGGAATCAATAAAGTTCTCTCTATTTTCTCTTTTTCTGCATTTTTATTCTCATGACAAGTGGTGTTGTCTAGTAATTAGATTTACTAGAACCCAACTGTTATTGCAATTTTATTTTCCTGTTAATTTATTTATATTCTGCAAGTCTAATTCCAGCAATCTGTTTATTTCCTAATCATTGAATTGATAATAGATTCGATTAGATTCGAATCTGTTGTGAATTCAATCGCAGTATTTATTTGTTTTATTGTTAATTGTAATTTGGTCGTTGATGCAATTAGTTTTGTTTTGAACCAAGTCGCAATTTCAATTTTAATCACCCTCCAGAATTCGTCTAACTCGCCCAAGAATAAATAAATATTAATTTTTAATTACACCTCCCTGTGTTCGACCTGTATGCTACACACCTGTATGCTTGCAGAATTTAATTTAAATATCGCGCTTTTCTAGCGTCGATCAAGTTTTTGGCGCCGTTGCCGGGGAGGTAACGTTAAATTTTATTATTTATTTAATTCTGATTCGTGTTAGTTTTTTTTTGTTTTTTTTCTTCTTGTTTTTATTTTGTTTTGTTTAGTTGAAAAAAAAAATCGTGCTAGTTTTTCTTTTATTTCTTTCCTTTTTCCCCCTCAGTCTATTCCTTTTTACAAGTTCCTCTCTCTCTTCATTTAAAAAAAAAACTTGCCAATTTTCATTTAATTCTTTTCCTTTCTTTTATTTCTTTCCCTCCTTAACTTTCATCTACAATCTGATTTCTTTCAAATATATATATATATATATATATATATATATATATATATATATATATATAAAGAATTTATTTCTTTCCATATTTTCTTTCTTTTCTCTACATATTTGTTCTGCCAAACATACTGACCATCATCTTCCACAATCACTCCAACTCCACCCTCAATACCTCACACACATCTGTAACCGATCATTATCTCACCAGCTTCCCTCATTCACAAGCCATTCAACCACCAGACAATCCAAACCCATACCATCTCATACCAAAACTCCGAACCCAGTATCGAATTGAAGAACCGAATACAAAAAAAAGGGGGAAGCGTTAGTCTGTTTGTTCGATTTTTTTTTCTTTTTCTTTTTCTTTTGTGTTATCTGAGGAATAATAGCTGGCGTGGGTTATTTGTTTAGCAGGAGTGGGGAGTATTTATTTTTGCTGCTGTGTTTTGGGGTGAGTATATTGGGGACCGGGTTGATTTGCTTGATAACGCAAGGCCATATCTTTGTAGTTCGATTGTTTTTGGGAAGCTAAATTGTGGTATCATTTCATAGACAGAAAGAAACAGAACTAAAAAAGGAAACGGGGCGAGAGTTTTTGTTTGATTCAACTCTTCTGATTTAAGTTGTATTCTGTATTGAGACCTGAGAGTGATTTGTTTCTAAGACATTTTGTTGGTACGAATTTTTTTTCTCCTATTAAACAGGGACGTGTAAGTCCTTAAAAGTGAAATTGTGATTTGCTGCTTTGTATTGTGAATCCCTGCTTTGTTTGTGTTTAGTCTAAAGTGGTCCACATCGTTATCTTAGTTGAGCTATAGATCCATTATTATTTTTTAGTTTGAGTCCTGTTGTTTTATTTTAGCTTAGCCTAGTTTTTGTTTTCCTTTCAACTTAGTTTATCTTTTTATTTTATTTTTTGTTTGTTTTATTTTTTTGCAAAAAAAAAG
This sequence comes from Allium sativum, assembly GCA_030737875.1. Taxonomy (NCBI): domain Eukaryota; kingdom Viridiplantae; phylum Streptophyta; class Magnoliopsida; order Asparagales; family Amaryllidaceae; genus Allium; species Allium sativum. The sequence goes on along the minus strand of CM060925.1, from coordinate 432,611,198 downwards.
GATAAAGGAAAAAGCTCAAAACAAATTAGAAGCCAAAAGAAGAAACGGATTCAAACAAACGAACAAGGGATTCAGAGATTTGCAAGTTGAATTGTTGGAGCGGTTGCACACCAAGTGGGGTGTGAACGCGCTAGCACTTCCCAAATTCACTGGACGGACTGCCGATCAAGGTAAGAAATTTTTAAAACACCACAGGTGCTCTGCTGCAAAGAAAAAAATATATAGACAATTGTTGTAAAAAAAATTCTGCAGGGGCAGCGACTTTGAATGTACAATTTTTAATTTTTGCAATTATTTTGTGTGATTGTTGTTATTTCTGCATTTTTATTCATTCTGTTAAGGGCAATACCCCAATTCACATAAGGTGAGGGATTTCATCACCCTTTCGTTGGCCCACAAATTGCATTTCATCGTAGAATCTGACTAATAATAACGGTTAGACATTGGACTTAAGGGAGTCACGGGCTCATCTAGGACTTAATTATATTGTGATAATTGATTCATTTGGAATGAATTATTTCTTGGTGTCTAGACTACGACAGAGAAATAACCGTTTATAAATATTACGGTGATTCGTAAATATTATATCGGTTGTTACTCTGAAGGTACTTAAACCTTCGGCTGCATTGCTAGGGTGATTCCTGGTGCACCGATAACTCCTGTCCGTTAACTGGCTGAGAAATCTTTTGATCTAAGTAATCAAACGCATCACTTTATAATTTTGGGTTAAGAGCCAATAAGGACAGAAAACTTCATTGTAGCTAATTTCTGTGCTTGCATTTAACAACAATGAGTGAAAAAAGTGTTAGCCAACAAAATTCTCCTAGGGGTTCTCGAATCAACCAAAATTTTCCAACCGAATTGGATCAAAATCGAGTGAATCAAAATTTTCCAAACTTTGGGGATCAAAATCAAATGAATCAAAATTTTCAAAATCTCAATATCCAAATGGATAGACCCTTGTCTCTTCGTGATCGATGTTATCCTACTAGGACCGTTCAACCATCTGTCATTGTGTTCCCACTAGCTGAAGGAAACAATTTTGAGCTAAAACATTCTTTTATCCAAGGGGTGCCAAAATTTACTGGATCTGAAAATGCTTATGAATTTCTGAGTGAATTTGAATTGTATGCCTCCACAACAAAAATGCAACAACTATCTAACGAATCGATCAAGCTAAGGCTAATTCCATTTGCACTACTTGAAAGCGCTAAAAGATGGCTAAATTCTCTTCCACGACATTCCATAAGAAGTTGGGATGAATTTGTCACTGCATTCTTGAAAAAGTTTTTCCCTTTCCATAAAACTCTAAAAATCCGAACCGAGATAAATCAATTTTGTCAAAATGAGGGGGAAACTTTTTCAAAATACTTTGAGAGATTCAACCAGCTATTATATAGTTGCCCCCATCATGGAATTCTAAAAGATCACTTATGTCAAATTGCATATGAAGGGCTAAACTATCAGACTAGAACTCAACTAGAATCAATGTATGGAGGAGACTTTATGTCTAAAACAGCCGATGAAGCTTGGCAATTCTTAGAAGATTATTCTGAAAAGGACATGCAGTGGGAATCGATTCGTGTTCCCATTCGTACTTCTACTAGAGGAGTGCATGTCGTGGACCCAAGTCAAATTCCTTTAGAAAATCAAACTCCTCAAGCCGGAGAAGGGTTACCCCACTATTACTCTCAAGACCAAGCCAATGCTATAGCTCAAAATAATCCTTACTCATCTACATACAACCCTGGTTGGAGGAACCACCCAAATTTTTCTTGGTCAAACCCCAATAATTCGGCTAACCCATCTCACATGCAACCCTTTATTCCCAATCCGAATTACCAAGCTCCTTCTTCCAATTCTCAAATCTCTCAACCTGCACCTCAAACGAAACAACCTTATTGGCACCCCAACTTTCAATCATCAAATCAATCCTCTCAATCTTCTCAACCACCACAAGATATCGTGCGTTTAGAGAAACAGTTGAACTCTCACGAAGATAAAATGAACTCACAAGACGCTAAACTCGACCAAATGTTCAATATGATGAAAGAACTAATGAAAAATAATGAGAAAGGGAAGTTGCCTAGTCAACCCGAGGTGAATCCAAAATATAACTCTCGTGCTCTAAATTCTTGTGAGGATGAAAACCACAATCCGGTCAACGTTGTTACAACCCTTCGATCTGAAAAGGGGATTGATAATAATGTTGGCAACCCTGACAAACCTTCGAACTCAACCCAAATACAAAAGCTTGATGATCACTTAATGGCTACAAATGCTAGTTCTTCTAAACTTCCATCTCCCTTAAATGTTGGCAATCCCAACAGTTCTTCTCCTAGTGTCGACAAACCCGACTCACCTTCTGAAATCGATGTTGGCAATACCAATATTTCATCTTCTACACACTTACCACCTTCTTCTTCCATGGCCAAATCTTCATCGTCGAACAATGAAACTCATCACAGAGTCGAAAAACCAGTAGCTCCTTTTCCTCATAGACTCAACAATAAGAAGAAAGCAGCAAATTTCGATAAAATTCTGGAAATTTTCAAACAAGTTCGTGTGAACATTCCTCTTTTAGAGACCATTGAACAAATTCCTCAATATGCTAAATGTCTTAAGGAATTGTGCACACAAAAACGTGCGACCAATGTCCCAAAAACCGCCTTTCTAACTGCAAATACAAGCTCTGTTCTTTCGAATCTTGCCCCAGTCAAGTATAAAGACCCTGGCTGCCCTACGATTGATTGTAAAATAGGAAACACTCACATCTCTCGTTCCCTACTCGACCTTGGTGCCAGTGTCAACCTTCTCCCTTATACTGTCTATCGTCAACTTGGACTAGGGGAGATTAAACCAACAAACATCACACTTCAACTAGCCGATCGATCTGTCAAAAAGCCATTGGGAATTATCGAAGACGTCTTGATACAGATCGAACAGTTTTACTTCCCTGTCGATTTTATAGTTCTAGAAACAGAGCCTGTCTCAAATCCCAAAGTTCAAATACCATTGATCTTAGGACGCCCTTTCTTAGCAACCTCTAATGCTGTCATTAATTGTAGGAATGGTCAGCTTCGACTCTCCTTCGGGCACCTAACCATTGAGCTAAACATCTTTAATCTCAACAAGCAACCTAGGGATTTTGAGATCGATGAAATTGACATGATTCAAACCATAGTTGATGAAACCTCTAGTGACACTTCTGAAGCCTTGAAAATGTGTCTTGACCATTTCGACTCTGATTTCGATGAACTCGAATACATTTCTGAACCAAACAAAATTCTTGACTCCGACACTTCGTCACCTGAATCTAACCAAGGAATATTGACCAATGTTGATACACAAGGCCTTCCTAACTTAGACCTCAAACCCTTTCCACCAGACCTTAAGTATGCCTACCTAGACTCTTCAAAAACTTTTCCCGTAATCTTGGCCTCCGATCTTACCGAGGACCAAGAAGAAAAACTTTTGGATATTTTACGGGAAAATAAGGACGCCTTGGGGTGGGAAATTAGCGATATAAAAGGAATTAGCCCATCAATTGTGGAACATCGCATACATTTAGTTGATGAGGCTAAACCCACCCGTGAGGTTCAAAGGCGATTAAACCCAAACATGAGAGAAGTGGTCAAGGAGGAGATAATAAAATGTCTAGACAATAACATCATCTATCCCATCTCTGATAGTACTTGGGTGAGTCCGGTACAAGTTGTACCAAAGAAGTCGGGAGTCACTGTGATCAAAAATGACAGTAATGAACTCGTCCCAACAAAAAACAAAACCAAATGGCGTGTGTGTATCGACTATCGAAAGCTTAACTCAGCCACACGAAAAGACCATTTTCCCTTGCCTTTTATTGACCAAATGCTTGAATGCTTAGCGGGACATGAGTAATACTGTTTTCTCGATGGATACTCTGGCTATAACCAAATCCCTGTTGCTTTAGAGGATCAACATAAGACCACCTTTACTTGTCCCTTTGGAACCTTTGCTTATCGTCGCATGCCTTTCGGTCTTTGTAATGCCCCCGCGACTTTCCAAAGGTGTATGATGAGTATTTTCTCTGATATGGTGGAAGAATTCTTGGAAATATTCATGGACGATTTTTCAATTTATGGATCATCTTTTTCCCAATGCCTCACTCATTTAGAACTCGTCCTTAAGCGTTGTAAGGAGAAATCACTCGTGCTTAAATGGGAAAAATGCCATTTCATGGTAAAAGGGGGATAGTTCTAGGTCATGTCATCTCCAAAGATGGCCTTGAAGTCGATAAATCCAAAATCGATTTGATTGCTAATTTACCTCCTCCTAAGTCTGTCAAAGATGTTCGTTCATTTCTTGGCCATGCAGGATTCTATAGAAGATTCATTAAGGATTTCTCGAAAATTTCAAAACCTCTCTCGAATTTACTTGCTAAAGACGTAAAGTTTGAATTTTCCAATGATTGCCAAACATCTTTTGAAACTCTTAAGTCAATCTTGACCACAACTCCCATCATTCAACCTCCTGATTGGACTCAACCCTTCGAACTTATGTGCGACGCTTCTGACTTTGCAATTGGAGCCATCTTGGGTCAGCGAATTGATAAACTCCCTCGAGTCATTTACAACGCTAGCAAAACCTTAAACGAGGCCCAATTGAATTACTCAACTACTGAAAAGGAATTTTTGGCAGTTGTCTTCGCTCTTGAGAAATTCAGACCATATCTCATAGGATCCAAAGTCATAGTTTACACTGACCATGCTGCCCTACGATATTTGCTTTCTAAAAAGGATGCCAAGGCCCGCTTGATTCGTTGGATCCTTCTTCTTCAAGAATTCGATATAGAAATACGAGATAAAAAGGGTTCTGAAAATGTCGTAGCTGATCATCTCTCTCGAATTGTGCACGAAAATGATAACGACACCCAAATCGATGACTATTTTCCTGACGAACAACTCCTTTCGATCTCTAACACCCCTTGGTACGCTGACATTGTGAATTATCTTGTCACACAACAAACACCCGCTGAATGGTCGAAACAAGATAAACAAAAATTTCTCTCAAAAGTTCGAAACTTCTATTGGGACGACCCATATCTTTTCAAATACTGTCCAGACCAAATCATTCGAAGGTGTGTGCCCGATCATGAAAACCAAAGTATTCTCTCCTTCTCACTTGACCATGCTTGTGGCGGTCATTTTGGAGCAAGAAAACCTGCTGCAAAAGTTTTGCAAAGCGGTTTTTATTGGCCCACACTCTTCCGTGACGCTTTCGAATTTTGCTCTAAATGTGAGCGATGTCAAAGAACGGGTCGAATCTCTAAGCGGAACATGATGCCTCTCAACCCCATTTTAGTGATTGAGTTATTCGATGTTTGGGGCATCGATTTCATGGGACCATTCCCTAATTCATTTGGGAATCTTTACATCTTACTTGCGGTAGATTATGTCTCAAAATGGGTTGAAGCCATTCCGACCAAAACCAACGACAACAAGGTTGTTGTCAAATTCCTCAAAGAAAACATCTTTTCGCGCTTTGGCACACCTCGAGATACCATTAGCGATAATGGCACTCACTTCTGTAATCGTGCTTTTGAGTCCTTGCTCAAGAAATACTCAATCACACACAAGTTGTCGACCCCCTACCACCCACAAACTAGTGGGCAAGTAGAAGTCTCCAATAGACAAATCAAACAAATTCTTGAGAAAACCATGAATTCCAATAGAAAAGATTGGTCCGTAAAACTGATTGATGCACTTTGGGCTTTTCGCACTGCTTATAAAACCAATCTAGGGATGTCACCATATCGATTAGTTTTTGGAAAGGCCTGTCACTTACCTCTTGAATTAGAGCATCGCGCTCTTTGGGCCATAAAATTTTTGAACTTTGACTTAGAAAAAGCCGGCTCGCATAGGAAGTTACAAATTTCGGAATTAGAGGAATTAAGAAATGAGGCGTATGAAAATTCAAAAATCTACAAAGAAAGAACCAAAGCCCAACACGACAAAAACATACTTCGTAAGGAATTCAACGTAGGTCAAAAAGTTCTTTTATACGACTCTAGACTTCACTTGTTTCCAGGAAAACTCAGATCTCGATGGACTGGACCTTATGTCGTGACAACAGTATACCCTCATGGAGCGGTTGAAATTGAAAATCCTAGGGATGGACAAGTCTTCAAAGTAAACGGTCAACGACTGAAACCATTTTTGGAATTCGAGCAATATGACGAAGATGACTCTATCGATCTGCATGATCATCCACCATGAAATCAGGTGGTACACGTTCTTTTTCTTTTCTTTTTATTTTTTCATTTTTTATTTTTATTTTTGTTTTTCTTCCTTAGATAGTTGGGACACTGTCTCAATCAAGTGTGGGGGGGAGTCTGCATTTCACTCATTTTCGTTTTCTCTTTATTTTTCATTCTTTTCATTTTCATCCATTTAAATAGGACCATCATGCATTTTAGACTGTAGTAACATGCCATTTTTTTTTGAAATACGACTCATTTTAGATTTGATACAACAAAATAAGTTAAGGATTATTAATCAGTTGATAGTATTTTTTCTCTCAGCTTAGATCGAATAAGAAATATAATGAAAAGTTTAATTTTGAGGGATAATAGTGTAACCGGTACATAGGGAGATTCTTAGGTGATGGCCATGAAATCTATTCTATATTGTAGACTTTGTTTAAATAAGTGGAGGACTTAAAATACTTATATTGGCTTTTCAAATCTTTAAAACTAAGTTGTGTTAAGTTGAACTCGCATAACTCTCTTTTTGTGCTTATAAATTCAATAATAATAATAGTAATCCAACGGTATCCAACATTGGTTGTATATCGAGCGTTGGTGTGCAAACCCGCCAAGCTCTATCCGACACGTTGTTGACAAAGTCAGCGTTGGAATATCTTGGTCTCATTTTATGAGATTGGACACCTAAGGATTACCGACACGTTGTTGACAAAGTCAAAGTCGGCCTGCACAATCCGCCAAGCTCTTTACCCACTTTCCGTTAGTCCTTGAGGCAGTGCATGGGTGGTAAACCTTGGTCTTCTAAGTTAGGTGTATGTACTTAATCATACATTTTAAAATTTTATAGAATAAAGAATAAGCGATGATGCCTAAACACTTCTTGACCTTATTGATTTGACTAGCCATACATGAGAAAATTAGAATACCACTTTGCAAACTGTGCTAAGCAAACTAAGAATTTATTTCATTGCTGCACTATGTTATCAACCGAACTAACTGGCCAAACTGGAATTTAACATTTGAAAACTTGATTTATATTGAAATTTTGTGACAAGTTGAGGTATTTAAAGTACAATCAACTGATTAGAAACTGTTAACTTAATTTGTTGTACCACTTCAGAAACAAGTCTTGTTTTCATGTTTGTTTTTATTTTGCATATGTCCATTGCATTCATGTAGTTTCATTAGAACCATATCATATTGCATTTGGATTTTGTGGGTAGTATCCGCTGAAAACCCTCCCGAGACACCACTCGTCCTACTAGGGACACCTAGAGGTTTAACGGCTTGTTGCATACGCTCAATGCAATCGTGTTTCCTACGAAAGTGTGACCTATCTAGTTAGTTTTTCATTTTATTATCTTTTTTACTCGAGGACGAGTAAAAGATAAGTGTGGGGGTATTTGATTAACATAGAAATGTGTTTATTTTATGCTCTTATATTTTATCTTTTGTAAATAAATAAATGATGCTTTGGGTAATTTTTATGTGTATTTACAGATTGTCAAGTGATGCCTCTTTCATTTCAAATTAAAGGCCAAAAGATACTTCCTTATGTCAACACTTTCTCAATCCCAAAAGGAGTTGTAGCTCACTGGTAAATGCATAGAGATTTGTACTGAGAGACCTGAGTTCGATCCCCATCAAGCTCACTTTTTGCCAAAGAAAGGAACGTTCACACTGCCCCTTTTGCTCTGAAGAAAATATGGATAAGTGTTATATTATATGTATATATATATGCATTCATATGTATGTATATATGATATACACTAATAAGCATTTCAGGAAGTCATATTCTTATCATGGAAATCAATTCAAATCGAGCATTTTTATTCAACTGCCAATTAGAAGAATTTCTGATTGAATTGCTGCCAAGAAAAGATCAATTTTTATATTCTTTTCCTATGATACCTTTGGAATCTAATAAATGTCCTTGATGGGAGGATTAATTGCTGATGGGAAGATTAATTGTTGATTGGAAGAATAAATGCTGATTGGAGGAATAAGTGTCGATTAATATAAGAGAAATAATTGCTATTAAAAGGGGCCATATATGCATATATTGGATGAGGTTTGAGGTTGGCATTTTATCCTATAAATACTGTTGTAATCTCATTGTAAAGGAATAAGCTGGGAATCAATAAAGTTCTCTCTATTTTCTCTTTTTCTGCATTTTTATTCTCATGACAAGTGGTGTTGTCTAGTAATTAGATTTACTAGAACCCAACTGTTATTGCAATTTTATTTTCCTGTTAATTTATTTATATTCTGCAAGTCTAATTCCAGCAATCTGTTTATTTCCTAATCATTGAATTGATAATAGATTCGATTAGATTCGAATCTGTTGTGAATTCAATCGCAGTATTTATTTGTTTTATTGTTAATTGTAATTTGGTCGTTGATGCAATTAGTTTTGTTTTGAACCAAGTCGCAATTTCAATTTTAATCACCCTCCAGAATTCGTCTAACTCGCCCAAGAATAAATAAATATTAATTTTTAATTACACCTCCCTGTGTTCGACCTGTATGCTACACACCTGTATGCTTGCAGAATTTAATTTAAATATCGCGCTTTTCTAGCGTCGATCAATATGGAAGTACGATTATCTTTGAGACGTTCCATATATTCATTCTCGTCATTTAGAAGTTTAAGCTCATCTTCGAATAATTCTTCAAAAGACATAGTGGACATGTCTACTGAGGAAAGTGACATTTTCTGAGGAGATAAATCAGACGTGGCATCTAAAACTATTTCAATTATGTCGACTTCTCCTACTTCAATCTCTTTGGGTTGATGGAAAATATTCAATTCAATGGTTAAGTGCCCAAACGATAGTCGAAGTTGGCCGCTCCTATAATTTATGATAGCATTCGAGGTGGCTAAGAAGGGACGACCCAAAATCAATGGAATTTGACTATCACGTTTCGAAACAGGCTTGGTTTCTAGGACTATGAAGTCCACAGGGAAATAAAATTGTTCAATTTGCAATAAGACATCTTCAACAATGCCCAAGGGCTTTTTGTCAGATCAATCAGATAGTTGAATTGTTATGTTCATGGGTTTCAATTCCCCTAGTCCTAGTTGACCATAAACAATGTAGGGAAGAAGATTGACACTTGCACCAAGATCAAGTAGGGCATGACTGATGTGAGTATTTCCTATTTTACAACCGATTGTAGGGCAACCGGGGTCCTTATACTTGATTGGTGAAGAATTTGAGAAAACAGAGCTAGTGTTCACAGTCAAGTAGGCAGTTTTTGGAACGTTAGTGGCTCGTTTTCGGGTGCATAGATCCTTGAGACACTTGGCGTATTGAGGAATTTGTTGGATGGCGTCTAAAAGTGGAATATTGACACGAACTTGTTTGAAAATTTTGAGAATTTTTTCGAAATTCGCATCCTTCTTCGTATTTTAAGTCTATGAGAATAAGGAGCTATTGGTTTATAGACTCTTTCAGAATTTTGATCGTTTGAAGAAGAAGGTTTCGATGCGGAAAGTGAAGGAGGTACAGGAATAGAAAGTGAGATGCTGGGATTGCCAACATTAGAGGAGGAGATATTGTCGGGGTTGCCGACATTAGAAGAAGAGATGTTGGGGTTGCCAACATTCGAAGAGGATGGAGATATGAAAGGTTCAGAGTAATTGGCCTTGGTTGCCATTAAAAGAGTGTCAAGCTTCTTGATTGGGGTCAAATTTGAATGATTATCGGGATTTTCAACATTATTGTCCATCATTTTTCCGGACCTAAGGGTGGTGACCGGGTTGACCGAATTATGGCTTTCATCCTCACAATTCACAGTACAAGAATTATATTCTGAATTTACCTCGGGTTGACTAGACACTTGCTCATTACTTTTCGTTAATTCCTTCATCATATCCATCATTTGTTCGATTTTAACATCTTGTGTATTTATTTGTTTCTCTAATCGAACAATATCTTGTGACGGTTGAGAAAATTTAGAGGATTGGTTTGATGATTGAAAGTTGGGGTGCCTATAAGGTTGTTTGGATTGAGGTGGAAATTGAGAAATTTGAGGACTAAAAGAAAATGGAGCATGGTGATTCGAATTCGAAATCATGTGAGATGGATTTGCAACATTATTGGGATTAGAACACGAGAAATTTGGATGATTACTCCAACTAGGGTTATACGGGTATGAGTAATAATTATTTTGAGCGATGGCATTGACTTGGTCTTGAGGGTAATACTGGGGTTGTCCTTCGAATTGAGGAGTTTGAGTTTCTAAGGGAACTTGATTTGGATCCACGACATGCACCCCTATAGCAGAAGCACGGATGGGAACAAGAATTGACTCCCATTGCATATCCTTTTCAGAATAATTTTATAAGAATTCCCAAGCTTCATCGACCATTTTAGACATAAATTCTCCTCCACACATTGATTATAGTTGTGTTCGAGTCTGATAGTTTAGCCCTTCATATGCAAGTTGACACAGATAATACTTTGGAATTGCATGATGAGGACAACTATACAGAAGTTGATTGAATCTCTCAAAATATTTTGAAAAAGTTTCTCCCTCGTTTTGAGAAAATTGATTTATTTCAGAATGGATTTTTAGAGTTTTTTGGAAAGGGAAAAACTTCTTCAAGAATACACTGACAAATTCATCCCAACTTCTTATGGATTGTCTTGGAAGAAAATTTATCCATCTTTTAGTGCTTTCAAGTAATGCAAAAGGAATCAGCCTTAGCTTGATTGATTCATTAGACAATTGTTGTATTTTAGTTGTAGATGCATACAATTCAAATTCACTTAGAAATTCATAAGCATTTTCAGAACCAGAAAATTTGGGAACCCCTTGAATAAATGAATGTTTAAGCTCAAAATTTACTTCAACTGGTGGAAATACGATAACATAAGGTTGAACAGTCCTAGTGGGGTAACATTGTTCTCGAAGAGACAAGGGTCTATCCATTCCGACATTGATAATTTGGAAATTTTGATTTATTCGATTGTAATCCATTCCGTTATAAAAAATTTGATTTATTTGACACAAGTAGCTATTTATTACAAAATAAATAACGTACTTAAGTATATCTTACTAGTTGATAATCTCGATTTGAAGGGGGAAGAGGGTCTTATGGCCGTTCACGTATAGTATAAATACTAAGGGATACGACCATTGTTTTACGGGTAGTATGCAACCTCTTTTCCTAGAAGTTCAATAAATTGAACTAATATATATCCGCGATCAAACCCTTGAGAGAATCAATTTCATAAACACACTCTTGTAGTTAATTATTTTGCAAATCAACTCAGGATTTATTATTGAAAAACGATGAGAATGATGACAGTAGTGGAAATTCGTTTCTCAATATGATTCAGAAAATATCAGTCACAGAATAATAACAGAAAATTAAAATATTGTACAAGCAAGCCGCTGCCCCTGTAGAAGATTTTTTACAAGCAATTTCTATATATTTTTTCTTTGCAGCAGAGCACCTGTAGAGATAAGAGAATTTTATAGTGGGGTATGGTGGTTGTAACACCCCACCTCCGCCAGGGCCACTCTTGCAAGGACACTGGCTTTGGAGGGGCGTTAAACAAGGTAAACATGCATGCAGATATCACAAGACAGAACATATAAGTAAAACAGAGTAGTAAAGCAGCGGATAAATCTTAGCATTTCAAAACCATAGTCATGTTACAACAAAGTACTTGTTCATTATTTTCCAACAACAAAGTCTAGATAAAAGCATAAACTGAAAAACTGAAATACATAAACTACTATCCCCAAAATGAAGTGATAAACCATAGCTAGCTCAATGTCCAAAACCGTACATGAGCAAATCCAGTAAGCAAGCTGTAAAGATCCAAGCTAAGCTCCAATGTTCCCACCCTGAGAACCTGGGGGGGGGGGGGGAAACGGAAGAAAAGAGGCGAAAGAAAACAGGTCAGTCAAAAAGACTGGTAAGCCCTACTACTATCTGTCTATGAACTAGTAAAGTTAACTGGCATGAGAAGCTGAGATGAACATAAGGATAAGAACATACTGGCATGATGATTAACTAACAAGATAGATAAAGGTGTCATCGCATAATCAAGGTTAAGTTTTGCACCATGGGTGTACTAGCATTCTAACATGTCAAGTAAAAACAAGAATTGATCCATTGGCCCAAGCTTGGCCCAACATCATGAGATGACCTATATCAAGTTCCAACTACTCGGTCTAGTCGATCGGCTCCCTATAAGCCTAACTCGTCAAGTGTCGGTGTCATACGGCTTAATCATGTAATGTAGTTGACTGTGCAGGGTCCACCCCTAGGGTGTATCAGGCCCTACGGTGTAACCCTCAGACACAATTCCAGGATGCACAGTCTAAACCTATCGGCAATCGTGTTCAACTCCGGACTTAATGTGCACGACCATGGTCCGCCTGAACAACCGGTGCATCATTCAGCCGTCTCTTTTGGTCTCTTACAATCAGCCCAGTAATCGTGCCCCACCCTAGCCTAGTCCTAGGGTCTTATGATACTATCTAGAAGGTTACTGCTGAAAAGGACCACGCAACTAGGGTTTCTTAATGGGTTAAATGTGGTTAACCCGATCCAAACGTGGGTTAAATTGATTAAGAGTACCCAAGGCTCCTGACTTAACCGCGATTAACCCATCAAGCCCAAATTGGTTAAGTATTAAGTGGACCATGTCTTAACCCTAATTAGGAGGCATTCATTAACTTAATGCGCTTTAACCTCTCACATTAGACTTTGTTGTGGTTACTAGTTAAGCCGGGCGGGTCCGGGTAGCTTTACACCACAACTAGGTCTAACCTCGGGTTCGAGCACAACATGACCAACTTCTCACATTGGGTCCTATTGTTTGTAGCTACTAGTTAAGCCGGGCGGGTCCGGGTAGATTTATGCTACAAACTCAACCCAACCTCGAGTTGGCCACTCTCATATTTTCTAAGTGTCATGTCCATTATGTTTCCAAAACATAATTACAAGTTAACATATCACGTTATGTTATAAAAACCATGTTCATGTCATTATGTTACCCAACCCCAACGTAATCCCATCGTTTACATAATCGCAACAACGCATAAAGGATAAATTAGGGAACTTGGCATAACCATGACATAAAGGTGTTGAAGCCACAAGTTTATCATGGTGGCATATGAAATGTACATATGTTCATATACTTGCATATTGCATTATTAGGCTTCAAAAGCATGCATAAAACCAAACTTAGCATATGAGTGATACATGGTGGTAAATGACATGTAGAAGTTGCTAGAAGTTCGCATTTAGCCTCACATGCAAGTTATCATAAGGGATATGATAACTTCCATGTTGCCAAAATGCAACCTTTAACATAAAGCTTGAAGCTTTAAGGTCATAAACTCAAGTTTAACTCGCATAACATGATAACATGATCAACACAAACTTGCATAACATGATAACATGATCAACCCAAACTTGCATAACATGATAACATGATCAACCCAAACTTGCATAACATGATAACATGATCAACCCAAACTTGCATAACATGATGACATGATCAACCCAAACTTGCATAACATGGCAACATGTGTCATACATAACTTGCATAATGATCAACCAAACTTGCATATAATGATCAACCAAACTTGTATATAATGATCAACCCCAAACTTGCATCATTCATTTAACTTTAGAGCTCAAAGAAAGAAAGTAGAAAAGGGCTTACAATGCTATGAAGACACAAATAAATATTTATTATAAAGATTGAGACGAAGCCCTTATGCAAGCACCAAAAACCCAAATATGCAATCTCCAAATGAAAACCCTTGAGCCAAATCAATAAAAACCCTTGCTTTGAAATAGAAATGTTGCAACTTGACTTGAATGCAAACTAAGAATACTCATACAATCTTGAAAATACTTGTATGCACTCAAAATCTCTCATAGAAATAAACTTAGGAATTTTAGCATGAGAGTGGAGGCCATGAGAGGAACAAATTTGACATAGTTTAGTTGTAGGATTGAATAATGATGATTTAGGCTAGGTGTTAGGTCCTTTTTATAGAAGATTAGGGTAATATTAGCCATAGGATTAACCCTAGATTAAATCCAAGCCATCAAAGCATGTCTTGGGGAAGAAGTCAAGTGTAGGAACCATCTAGGGCCTTTAGATTAAAGCTGAACCATGAGAACCATTCAAATGCAAAATCTGCATTTGAGCGTATCGGCCCACGGGTTGACAGCCAAACACCCTGGATTAACCCCTAGTCGACCCAGCGCGCTTGGGTCGACCTCAAAAATCGGCCGGTTCGGTTATTTCCCTCTCCCAATTCGCTGTTTTGAACATTTTTGCATATTTATTTATTTAATTTTCAGTTATATATATATATCAATATATATATATATTTCTCTGCGCAACCCATTTCACTTAATTAAGTATACTTTAATTTGAATTTTCCGTGAAACTTCGCGAGGCCATATCTTGGTCATACGGACTCCGATTTTCGAAAACTCGGACTCTATTTCGCATATTTTTCCGAGACGAACGCAATGGCACAGCCCGTTTCCCTTGATTCAGATTTTACAGTTTAATTCTACCTCCATTTATGTTATAATATGTTATTCAAAAACACGGGTTGTTACATTCTCCCCTCCTTAAAGGATTTCGTCCCCGAAATCTCCAAGTTAGGAAGAACGTATCCTACCATCCATCATCCATCTACTCAAAACATCATCCTCGTGCAGTCATTGTCCTTAAAGGATTCTAAATGCTGTATGATCATATGCAAAGGTGTGTGTATATGTACTTATCTAATGCGAAAATCAGGCGGTTACTGATACAGTAAACCTCCTTAATGCAAAGCATGTTAGTGAAATGAGTCCATATGTATGCAAATTCCTAACATAATTTATAATCTCTACATGAGTGCACATATCATTTATCCATATGCAACATCCACGTGATAGCATAACAAATTTCATCCATGAATAAGCATAAACACTCATGCATATGCAACATGAAAGTGTGTGAGCCGATCTTAGTGCCTAATGTGTATCATGCATCCACGAGTATCCACGTGCAAACACTTGCAACCACTTGCAACCATCAAGCATAACATGTTTCAAATACATGTTTCATCCAAAGGGTTTCTACCTAAGGTCCTCATGACAAGTTTAACGAGATAACAAGATAAACATGGATAAAAAGAAAGATATGCTAATTAGGAAAAGAGATCGAGAGTGTACCCTCAAAAAGAAATAGATAAAGCCCACGCATCTTCTCCTCGGTTTCCCAAGTTGCATCTTCGTCGGCTTCACCCCACTGAACTTTCACCAATTTGACTTCTTGATTCCTTAGCTTCTTGATCTCCGTTCCCAAGATACGAATCGGAGTTCGTCTTTGGGTTGCCTCTTTCTCTACCTCAATGTCTTCAAGAATGCTTGGTTCAACCACTTTGGCGGACTCATGAAGGCACTTTCGGAGATGCAAGACATGAAAGACATTATGCACTCCGGCTAGCTTTTCGGGCAATTCCACCTTATAGGCCATCTTTCCAATTCTCTCTGTGATAGGGAAAGGTCCTACGAACCTTGGTGCCAGCTTCCCCACTGCTCCAAAACGAACCACATTACGTAAAGGAGAAACCTTTATGAAAACCATGACCCCCACTTCGAATTCCAAATCTGCCCTTCGTCTGTCAGCATAGGATTTCTGTCTATCTTGGGCCGCTTTCATCCTTCTTCTCACTAATTCAACTTTCTCGGATGTGTCCCGTATCATATCGGGCCCAAGTATAAGTCTATCTGTTGTCTCCCACCAACAAGATGGTGACCTACACGGCCTCCCATACAAAGCTTCAAATGGTGCCATCCCTATGCTGGCTTGATAGCTATTATTATAAGCAAACTCTACAAGAGGAAGGTGGTCTTCCCAAGTACCACCGAAGTCGAGAACACAAAGCCTCAAGAGATCTTCTAGCACTCTATTCACCCTTTCGGTTTGGCCATCCGTCTGGGGGTGATAGGCTGTACTCAGATTCAATCGTGTACCCATCGCTTCTTGCAAACTGTTCCAGAACTGGCTAATGAAAATTGGGTCACGATCGCTAACTATGCTAGAAGAAACTCCATGCAACCATACTATCTCTCGAAGATAAACAGATGCTAGCCATGATACGGTCCTCTTTCTTTTCACCGGAAAAATGGGTTCTCTTCGTAAGTCTACCAATTATTACCCATATCCCATAAAGCCCAAATAGTTTGGTGACGAACTTATTCACCCCAACCATATATCACAAATAGGCTAGTCATACTCCTTAGGGGGTTTGCAACAGATCTAAGATTGAGGATAGGGCCGAGAGGATATACTTAAAAGATAGCATGCGAGTAAGCTCTACGGAACAATAGGGATCAAGGATATACTCTCAGAAAGAGATTAAATGCGCGTATCTAGTCTTCGATCTTCTAAGCCGCATTTTCTTGTGCTTAATCCCATCGTGCCCTGACCGTCTTTTAACTTCGCAATTCCGTAGTTCTTAATTCTTGTTCCCAAAATATGAGTTAGAACTCATTTCACCGTTGCCTCTCGTTCCACTTCCACTTATTCTTTGCCTAAAATACTTGGCTTAAACATAACTGCGTGCTCATGGTTTCGTGCAAGCTTTCCAAGATTCGTTAGTGAATCTTGGATCTCGTTTACATATTATACGGTATCCCACGCAGAAAACTATCTCTTGAAAACAGTGCCAATCCACGTTGCCAAACTGGAGCTGAGGTAAGGGCTCTCTTGAGCCTTTGAAAAGCAAGCTCACACTCCAAGTCCCATGCAAAGACTAAGTTCTTCTTCGTCAACTTAGTAAGAGGGGCCGAAATCTTAGCAAAGTCCCTGATGAACTTCCTATAGTAGCCCGCCAGACCGAGAAAGCTTCTTACTTCGGTTGCATTCCTCGGAGTCTTCCAGTCTTGAACCACAACCACTTTCGCGGGATCCACCGCTATGCCTTGCTTGGAAACTATATGTCCAAGAAACCGAACTTCCTTTCTCCAGAAATGACATTTGGAGAACTTGGCTTTCAACTGATGCGCCCTAAGCGTATCCATCACCTCCTTGAGATGCCTAGCATGCTCTTCCTCATCCTTTGAGAAGATCAGAATATCATCCACAAAGACAACAACAAACTTGTTGAGGAACTCCCTGAACACCCTACTCATCAAGTCTATGAAGTATGCGATTGCATTAGTCAAACCGAATGGCATGACAAGCCATTCAAAGAATCCATCCGGAGTCCTAAACGCAGTCTTATCGATGCTATCCTCAGCCATTCTAAGCTGATGGAATCCGGTGGCTAGATCGAGCTGAGAGAAAACAGAAGCACCTACCAACTGGTCAAAGAGATCATCAATTCTCGGTGACGGGTGCCTATTCTTCTTTGTCAGCTTGTTCAACTCTCGATAATCAACACATAGACGAAGCGAACCATCCGCCTTAGTGGCGAATACCACCGGAGCACCCCATTCAGAAATGCTTCGCCTAATAAAATTCTTCTCAAGCAGTTCCTTGATTTGCTTACCGAGCTCCCTTCTTTCTCAAGGGGCCATGTGCCTAACGGGCAATGATACTGGCTTGGCATTATCGACTAGATAAATGCGGAAATCTATCTCTCGTTTAGGGGGTAACCCCTTAACTTCTTCAAAGACATCGGGATAGTCTCGGACCACCCTTACAGATTGCAGATCATCGATGGACGAGTCGAGAGATTCAAGATAACATAACATGACGGGACCTCTAGGGTTACAAGAAATTTCTAGGGGATTACTGAGGCGAGTCATGAGCCTCACTACCCTATGTTCACAGTCAAGAATGGCTCCATAACTGGACAACCAATCCACCTCCAAAATCAACTCGTATCCCATAAACCCGAGAACCTAAACATTACACATGAATTCTATGCTCAAGATAGAGATTTTCAAATCCATACAAACCACAGGTAGATGGGCGGAACCCCCAATTGGATTTGAAACACAAACGGGATCCTCAACTAAGCTAGTACTTAGGTGCAAACTTTCAACAATACCAGAAGAGATAAAACTATGCGATGCGCCAGAATCAAATAAGGTGCGAACAGGAAAATCAGAAATGTAAACATGAATTTCTATAAAAACTCTACCTCGATCAAAAGCTGGAAGAGCGAGGAGAGCCTGCAATTGCCCTCCAGAGGATCTTACTTGTTGAGTTTGTCCTTGCCCTTGTCTTTGCTTCTTGGGGCAATCCTTGCTAAAATGTCCAGATCCTCCGCACTGAAAACGCTTGCCTAACTTCCTCTTCTTCTTCCTGCAATCTTTGGCTACGTGCCCAGTGAACCTACAGAAGTGGCACTTTCTTGTCTTGTTGTTGTTCTTGCCTCCTTTTCCGGAATCTTCCTTCTTGCCTAGGGACTCATTTGCCTTGACCTCCTTCTTGTCACTCTTATCTTCCTCTTGGAGTAGGGCCATATTCACCAAACTCTCGAAGGTCGCCCCCAGAGGTATATGAGACATGGCCAAACCGCGCAATGGCTCATTCAATCCTAGAGCAAAGTGTAGGGCCTTCTTCCGAGCTGTGTTTACCAATTCTAGACCGAACGGAGCAAGTTGATTAAACTTATCCATGTATTCCCTAACGGTCATGTCCCCTTGCTTTAGAGATAGGAACCTCTCCATCTGAAGGTTCTCTTCTGTTGATGAAAGAAACTTTAATCCAAACCTTCTCCTAAAGTCATCCCAAGTCTCAATTGGTCTAGTAGTGGTGGTGACTACCCACCAATAAGCAGCTTCCCCTTTCAATAGCCATACCGCCAACAGAACTTTCCTACGATCTTCCACATCAAAGATAGCAAAGAGGTCTTCAGTTTCCTTTAACCAGTTTCTTGCCTCCACAGAAGTCTCCGTTCCGACAAAATTCTTGCAACCCATCGCCTTAAAGTCTTTGCAAAGCTCCGCGAAATTCACTTGTGTATGCTGAGGGGGAGGAGGAACCTCAGCTACGGGAGGAGGAGAGATGTTAGAGACGGGGGAAGGAGGAGGAATGGTTGCGGGGCCGGCTTCATTCGCCCTTGCCTCCATAAATCTCCGGAACCAGACGGGTACTTGAACGCCTTCCGGGATGTTAAAGCGATCGACCATACTAAAACGAAGAAAAAGATAGATTCAGAACGAAGAAACGAAGGATAGTGCTATGGCTTTTGGGGAATAGCCTTTTAAAATAAACTAGACTTTTCTTGGAAAATACTTAATTGGTTTTGAAAATAGTTCTTCAAAAGGTAAGTATTTTTAAAACACTTTTTCTCAAATCTTGTAAACCTTATGCTCTGATACCAAATGTAACACCCCACCTCCGCCAGGGCCACTCTTGCAAGGACACTGGCTTTGGAGGGGCGTTAAACAAGGTAAACATGCATGCAGATATCACAAGACAGAACATATAAGTAAAACAGAGTAGTAAAGCAGCGGATAAATCTTAGCATTTCAAAACCATAGTCATGTTACAACAAAGTACTTGTTCATTATTTTCCAACAACAAAGTCTAGATAAAAGCATAAACTGAAAAACTGAAATACATAAACTACTATCCCCAAAATGAAGTGATAAACCATAGCTAGCTCAATGTCCAAAACCGTACATGAGCAAATCCAGTAAGCAAGCTGTAAAGATCCAAGCTAAGCTCCAATGTTCCCACCCTGAGAACCTGAGGGGGGGGGGAACGGAAGAAAAGAGGCGAAAGAAAACAGGTCAGTCAAAAAGACTGGTAAGCCCTACTACTATCTGTCTATGAACTAGTAAAGTTAACTGGCATGAGAAGCTGAGATGAACATAAGGATAAGAACATACTGGCATGATGATTAACTAACAAGATAGATAAAGGTGTCATCGCATAATCAAGGTTAAGTTTTGCACCATGGGTGTACTAGCATTCTAACATGTCAAGTAAAAACAAGAATTGATCCCTTGGCCCAAGCTTGGCCCAACATCATGAGATGACCTAAATCAAGGTCCAACTAGTCGGTCTAGTCGATCGGCTCCCTATAAGCCTAACTCGTCAAGTGTCGGTGTCATACGGCTTAATCATGTAATGTAGTTGACTGTGCAGGGTCCACCCCTAGGGTGTATCACGCCCTACGGTGTAACCCTCAGACACAATTCCAGGATGCACAGTCTAAACCTACCGGCCCCCGTGTTCAACTCCGGACTTAATGTGCACGACCATGGTCCGCCTGAACAACCGGTGCATCATTCAGCCGTCTCTTTTGGTCTCTTACAATCAGCCCAGTAATCGTGCCCCACCCTAGCCTAGTCCTAGAGTCTTATGATACTATCTAGAAGGTTACTGCTGAAAAGGACCACACAACTAGGGTTTCTTAATGGGTTAAATGTGGTTAACCCGATCCAAACGTGTGTTAAATTGGTTAAGAGTACCCAAGGCTCCTGACTTAACCGCGATTAACCCATCAAGCCCAAATTGGTTAAGTATTAAGTGGACCATGTCTTAACCCTAATTAGGAGGCATTCATTAACTTAATGCGCTTTAACCTCTCACATTAGACTTTGTTGTGGTTACTAGTTAAGCCGGGCGGGTCCGAGTAGCTTTACACCACAACTAGGTCTAACCTCGGGTTCGAGCACAACATGACCAACTTCTCACATTGGGTCCTATTGTTTGTAGCTACTAGTTAAGCCGGGAGGGTCCGGGTAGATTTATGCTACAAACTCAACCCAACCTCGAGTTGGCCACTCTCATATTTTCTAAGTGTCATGTCCATTATGTTTCCAAAACATAATTACAAGTTAACATATCACGTTATGTTATAAAAACCATGTTCATGTCATTATGTTACCCAACCCCAACGTAATCCCATCGTTTACATAATCGCAACAACGCATAAAGGATAAATTAGGGAACTTGGCATAACCATGACATAAAGGTGTTGAAGCCACAAGTTTATCATGGTGGCATATGAAATGTACATATGTTCATATACTTGCATATTGCATTATTAGGCTTCAAAAGCATGCATAAAACCAAACTTAGCATATGAGTGATACATGGTGATAAATGACATGTAGAAGTTGCTAGAAGTTCGCATTTAGCCTCACATGCAAGTTATCATAAGGGATATGATAACTTCCATGTTTCCAAAATGCAACCTTTAACATAAAGCTTGAAGCTTTAAGGTCATAAACTCAAGTTTAACTCGCATAACATGATAACATGATCAACACAAACTTGCATAACATGATAACATGATCAACCCAAACTTGCACAACATGATAACATGATCAACCCAAACTTGCATAACATGATAACATGATCAACCCAAACTTGCATAACATGATGACATGATCAACCCAAACTTGCATAACATGGCAACATGTGTCATACATAACTTGCATAATGATCAACCAAACTTGCATATAATGATCAACCAAACTTGCATATAATGATCAACCCCAAACTTGCATCATTCATTTAACTTTAGAGCTCAAAGAAAGAAAGTAGAAAAGGGCTTACAATGCTATGAAGACACAAATAAATATTTATTATAAAGATTGAGACGAAGCCCTTATGCAAGCACCAAAAACCCAAATATGCAATCTCCAAATGAAAACCCTTGAGCCAAATCAATAAAAACCCTTGCTTTGAAATAGAAATGTTGCAACTTGACTTGAATACAAACTAAGAATACTCATACAAGCTTGAAAATACTTGTATGCACTCAAAATCTCTCATAGAAATAAACTTAGGAATTTTAGCATGAGAGTGGAGGCCATGAGAGGAACAAATTTGACATAGTTTAGTTGTAGGATTGAATAATGATGATTTAGGCTAGGTGTTAGGTCCTTTTTATAGAAGATTAGGGTAATATTAGCCATAGGATTAACCCTAGATTCAATCCAAGCCATCAAAGCATGTCTTGGGGAAGAAGTCAAGTGTAGGAACCATCTAGGGCCTTTAGATTAAAGCTGAACCATGAGAACCATTCAAATGCAAAATCTGCATTTGAGCGAATCGGCCCACGGGTTGACAGCCAAACACCCTGGATTAACCCCTAGTCGACCCAGCACGCTCGGGTCGACCTCAAAAATCGGCCGGTTCGGTTATTCCCCTCTCCCAATTCGTTGTTTTGAACATTTTTGCGTATTTATTTATTTAATTTTCAATTATATATATATATATATATATATCAATATATATATATATTTCTATGCGCAACCCATTTCACTTAATTAAGTATACTTTAATTTGAATTTTCCGTGAAACTTCGCGATGCCATATCTTGGTCATACGGACTCCGATTTTCGAAAACTCGGACTCTATTTCGCGTATTTTTCCGAGACGAACGCAATGGCACAGCCCGTTTCCCTTGATTCAGATTTTACAGTTTAATTCTGCCTCCATTTATGTTATAATATGTTATTCAAAAATACGGGTTGTTACAGTGGTCCACCCAGAACAGTTGAGTAGCGCCAGTGATTGAAAATCAATTATTTGTAGTCACCTGACCTCTGAAATTCTTGTTTCTTTGCTTGACTATGTTCCTTGCCTAGACCTTTGATTTTGATTTCTCTATTTTTCCTTTTTTTGAATAAGAAGAAAAACAAATAAAAAATCAACAGTGAAAAGAAAAAAAAATGAAAAACAAAACTAACAACTGACTCACTAAAACAAAAAATAGAAAAAAATAACAAAACTAACTTACATAAAATTCAAGCCAAATTGACACAGATAATTATTGATTCGACAACTAATAGACTCAACAAAATTAAACCAGACTCGGTCCACACTACACCACGTCTAAACCAAGGCAATCAACCCATAGAAAATAAAAATAGTCAAAAATCAAGAAAATAAGGTAGTGAATTTTCGTGCCTCTTTTTACTGGGAAGCAAATCACCAAAATTATAGATTCCCACTTGATCTCGACGTTCAAAACCAAAAATACAGATTTATTCGGTTAGAATTTGAACATAAAAGCTTTCAACTCTTCTCAAAGCAGACCGATGGCCAAAATGAAAATTGCAAATCGATTTTTTTTTCTTCGATGGTTTCGAATCTTGTGTCTTTGAATCGGTGAATTGGTGAATCTGGAACCTAAATCTGAAGTAAACCCTAGAAAACCAGGGTGCGAATTGGTGAATTTTGTGAGTTCGAACACGGTGAAGGGTTTTCAGGAGTTGGCGGTTGACAGATTTGTGAAGCTTGATTTTTGTTGTTCGTATTAGGTGCGAGTTTGGGCGGTGGACATTGGAGGATTTTGTGGTCTGTTTTGTTGGGTATGTGGAGGGGTTTGGCTGAACGGAATTTGTTGGAGCGATGTTGAGTTGAAGGAGGAGGGACAATGGTATGCGGGTGACGTTGGGCAGTGATTGGTGATATAGGTTTGCGGAAGAGGAACTGTGAGGTGATGAAGGGTTATGGTATGGTCAAAGAGGATTGTGAAGTGATGATTTGGTGAACGGGTTGGCTGTGGCTGTAGCGGTTTGACTGGAGGGTGAGGTCTTGAAGATGTGATGGTGTTATGAACGGGAAGTGCGTGATGAGATGAGGAAGGAAGTTGGGAGGTGGATCTTTGTGGTCTGGAGGAGAAGAGGGTGATGAGCGTTGTATTTGTTGCGGATTTTGGGTGGGGCTTGGAGCAGATGTTGAGAGGATGGGTGGTCTGTATCGGTGAAGGGTATGGGAAATGTGAAAACTGGAGGGTATTGGTATGGAAGATTGGTAGTTATGCTGTTTGTTAATGGAGAGGGGCTCTGAGTGATGATGATCAGAAGGGATTAGTTGAGGGATGATTGATGGACTATGTGTATTGGCAAGGAGAACTGGTGTATGGTAAAAGGGATGGCCAGCAGTTGCACAGAAAGGGGGAAAATTGCAGAGGATTTTAATTTTAATTTTGCTTATTGTTGTAAAAACATAAGAGGATAAGAATGTAAAAGGAAAAAATGAAAAGGGAAAGGAAATAAATGGAAAAAAGGGAAATAGGGAGATTCTGTAAAAGAAAAGAAAGAGTGAAAACGGGAAACAAAATCGAGGAAACTTGGCAAGAATTTTTTTCCTTGTAAGAAAGATTACGGTACCATTGAATAATACCAAATCAAACCAGTCAAGAATTTTTTCTATATATACAAGAAATAAAGGTAAAAATAAAAACTAACACGAATCGGAAATTAAATAAATAACAAAAATAAATTATTGCCTCCCCAGCAACGGCGCCAAAATCTTGATCGACGCTTTCTAACGAATTAGAAAAGCGCGAATTTTGAATTAAATTACTGCAAGCACACAGATCATATAGTATGCAGGTCGAATCACAGGGAGGCAAATTAAAAATTTATTATTTATAGAGTTTCGTGGGCGAGTTAGACGACTTTGAGATTTGGTTGAAAATAGAACAATTGAAATTGCAACAATTAGGATTATTGTTGAAACTAATCAAACGATTAATCACTATGAAAGTAAATTGCAAAACAATAAATAAAAATGCAGAAAATAAAAGTGCAGAATAGAAATAACAACAAAAGTAAAATTAGGATTATCGTTGAAACTAATCAAACGATTAATCACTAATGAAACTAAATGTAAAATACAACTAGTACTCTACCAAATCTAATTGTGTAGATGGCACTAGTTGCTAAGAAATAGAAAATTGCAGAAAATAAAAAGAAGAAGAAATTTGTTAATGGAGAAGAAGATAGAAAATGGGATGGTGGCTACAATGATATTACAAGGGTATTTATAGGAGATAACCAAACCCTAACCCTAATTACAAATGGGCCTAGCTATTTCAATTAAGTTTTAGGCCTTTTGTCATTTAGAACAAGTTCTAGGCCTTTTCTCCTTTTCTCTTGCAAGCCTCCTTTAATTTGAGATGTGCATGGCCTTTTTATCAATCATTTTCTTGTCCAACAGCAACTAGATGTGAGATATTCTTCTACAATTCTTCAAACTGTAAATATATAGCAATCTGATCTCCATTTCTCTACTTTTCCGGTTGCATGCGGGCTGGGTTGGAATATCTGTAAAAGTAACAAAATAATGCCCAAGTAATATTTATTTATATACAAAAGATAAGATATAAGAGCATAAAATAAACACATTTCTATGTTAATCAATCTGCATAAAAATCTTAATATTACCTCTATTTCCTGTAATATATGATGTTTGATAATTTTAATGAACTTGATAGTTGTTAAGGACACTAGTCTCCATCCTCAGCTCAGGTATTCTTAACTATTTACGTCATTGAATTATTTTTCTATAAGTACCAAAACTTGTTTTAAAAAAAATCAGAATTCTTCTTACTTTCCTTTCTAATACAACTGTGTATTTTGCCTTTTTCCATATCTATATCAGATTATCAAAGTAATTGTGAGTTAATAAGGTATGTTTTCTATTTTATCTATTGTATTATGTAAGAAACTCAATATGATGTTGATATTTTCGTTGCGTCCCATTTGTTCTCAGCTCAAATCCTTCGCTCTTAGCATTTTAAAGGACATTTCACATTATAGCTACTATTCATACATCAAAACTCACTTAACATACACCGTTATTTTTTCTATCAAAATCTATTACAATAGTACCTTTCTCTCATTGTTCTTTTTTATTTTATTTTGCATATAGTCAATCAAATTAACTTTAAAACTGCTAAAATTTGATGGAAACTAGATATGCCAATGAAAATGTTAATATTATTTCATTATGAAATTTAAAATTTCAATTAACAAAACATTTAGAATTAATTCTCTAATTTAGAAGTGTAGAATTTTCTTCTTCCAAATTTATAGTAATTTTGTTGAAATTGATAAATTTTTGAAAGTTCAAAATGTTAAAATATTAATGCAAGTACTAATGTTAATTTGGTTAAATTTTACTCAATTTGATGAAAGGAATTTCTAATTTTGGATAAATTTGTTATAAGTTTGAAAGAGAAAAAACAAACAACATGAAAATAGGGGCGATTTAGTAAAAGACATGGTGTATTTAAAGTAGTATATGGTGCATAGTAGTTTATTATAATTTTTTGTGTACGTTTAGCAATTCTTGATGTACGAATAGAATTAATCAAACATTAATTGCTCTTTCAACACTAAAATAATAAATTGCAATTAATGCCACTTTCAGACATATTCTTTTCGTTTTCCCTTAATTTAGTATAAATATTCTTCATTCTGCATGTTATCTCCTTTAAAATCTATTTTACCTATCAATCTATTTTATTTCATAATAAAAAAGAGAATCTGAGGCTAGAATTTCTCTACTTTCTTTTTAACTGTCATCTCTAATCCTTTTTTCTTATTGATTTACTAAACATTTTGCATATAAATCATCCATGAAAATAAAACTATCGATTTAATTTTATAATAATAAATGTTATTTAATCAAAATGTTACATTCACAAATCTTTTTTGCCCAGCATATCTGCAAAACATTTTGCACTTAGGTCATCTTTGAAAATAAAACTGCAAATTTAGTGTTACACTTATAAATATATTAAACGGAAATGTTATATCCATATAATAAATTGCAGTTAATTGCGTTTACAAACCCGTGTTTTTCATTTTTCCAAATTTAGTGCAATTGTCCTTCATTATTTCAAGCAAGTTCATCTCCTCTCAAATCTTATATTCTATTACATAAGAAACTCAGCATGACATTACTTTTTCCTTGCATCACATTTGTCCTTAACTCAAATCCATCACTTTCCACTTTTTGAAGGGCATTTTACAGTCCAGCCGTTGCAAAAAAATTACTTGCTCTTCCAACCCGTATTGTAGTTAATGTCGCTTTCAAACACATTCTTTTCATTTTTGCTAAATTTAGTACAATTATCCTTCATCATTTTAAGAAGATTCTTAAATCACTTGATCTATCAATCCATTATATTTCATAGAAAAGAGAATTTGAGGCTAGGATTTCTCTATTTTGTTATTAACTATCGTCTCTGATCCATTTTTCTTAGCTATCTAGTAGACATTTTGCGTTTCGATCATAAACAAGACTATAGATTTAAAGTTACAATAATAAATGTTATTTAATGAAAACGTTACAATCACGAAGCTTTTTTACTCAACAAATCTACTAAACATTTTGCACTAATCTCCGTAGATAAAACAGCAAATTTAGCATTACACTGATAAATTTATTGAATGAAAACGGTACATCCATATAATAAATTACAATAAATGACGTTTTCCATGTTTTAGATTTTTCCAAATTTAGTACAATTGTCCTTCATTATTTGAAGCATGTCCTCTTCTAAAATCTTATAATCTATTATATAAGAAAACTCAATATGGTGTTGATTTTTTCATTGCGCCACATTTGTCCTCAGCTCAAATCCTTCGCCCTCAACTTTTTAAAGGTCATTTTATAATCTAACCATTGCACAAAAAAAAAAAAATACTGCTCTTCCAACCCTAAAATAATAAATTGCAATTAATTCACTTTTAAACGCATCCTTTTCGTTTTCCCTAAATTTAGTATAATTAGCCTTCGTTTTTTTAAGAATGTTTACCCCTTCTAAAAATTATTTAGTGTTCTGCTATTCACACCCCCATTTAGACTACTGGCCACCTATACTAAAGGCCACCTCTTTTTTATGCCTCTCTACTCCTTTACACCACATAAATTATTCAATTTCTAATCCACTACCACTTCTACCTTTAATTTTTCATCGTTCAAAAAAAGGGTGTTGTTATTGACACTCCAACTATTGTTAAGGGGGGACCATTTTTTAAAAACACTCCACTCTTTGAATAATTGTTAAGGGGCTACACAAACATATTATTTCACACTACTCAATATTCCCGGATTGCCCCTTCAAATTGGATTAAATAAAAACTTATTCGACAAGGAAAACCGGATAAAAATAAGCAGTTCGTTACCACTACACCGAAAGCAGCACGTAATCAATTATGTATGTATTCGACAGTGATATGTCAAAAATTAATAATTATCTCGGTGCATTTCCTACGTAAATATAAAATTTGGCATATTTATGTCGATAAAAAAAATTAGTCTGATCCTATTCCTTCGAAAACGCTTACCCATTAGGGTTTAAATAAATCGATATATGCGAATTGAAAAAAAATACTATGGCTCTTGCGATATTTGTTAAGGTAAAACTACATTTATTTTTAAGGGGTTAAATGGGTAATACGGTAAAATTACCTTTATTTGTTAAGGGGCTACTTTCCTCATTGGTACTCCCCTTAATAATTTTAGAAAAAATAAAAAATTGGCCCCCCTTAACAGTATTTGGAGTGTCAATAACAATGCCCAAAAAAAGTCTTCTTCCTAAAATTTTCTCTATCGCTTTGCAAGCTTGAAGATTTCCCTAAATTATCAACATCAACTGATAACATTCGTGCCATGATGATAAGAGGGAAGAAGTCGTTTAAGTCGAGTAAGATTCGAACCCTTTTTTTCTTTTGAAATCGATGTTAGGTATAGGCTTAGAAATGGGTTTGAAATCGTTGATAGTTGAAGTTTGCAAATTGGTGTGGACGGTTCTTCATATTCTAACAAACCTATTGACCGTCGGTTGCAAACACCTGAAAATTGGTGTTGGGGTTTAAGGTTTAGGGTTTGATATCTGAGAATTTACGTTGTTTGAGAAGAGAAGAGACCGTATGACTTTTACTCACTGAGTGAAAAGAAATAAATTGGTGGTAGGAAGTAGGTCAAAAGTACTACAATTTATCAATTTTTTAAAGGTGGGCAGTAGTCTAAATGGAGGTGTGAATAGCAACACACTTATTTTATTTGTGAATCTATTATATTCTATATAAAAAAGAATTTGAGGCTAGAATTTCTCTATTTTGTTATCAATTGTGATCTTTGATCTTTTTTTCTTAATGATCTACTAAACGTTTTTCATTTAGATCATGCATGAAAATAAATCTATAGATTAAACATTACAATGACAAGTGTTATTTAATTAAAACGTTATATCCATGAATCTTTTTTGCTCAACAAATCTACTAAACATTTTGCACTTATATCTGGAGATAGAATGACAAACTTAGCATTAGACTAATAAATTTGTTAAATGAAAATGTTACATCCATATTATAAATTGCAATTAATGCCAATTTTTTCGTTCCTCCAAATTCTATGTATTTGTCCTTCATTATTTCAAGCATGTTCATCTCCTCTCAAATCTATTTTATCTATCTAGGGGTGCGTTTGATATTGAACGGGAAAGGGAAACTGGAAGGGAAATTTTGAATGGTTATTTGAAGGGAAATTATTACGAACAGGGAATTTGTTTTTTTTATGAAAGGGGTAAATTGGAAGGGGTAAAGTTATTATTTTATTAATTATTTGTATTTGTTTTATTTGTATGGGTATGTATAAAAAGGGTGGAAAAATAGCTATTGGATTGCGTCGGATGCGTCCGATGCGAATGTTACATTTTGAACTGTTCGGTTGGAAGGGGCAAATGAGGTGGGTCCCACATCGATGCGTCAGAAGCGTTCAACGCGTCTGACTCGGACACGAACATTAACTGGGCAGTTTGAGAATCAAACGGTACCTAACTATCATATCAATTTATTACATTATATAAGAAACTCAACATATTACCATTTGTATTCTCTTCTTTCAGTTGCTCTTATCCTCCTCTTATACATTGTATTGCATGTATTGCAATAATATCATGTCTTTACATTTCATTATTTGCACTGTATTGCATCAATATCCTCCTCTTATACATTCCTATGTTACATCTCCTTCATGAAAATGGTTTTACTGTAGACAAATATGTATTCTATTATAGATAAAATTCAATATGATGTTAACTTCTTTCTCCTGGCGTATTTGTTCTCAACTCTAATTCTTTGGTGTCGGTCATTTGAAGTACTTTCTCCCTTTTAACCATCCTAGAAAAAGTTCACTTCTGCAATCCACAACTCAAATCATTTTCTCTTGAAATTTTGAAGGATATTTACAATCTAGACACTGCAAAAAAATTACTAGCCCTTCCAACCCTAAAATAATAACTTGCAGTTAATGCCGCTTTCAAACATATCCTTTTCATTTTCCCCAAATTTAGTATATCCTTTATCGACTCAAATTTTGGAACAAATTTAAAAAAAATTAAAATTTAGAGTTTAAATAATTTATATAAGGATTTATAGTCAATTAGAGCACATTTTAATTAATTGAAAATAATAAACAAAGTCTATTTTAAATTTTGTTTACACATTATCGAAGAGCACGAAAATTGGTAAACATGACCGGAAAATATATTTGATAATGTGATAGATGTTGTGCCGAAAAGTTGTAGGAACGTTGCATGTACATAAGCTAGTTAACTAATTAAACGGATGAACATAAAACAAAGGGTACTTAGACCCTTCATGAGATAATTATCCTAAGGACCTTAGCTTGCACCCCACACCATCTTCCCTTTGGTCGACAATACACGATACACAATTGCACTTAGCCCCCTTGCCTTAGCCTATAAGTATAAGCCTCCCTCTCCACTAAATCGCTTTCCTCTCCACTCATTTCCTTTCTGCTCTCCTCTCTCCTCTTTCTTCTTTCTCCACCAGAGTCCCTACCCATGGCCACTGCCATCCAACTCCCTCCCTCATGCTAGCGTTAGCCCCTCCGACCAGTCCCTCTTGCTTGGCCCTACCTCACCACAAAACCCCCAAAACTCCTTCAAAACCCTAAACAATACACCCCATCACCTCTACACCACCAAACCCGAGTCTCTTCAGCCCATACCACCATCCCTGGCGCCACATGACCTGCCTCCAACCATGCATCACCAGGCTATGGCTCCCCCTCAAAACCCGAACCTAATAGCACCCAAAACCCGACCCGTTAACTCCTCGAACCAAATATATACCCATTTATTCACCTGTCCATTTATAAAACTTTATAGCGTCGAACCTTCATCTGATTATTTTTTAAAATAATCCAGTGATGCCGGGAGACTATCGAAATTTTCCGTGATTGCTAAGACGTCCTACGATTAAAGTAAGAAGGAGTGAAATACTAGGTGATTACTTTGAAACGAAAAGGGCTAAGTAAATATTGGTTATCGTTGTGAACTCGATTGAGTTATTTAATGACACTTGGTTGATGATATGGGGTCGTGGTATAGCTTGATAATGTTTGGTATGGAAAAGATGCGATTTTTAAGTAAAATTTATGTAGTTACTTAAGTATATGATATTTAGGAACGATGGTGTGGACACTGGTATAGATTTGAACCATAAATAGTCATTGAATAGAAATTAACTAAGTATTGGTTATTGGATATTGGTATGAACCATATTGGGTGATTGAATGGTAGTCGGTTGAATATTAATGGTTGTAATACACCTCATTGAGTTGACGAATACTATGCTTAAATAGTGACCGGTTATTGTGTGAATACTCTGTTAAATTCATGATATCATATAATTTTGTGGTAGGATGTTATATTGGTTGTTGATACTGTGGTAGGTGTTACCCTGATTAAATATGGCCAAAAAGTGTGATTATTGGCTCGTTGGTTAAGTCTCCATTCAATAATAAGATTTTATGAACAATTTATTAAAATAAATAATGGGAGAAAAATAAAAGTTCGAATCTGATATCCAAGTTTTGGTAGAAACGAAATTTAAGTCAATACGGTAAACATTTGTAAAGGAAAGAAATTGATTTGGAATATTTTCAAGTAATTAAGGCATGTTCAAGTTTTAATTTAAAAATGAATAGTAGATTTGAAAAGTGAAGTTCGGTTTAGCTAAATAAGAAGTGTTTTAACAAGATTTTCTTTCAAAACAATCTTGTTTATTTTTATAAAAGACTTTACAGGAGTTTGGATTTCAAAAGATGAAGTTTGAAAAATATTTTTATTTTAATGATTTAAGAATATTAAAATATTTAAATTATAGGATATTGGAATTTGAAGCTAAATATAGGGAATATAGTTTCTGTTTTTTTTTGAAAGTGGGTATACTTTATTAAAGGCCCTTTTCAGCTCAAAAGAAGAAATGAATCCAAAAATTAGACAATGCATCATACAGATCGCACCCAATCATCATTAGACAAATAAAAACATAAACCAAACATCTTTTGCTTCTATCTCCACCATTCCTAAAATAATCTATAGAGACCCAAGGATGGAGACAAATGGCGGCGGTGCTCTTTACATCGACGAAAACTTCATGGAGGCAAATGGTTTTCAGCAGTAATATGAAGCACCCGTTGTCCCTTCGATCCGAGCTTCCATTTGCAAACAGTGATCCTTCCGCATCTGACTTCAAACTGACGTACCAAGAGATCCAATCAAGTCTCATTTAAAAATAGTTTCAAATTTTTTTATATATGTTTTATATAATTAATAAATTATTTTAGAAACATTTCGAGTTGATTTTTAATATAAGTTGAAGTTTGGTCTGAATAGGACTAGTCGCGCAGCTGTAGTTCGCAAATTTCAACCCGTTGACTTCAAACTGAAGTACCAAGAGATCTAACCATCGGATTTTCCAAAAACAAAAAAAATTGGTCCAAAATGAAAAGATATTTCAAATGAAAAGGAAAGTATTAAGATCCAATAGCAGGATTTTGAAATAAGTTCAAATCAAATTTAAATAATAACAATGCCAGTGCTGTTTAGAACCCAAAATGGGATCAGACTGAAATGGACTATTTTTTAATGATTATAAATAGGGAAAATTATAATAAATGATTTGAAAGATTTTTGGACTAGATATACGTGGCTATAAATGATAAAAACCTATTGATTAGAAATAGGCTATTTTGCAATGCCTTTTATAATGGTTTTAAGAAACATTTTGAGATAAAGGTTTTAAATTCTTAAATGGAATACACACCTTTGTGAACCTTTTATGTGACTAATAAAGGAGTTTTTGAAGATAATTTTGGAAGCTAAGTAGTTTAACAAGTTTAATATTTAGATCAATTCTTATGGAATATTTTCCAATTAAAGGAGACTTAATTGGGGATCCGATAATCGAAAAAGGATTTTGTTTTGACGTTGATTATTTTGAAAAGACCACGTTCAATCCATTTCGAATAATTATACAACGAGTTGTAAGTCGAAGATATTAAAGACGGTGGAAGACAGAGAATCTTCATGTTGAATGGACTGCTTGTTGATGCCTTGGGTAGCTCCCATTATAAGGTTAAATTGGCAGTAGTCCGGATGTAGTTGTTGATTGTTCGGATATGCAAGGGCCTCTCTCTTTTATTGGATGAGGAAAAAGGTGCCTTCGGTTTTGTTCACAACCCAGAACGAACTTGTTTTGGATGTATGTCTAACATTGTATTTTATGACATATCCAATTGGTCTCTATTGATGATATATCAGTTGGCTGCGGAGGATTTATCCTTTTAGCTTAACACCCTCCTTTAAGACTTATGTATTCAAAGGGTTATATATTAATAGACACCAATTATATTTTATTAATTGACAATATGGCATGTTAAGTGCTGCTGACAAATAGATCAAAGCTTTTGTTAAAAAGTAGGGCTTTGTGGAACATTAACTCTAGGGCCTCACACCTCGGGATGAACCGAAAATAGGATGATGGACTGCAGAGATAAGGACATGTGTTTACTTTTTTGTTAAAAATGATGCTTGGTATGCAGCCCTGGCAAGTTTATTGTAACACCCCACGTCCGTTAATGTTACTAATTAAAAGAATGCATTAATTTTCGTGAAGCGTTATAGGTAAACAGAAACAGAAAGTTATAAAATAGCATTGGAATTTAAAACTTTTATAAGAAGAAAACATCGCGGTTCAAAACATGGTTATATCATATGTCTGAAATACATAAAACCCAGTATATCATTAAAATTTCTGTCTTGTACTTAAAACATCAGAGTACAATAATAAAAGAAGCATAATCCCCAAACAAAGCCATAGTAGAGAGATATGAAACCAAGCCGTACATCTAAAATAGCTCCAAGCAAGATGAAAGCAAAGTCCAAATCAAGCTTGAATATTCCCACCCTGAGAACCTAGGGGGAACAAAAGAGAAAGAAGAGAAAACAAAATAGGTCAGACATAAAGTATGGCGAGTCCAGTTAATTTTAGCATATAAATAAGTAAAAGTGCCATGACAGACATATAAATTGGATAAGAGGGATAACATCATAAAAGGCAGGTATGACAAGGTAAACATGATAGAGTATTGATGTGCACGTTAAAATGCACATTTATATTCACATATTTTTTCTTGTTTAGTGCAAATAAATGTCATATGTGGGTATTTTATCATGTTTAAACTGTAATCCAATTGATTTCAAAACATCATGCATTCATCATCATATAGAGGGGAAACTAGTCATTTTTGTGCTTAAGTTATTTTAAGAATTTTTACGTGGACATTTTTCATTGTTTTTGTATAGATTTAATGCATCTAGAAAAGGACTTCATAAAGATATATATGCATACAAAGGAAAAGAGAGGAAATCAATGCCTTGCCAATAAAATGGAAATCAATGCCTTGCCACAAAAAAGGAAATCAATCAATGGAGGAGGAATCAATTCAAATAGAATATTAGTAGAGGACCCCTCTTACTCTACCTCCTTCTTTAGTGGAGACAAAAAGGGCTTCATGAATCATTATTGCTAAAGACAAAAGGAAGCTTAATGAAGGGCATTTTTGGTAGCACGCTAAAAGTCATATTAGGGTTTTACTCATATATAAATAACCCTTGTATGTTGATGTAAAAAGGATATTGGATTTTATTTAGTTTAGAATAGAAGCTCAAATCAAAACCTATTTTTTCCATGGCTTCTTAGCCATTTTCTTTATTGTAATCTCTCTTTTTAATGCAATTTTAATTAGTTATTTTTTATTTACATGTTCTTTTCTTTTATGCAAGTAGCTTAGATTTATTTTACGCAATTAGAATATATTATCCTTTATTTAGTTCTCTATTTTTGTTGTTCTTTAATGTTGAAATCTATTTTGTGTTGAATTAATCACACAAATGAGGAGCAAAACCCCTACAATTTAGGGGTGATGAAGATTTTCCTTTCATTAATGTAGATTCAATATGAATTTGTAGGAATGATCTCTTTGGGTTTAATGGGAATGGATGTCTTTATGTATTTGTATTTCCTATTGAATTTAATAGCCTCTTTTGTTCATTATATAACATTGAGGTTATGTTTATGACATATACAACAAATTGCCTCTTCATCTAAAATTGTGATTATGGCAATGAAATGAGATTTAAGTTGAAATTTGATGATCTATATTTCTAACCAATAGTAAATAGTTCATACTTAAATTAGATTTTAGTTTCATTTCGATGGCATGTTTCATAAAAGTTAAAAAGTTAGATTAATTGGGTATAATAGTTTGATGGCTTATTTTGTGTTAATTATTAGCACAAATAAGTTATGCTTGTGATAATTACCTAATTAATCTTACTTAGCTTATTCGAGAGATCTTTGTACTATTTTATGTTGAACAATGTTGAAAAAGAGAAAAGTGAAGTTGCCACTAAATTGATTTTAATCTCATAGTTTTAATGTATATTTTAGTTTACTTTTTTCTAGTACTTAATCACAATCCAAATTTTGGTTTAATTTGATTGAATAAGATTGTAATTACTTCTTTCCCTGTGGATCGACTTGTATTCGCCACATACTAACAATTGTACGTTGTGCACTTGCGGTTAATTATCACGATGTTTTTTTGAAGGTTTTCTAATTCGATAGAAAATCCATTTGCAAACAAGTTTTTGGCGCCGTTGCCAGGGAAAGTTTTAATTTTGATTTTATTTTTCGAGTTAATTTTCTTATATGTTGTTCTTCTAATTTTTTTTGGTGTAGCTTTTGTGTGTATTGTTCATTTCTATTTTGTGTGATCTTGTGTGACTTTGCCTCATCTTGCAAATAAAAACTTGTGTGTTTGATCATTTTATTCGTAGTGTGCTTTTATTTGTTTATTTTTGGTTGTATTAGATTTCGTGTTGTTTGTTTTCTCTGTGTGTTTACAATTGCATTTTTGAATATTTGTTTGTGTTGTCTGTCTCTTGCATCTCTCTTCATAAAAAAAAATCCAGTCACTGTTTATCTTCCAGTTTTATGTTTAAAAATAAATAAATATACACTTGTCTTTTGTTCAATTTCTTTCTTGTTTTCACTACAATTTCCTTTATTTCTTTCTCTTTCTTTCACTTATTTCTTTCCTTCCCTTTCCTTACTTATTGCTTGCTATATCTTTTCTAATTTATTTCTCAATCTTCTCTCCAATTATTTTCCTTTTTTTTAACGATCTCCTTCCGATTTCTTTCTTTTCTTCTTTTACAGTTCTTACAAATAAAAAAAAAACAGTTCTTTTTTTTTTATTTCTTTCTATTTTTTCCAATCCTTTACATTCCTTCCCTCTATATATAATTTATTTCCAAAAAAAATCTTTTGCAATTCTTTCCATTTTCTGCCTTGCTTTCTTTTCCCTGTCTCTTCTACAAGATCTTCACGCCAACACCACAAACATTCAATTTCTTTTCCTTATACATTTAATTTCTTTCCTTTGTACAATTTCTTTCCAAATAAATACATCCTTTTGCAATTTCTTTTCCTTCTTAATTCTCTGGTCAATTTCCTTTTTGCAAACTTTTCTCCTTTTTTTTGGTGCCTTTTGCCGATCATCATGCATGACTACAAAAATCCCATCATACCACCCCTTCCTACCATCGACATCTCAAGCATTTCCAGATTTCTCCAACCATCTCCTCACAATCAGTTCTCCATCACGATACATCAACTCACAACTTCCTCATCATCCTTCATTTCCAATAGATCCATCATTAACCTTATAGTTCAAGACCCATCCATCGCAAATTACCTCTGCTAAATCCTCATCGCAAATTCAAATTCTCCCATCAGCTCACTCCCCATACTCGGAGCATCTGCAACCCCTCACGTATAATTTGTCTTCACCACCGAGACAACACAGTAGCCAATACTATCTTTGCAACCTCAATACCTCAAGCCACCAATTCAAAATCCAGAAATCAACAACAAAGAGCTTCTCCACCAATAGACCACTATCATCCATTTCAAAACCACAATACACTGGCCTCGCAAACCACAGTGCTTCATCAATGTCTCACCCACAAAACCCAAATCAACGAACCCCTCCTCACTTTCAACTACAAAGCATCAGAAACCAAAATTCCCAAATCACATCGAAGCCCTACATCTTCCATAAGCCAAATCGAACTTCACCTAGCTAATTAGACTTTCAACAAAGAATACATCTTGCAAAAAAAAATGATTTTGATTTCTATTCTGGATTGGTGATTTTCAATTTGAAGAGGATCGGTGAAGTGAATTGCGTTTTTGAAGGAATAAAAAAGAAACCGGTTATGTTTTGATTTGGACTTGGTTTAGTGGGCCGGGCTTGTTTTTGCTCTCATAGAGGACCGTGTTTCACTTTTAATTTTTGACCTTCTATGTTTGGTTTGCTTGAAATTGAATCGAGTCGTGAGCCTTTTATCTTTTGAAATTGGTTAGCTTGAAATTGGTCTCATAGCGGACCGTGTTTCATTTTTTTCTTTTCGTAGTTATTTTTTCCCTTTCTTTCTCTAAAAAAAGTTATAGTATTCTTTGTTAGGTTCTTTTTTTTTCTCATTTTAAGTAGCAGAAGAGGATTGCTTTGTTGGCTTGGTTAATTTGCTTTGCTTTGCTAAAAAATTGCACCCTTTGCTTGGGATTACTTGCTTGGCTCTACGCTCCCTTGCTTAATAAAAAATTGCCGCTAATTTTTTTTTTTGCTAATCTGCATGCATTGGTATATGTTTTCTTTCCTTGTTTTTATTTTATTTGCATTGTTGGTTGGTTGCACTTACACAAAAAATAAATTCATTTGTATTTGCATTGTAGTTCACATTTAATTCCTGTTTTGCATTCATCTCATTTTATTTTCATTTTCTAAAGACATTGTTATATTTTGACAACTTGATTTCTTTCTAATGATTTATTTCTCGATGTCTAGACTATGGCAGAGTAATAATCGTCTATAAATATTACGATGATTCGTAAATATTATATTGGTTGTTCCTCTAAAGGTACTTAAACCTTCGGTTGCATTGCTAGAGTGATTCTTGATGCACCGATAACTCCTGTCCGATAACTAGTTGAGAAATTTTTTTGTTGAAATTAATCTAACCGTCATTATATAATTTTAGAAATTTGTAAATAAGTAATTTGCATTCATATAGTTGCATTAGGTTCATGCATAAATAAATAAATAAATAAATAATTCTTGAAAATGTCTCAATTTCCTTATCCTCATGAATTCTACGATAGTTGTGAAAATCAATATAATCCATATAATTTTACACTAAATTTATATGGATATTTTAATAACAACTATTGTACGAACAATTTGGATTTTACACCACCAACTTTAAAAAATTATCCTGATTTTGCACCACAAAATTTTCAAAATCCCAACCAACCCTCAAATCTTGAAACAAATGTCGAATCTTTACTTGAAATGTGCACACAACAAAATCAAAGAATAAGAGAATGGTGTAATTCATACTTGGGCAACAATTCAAATCAAAAATTTCAAAATAATCAAAATTTGAATTCACTTCCAAATTCAAATGGTTTTGATTATAACCCTTGTCAATTCAATTTCAAACTCCGAAATGAATTTACAAATGATTTTGGCAATGGTAATAATTTCAATTGTGGTGCAAATGAAATTTTTTGTTCTCAGCAATTTCAAATTGAAAATTCTCATGTAAATAATTATAAATTTGATTTTGTCGAGAAAATGAATGAAATTCACGATAATCACATGAATTTGTTGTTTCAAGACTACTTGAATTTTCGTGAAAAACAAAATAATCAAAATTCAACATGTGATGAGTCAAATGATAATTCACCTTTTACCACAATCGATGATCTTCAACTAACAACTTTTAAAGTTGACGAAAATCTTAATGAAGTTGTTGAAAGCTATGTGATTGATTTGAATTTAAATTCTCTAGAAAACGAAGACGTCAATCTTCAATTTGATCTTCCTCTCTTAGATTTTGAAAATTTAGAAACTTTAGATTGTCAACCTAACAAAAATGATGAAGTTTTTAACAATCGTTTAAGTGTTTGATGAGCGAAAACTTCTTAAATTGATTGACGATAATGTTGTTGGGTCTAAAACTGAAAATGAAACATTTGAAAACTTTGAATTCTTAAGGTTGAAAACAACGAAATTGCTGAATGTGATCTTAAGCACAATAACGATTTTTTTGAAACTGTTGAAACTCCTTGCGACTTGATCATTTCAACTGAACCTCACTGTGATCACTTGTTTTTCAATGATAAATTTCTGTAGTATATGAACTCTTTCTGGAATAACACTGTTTTTGAGAAAACACGATTTTGAAATTTACTGAAAATTCATTTGTTTGGTTTTGACTTTAGGTTTACGAATGAACCTTTGGTTAACAAAATTTCAAATATCAAAGCAAAACCGAGCAATATTTCTCAAAACAAGTGTGGGGGTGAGAGTGATGCTTACATCTCTCAATTTATACATCACCTGAACAAATCAAACTTTTTTTTGTAACTTTTATGGAACTCCGGCTTGATGACCTTTTATTAGTTGCTACAGAAATTCAATTCAATTTTAGGATCAATTGTAAGCCCAAAATATTAAGATTAGGAACTCAAACTTTTGAAAAAACAAAACTTGTTTTTCCAAATCTGACATGTAATATACAATCCTTCATGATTTGGTTTTCTGTGCTTAAGTTGTGTCTCATAATCTTAATGAGGCCGATCCATTGGTCCATCGTGGACCGGTTCATCTATTCGATGACTGCATATTTTCTGCACGCACAATTGGTAAGTCGCACTAACCTTCTTTTGTACATATGTAAATATTTATCTTCCGTTCACTCATTGTGTCATGCATTGATTGTGGGGACACAGTCGAAATCAAGTGTGGAGGGAGTCTCAATTTCATTCTGTTTTGCATAGTTTAAGTTTGCACTTTTCCCCCCTTTTTCTTTCCTTTTTCTTTAAAAAAAAAAGAGTTTCACACTTCAATTTACTTTTAAATAAGACATGATAGAGTTAGCATATAATTTTGTCGTTCGATTAAAATGTTTGGGAATTTACTTCTCTTAGCGGATAATGAAAGGAAAGTTTGAATTATGAGCAAATTTAGTGTAACTGGTATATAGGGAGATTCGTAGGTGATGAGTATGAAATGTTTTCTAAATTGTAATCTGATTAAATGAATGATTGATTTAGACTACTTGCGATAACATTTAAGATCTTCTAAGTGAAAGTGCTAAGATATTCTCGCTTAACTCTCTCTCTTATGTTAAAAAAAGAAAACAATATATAATAATAATCCAAGGGTACCCAACACTGCTAGTACATCTCGCTTTGGTGTGCAATCCCGCCAAGCTCTTTCCGACACCTTGTTGAAAAAGTCAGCTTCGATATATCTTGGTCTCATTTTATAAGTTGGACGCCTTAGGATTACTGACCCTCACGTAAGTCATAATGCAGTGTAGGGGTGGTATACCAAGGTATCTGTAAATAATAATAATAATGTGAATATTTTGTAATAAAGAGAGAGTTAGCACTTAAAATCCAAGCACACTCTTCACTTATTTGACCTGACGTGTTAACCAAAAGGAAGTTGAAATGCCGTATTACGATTGTTGATATCGATTACAAAAATCGTTTCATATTTGCACTATGTTTCTACCAAAATAACTGGCGAAGCTGGAGGAGTTTGTGATGATAACATGACTTTTGTTTGAAGTTTTGATTAGTAATTGACTTAAATTTCATAGTAACGACCCAAATTTGTGTTTAACTCATTCGATGTCATATTTATATGTAAATTACCCATTTGTAGATTTTTTTTTGAAAACTTGCATTTATATTGTAAATATTTTCAAATTTAACATTTTGTAAATACTTTTTTCCTTTGGATTTTGTGGGTAGTATCCGCTGAAAACCCTCACGAGACAACACTCGTCCTACTGGGGGCACTCAGAGGTTTAAAGGCTTGTTGCATATGCTCAATGCAATCATGCTCCCTATGAAAATGGATTTATATTAGTTTTTTTTACTTTATTCGAGGACGAATAAAAAGATAAGTGTGGTGTTATTTGATGTGCACGTAAAAATATATATTCATATTCATATATTTATTCTTGTTTAGTGCAAATAAATGTCATATGTGGGTATTTTATCGTGTTTAAACTGTAATCCAGTTGATTGCAAAACATCGTGCATTCATCATCATATAGGGGAAAATGGTCACTTTTGTGCGTAAGCTATTTTAAGAATTTTTACTTGGACATTTTTCATTGTTTTTGTATAGATTTGATGCATGTAGAAGAGGACTTCATAAAGATATATATGCATACAAAGGAAAAGAGAGGAAATCAATGCCTTACCAATAAAAAGGAAATCAATGCCTTGCCACAAAAAAGGAAATCAATCAATGGAGAAGGAATAAATTTAAATAGAAGATTAGTAGAGGACCCCACCTACTCTCCCTCCTTTAGTGGAGACAAAAAAAGGGCTTCATGAATCATTATTGCTAAAGAAAAAAGGAAGTTTAATGAAGGGAATTCTTGGTAGCACCCTAAAAGTCATATTAGGGTTTTACTCGTGTATAAATAATCCTTGTATGTTGATGTAAAATGGATCTTGGATTTTATTTAATTTAGAATAGAGGCTCATATCAAAACCTTTTTTTTCTTCCATGGCTTCTTATCCATTTTCTTTATTGTAATCTCTCTTTTTAATGCAATTTTAATTAGTTGTTTT
The DNA here is from genome assembly GCA_030737875.1 of Allium sativum. NCBI lineage: Eukaryota > Viridiplantae > Streptophyta > Magnoliopsida > Asparagales > Amaryllidaceae > Allium > Allium sativum. The sequence goes on along the minus strand of CM060925.1, from coordinate 432,569,148 downwards.
TATTTACATGTTCTTTTCTTTTATGCAAGTAGCTTAGATTTATTTTACGCAATAGAATAGATTTTCCTTTATTTAGTTATCTATTTTTGTTGTTCTTTAATGTTGAAATCTATTTTGTGTTGAATTAATCATGCAAATGAGGATCTAAAACCCTATAATTTAGGGGTGACGAAGCTTTTCCTCTCATTAATGTAGATTCAACATGAATTTCTATGAATGATCTCTTTGGGTTTAATGAGAATGGATGTTTTTGTGTATTTGTATTTCATATTGAATTTAATAGCCTCTTTTGTTCATTTCATAACATTAAGGCTACGTTTATGACATATACAACAAATTGTCTCTTCATCTAAATGTAACGACCCAGAAAATCTGAACCAATTTAAAATTTCTAAATTGGCTAAAATAATGGATTTTAAATATTTAAAATAAATATTTTAAATAATAGCAATGAAAACTGAGTTTGAATCAACGTTTGAAAACGAATATGATTAATTCTAATTATAAACTAGGCCTGAAATGGCACTGCAGTTTCAAAAATTGAATTCAAACTTTGTCGGACTATACCGGGTGCAGAACAAAACGGATTTGAGTGAAACCAAAAATATTTAAATCTGTTAGTGAATACCTTTCTAACGAATCTGAAAAATCGAAGTTTCATAGCGGAAAGCAAAAGTTATGGCCAAATGAATTTTCAGAAAGGTCGCTATGGAATTTATATAGCCTGTGAAATCGGCCATTTTGCATACAACCTCGGAATTCGACGAAACCACTTTTGTTGGATCCGGGATGCGAAGTTATTGCTAGGTTTCAAATTTCATAATTTTTGAAGCTAGTATGTGAGTGTGGCAAAGGAAAACATGTTTTGGTCAATTACAGTTAAATTGGATCGACCAGAAATGGGCCTTTTTGCAAACAGTCTCAGAATTCGACGAAACTAGTTTTGTTGGGACCGTATCATCAAAACATAGCCAGATTTATTTTTCTGGAATTTTTTGGATCAGTTTGTGGCCCTGGCAAATTGAAATGTACGTTCAAATCAAATATTGAATATTCTATATTTTAATTTGAATGAAAACTGACTGAAACAGTCGAATGGGCCTTCGAAACATATCCCATTGTGTTCGGAATGGGGGTAAAACACTGGGGACGACAGTCGTTGGGTTTGGATTGGGGTTCGCAGGACGCAAGGGGTATTTTCGGATTTTAAAAACTTTATAAAAAAAAAATAACTTGTCCACGTCAGAACCCCCCCCCCCCCCCCGTCTTCTCTCTCCCCGACCCAAAACGCACTGCGGAAATTCTGGCCACCTTCTCTCTTCTTTTCCTCCTCAACCACTCAACGAAACGCCCTCGCACAGTTGAACTTTTTGAAGAACATCTCAAGCTCTTCAAATTCATATAGGGAGCACCTCGTATCATTGTTCCATCATCGAGAATCGCCTTCCTGAAGTTCCGTCGTTCAAGCCCCGATTTCCCCCTCGATTTGCGTGCGAGTTCAACGTGGTACCCAGCGCCTGGAAGCCCTCTCGACGCTCTATGCGGTGGTGCTGGCCGATTGCCCCCTAGCTTCGCGGATTGAACGCAGAATCAAAACCTAGTTTTGAATCAAAAGGAAGGTATACGACTGATTTTATTTAAAACTGTTTTTAACAGTTTAAAACCGTTGCAAACTTTGAAAAATCGTATCTTTTTCGTTTCTTGTCGAAATCCAGTGAAACAAGAGACAGTGGACTCGTGTGGACGTCTTCTACCTTCTAGAAGAGACCACGTATTTTTTTGAGCCTTCTGCTATTTTTGGTGGAGTGGAACCCAATGTGAGATTTCTAATTTATAAACAATATAGAAAACGACGATGTATAAATTATATACTCGATGTATGAGTTATATAAGCGTTGTACACCTCTTGTATAAGCGTTGTATAAGTTGTACGTTCGATGTATAAGTTATATATGCATTGTGAAAATTATATATGTGTTGAAATAGAAGTGAATTGCTATATATATATATATATATATATATATATATACATACTCCCCTCGTCCACAAACCATGGACGATATTTATTGGTTGTGATTGGTGTGAAAATTGATTGATAGCGAATGGTTGATTGGAATTGTTTGTGGTTGATATTGATTGACTGTGGTTGAAAAATACCCATTTGTGGTTGAGAAATATTTGGTTGAAACCACATAGGATTAGTTTGTGGAAATGAAATAAATATATACATGCCGCCTGCGTGCGAACTAGTTGCATGATCCCCATTGTCAAAAACCGCGAGGTTTTAAGGTAGAGCGAGGAGCCGTACTAGGGACGGTCCCGGTTTTAACTACTCTGCCGTTATGCTGCCGAAATTTTGAATAATATTCATGTGTTTGAATTACTTTCATTTGCTGAAACTATATTTATTCGTTGAATAGAAAACCTTCATGTGTTGAATCGATATTCATTCGTTGGATAGAAATTCATGTGTTGAATGGTATTCGTGTTTTAAATATAAAAATCACATTTTTATCTATATATATAAACTATAGAAAACATTCATGTGTTGAATCGATATTCATTCATTGGATAGAAATTCATGTGTTGAATGGTATTCGTGTTTTGAATATAAAATTCACATTTTTATCTATATATACAAACTATAGAAAACCTTCATGTGTTGAATCGATATTCATTCGTTGGATAGAAATTCATGTGTTGAATGGTATTCGTGTTTTAAATATAAAAATCACATTTTTATCTATATATATAAACTATAGAAAACCTTCATGTGTTGAATCGATATTCATTCATTGGATAGAAATTCATGTGTTGAATGGTATTCGTGTTTTAAATATAAAAATCACATTTTTTATCTATATATATAAACTATAGAAAACCTTCATGTGTTGAATCGATATTCATTCGTTGGATAGAAATTCATGTGTTGAATGGTATTCGTGTTTTGAATATAAAAATCACATTTTTATCTATATATACAAACTATAGAAAACCTTCATGTGTTGAATCAAAATTCATTCGTTGAATTGAAATTCATGTGTTGAATGGTATTCATATTTTGAAATAAATTGTTTTATAATAAAAATCACATTTTTATCATCTGTATGAACTATATAAAATAATCTTGTTTTGAAAGAAATTGTTTTGTAATAAAAATCCCATTTTTATTACCTATATAAAGTATATAAAATAATAGTGTTTTGAAATGAATTATTTTACAATAAAAATCACATTTTTATTATATACATGAATTGCTAAATATAGTGAAGTGTTGAAATAGAAGGCAGTTAGATAAAAATATCATTTTTTATCAAATGTATGAAAAGAATATAGTTTTGAAATCGAAGAATCAATATATATATATATATATATATATATATATATATATATATATAAATAGAATTAAAATATATCGAATAACGACGCTGCAGTTCGTATTTTGAAACCGTGATTTCAAACGATTATACCGGGAGATCCGACCATCGGATTTTCCTGAAATCGCAACCGTTGGGTTCGCTTTGGGAATATCTTTCCAACGGCACCAACTTTGTAAAAATCCAACGGTTGGATTGTCTGGAATGTTTAAATCAAATCTGAAGAAAAACAGCGCCAGAATCGATTATATATATATATATATATATAATTATATTTAATCGAATAACGACGCTGCAGTTCGTATTTTGAAATCGAAACTTCAAACGATTATACCGGGAGATCCGACCGTCGGAATTTCCCGAAACTAAAACCGTTGGATTCGTTTTGAAAAGATCTTTCTAATGATGTAAATTTTGTGAAGATCCAACGGTTAGATTTTTAGATATGTGTAAATCAAATCTGAAGAAAAACAGCGCTAGAATCGACTATATTTATATATATATATATACAATTATATTTAATCGAATAACGACGCTGCAGTTCGTATTTTGAAATCGAAACTTCAAACGATTATACCAGGAGATCGACCGTCGGAATTTCCCAAAACTGGAACCGTTGGATTCGTTTTGAAAAGATCTTTCTTATGATGTAAATTTTGTGAAGATCCAACAGTTAGATTTTCAGATATGTGTAAATCAAATCTGAAGAAAAACAGCGCCACGGTCTCGTTATGGCCCGAAACGCCGTTTTGAATAAATTGGCTATTTTGAAATAAATAAAAATAGCGATAAATCGTTATAAAATATTATAAACGATATGGATGTAAATTTAGAAATTAACTAAAGTTTGGCTAAGTCGAATGGTTTCTTGGGTATTGATCTGATGTTGGTTTCGGCCTTCGGGGTTAATATTTGGGAAATCGTTCTCTTACCGATTGACGGTTAGTGACTAATGAATTGAAATGATGCGTGTGTATGTTAGTGTTGCACTTGTTTATTATATATGCGAGTTGCTCAGAAAGACCGGGTTTATCCTATTCTGAATAACTGAATCGACGATAAGAAATCGAAGAGGAAGACGTTGGTCAAGACCGGAGATCTTCACCTCGTTTGGATGGTAACTGAGGTCGTGATTGGGAGGCATCCCGAAATATGGATAATGAGTGGTGATCGTCCAGACGTACGTGGTGATCGATGGGTTTGCGAGGTATATAGTGCCTCCGGTTTCGTTCAGACCCAGAACAGACTTGCAAATGGACAGTGTGTCTGACATTGGAATTTATTCTGTGTGATTGATAGCTATCAGTTGCACGGTGTGAATTGCCTGTGTGGCATGCTAAGATGCAGTGATCAGGGCTTCTGTTGAAAAGTAAAGTCTTGTGGTGATGATCAAAGCACCGCCTGCATGGCGTAGCTTTGTGTAGAACGTGAATTCGCGAGCCTCACACCCCGGTATGAACCAGAAACGGGAGAGGACATCAGGGAGGACCTGCGTTTCTTTCTAGCTAGAAGTGGCGTCAGTGGTTTTACATGCCCTGACGAGTTTGACTTATGTGGTTGTTACTGTTGCGAGGCGCCTCGGTTTGATCAGACGATCCGGGTCCGATGGAGTCATTCGTTGGCTCATTTACACCCCCAAAGGGTGGGGAAACGCAGTGTTCAGGAATTTTAATCCACATCGGTGGACCGGCCCTGACGATCCAAGGGCCCACCTGAGTCTGGGTCTTGAGGCTTGGGCTAGACAGTCTCGAAGTCAGTAAGGACTATCTTTTGCCTTGGTTCATGACGGAAATCCAATTTCCAAATAAGACATCGTGCGATTTTGATTGTATACCTACATATGGCAACATAGTGGTATGGGGCATTAATGCCGTCTATGATTGATAGTTATGATTTGAAATTGTTTTCAAAATATATAAATACTAGTAATAATATCAAATGCCTTTGTTTTATTCGTATCAAGCATATTTTGGCCTTTATAAGGTAAAAAACTCTATCCTCCGGTTTGCGTTGCATTGTGTGATGGGAACTGAGTCTTATAATGGCTTCATTTTTATAAAAAGCATTGCAATGTTTAAAAGAATGATTTGTTTTAAAGCACTGGCAATCCAATGGAGTAAACCCGTTCCACGAAAGTGGCATGGTCCTGTGATGAGCCATATATTAAATGTGTTGAGTAGATTTCTCATACCAGTCCCATGATTGACTCGTAGTTTGTTTCACTTTCAAACTCGGGTGCCCCTTTTTCTACACGGGCAGCCTTGTATTCAGGTTTAGCAGGCTTTATCCGGATAGCTGGAGCTGAAGACGGATTCTATTATTTATCTCTTTTTATGTTATTCAGCTCCTATTGTACATATTTTGTTTGTTTTCCGCTGTAGACATTTATGTATAGCTGAACTGTATTTGTACTAAGTATGATCCTGTATACTGTGTAACTCTGATGATTACGTTTATCCAGTGTATTTTATTGTACATTATCTGGTGTATTTATTTTACTCTGTTCTGCTATTATCTGTTTCTGTGTTATATTCCAAAGATTACCCTTGTCTCCGTTAGTACGGGAAATGGGGTCGTCATACTAAAATTGTGATTATGGCAATGAAATGAGATTTAAGTTGAAGTTTGATTGTCTATATTACTAACCAATAGTAAATAGATCATACTTAAGTTAAATTTTAGTTTCATTTCGATGGCATGTTTCATAAAAGTTAAAAAGTTAGATTAATTGTGTATTATAGTTTGATGGCTTATTTTGTGTTAATTATTAGCGCAAATAAGTTATGCTTGTGATAATTACATAATTAATATTACTTAGCTTATTTGAGAGATCTTTGTACTATTTTTTGTTGAACAATGTTGAAAGAGAGAAAAGTGAAGTTTCCACTAAATTGATTTTAATCTCATAGTTTTAATTTATATTTTAGTTTACTTTTTTCTAGTACTTAATCATAATCCAAATTTTGGTTTAATTTGATTGAATAAGATTGAAATTACTTCTTTCCCTGCGGATCGACTCGTATTCGCCACGTACTAACAATTGTACGCTGTGCGCTTGCGGTTAATTATCACGATATTTTTTGATGGTTTTCTAATTCAATATAAAATCCATTTGCAAACAAGTATATTGCACTTCTCTAGTACTTTCCCTTTCTCTACACCAATACTAGTATAACCAGAATGAGATGATCCCAACAACTATAAGATGGTAGACTTAGTCGTACTTCTAGTGAGAGGTTTAATCCCGTACAATCAACTGGTAGCCCAACATACCGGCGTTACCCCAGAGGATAATAACAGTCTCCTTAACATACCAGAATCTAGATGTACCCTAATTACTACCCCAATCGATTGGCTCCCTACTCCGTAGATACCCTGTGCTCGCCCCACAATAGGATGTATCACTTCCTAAAGTGGCAACCCTTCATTTCCAGGATGTGCACAACCATATCTACTGATGCCATAGCGTCTTATTTTCCCTGGAAGGTGGACCCATGCACGCACATGAGCCCGATGGAACGCGCCACATACACCGCCCCCTTTTTTGGATCTCTTACAATCAGCCCAGTCAGCGTGCCCCGACTCCGACCTAGTTCAGAGTACTCGTTTGATACCTATATATGGGTTACTAACTGAAACGGATCCCACACACAAGATGATACAAGCTTCCCCCTACGCTTGCATCCCTACTAGGTTTTCCACAGGTTATGCCATACCAGAATAAAAGATTGCATAATCCCACAGGTTAAGTTTGTAGGCCTATATATAAATATTACCTACCAACCCAAGATATACTTAACCCTCCCACTGTTTCATACAATTTTACTTAACCCCTATTCAAATTAATATATTCATCCAATCCCTAAGAATTCAACTAGGTTAAGTATTTAAGTTAATTTATTACCATATTTGATTGTGGTTATAATGTACTAGACCTCCCACATTATGCCCACAACTTATGGATGCTGGATATATCGGTTGGGTCCGGGCAGACTTCTTCCACAAGTCGGGCTTAACCTTGTGTCTTAGCATATCTCGTGTTTATGCACTTAGACCCCTCACATTAGATTGACCCTTGTGGTTGCTAGATATATCGGTCGGTTCTAGGAAGACTTCCACCACAAATGTAATCTAACCTCGTGTCTAAGTGCGGTTATAGTTTCTAATTACTGTAATTCTAGGCATCTTCATAATTAATCAATTATTCATATGTCGTTATAGGTTTTCATGCCCCTTTCCCAACTCATGTTCATAATGAACCATGTGCCCCAAATTAAGGTCTTTAATCAAAGTTTTGTTTATTCCCCAAATCCACATTCATGTATTTCATTCAATTTATGCCCAAATTTCCCAATATAAGTTATGCCCTAATTTTAATGTTTTCCCCTCATTCCCAATTTTAAGCGTTCACATATTTCAGCGGCATGCCTAGGCTCGAAGGTATCCTGGCTATAAAAATAAAAAGGGAAAAGAAGAAGGGAAGAGAACAGAAATAATCATAATAACAGTATTGACATAGACGATAAAATAGGCATTGCAACTAATCAGTATACAGTGACAAAATTGGGCACAATGACAAGATAGGCATAAAGGAGCAGATCTGATGAATATGTGATAGTAGAACTGATTCTAATATAATAAGGACATCATAAACAGGCATGACGAGATCTAAACAGTGAATTAGAAATCCAACTAATAATAGATCTGTTGTGGCAATTGTACTGATTTAACCGTTAACATCATAGGGGCAGACATGATGATATCTAAGAAATAAATTAGGTTTACAAATAATGATAGATCTGACATGATTCAATAGGTATAGGCTTAGATCCAGGTTATAGTCATGTCAAGATTTATTTTAAGTATTTAGATCTAAAATTAACATAGACTCACTGTGATTGGATCTAAGAAATAGAAGAGAAATTGCAGATGTTGAATCATAGATCTTTGAATTAGTCTAACGCCTGTTATAGAAGAAGAACAAATTATTTTAGTCTAGGCAGAGGCAACATCTAGTCCTCCATTGTTTTTGTGTGAAGAAAACAATGCGTATAGGGTCCTATTTATAGCATAGAACCTACGAATCCGGTCAAGAAAGCAGTCCACGTTCAGAAAAATGAATTCTGCCTCGGATTTAGGGGGTGCCGATATGGGGGTCGAACCCCCTGTGTAGGTATCGACACCCCTATGATGGTGTTGACCCCTAGGTCGATACCTAGAGCGGGAATTTTCCTACCCAGGTCCTCCGCGTGATTTTGAACCATTTTGAATTTCTGAACTTATTTTATTCATATATATTCTTCTTATGCATATACAAACTTCAAACTTTAATAATTTCTTCATACGGTGTCCGTTTTACGCAAACGAGTTGTCTAGCTCAAGCAGAATTCTAAGACGAACGCAATGACGTAGTCCATTTCACAATTATGAATATTTAATTAATGATTCTTTAATTTATTATCTTTAGTGTTGTTAAAATTACGGGGTGTTACATTCTCCCCTACTCAAAGGATTTCGTCCCCGAATTCTCTAAGTTAAGAAGAATGTATATCCTAACATTCATCATCCATCTACTCATCTACCACATGCATTCAATGTCCTTAAAAAAAATTAATGCTTGTATGAATATATGCAAAGGCATGTGTATATGTCCCAATACTAATGCGAAAGATCAGGCGATCTACTGATTCAGTTAACCTCCTTAATGCAATGTATGTTAGTGCCATGAATCCAATATGTATGCAAATAATCCTATTATAACATGTAAGTTCTATATGTGTGCACAATCATTCATCCAAATGCAATATCGACATGATGATACACCCATTTCCATCCATAAAAAGAAGAAAAATGCACACACATCCATGTGCAGTATGAGAGTGATTGAGCCGATCTAGTGTCTAATGTGTGTGTATATTCATCCACGAGCAACCATTAGCAAACACTTGCATCCTCTTGCATCTATCAAACATAACATGTATCAAAACACATGTTTACATTCATGGGATTCCTACCTAAAGATCGAAGATTCGATCGATAGGATATACTTAAATGATAGAAACAAGAATAAACAAAAGCTTTGGAAAGGAAGTTAAGAACATACCCTTGAAAAGGAAGGGTACGTAGCACAAATCTTGTCTTCAGTCTTCCAAGTTGCATCCTCTGGGTTATCTCCCCACTGAACTTTCATCACGTGACTTCTCTATAGCGTAGTTTTTTAACTTCTGATCCAAGAATATGGGTAGGAACTCGTCTAACTGTCGCCTCTTGTTCCACCTCTACTTCTTCCAATATAATCATCTTAACTACTTCTGCGGTATCATGTAAGCACTTCCGCAAATGAAAACGTGGAAAACATCATGAACACCAAATAGTCTCTCTTGTAACTTTACTCTATAGGCCATTTGGCCAATTCTTTCTATTATGGGAAATGGCCCTACAAATCTTGGTGCCAATTTTCCCACAGATCCAAAGCGAACCACATTTCTTAATGGTGATACCGTGACGAAAACCATGTCTCCCACCTCAAACTCAATGTCAGTCCTTCTCTTGTCTGCGTATGACTTATGCCTATCCTGAGTTGTCTTCATTCGTCGTCTAATGAGATCAATCTTTTCAGAAGTTTCTCTAACCATATCTGGTCCAAGTAGAAGTTTTTCTGTCGACTCCCACCAAAAAGTTGGTGATCTACAGGGTTGTCCGTACAATGCTTCGAAGGGTGCCATGCCAATACTAGCTTGATAACTATTGTTGTAGGCGAACTCTACCAAAGGAAGATGCTCTTTCCAAGTCCCTCCAAAGTCTAGGATACACAACCCTAAAAGATCCTCAAGAACTCTATTCACCCTTTCCGTCTGTCCATCGATCTGAAGGTGATAAGAGGTGCTCAAACACAACTATGTACCTAATGCTTCTTGCATGCTTCTCCAAAATTCACTGGTGAAAATGGGGTCACGACCACTTAGATACTACAAGGTACTCCACGAAGACGAACTATCGCACGAATGTAAACTGCTGCCAACTTTGCCGCCATCCTCTTACTCTTAACTAGGATGAAATGAGAGCTTTTAGTAAGTCTGTCTACTACAACCCAAATACTGGTGTTTCCCTTCCTTGATCTAGGCAAAACATCGATGAAATCCATAGAGACGCTCTCCCACTTCCACTGTGGAACCTCCAAAGGATGAAGTAAACCATCGGGCTTCTTTTACTTAGCCTTGCCTTGCTGGCAAATCAAACATTGAGAAACAAACTCTGCCACATCTTTCTTCATCCCAGCCCAAAAGTAAACCCTCTTCAAGTCTCTATACATTTTATCACCGCCTGGATGAATAGTTATCTTAGAACGATGGTCCTCGTCTAGGACAGTCTTCAACAAACTCCCACTTTGGGGAACACAAAGCCTTCCATCTCATCGCAACCACCCTCTATCGTCAATGAAATATCTACTGAGGTGACTAAAAGTCTCCCACTTACCAAGCCTATCCAAGATGTCTGAAATCTGTGGATCCTTTCGCTGTGAAGCTCCTATCTGATCCATAAGAGTAGGGCGCACCTCTAGTGATGCAAACAAGTCAGGCAAAAACTCGGTGGAGGGTCTAAAGTCAAAAGTCAATATAAACTCAAAGCTTTTCCTCTCCACAAATAGAGGACTTAAGGCCATCCTTAGCCTACTTGGTGTGTCTGCCAAAACATTACCATTTCCATGGGTATAAGCAATCTCGAAGTCATAAGATGCTAGGAACTTCATCCACCTTTGTTGCCTTAAATTAAGATCCATCTGTGAGAATAAGTACTTGAGAGATTTATGATCGGTGTATAACTCGAACTTCTCTCCAAGAAAATAATGGTGCCAAGTCTTAAGCGCAAATACTATGGCAGCTAGCTCTAAATCATGGGTAGGGTAGTTCTTCTCATGAACTCTAAGCTGTCTGCCCCCATAACATACTACTTTTCCCTCTTGCATCAGAACCGCACCAAGCCCTGTACCACATGCATCAGTGTATACTGTTAACACTTTGTTCCCATTGGGCAAGGTCAAGACTGGGGCTATTGTCAGAGCCCCCTCCAATCGTTGGAAAGCAACATCACAATCTATATCCCACGAAAACGTCAAATTCTTCTTCGTCAGCCTGGTAAGTGGGGATGATATCATTGCGAAGTCTTTAATGAACTTCTTATAATATCCTGCCAAGCCCAGAAAACTTCTCACCTCCACTGCATTCTTTGGGAGTTGCCAATCTTGAACTACAACTACCTTTGCGGGATCTACTGCTATCCCATCTTTAGAAAACCACATGCCCTACAAATCTCACCTCTTTTCTCCAAAGATGACATTTAGAGGACTTTGCCTTAAGCTGATGCGCACACAGAGTTTTCAGAACTTCCCTTATATGTAAGGCATGCTCTTCCTCGCTCTTCGAGAAGATTAAGATGTCATCAACAAAGACCACAACAAATTTATTTAGGAACTCTTAAAACACCCTACTCATTAGATCAACAAAATAGGTCGGTGCATTCGTCAATCCAAAAGGCAAAATGAGCCATTCAAAGAAACCATCTAGAGTCCTAAAAGCAGTCTTATCTGTACTGTCCTCGGCCACCCTCAACTAATGAAAACCCGTGACCAGGTCTAACTGAGATAAAACTGATGCACAAACAAGCTAGTCAAACAGATCATCTATCCTCTGGAGTGGGTGTCTTTTCTTCTTAGTGAGTTTATTTAACTCTCTATAGTCCACAATAACCGAAGCGAACCATCCGCTTTAGTTGCGAATACCACCGGAGCACCCCATTCAGAAATGCTTCGCCTGATAAACCCTTTCTCATGTAGCTCCCCTACTTGCTTGCTAAGCTCCCTCCTTTCTCTTGGAGCGATATGGCGCACAAGCAATGCAAATGGCTTTGCATTTTCCACTAGGTATATACAAAAATCGATCTCGCGCCTTAGAGGTAATCCCTGAACCTCATCAAAAACATCAGAATACTCATGGACTACTGGTACAAATCACAGATCATCGATAGATGCATCGAGTGACTCTAGGAAACTAAGCATGACAAACCCCTTTAGGTCACAAGAAATCTCGAGGGTCCTCCCATGGCAAGTCAAAAGTCTAACGACCCTCCTCTCACAATCCAAAATGGCACCATACATGGCTAGCCAATCCATCCTTAGAATCAAACAATAGCCCATAAAACCAAGCACATATGCGTCGCACTCAAACTCGACGCCTAACACATATATTCTCAAACCTCAAAAAATCATGGATAGATGAGTCGTACCACCAATGGGGTTTGAGACAATAATGGGATCCACTACCATACTAGTATTAAGGTGCAGACACTCAACCACAGAATCAGATATAAATGAATGCGAAGCGCCAGAATCAAAAAGAGTTATAAATGGATGATTAGAAAGAGAAATCAAACTTTCAATGGAATCTTTCCTACCACGATCTGGAGTACTGGTCGCGAGAACATGCACCTTCCCTTTAGAAGCTCCTGCCCTTTGACCTTGTCCTTGCTTCTTCGGGCACTCCTTAGAAAAGCGTCTGACCTCTCCACAACTGAAACAAGCATTCTTCCTTTTTTTGCAGTCATTGATCAAATGACCCTCACGTCCACAATTGTGACATTTCCTCTTATCCTTAGCCTTGTCGTTCTTTCCGCCTTTTTTTTGTCCCTTCTTGGGCCGTACTTTCTTATTTTGTGTTTCCTCCACCTTAACTTCTTTCTTTTCATCTTTATCTTCCTCATGCATCAGTGCCATATCAACGAGCCTTTCAAAAGTTGCTCCCATTGGAATATGAGACATAGCTAACCCATGGAAGGGTACATTCAGTCCTTTAGCAAACCGCAAAGCTTTCTTATGCAGGGTATCCACTAGCTCCAACCCAAACCTTGCCAGTTAGTTGAACTTGTTAACATACTCTTTGACAGTCGTGCCTCCTTGCTTGAGTGCCAAAAACCTTTCCATTTGCAGGTTTTTCTCAGCTTGAGAAAGAAACTTCATTTCAAACCTCTCGCGAAAATCATCCCAAGTCTCCACTGGACGCCCTGCTTGCGTCACTTCCCACCAGAGTGAAGCCTCATTTTTCAGCAGCCAAGCAACTAAACGAATCTTCCTATGATCCTCCACTTCGAAAATTCTAGACAAATCCTCTGTCTCTTTTAGCTAATTCCTTGCCTCTAAGAAAGTTTCGGTTCCACAGAATGGCTTTCCACCCATAGCATAGAAATATTTACAATCTTAGAGAAATTATCTGCTCGCGGTGGAGAAGGATAAGGAACAGCGGGTGCAGCTGGGGGAGGACGCCGAGGGAGTACCGTTTGCTTGACCACCGGGGGACGTCGTGGCCTCTAGATGCCTACGGAACTAGCCTGGTATCGTAACGCCCTCAGGAATATTAGGTTCCCGAGACATGCTGAAAAGAAAAGGAAAAGGGACTCAAATAGAGAATCAAAAGGTGTTACATATGGCTTTGAGGAATATGTTTTTCAAAACAGACTTTTCTTTTGAAAATGCTTCCTTTTAAAACCTTTATGAAAATAATTTTCAAAATCTTTTATCCGATCTGGTAACCTTCAGCTCTGATACCAAGTGTGACAACCCACATCTGTTAATGTCACTCATTAAGAGAATGCATTAAGTTTCGTGAAGCGTTATAGGTAAACAGAAACAGAAACATTACAAGACAGATATAAAATAACACCGAAATTTAAAACTTTTATTAAGCAGAAAACATCGTGGTTCAAAACAAGGTTATATCATATGTCTGAAATACATAAAATCCAGTACATAATTTTTTTGTCTTGTACTTTAAACATCAGAGTACAATAATAAAAGAAGCATAATCCCCAAAACATAGCCATAGTAGAGAGATATGAAACCGAACCATACATCTAAAACAGCTCCAAGCAAGATGAAAGCAGAATCCTAATCAAGCTTGAGTATTCCCACCTGAGAACCTGAGGGGGGCAATGGAAGAGAAAGAAGAGGAAACAAAATAGGTCAGACATAAAGTCTGGCGAGTCCAGTTACTTTTAGCATATAAGTAGGTAAAAGTGTCATAATAGACATAAAAAGTGGATAAGAAGTATAACATCATAATAGATAGGCATGACAAGGTAAATAGGATAAACATGATAGAGTATATTGCGATTCTCTAGTACTTTCCCTTTTTCTGCACCAATACTAGTATAACCAGAATGAGATGATCGCAACAACTATAGGATGGTAGACTTAGGCGTACCCCATACAATCAACAGACAACCCAACATACCGGAGTTAGCCCTAAGGATAATAACGGGCTCCTAAACATATCAGAGTCTAGATGTACCCTAATTACTACCCCAATCGATCGGCTTACTACTCCGTAGATACCCTGTGCTGGTCCAATGGAAGGATGTATCACTTCCTAAAGTGGCAGCCCTTTCCCTTCATTTTCAGGATGTGCACAACCATATCTACTGATGCCACAACGTCTTATCTTCCAGGGCAGGCGGACCCATGCATGCACAAGAGCCCGATGGAATGCGCTGTCAGACACCATCCTCTCTTTTGGATCTCTTACAATCAGCCCAGTAAGCATGCCCCGACTCCGACCTAGTTCGGAGTACTCATTTGATACCTATATATGGGTTACTGACTGAAATGGGTCCCACACGCAAGATGATACAAGCTTCCCCCTACGTTTGCATCCTCACTAGGTTTTCCACAGGTTATGCCACACCAGAGTAAAAGATTGCATAACACCACAGGTTAAATTTGTAGGCCTATATACAAATATTTCCTACCAGCCCAAGATATACTTAACCCTCCTACTGTTTCATACAATTTTACTTAAACTCTATTCAAGTTATCATATTCATCCAATCCCTAAGGATTCAACTAGGTTAAGTATTCAATTTTATTACCATATTCAATTATGGTTATAATGTACTAGACCTTCCATATTAAGCTTACAACTTGTGGATGCTAGATATGCCGATTGGGTCCGACCAGACTTCTTCCACAAGTCGGGCTTAAAACCATGTTCTAGCACGGCTCGTGTTTATGCACTTAGACCCCTCACATTAGATTTACCGCTTATGGTTGCTGGATATAACGGTCGGTTCCGGGCAGACTTCCACCACAAGTGTAATCTAACCTCGTGTCTAAGTGCGGTTATAGTTTCTAATTATTTTGATTCTAGGCATCTTCATTATTAACCAATTATTCCTATGTCGTTATAGGTTTTCATGCCGCTTTCCCAAGTCGTGTTCATAATGAACCATATGCCCCCAAAGTAAGGTCTTTAATCAAAGTTTGGTTTATGCCCCAAATCCACATTCATGTATTTCATTCAATTTATGCCCAAATTTCCCAATACAAGTTATGCCCTAATTTTAACATTTTCCCCTCATTCCCAATTTTACGCGTTCGCATATTTCAGCGGCATGCCTAGGCTCGAAGTAGCCTAGCTATAAAAATAAAAAGGGAAAAGAAGAAGGGAAGAGGATAGAAATAATCATAATAACAGGATTGACATATGACGGTAAAATAGGCATAGCAACTAATCAGTATACAGTGACAAAGTTGGGCATAATGACAAGATAGGCATAAAGGAACAAATCTAATGAACATGTGATTGTAGAACTGATTCTAACATAATAAGGACATCATAAACAGGCATGATGAGATCTAAACAGTGAATTAGATATCCAACTAATAACAGACCTGTTGTGACAATAATATTGGTTTAACCATTAACATCATAGGGACAGACATGATGAGATCCAAAAAATAAATTAGATCTACAAATAATGATAGATCTGACATGATTCAATAGATATAGGCTTAGATCCAGGTTATAGTCATGTCAAGCTTAACTTTTAAGTATTTAGATCTAAAATTAACATAGACTCGCTGTGATTGGATCTAAGAAATATAAGAGAAATTGCAGATGTTGAATCACAGATCTTTGAATTAGTCTAAACCCCGTTGTATAAGAAGAACAAGCTATTTTATTCTAGGCAGAGGCAACGTCTAGTCCTCCATTGTTTTTGTGTGAAGAAATCAATGGGTATACAGTCCTATTTGTAGCCTAGAACCAATGAATCTGGTCAAGAAAGCAGTCCACGTTCAGAAAAATGAATTCTGCCTCGGATCTAGGGGGTCGACATGGGGGTTGACCCCCCTGTGTGGGTGTCGACGTGGGTGTCGGCACCCCTATGATGGTGTCGACCCCTTGGTCGACACCCAGAGCGGGAATTTTCCCGCCCTGTTCCTTCACGTGATTTTGAATCGTTTTGAATTTCTAAACTTATTTTATTCATATATATTCTTCTTATGCGTATAAAAACTTCAAACCTTAATTACTTCTTCATATGGTGTTCGTTTTATGCAAACCAAATGTCTATCTCAAGCAGAATTCTGAGAAAAACGCAATGGCGCAGTCCTTTTCACTTAATTCTGAATATTTAATTAATTATTCTTTAATTTGTCATCTTTAGTGTTGTTAAAATTATAGGGTGTTACATTTACTTATATGGATGATAGATTGAGGCGCCTCGGGTAATGGTCGGTCACGATCGGGGCACATTATGTTCAGGAGTAACCCGAACTACACTTGATAGGTGGGTTGGCTCTACCGTTTCAAAGGATCATTTTTTTGACTTGATCCTGGGACTATTGCTAGAGGTGTTCCGAAAGTTTAAGGAAGATCATTTTCCTAGGTTCATGTTGGAATCCAACTTCCAATACGAGCTTTGCATTTTCATATGTAACTAAATAGCCAACATAATGGGATGGGGCATTATGCCTGCTAAGATTTATACATTTATTTTCGAAAATGATTCCCACACTTAGACAATAATGATAATATTATCAAGCATGTTTAGCTATTATAAGGTAAAACTCTCCCCTCTGGTACGCGTTGCATTGTGTGATGGGACTTGAGTCTTATAATGCTTTCATTTTTATAAAAAACATTGTGAAGTCTTGTGCACTGGTATTCATGTGGAGGAAACCTATTCTGTATTACACGGCGTGGTAACATGATACGCCTTACTTTTAAATAAAAGTTAAGAGTAACTATTTTGAGTTTCTCACACAGTCCCATGAATGACTCTACTTTGTTTTTCTCTTGCAAACTCGGGTGCCATCATTTCCACATGGCCCTGCCGTTGAATATGTTATTAGTTAAGACTGTATATGCAAGCTATATATATATATATATATATATATATATATGGGAGCTATCTCGGAAAGCTGGTTTTTGATTTGGAGTAGGAGCAGGATCAGGAAGTTCTTTTGGATTCTCTCTAAGACTACATTATGTCAATATATCGTTATTTCCACTATGTACCTATTTGTTTATTTCTGCTGCTATGTATGATATTTGGATCTGATGGGATGTATTAACTATGATGAAAACTTTGATGTAATATGATATACATTTTGGTGTTTAATGCATGATATCTTCATCTATTATATAATGTGTTATATCTGTTAGACCAAAAAATGGCACTAACACCTAATTGATTATGTTTTGCAGAGAATAATAAAAAATCCTGTACGAAAAAGCAAGAGAAATCAATCAACACACAAGATTTATAGTGGTTCGGCGTTAATGAGCCTACATCCACTTTATAGTTCTTCATTTCATTCCGGAATTACAATTACACCGAACATTTACATTCAAACACTCAAATACAATGAATTATTCTCTCCGAATTCATTATTTTCATTGAGAATAAGGTGGCTATTTATGATGGAATTCGGCCATGCTGCCATGAATAAATGAAGTGCCAAAAAGTACCCCAAAAATGATGCCTTGTATGTGTATTTATAGGTAGAAATTCGGTTAGGGTTGAGTGGCCACGTGGCAGCTTTAGAGTAAATCCCGAAAGTAGTGGAGAACATGGGGAAATGGTCTTTAACTGCCCAGAATTCGGTTAGGATGAGTGACCCGATCCGGATGGCCCGATCCGGATGACCCGATCCGGTTTACCCGATCCGGTTTGGTCGGTTAGAAATATTCACTTTAGCTTGATCCAAAATGGTGGAATCCAACCCAAAGCTTATATGCGCAAAAATACGAGTTTTCCCATCCTTTGTTACTTCGTCCAAGCAGATGCTGATCTCTGCCAGTTCATAATCAAGCCTTGAGTGGCCTTCCTGATAGAGTTCTTGGGCTTTGGATAGTCTGATCACAAAGCAGGCTAACATTTTGCCCCCCAAAGTACGTCTTATTGCAAATGAGATGTGCTTTGAATAAGTCGAGCTAAATCTTTTTGGAATGTCATCCACCTTTGAGGAGGCTTTATCAGACTGTTGTGTCCTATTGAGTACTGAGTAGTTCCGTTGTATGGATCTTTTCCTGTATAAATGGCTTGTCATATACCACACTGCTTCCATTGATGTTTATTAGGCCAAATTCCATGGCTAGAGTGGTCAAGATGATCAATTAATCGTTTAGACCTCGTCGAATTCCTTCGTCATAGGTCATGCAATGTCATTGACTTCCGTGTGAGATCGTACATGCACAAGTTAATGCCAAACGACACCATTTCCTAAACAAGTCAAGTGCATTACTAAGCTAGTATTTCTTTTATGTATAAGTCAATGTATAAAATAGCCATCCAAGTCATAGGGTGGTGTCAGAATCTTCGTGTTTTGAGCTAGCATCTGGACCGTGGGGACAGAGCGCATCAGAGTTGGCATATGAATCTGTCACTTGTGCTTGGATCTGGACTATCTCGATATCAGGATATTAATCTAGGGCTCCACAATCACATCAAATCGTAACAATAAGGTATCCGAAAGCCATTATCACTCTGGTTCATTTCATAATCCCGTGATTACATACAAATCAGCATGAGATGTTGTTGAGAACATGCAAGCCAATGGTAGGTATGATCATCACAATCCTGAGGGAGTAGAGGAGTTTATCACACTCTCAATTTGATGCAATTGCAGGTCGAGTCTTTGGATTCATGTTTGATCCATTAGTTGGCTCACTTGGATGGTCGAGATGAATCATGTCATATTCCAGAGATATAGTGTATATGTTCTAAATTATGCACAAAATCAGGATCATGTTCAAAGCTAGTCTGTCAGTTGAAGCTCATGCTCCCAATCTCAGTGTAAGATGAGTGAAGTCAGTGCTTATGCCCCCAGCATCGTTGGGGATTGGACTAGGTCAATCGGATATCCAGTCTTATAGCCTTTAAACTTTCTTTCTTCACATCGGGTTAGAGCTGCAAGTCTAACAATCTTGGTTGACCCGTGTCGTTCCATACTTCTTTCTTATGTCATCAAGCGTTAGAGTTGTATACGTGAATGGTCGAATAACATTCACGCCGGTATCATTCCATCTCTTTAGTCAGAAAGTGAGAATTGCCTCATCGAGCGACAATGAACTTAGATACTCGATTTGCATCAGCCATAGATTGAGCGAGCTCGTCAATCATGAAAGCGAGGGAATGTTGTTAGGGAGTCATTCGGGCTCCTTCATTCATGCTTTGGAATTACCGAAATAGCCGTCATAGTATTGTTGAGTCTATCCCTTCTGCTTGGTTCCATTGAGCTCGACAACCAGGATTGCTGGATCGATTAATGAAATTGTTTCTTTCTGGAATTATGCATTCCTACCAGTATTTTCTGGGGCTTTTCGTTTGTCTTGATCGTTTTAGGAGTCAGATGATGCTCTATTCTTTATCATGAAAACATTGAAAACATCCATTTCAATATAGATGTCCTCTTGTTGCATGAATTTGTCTGTCTTAGGATAGGATTTTCCAACGTTTCTAGGAAAATATCATGGTAGAGAGATACCAAGGTTTGTTTCAGAGGTGAATCTGCCAAGTCCTCTTGGTGGGTCTCGTTGCAGAGAGATTTTGAAGTTTGAGATATCCAGAATGCCGGATACTGCTGCGATCAACACCATATATGGTCCAGGTCGATTTACCGATGCCATTGCGGCGTTGAATCTTTCAAGGAATACATGCAGGGTCTTGCCGGAGCTCTGTTAAAGCAACAATTAATGTTGGCAATCTAGCCCTTGTCTTTGAGAAGTTGTCGCCAATTGTCCAATTTAGCGCTGGTGCCCCCGGTATGATGTCTTGAAGTGGGTGGAAGCCAGTCTCTGGCTTCTTGGTTGCGCATATGTAATAACCGTTAATCAGGCTTTTGTCTTTTAATTATGGATGGTGATCCGCTACTCGGATGTATGAAGGTTGTCCTTAAGGAGCCATTCTTTTGGTTATATTCTGGGATCTTGCGGAACTCCGATAATAGAAAATGTGCCTAAAGTTGGCAGATAGTCAAATTATGTTGCTCGAAGCTTGTATCACGCACTCCCCATCCACGGGGATTTTACTAAACGGTAATCATCAAATCCATGTATTCTCTGAATTCATACTCCCTCATCAAGCTATGAGTTAGAGTTTGATACAAAATGATTTGTTCGTGTCCATCTCATGTTAGTCTTCTGTCTCCCATCCAATCTCTGAGGTTTGGAGTCGGGTAGCGATAAAGTCAGATTATAGTTGTCTCAAATGTGCTCATTTTCCCCCTACATGGGGAGCCTCATGTTGAGGTTGAGATGGATTTTAAACATTCAGCTGAACTGGAGCAAAGGTTGGTCGGGCTCCGTTTAAGTTCTCAGTGACTCCTGCATATCCATCATTTTCATCCAAAATGTTATAGTCAGAAGTTGCATGCTACAAGTGCCTGGGAGGAGGTTGGTTGCATCTTGTTTCATTAAAGATGGCTATGCCAACTTTCCCTAGGGCCTCATATGATCTGGACCACGGAGCAGGGAGTGTTTGAGCCAAGTTCATTGTCACTTGAATTTCCACAGTGCTCGCTCCAGCGAGTAAGTCGTAGTTACTCGGCCTTCCATCTATCCAAGTAAAGAAGTTATCCATCATTTTCTGTCGTTTCCGGAGAAGTTCATCTTCTGAACCATCTGAGTTCTCAAGTCACCAAGGGTACCATCCATTTTATATCTAGCTTGACATGCTGAGGGATCATCGTAAGAAGAAATCAGCTGACTTCGTTTTTTCCTAGCGCCTTCTGCGCCAATATCCTCAGCACGAAAGAAATTTATATCTTCCTTCTTCTTAGCCTTTGAGTCAGAGTATCAAGCAGATAGCTTTTCCTTGTAAGCTAGAAGTCAAAGTAATGGCGTTCCCCCCTTATCCAGGGTCTTTCAATCGAGAAGTTGGTTAGGACTAGCAAATGGACGTTCAGTCTACATCCATTCCATGGTCCTCGAGTGGCCTGTCAAGATCGAGGTACAAATCAGACACAGACATATAAATTATGCCATTTGTAAATATTTTCAACAGTATTACCCCAGTCCAGGGGTAATGGTGAAGGATCAGCAGTTGTATCACATCCCTTTTACATTTAGACATGGATGCATGGAAGAGAGACATTGCTTTCAAAGATCAAGTGATTGAGTTATCCAAGTGCTCGAGTCGACGCGTTTTCCATTCAGTGTATTTGCGAGGTGGCACTCGTCATTGCACTTGTGCTACGATCATTCACACGTAGGCGTGTATGTTGATTTGATACATCACTCTTAGGGCCTCTTTTCGTTCGTCGTCTTGATTCGCATGGGAAGTTTAGTATTGGCCATCAGTATCAGCCTTCTGAACGGGGCCCTTTGTTTGTTTTCCACAAGCCTGCTATGGTTATCGCGAGTGCGGCCCTCTCATTCTTGTCTTGTTATCTTGTACAAGCCTGTAATCTGTAAACAAAGCGAATCTCTAAGTAGTAGTTAATAAAACATATCACAATCAAATAAGGGTTTCAATTCAGAATCCCTACAATCAAATAGTATCTAACAAATCATATAGAATTTATCTAAGGGGTGGTGATGTATGTGTGCCCCCAATCAATCATGGATAAAGTGCCCAGTCAGGGCTTGTTCGACATTGTGTTGCCCCCAATCCTTCTGAAGGGGACATCGGCTCAGCTTTCAATCTTATCCCCAATCCTTCAGTGGGGTAGGAGCCTGTTGTCTTCGGTACTTAATGTTAGCACCTTTATACTCTCCTGACGTATGCCCAGGTTAGAGTGTAATCAAGGCGGTCTTTAATCGTGGTGCACCATCACGCCTTGAGGACGTCGTCTTCCTGTCCTTTATACTCTCTCTCGAATCATGAGAGTTAGAGTTAATTGGGCGAATAGTCGCATCATTCACCCCGGCGCTTCTTCTACACTCTATTTCCAAGAGTGGGAGTCCACCGTGTCGAGTGTCGTTCTCAAACTCGGTTTTAGTCCTTACTCTATGCTTCACTCTGGCGGATGGAGTTTTTCCGGGCAAGCGGTCGGACCACACTCGTCGAGGCGCTACCTCATAATCCCTGATTCATGGGTAAAGGTGGCCATTTGCAATAATCAAGTCTCTCTTGTCCCATCGGCTTGTGGGATGGAGTTTGGTCGGACATTGCAGTATCGTCCTTTAAACGCTCTCTCAAATCATGAGAGTTAGTGTCATGGATCGATTGGTCTTTAATCCCGGGGTGCCCCCTCACACCCGTCCTAGGTTCATACATCTATCCAAGCCCTGAGGATTAGATTTAGTTGGGAAAACAGTTAGAAAATGTTTGCCAAGGCTCTGCGTTCCTCCGATCAATCCATGTGAGGAGTGATTGGCACCGAACTTTGGGTACCTGCATCATTCGTATTGCATGAGTTAGTTATGTCAATAACTCGGGAAGCATGTAAGAGTAATTTGCATGATTGATAAGTAAGCATATCAAGGGGCAGTGCTGCCTCCTTTATTTGGATTCATGTAATTTGGTGGCATTAAATATAGGATCGATCCATGTAGGCGGTCGAACTGCATCCATCTGAAATCAGATTCCAACTTTGAAATGCAAAAGTCAATGCATAATTATCTTTAGCTCTGCCACGTATGAGCTTAGGAGTGAATGGTCATCTCAGTTCCACCATGAGCTATACAACCTCTTTCAGGCGGAGGGCGTGGCTTTGTATACGAGCAGTTCAGTCGAGCCCATTATGGGTTTATTCCAGATCTCCATATGCGGGTGCTAGAAGTCTGATCGATGTCAAAACCGAGGTACCTACACAATCCACATATTAATTCATCTGAGTCAGTTACATCAATAACTTATAAAGCATGAAAATATAAGAGTCATGGTTAAAGAGTAATCCTCTTAAAGGAATGAATATCATTCGAAGTGAAAATGGCACTGTAGGTTCTTTGTAGTTCCATTTTGCCTTGCTTAATCTCTGCCGGGAATGGCTTGATTGGGGTCTTGGAGCGACAAAGGCAGCTAGGTAAACACTGTAAGCGAATGACGAGGTTGCATCTCCTTTGAATCGCCTTCTTGCCCCCATCCCAAAGGCAAGGATTGAGTGTCTGGGAGTCACGTCTGTACCGCTAATAGTAGCACATCATCATATTGGTTCTAGGACAGTGGTTGGCAGGAGAACAATAGATCTATGGTTAGAGGAACTTTGCACTCTCCATGCTATGAAGTAGGACATGGCTGAAAATGGATTCATGCTTAAAGAATTTTTGCCCCTTCCATGTCAGGAAGTTGGTTTGGGAGCCATAAGGATAAATAGGCCTCATCCGTCTGTAGATATGCTTTCGATCCCATGCCGAAGATAAAAGTTTATACACAAACAATCAATCAGCATCCAGGTTTAAGTGTTCCAAACCTCAACTCGCCACTCTTCCAGAAAGACTAAGGCAATTGGTCATGCAGGCTTATGATGTATCAACATTGAATTAGATGATGTAATCATGAGCAATCCATGCTTGAGTCTCCTATCATCCCCAACATTTGGAGCATAAGTTACTTGGCAAATAATCGATCAATGAGGTGGAATTGTGAATCTTTATTTTCTAACTCCAAGATGTCTTTCGTCAGAAGCTTCATTCGTGTACATTTCCCATCTAGTGGGAAGTTGATGAGTGCTTTTGTCTAATCATTCAGGTTGGTTTATTTAGCAATGGGACTCGTTGCTGTCAATCTTAGGACAACCTTCCAACGGAAATAAGCAATGTCGCCTTGCTGGATGCATTCCATGCCACAGGGAATTCTTTATGGGGGTTGTCCATGAATCTCTTTTGGGTTCGGTCTCCAACATTGGATCAACTTCCATCAGATCAATGGTCGGAGTTTGTAATGTCTTGATTTGGATTATCTTCGTCTCTTCTGGATTGTCGGAACTTTCTAACTTGGCCTGGTAATTTGCTTTCTAATTTCCTGTGTGCGGAATTCGAGACATGTTGTAATGTTCCCATCCATGTAATAGCTCTTCTACTTATTCTATGTAAGCTGCGAGTCGTAGTCCCTTCATTTGGAATGTCCTTCGAATCAATACAACTCCAATGCCGGACTGTCAATTATTCTTTGCACCGTCTGTATACAACATCCATGTGCTTGGTTTTCATCTTTCATTTTGAGGGCCCATCTTCTTCATCTATTACACCCTCTTCGGGAATGGTAAACTTAATGATGAAGTCGGTTAATACTTTCCCCCATATGGACTTCTATAGGAGGGAATTATGATCGAACTGGCTCAGTTTGATGTTTCGTTTGAGCAATCATCCAGATGCCTTGGGTCGTTGTAGGACCTGTCGTATTGGCTAATCAGTGTGTATCACAATTAGATGAACTTGGAAATAGTGGTGGAGTTTCCTCGAAGCAACCATCAAACTGTAAAAAAGCTTTTCGATCTTTGGGCAGTTGCTTCGTTATATGTCGCCCTTCTACATCCTGAATCTTCATCTTATCTAAGATCCATGTCTTCGGGCAGATCATCGGGTAACTCTTTGTGTGATGTTTCCTTTGCTTGCTAAGCCAATGCCTCCCTTACACTCCATCTCATCAGGAGGGGAAGTGTATTTGGGTTCCGTCTCTGATGTGTAGCATATTCCATCTC
Organism: Allium sativum; assembly: GCA_030737875.1. Classification (NCBI taxonomy): domain Eukaryota; kingdom Viridiplantae; phylum Streptophyta; class Magnoliopsida; order Asparagales; family Amaryllidaceae; genus Allium; species Allium sativum. The sequence continues at coordinate 432,543,855 of CM060925.1, read as the reverse complement.
GTTCCCACTCCAGTTTTGGTTGGGAATTTTGAGCAATAGACATTAGGCTACAGTTTAAGTTCTGAATTCCATTGGAGCTGGTCGGTCTAGACCTTGATCAGATAAGCTTGAATACGACAGCATAATTTGCAAGACTAGTAATATTCATGTGTCAAGTCACAATGGAAATAAGAAGTAGAGAGCTGATGGTTGATTCATATTTGCTTTAATCTCGAGCTCTGATTACTTGACCAAGGTCGTATGGTGGCTGGTGAGCAGTCAAGTTGTTATAATTCGGGAAAGGATCCATAGGTCCAATCACAGCATGTGGTGGTTCAACTAGTACCTAACTTTGGGCACCAAAGTATGTTGACCCCTTATTAGATGGAAATCTGTCTTCGTCGATGCGGTTGATAGCAAATAGCCATTGCAAAGGTTAGCCGAGTTTTTCGGGAGGTGAACTGCAGGACATATGTCATTCATCACATCTTACAACTGAAGTGTAGCTTTGGGATGCTGAGATCCTTAGTTGCTTTCAGGTATCCCATTATTGACAATCATGGTCACTAATATCATATGAATCATCTTTGAAGCAGTGCTCGGACTGTTCTATATAATCGCCATTCGGTGCTCCGCCAATGGACGGGTTTAAGTTACATAAATGAGGTGGTCATTACTCATTGGGGAACAACATCAGTTGCATTGCTGAAATCTATACACTATCGGAGTTCCAAAAGAGGAGGCTACTATTAGACAATCACTATCTCATATACTGTGATTGATAGCAAGCTGAATCTGATCTCCTCACATTGAATAACATCAGCAAATAAAGGTCATGGCTTCTGGAGGAATCCCAGTCTTTGCCATTTAGTTTTCATATTCTTTGACTATCCGTCTAATCTTCATTGACAAGCTTTGATGACTACTATTAGCCAAAATATACGTCGAGCCGAAGGCGAGCCGTGCTCGGAGCCGAAGGCGAGGCCGTCAGCGGGTCCGGACGCAGCGCCGGTGGGGGTCTGGGGCCCCACAGTCCCAGCGACGATCGACCTAGCCGGTTAGGTCGAAAATGTGGGCACCGCACGATTTTTTCGATTTTGGTAGATGGAGCCTTTTCTGAAATGATCTGAAAAATGCATTTTCCCCCAAAAACAGCAATTTCGGATCGGGTCGGAACTTACCTTCAATTTGCGGTTCGAGTCATGTGTCAAGATTGCGGTTCGGGTATGTCATCAGATCGGGTCGGGGAACGTCTTCAATAGGCGGTCGGTTCGGATCTCCCCTCTGATTCGGGTCGGAGGTTCTTGTTCGGGTCGGATTGGACCTGATCCGACCCCACATGGATATTGGCCTACACTTCATCTACATCCGATCCGAAGGCTCAATCTGCGTCCGACCCGGTCCTTTCATATGCATCCGATCCGGAGCTCATTAGAACTGGAAACATATCTGATCCGATCCGAAGTTGAGGGCCATGCTGAAACGTTGCTACTGTGTTGGGCGGATCGTTTTGAAACCATTTCTTCATTCCATAGACATCCATGCTTTGGGTAGAAATGAGTCTTTGGTTGTCAGATTGGATCGGATACGACCCGAACACACTCAATCCGGAGCCCGAGCTACTATCGTGAGCTGTTTGTCACCAGGATGCTCTCCATCGGCTTTGCTTCTTCGAGAAACGAGTCGGTTACCATCTCTTCTTGGGGCCACAATATACAGAGTTGCTGAAATCATCGAAAGCTTCGAAATTGATGAGAATACGGATTATCTCTTCGGACTTGGAGATCCAAACAGTAGATAAATAATCTGAAAAGCCGAGAATCTTCATTTCTCAGTGAAAGCACCAAAATGTTAGACAAAAAAATGGCACTAACACCCAATTGATTATGTTTTGTAGAGAATAATAAGAAATCCTGTACGAAAAAGCAAGAGAAATCAATCAACACACAAGATTTATAGTGGTTCGGCGTTAATGAGCCTACATCCACTTTATAGTTCTTCATTTCATTCCGGAATTACAATTACACTGAATATTTACATTCAAACACTCAAATACAATGAATCATTCTCTCCGAATTCATTATTTTCATTGAGAATAAGGTGGCTATTTATGATGGAATTCGGCCATGCTGCCTTGAATAAATGAAGTGCCAAAAAGTCCCCCAAAAATGATGCGTTGTATGTGTATTTATAGGTAGAAATTCGGTTAGGGTTGAGTGGCCACGTGGCAGCTTTAGAGTAAATCCCGAAAGTAGTGGAGAACATGGGGAAATGGTCTTTAACTGCCCAGAATTCGGTTAGGATGAGTGACTCGATCCGGATGGCCCGATCCGGATGACCCGATCCGGTTTACCCGATCCGGTTTGGTCGGTTAGAAATATTCACTTTAGCTTGATCCAAAATGGTGGAATCCAACCCAAAGCTTATATGCGCAAAAATACGAGTTTTCCCATCCTTTGTTACTTCGTCCAAGCAGATGCTGATCTCTGCCAGTTCATAATCAAGCCCTGAGTGGCCTTCCTGATAGAGTTCTTGGGCTTTGGATAGTCTGATCACAAAGCAGGCTAACAATATCCTAAAGGCCATCTGTCTTTCCGGCACTTGGAATGTCGATATAGTAATACCGTGGATGTATTGGGATCGAGCTCTAAGGACCGAGGGGATAGGTAGTCACAATTATACTAGACATGGTCATTTTTTTGAAATTTGTCTTACTCATCAATCCATTATATATATATATAATGCTCAATAACTAACCAATTGAATTTTATTGTATCATTCGATTTCATGTCATATATATAATTCGCTTCTAATTACAAAATTGACCAGTATCAAAACACATCATTTTTCTGCTTATTAACCTAGTTTTCAAATATATTCCCCTTAGTTACATGCAAAATGTCAATCTCACCAAAGCATTTCTTTATCTACTTTTTGTAAGTTTTGCCTAATCTATTTACCTAAATTCTTATGTCATTTAACCTATGCCTAATTTTCTAAATATCAATGATCAATTTTATGTTTCTTTATTTAGTTACGAACATGATTTACCTTTCAGACATCCCTGTTAACATTTTTTTCAATTTATCTTCAATATGTTGGGGATGTAGATTAAAGATCTTAAGGTAAACTAAACACTAGAGAAGGTGAATAGTGTTTTGTGGATTTTATTAGTGCCTTGAAATCTTTTTTTATTAAACAAAATGTTATTCAAATCACAGATATAAACAATCAAAGATTTAAACACAAATGTAGAAAATAGAAATAAAAAGCAGTAAAAGGAAAGTACACACCGGGATTTTATACTGGTTCAGAGTTACTCACCATCTAACCCCACACAACGCTGGGTTGTGTAGATTTATTTTCAATATATTCTTAAAATTACAATCCCCGATTTCAATGGCTACGAGGTCTACACCACCTGCTTTCTAGCATAGGGTGCTCTCTTTATTTTTAAAGGCATAAGATCACCTAATTAATTTCCAGGCCAAAATCACACCTGTAACGACCTTCATTCTACGTAACGGAGGATCGTAGAATATTAATTTCATTTCCATATAAATTCATTTGGTCGTGTAACTGTGGGAAACGACTATTGGGGTCATTTCCCATATCCATGATTTTTCTCGAATTTTAAACGACCGTTTTGCCCCTGGAAAATTTGTTTCGCCTATAACTTTTGATTGGTAAAGGGTTTTGACCTGAAACCAATTCCATTGGATTCGGATGATGGTTTCCCATACTGCAGAATGGTCACATTAATCAAACAGACTTACCGTTTGGTAGATATAGCTAAAATAATACTTGAAGATGGAAAAACAGCCTAATTGGGCTTAATAGGGTGATTAGCAACTAGGCCTATAACCCAATTCGGGATTAGGCTTATGGGAGGACTGAAACGAGTTGGAGAATCATCTCCTTTCATTTTTCTAGCCTCCACAAACATTCCTTTAATTCTAGTAAAGGCCTCCATCTTCCAAATCTCTCTCTAATCACTTTCTAATCACATATTAACCAAATCTACACCAAATCAAGTTGGATTAGAATCAAAAAAGGTAGAGCTGCTACACTACATAGGAATCCGAGCCAAATCAGCTAGAGTTTTAGATCCATCATTTATTTATGGTTAAGGTGAGTGATTTGCATGTTTATTCACTAGTTATGCCTAATTTGGGATGATTAGTGATAATTAGCGAAATTACACTTCAGAAAAATATGGGAAAATATGCATAAATTCTAGAATCACATTTTATTTCACTAATACGAATTTAGGTTTATTTGGATTAAGTTTGCTAATCCCGGAATTTAGGGATTAAGGGGAAAATCAGGGATTTGGGTATGTTGATCTAAAATAACCTATGTGATTGATATTTTGATCTCTTTGATTGAACCTATATGTTATTACTACTTTTTGGCATGATCTATGATTGCATAGGAAAGTTAGAATGGTCGAAAACACCATCGAGAGGCGAAAATGTCTTGATGGAAAGTGGTGCAGGTTTTTAGATCGCACAACCGACCCCAGGAGCCATGCACGACCGACCGGTCCAGGTGAGTTCGAGCTAGCGAGCTTGGGAAGAAGGTCGAGCGAGCGAGCCTGGCGGAAAATGTTTGAGCGATCGACCCTGTGAAAGATGTATGAACAGAACCGACCCTGTGAAGAAAGTTCGAGCGATCGATTCCGATGAAGGGAGTTCGGGTGAACGACCGACCTGGTGGAGCATCCACGAACGACTGAGCCTGGAGAAGGGAGCTCAAGCGAGCAAGTCGAGCTCGAGCGACTGATCCCTATGAAGTAGCATGTGAGCGACCGAGCCTGGAGAGGGTAATTCGAGCGACCGAGCCCGGGGTGTGGATGAGCAATTAGTACCTATATACAAGCGACGACGATTGTGAACTCTTCTGAAGATCAATCCCAATTCACCTAAAACCCGAGATGCAAAGAAAGTCCAGAAGGGAAGTTAGGGCTCAGGACCCAATTAGGAACCATCGAGTTAACTTCTGGAGTTGGGCTTTGGTGCGGGACGTGCGCAAAGGGGTTGTCAATATCTATGACTTTGGTTCACCGTTGAGGGAGGGGCCATTTACTACGTACCAGTGCGGTTGGGTCAGAGGTTGTATGGAGTTGAACTCCATTAGGACCCCAAAGGGCAAAGTGGTTATACTAACAGTTATACGGAGTTGGACTCCGTCATGGATCCAATGGTTCTAGTGATCAAAGCGGAGGATATCGTATACTTTACACATTGAGTGAGAGAAGTGAGGATGATTGCTATGTTTGATGTTTTCTATCACCATACACACACACTTCCATTTTTACACTATATGCTAGTGTTACCTTAGAGTATTGTACATCTTGTTGTGCTAACTCTTTGGTTGTAGGTCCAGGTTCAGGTACGACTTATTTATACCTGTTATTGCTTTATTTTATTACTATCGCTCATACCAGATTTTCGTCTGACCCATAGTTTTATGTCTCTTCTTATTACTCCGGGTGCTCCTAAACGAGCAGACTAGAGGCAGGTTAGGTGGTTATGCACGAGTAGCTGTCTAGAGACGAGTAGAAGGCTTCCACGTACTATATATATATTCTTTCTATGTTGTTTCTGGTCACTGCTTCGGGCATTAGTAGTGTACCTCTTTTATTTCCTTTTTAGAGACAGTATTTTGAAGTTGTAATAATGGTTCGGATCATAAGCTGTATTTAGGATTCTACTGCTCTAATGGATATGGTTTAGTTTTCAGCTTATGAACTTTCTCGCTTGTTTTATATCAAGTTATGTTATTATTAAATTTCATGTGCTCTGAGATATACTACAGGTTCTTGATGATTCATAGTTTTAACCATTTCTTTTTACGATCGTCCCATGCCAGTTAGGCATTGGCACAACACATTTCAGGGGAAATGTCTGATGGTGCGGGGCGGGGCGGGGTGTCACACTTGGTATCAGAGCCTAGGTTGCGTAGTTTAACCTAGGGGAAGACATTAGGGAGAGATAGTATATGTATATAAGAGCGCGTATTTGTGACATGTTGGTTTCCAAAAGCTATATATATATATACACACTATTAGTATATCTAAGGATGAAGTCGCACTGCACTGGCACCACTAAGGAGATGGTTAATCGTTTTCTCTTTACAAATTGAACGATGAGCCGAAATACGAGGAGTACGATGAGGGACCCAGCATCGGGAGTTGAAGAGGGAGCAGGTTCAGGGGCCAACAATGGGAATATCCCTAATATAAGGACGATGTTTATTGTTTTCATGCGAGAGATACGTAGGGATGCTCAGGGAGCGGTTCCTAATGCTGTTAATGGTGGTGGTGCAGTAGTGCAGGCGCCTAGAGCCGAATTCACCAAGCTCAGCAAGGATTATACTAGTCTTGGTGGAAAGCCATTCCACGGAACGGAATCGGCTACGGAGGTTCAAGATTGGCTTGATAGTTATGAGCGCATCTTCGAGGACTTAGGGATCAATGATGTAATGAAGAGAAAGTTAGCATCGTGTCAACATCAAGGACGGGCTATGAATTGGTGGAATGCTATTAAACCGGCTACTCCCGAGGATTAAGTTATTTGGAATCAGTTTAAGACTCGCTTCAGTGACAAGTTTACACTAGCTGCTCAGAAATTAGAATTGTTTAGGAAATTTTTGGAACTCAAGCTGAATGGTAGGGCAGTCTCGGAATATATTGCTGAATTCGATACCTTATCGAAGTATGGATTATCTTTTATCGATATTGCCGAGAAGAAGAACGAGAAGTTCATAACTGGCTTAGATGAGTACTTGGGGGAAAGACTTATAAATCATATCGATGAGACTTTTGAATCTATTATGGGAAAGGCCTTGAGATCAGAGAGCCTTTACCGTAAGTCGAAGACCAGGGTTGTTATTGCATCTGCAGGGGAGCCAAAACCGCAGGCAAGTGGTTCAGGCAAGAAGAATTCCCAGAACAAGAGGAAGCAGAACCAGACCAAGGATGGTCAGAAAAAGAAGGATAAGAAATATATCGAGTGTTTTAGTTGCGGCAAGAAAGGCCACTATGCCAGAGATTGTCGAGCAAAGCCAATGGACAGGAAGTGCTTCAATTGCGGCCAAGTGGGACATCACAATGATAAATTTCCATAACCTCCTAAGGAGAAGCAGACCGTGAAAGCATATGCTATAAACCTTGCTCCTTCTTCGTCGAATGCCCCAATTGCGGCGGAGAAGGGAAAGGGTGTCTTATTCAAGGTATGCGTTCTATTTATGATGTTCCTGTTCGAGTATTGTTTGACACCGGAGCTTCCCATTCCTTCGAATCTAGTGACCTGGTAGATTGGTTGGAATTGGAACCCGAGATAGTCGATATACTTTTAGTTGTAATGAACCCGATCGGTGGTTCGACCAACCTTTGCATGATTTGTCGTAATTTGGTCTTATCGAGTCATGGATGTATGTTTGCTTTATTTTGGGCTTTACTAGGTTTGGCATTATTTTGGGAGTCGATTGGCTCCAAAGGTATGGGGTGGTGGTAGACTATTAGGGGTTTTTGGTGACCACTAGAGCGGATGATGGGCGGAGGGTGGTATTAGGTTACCTGCCTAGTGATGGGGTGATGGCTAGTTTTCTAAATTTCCTCAACATCCTGCATGATGAGTTATCAGAGGTGCCTATTGCTGGCGAGTATCCGGACATCTTCGGGGAAGTGAACAGACTTCCACCACACCGAGAGATCGAGTTTTGAATTGATTTAGTGAAAGATGCCAGACCTATAGTGACGCCACTTCGTCATATGGCGCCAAAGGAGCAGCGAGAGCTCGAGATGCAAGTGGGAGATCTTTTGAAGAAGGGATTTATCCGTAGAAGTGTTTCCGAGTGGGGAACACCAGTTGTATTTGCTACCAAGGCTGATGGTTCTCTTCGCTTATGTGTGGACTACCGCGAGTTGGACAAGGTAACTAGGAAGAATAAGTATCCTCTTCCATGGATAAATGATTTGTTTGATCAACTGAATGGAGCAAGAGTGTTCTCTCAGTTGGACCTCGCGATAAAATTTCATCAGCTTCAAGTAACAGCTGAGAGTATACCTAAAACGACATTTCAGATGCCATTTGGATTCTATGAGTGGTTGGTCATGCCATTCGGTTTGACCAATGCATCCGCATATTTTGTTGATCTTATGAATAGGGTTTTCAGGGATCAATTAAGTTAGTTTTGTGTTCGTGGTCGATATCTTGGTTTACTCGAGGACAGAGGAAGAACACAAGGAACATTTGAGGACAATGATGAAGGAGTTGAGGAAACATCAATTGAAAGCGAAAATTTCGAAGTGTCACTTCTGGAGGAAGGAAGTGAGATTCTTGGGCCATGTTGTTTCAGAGAATGGTATTTCCGTAGATCCTGCGAAGGTGGCTACGGTGCAAGATTGGTCTATGCCCAAGAATGCAATGGACGTGAGAAGTATCTTTGGATTAGCTGGATATTATCGTAAGTTTATCCAAGACTTCTCCAAGATAGGATGTTGTTAACTCAGTTGACCAAGAAGAATCAAGCCTTCATCTGGGACGAAAGGTGTGAGAAGGCATTTAAGGGTCTAGAGGAGAAGATGACGTGCGCACCAATGTTAGTTATTCCTAAGGGGAATGAAGAGATGATGGTATACACGTATGCCTGTGGTACCGGATCAGGTGTTATACCAATGCAAGGAGGTAAGGTTGTAGCTTATGCTAGTCGGCAACAAAAACCGCATGAGAAAAGATATCCTACTCATGATTTGAAATTGGCAACAATCATGTTCACATTAAAGATGTAGAGACATTATCTCTTGGTAGAAAGATTCGAGTTGTTTACCGATCATAAATAATTAAAGTATCTTTTCTGTCAAAAGGATTTAAATCTTCATTAACAGAGATAGTTAGAGTTCTTGGCTTCGTATGATTTCAATATCGCATATACGCCCGCAAAAGGCAATGCGGTAGCTGATGCAATGAGTAGGAGACATGCCAGTTTGGGGGCTATGTTTCTAGAATGGAAGCAACTAGAGTATATCGTGGGGTATGATTTCAGACCTAAGTGCAAATTATATCCATAGATGTTTGCAAATTTGACGATCATACCCACTTTGTTTTAATGGATCGATTCTAGTTAGAGGGACGATCCTAATTTGTTAGGAATCATCTCCAAGTTAGAGATGGGTATCGACGCTGTGGAGATGAACAAGTATGGGCTCGGTCGATAGGGACAACTTCGAAAGAATTGGAGACTAGTTGTACCCAACATTAATGGATTGAGAGATGAAGTGCTTAGGAAATGTCACCACTGGAGACTGATTATACATCTCGGTGGTAATAAAATGTATCGAGACATGAAGTAGACCAACTGTTGGGAAGGGATGAAGAGAGACGTTGGGAAGTTTATATCCAAGTGCATGAATTGCCAGTTAGTTAAAGCCGAGCAAAAGAAGCCTAGTGGTTTGTTACAACCATTAGAAATTCCTGAATGGAAATGGGAACAAGTCTCAATGGATTTCATTGATGGTTTACCAAGGACTAGATCGGTTCATGATGGTATTTGGGTGATTGTAGATCGGTTGACCAAAAGTGCAAGGTTTATACTGGTCAAGTCGAATAGGACGGCAACCAAGTTAGCGGAACTATATATGAAGTGGGTAGTGAAATTTGATGGAATACCTAAAGGTATTGTGAGTGACAGAGATCCATTATGTACCAGTGGGTATTGGAGGAGCTTACAAGAGGCTTTAGGGTTAAAATTATATCTCAGTACCGCGTACCATCCTCAAACTAACGGTCAAACAGAGAGGGTGAATCGTGTATTAGAGGATCTCCTAAGAGGCTGCATATTGGATTTAGTGGGTCATGGGATGACCATTTGCATCTGGTTGAGTTCGCATATAATAATTGTTATCAGTCCAGTATTGGTATGGCTCCGTTTGAAGCTTTGTACGGAAGACCATGCAACTCACCATCATGTTGGTTGGAAACCGGGGAGAAATTTGTGCTTGGGCCAGACGTAATAAGAGAAACTTCAGATAAGATCAAGGTTATTCAACAACAAATGAAGGCTACCGAAGATAGGCAGAAGAGTTATGATGATAAAAGGTGAAGTGATTTAAAATCTTCGTTGGCGAATTCGTATTCGTTAAGATTTCTCCGTCGAAGAATGTAATTCGATTTGGTAGGACAAGTAAACTGGCACCGAGATTTGTCGTTCCATTTCCAATTCTTGAACAAGTTGGGAATTTAGCATATAAAGTTGGATTACCTGACAAGATGGCGGGAGTGCACAACGTATTTCATGTTTCTCAGTTAAGGAAGTTCATGCATGATTCTAATATGACTATTTCACTAGATCAGCTGGATGATATCGAGGTAGAACTTGAGGTTGTTGGAAACCTCAAACTGATTCGTATTGTCGGGCATGATACGAACCAACTTCGGAGGAAGACGGTGAAACTAGTTAAGGCCTAGTGGGGTGAAAATGAGAATGACTGCACTTGGGAAACCGAGGAGAACATAAGGAAGTTATATCCAGAGCTTTTTACCGGGTATAATTTTAAATTGCGATATAGTTATTCCCTTGTTAGTAAACCGAATGTTAGGATAGGATTATTGTGTTATTATGTATGTTTGATTGTTTGTAAATGGCCGATAGACATGCGGGGCACCATTGTTTTCTTGGTGAAGGAATTTCAGGGGCGAAATTTCTTAAGGGAGGGGGTGGGGGAGGGTGTGTGTAACGGCCCGCATTCTACGTATCGGAGGATCGTAGAATATTTATTTCATTTTCATACAAAGCCATGCGGTCGTGTAACTTTAGGAAATGACTATTGGGGTCATTTCCCATATCCATAATTTTTTCCAAATTTTAAATGACCGTTTTGCCCTTGGCGAATCTTGCTTCGGCTATAACTTTTGATTGGTAAGGAGTTTTGACCTGAAACCACCTCCATTGGATTCGATGATGGTTTTCCATTCCGAAGAGTGGTCATATTAATCAAACGGACTTAGCGTTTGGGAGATTTGCTGAAATAAGATTTGAAGATGGAAAAACAGCCTAATTGGGCTTAATAGGGTGATTAGCAGCTAGACCCATAACCCTTTTCGGGATTAGGGTTATGGGAGGGCTGAAAGGAGTTGGAGAATCAGATCCTTACATTTTTCTAGCCTCCACAAACAGTCCTCTAACCCAAATCAAGTGGATTAGCATCAAAATCGAGGTAGAGCTGTTGCACTACATAGGAATCCGAGCCAAATCAGTTAGAGTTTCAGATCTATCATTTATTTGTGACTAAGGTGAGTGATTTGCATGTTTATTCACTAATTATGGCTAATTTGGGATGATTAGTGATAATTAGTGAAATTATAATTTAGAAAAATATGGAAAAATATGCATAAATTCTAGAATCACATTTTATGTCATTGATATGAATTTGGGTTAATTTTGGATTAAGTTTGCTAATCCTAGAATTTAGGGGATTAAGGGGAAAATCAGGGATTTGGGTATGTTGATCTAAAATAACCTACGTGATTGATGTTTTGATCTCTTTGATTGAACCTATATGTTGTTACTATTGTTTGACATGATCTATGATTGCATAGGAAAGTTAGAATGGTTGAAAATGCCGTCGAGAGGCGAAAATCGCTTTCGGGAAAGTGGTGTAGGTTTTTGGGTCGCACGATGGACCTCAAGAGGCATGCACGACCGACCGGTCCAGGTGAGTTTGAGCTAGCGAGCCTGGGAAGAAGGTTGAGCGAGCCTTGTGGGATATGTTCGAGTGACCGACCCTGTGAAAGATGTACGAATAGAACCGACCCTATGAAGAAAGTTCGAGCGATCAATTTCGATGAAGGGAGTTCAGGTGAATGACCGACCTAGTGGAGCATCCATGAACAACTAAGCCTGGAGGGGGAGCTCGAGCGAGCGAGCCAAACTCGAGCGACTGATCCCTATGAAATAGCATGTGAGCGACCGAGCCTGGAGAGGGGAATTCGAGCGACCGAGCCCGAGGTATGGACGAGCAATTAGCACCTTTGTACAAGCGACGATGACTGTGAACTCTTCTGAAGATCAATCCTAATTCGACTAAACCCAAAGATACAAAGGAAGTCCAGAAGAGAAGTTAGGGCTCGGGATCCAATTGGGAACTAACGAGTTAACTTCTAGAGTTGGGCTTTCCTGTGGGACGTGCGCAAAGGGGTTGTCAAAATCTATGACTTTGGTTCATCATTGAGGGAGGGGTCATTGACTACGTACCAGTGCGGTGGGGTCAGAATTTGTATGGAGTTGAACTCCATCAGGGTCCCAAAGAGAAAAGTGGTTGTAGTGATAGTTTACGGAGTTGGACTCCGTCATGGACCCAATGGTTCCGGTGATCAAAGCGGAGGATAATGTATACTTTACGCATTGAGTGAGACAAGTGAGGATGATTACTATGCTTGATGTTTGCTATCACCATACACGCACACTCCCATTTTTACACTATATGCTAGTGTTACCTTAGGGTACTGTACATCTTGTTGTGCTAGCTCTTTGGTTGCAGGTCCAGGTTCAGGTAACGACTTATTTAAACCTATTATTGCTATCACTCATACCAGACTTTCGTCTGAACAAGAATTTTATGTCTCTTCTAATTACTCCGGGTGCTCCTGAACGAGCAGACTAGAGGCTGGTTAGGTGGTTATGCACGAGTAGCTATCTGGAGACGAGCCGGAGGCTTCCACATACTATATATATTCTCCTTGTGTTGTTGCTGGTCACTACTTTGGGCGTTAGTAGTGTACCTCTTTTATTTCCTTTTTAGAGACAGTATTTTAAAGTTGTAATAATGGTTTGGATCATAAGCTGTATTTAGGATTCTACTACTCTGACGAATATGGTTTAGTTTTCTGCTTATGCACTATCTCGCCTGTTTTATATCCAGTTATGTTATTATTATATTTTATTCCATGCGCTGTGAGATATACTACAGGTTCTTGATAATTCATAGTTTTAAACCCTTTCTTTTGACGATCGTCCCGTGCCAGTCGGGCTTTGGCACAACGCATTTCAAGGAAAATGTCTGATGGTGCGGGGCAGGCCAACACAACACCTAATGGATTTACGGTTATGATCACACATTACTATAAAACAAGTCATTTGCTTCAGATGTTTACCCCTTGTTGCTTCTGTTCAACAACCGAAGCAAATGCAGACGACGCAATAGACCAAAATATGTTGCTTCGGTTGTTTAGCCGAAGTAAAAATTCATTTTTTGCTTCAATTGTTTTGATAATGGAAACAACAAAGTGTACCATTAGAATAAGGACCCAAACTTCCCCGTGAAGAAACCCCGGATTGACTTTGAGAACACGACAAATCAGAACACAAACAGAAGAACATTTCATTGCTTATTACAACAATTTCATCAGAATACAAGAATATACAGAGTATGAATAAATATTACACATTTAATAAATATCAGAGATTTACAAGTTACAATGCAGCAAAAAATAATACAAAATACAACTGGAAAGAATATACGGATACAGAGCTTTCCAAATATCATTCCAGCTGTAAACCAGGATCCTATGAATATAAATCTGCAAAACCAAAACTACTAGCTGCTCGTATGGAAAATAGGGGCACCCAGAGTTTAGGTTGAAACAATAAACTCTAGGTCAGTCATGTTACTGGTGTGAGAACTAAAACAGTTATTAATTTGATTTTAAAGTTAGGTAAATCAAGGGACCACGCCGTATAAACGGAATGGGTTTACCCCCAAGAAAACCAGTGCATAAAAACAACAACACAATGCTAAATAAAGAAAAATGAAGCTATTATAAGACTCAGGTCTCATCACACAATGCAACGCAAGCCGGAGGATAGAGTTTTTACCTTATAATAGCCAAAAATGCTTGGTACATGAAATTTCATATTTTACTATAACTATAAGTGTATAGTGTCAAAACAAATTCAAATATAAATGTATCAATCATAGACGACATGAGTGCCCCATCCCACTATGTCGCCATACTAGGCTCTACAATCAAAACCACAAAGTCACGTATTGGAAGTCAGATTTCCATCATGAACCAAGGCAAGGCGCAATCCTACCATTTTGAGACAATCTAGCCCATGTCTCAGGACTCAGCCGCAACTGTACCTAGGCAACATGCAGGGCCGGTCCACACTAAGTGCAATGGTGAATTAATAATTCCTGAGCATGCGTTCCCGTGCCCTATGGGGAGTAAATGAGCCAAGTGACTCCATTGGCTCCCGCAGTAGCCGATCAATCTGAGGCGCCTCGCTATCCATCAAGTAATAAGCAACATATGCAACATCCACATGAGTAAAATGTCAGGGCTTATAAAACCGTGGCACCACTCCTATCTAGAAGGAAACGCAATGCCCTCCCTGCCGTCCTCTCCCGTTTCTAGTTCATACTGGGGTGTGAGGCCCACGAATTAACGCTACATAAAGCTATGCTATATTAAAGCCGTGCTTTGATCATCACCTACAAGACTTTGCTTTTCAACAGAAGCCTTGATCATTTGCATCTCAGCATGCCACACAGGCAATTCATGCCATGCGACTGATGTCTATCGATATATAACCTATGAGCTCGTACGTCCCAGAGAAGGGCGTTAAGAAGGAGAATAAATTCTCTGCTGCCAAACAGATATATATTTAATAGAGATCGATCAACACAGAATAAAATCCAAGTTCAGACACACAATCCATTTACAAGTCCGTTCTGGGTCTGAACGAAATCGGAGGCACCTAATTCCTTGTCCCGTATGTCCAATACAGGAGAGAGGCCCTCGCATATCCATCGATCTCCAAGTACGTTTGGACGATCACCACTTATTACCTCGTCTTGGGTGTACAGCCTAATCAAGACATCGGTAATCATCCAAACGATGTGAAGACCTTCGGTCTTCAACCACTGTCTTCATCTTCGACCAATCGTTGAATCAGTTATTCAGAATGGGACAAACCCGGTCTTTCTAAATAACTGGCGTATATGAAAAACAAGTGCTATAGAAACACAACATACGCCTCATTCCAATTTAGAATATTTATTTATTCAAATATTCTTATACTTTGGGAAAGGTTCCTATTAACTTTATCATAGATAAATTCTTTAAATTTATTCTTTAATCTTCCTTTGGATATTAATTCAAACCAAATTATGGTTTATACAAACTAGTCGGGATTAGCGCTCCTTACCGAAATAATCATTTGTTTAATTTCCCAATCCCAACCTATTCATCCCATGAAGAAAAACCGGTAATACTTCATATCTAACACCACGGTGTTATCGGTAAATTAAGTTACCATTTCACGTTCAAATCTAATTAAAGATTTAACTATTGCCTGGAGTAAAACAGGCGGTACTCCATTCCCGATCATTTCTTGAATTTGATAATTTTAATTATCAAATTCACCTATCAATCTATTTAAAGATTCATTAAAACTCTAATTCAGTTTTAATTTCTAAAAATCATTACTTAATGATAATTCAAAGTTAAGAAATAAATCTTATCTTTAACTGGGTTAAAGAACTAATGTAATTTAAAACACCGCTCACGATAAACCCATAATCACATTTCATTAACAATGGAATCTTCACGGAAAACAGATCAATATATATAATCGATATGAACTTCCATATCCAACCGATACTATAAATGGAATAAAGGCTAAGCATATTAAATTCCATATATAGTAACAGTCTTCCTCCACAGAAGTCCACTTCGATTATTACCAAATCGAATTCCATTCCATTCCAATTTATTTTGTTAAATTGGAAAACTTCACTTTGGAAAATTTCCTTTAAATCTTAATAAAAGAATTATAAATTCCAAATCACATTTCACTGTAAATCGGATTAAAGAACGAATGTCATTAAAAACACAGTTCACGATAAACCCAATTCACATTCCATTTTATTCCAATTATTAAATATAATTGGAAACTCTAACAATCTTAATTAAAAGATTTATTCTCTTCACATGGGGTTCAGGAACAGTGTTACTGAAGACACCGTTCACGACAAACCCAAAATCCCATTTGATATTAAATACAAGGCTCTGAATAGAAAATATATCGGCTTATATTCAAAATCAAATACTACAATCAACTGGAAATAACGATATAAATATATCTTTCAAATTTCCATAACAATATATGTATAATCACGAAATCCAACTTCGAAATATTCTGAAGACAATTTCGATTCAAATCCATTCCAATTTATATATATTGAAAATTCTGGTTATTTTTAAAAGCATTTCAAATCCAATTTATTTATTTAGAAATAATTGGTTTATAGCTCTAGTTCATAACTAGTTCGTTTCGATAAAATTTGTTTTTATCTTTTCAAATATGGAATTTTTCATCCCAATTCTTTCCTAATCATTTCTTATGATTTTACACTAATTATTGATATTTTTAATAATTTTATCAAGGCCCGTACAATTGATTTCCATAAACGGCCATCGAACTGCACTTATAACGACCTTTTCCAAATTTGACTTGGACATAATTCCAAATCCAACCGTTAGATTTCAAATCTCTAATATTCGTTAGAAAGCTCTTTTCGATACGAACCCAACGGTTCCGGTTTTAGGAGAATCCGACGGTAGGATCTCCTGTAACGTCCATTCGAAGTCAATGGTCGAAATTCGCGAACTGCCGCAGCTCGGCGCGTTCTATTCAGTCCATTATATTATATATATATAATACATATTTCGTCGATTTTCATTTAAAACGTATTTTATAAATCGTTTAAATTCATTTTCAAAACGATTTCAACTTCATATTCAATTTCAAATCAAAATTGAATATTCCATATCATCGATATATAAATGATAATATTTTCAAAACATTAGATTCTGAAATCAATTCCTTTTCGATATTCATTATAAAAATGAATAAAATCGATATAAATATCATTCACGTCAAAATGGCGTTAACCTAATCAACGCCGCTTTACATATTTATATAGATTATGTCTATCCCAAATCAGACATCAAAATCATATTTTGATCCATTACTGAATATTATTTTAAAATATTCGTTATTTTAAAATATTCATTCTTTCTGAACTGGAATCAGACACAACCAATTACCATATAATTTGATTATATGGATTTCATACAACACATGTACACAACAACAATCAAACGCATTCAACCATCATCTAGAGTGCATTCTACACTGCCTAAGCGTTAAATACAAATATTCAACGCTTACACATCTTGTTAACCAATCGATCGACATACAGCTAATTATTAGGACTAGTGTATGTCATATATCATCCCAATACCCGTGTGGGGTTTCAATCAGTCAAACATAGATTTATTTGTGCAGTTGGTCGATGTGCAAAATTTATCGTCCCAATCAATATCAATCAAATGTGTGTACATAAACAAATCGTCCGATTTGTTTATGAATATTTATTTTGTTCATATACAAATTAAAAATTATATTTTTAACTATAGAATATTTATTTCAACAACTGAATATTTTTAATTTTCATTACACATTAAAATTGATATTTTGATGATTATATATTTTATTCAACACCTGAATAATTTATTTCGCATCACAATCACTCAAACAAACAAATCAACCAAACCAAACAATCAAACAAGTCCTCCATGGTCTGTGGACGATGGGGAGTTGTTCAAATATGAAGTTATAAAATAAATAACTATAAAAGAAATTATAGTGAGGATTTATCACCTTGGTTCCTTTATTTTCTGAATTTCTGAACTGATCAGATTTGGATTTGTTTCCAGTCAACTCCATCACAATCTGTTTCACGCGGTCTAGATATTAAAAATCATATTTTTAACACGATATTTACATCATAAAAATCTAATTTTTAACACGATGTGGATATTATAAAGATCACATTTTTGAAGATGCTATGTTATTATATATTTTACAAAAATAAGGCTATATATTTTATATTTTAAAACAATGCCAATTTTATATTTTATAAAACAATGTCAATTTATATTTTATAAAACAATGTCAATTTTATTTACAAAAACAATTTGCTAATTTTACTCGTGTAATACATACATACATACATACATATATATATATATATATATATATATATTTAAAACTTCATATTTTTAAAACAATAAAATATATATAATTTCAGATTTTCATTAAAGCTAACTCATTTCAAAAATTACATTTCTAAACAAATGCTATTTATTTAAAAACAATGCCTATATATTTAAAATTTAAAAACAATACAATTCTTATAAAAAAAACTGCATTTTTATAACCTAGTTATGTGAATAAAAATCACCTTCCACGTTAGTTTTTCCCTCCCCGCAATACCATCTTTGACAGTGCCTGAAACCCTCGAACCCGTCGTTGCCAGAAAAGATCCACCCTTGCACGCTCGTCGAAGCCTCCGACCGCGATCCAACAGTGCCACCTTGAAGGCCTCCACCCGCGCTTCCATTGCTCAGAGTTTTGGTGAACTCGAATTAGCCAAGTCCCCTGAAATCGAGCACAAACCCGCGACATTCCTAGCCGGAATTCCTCCTCCACGTCATCCCGAATTCGATCACCACCAGTCACCATGTAGATCTCTGAACGATGAAGATGGTTGCTTTTATAAGTTTGGAGAAATTTTAAACGGATCGAAGTAATTTGGCATGAGAAATCTCAAGTGATTTAATCCGTCGCTTTTACTTGGAGGCAGGCAGAAGACAGTTCGACCGAGTTTGACTTAGGGTTTGGGTTTCTAGACTTTGCCCCCACCCTCTTTATAGAAATTATTTTATATTTTTAAATTCCAAAAATAGTTGTATATCAATCCAAGCTCCAAACGAATCCAAACGACTATCGTCCCTAACTAATTACCCCCATTCCGAACACAATGGGATACTTATCATGAGCTAGTTCGGCTATTACGATCAGTTTTCATTAAAATTAAATTATAAATCAATGTATATTGAATATAAATGTACATTTCAATTTACCGAGGCCACATACCGATGCCAAAAATTCTAGAAAAATTATTTCTAACTTTATATTGACGATACGGTCCTAACAAAACTAATTTCCTCAAATTTAAAGACCATTTGAAAAACGGCCATCTTCTGGTCGATCCAAATTGACTGAAACTGTCAAAACACGTTTAACTTTGCCACGCTCACATATTGATTCAGAAAATTATGAAAATTGGAATATAATAATAAATTGACATCCCGGATCCGACAAAAGTGGTTTCATCGAAAAAGGAGGTCATTTGCAAAATGGCTATTTTTTAAGGGCTATTTTTCCATAGCGACTATTCTGAATTTTCAACTGGACATAACTTTTTATTCCCGCTATGAAATTTCAAATTTTCAGATTCGTTGGAAAGATATTTTCAAATAGATTCTAATATTTTTCGTTTCACTAAAATCCGGTTTATTTTGAATCTTGTACATTCATTTGAAATTTGAAATCGAATTTTCAAACTAACGCGCCATTTTCAATTCCTTATATAATTAAAATAAATATTTATATTATAAGGACGATTCAAATAAATATATACGTTTTAATTCTATTCAAAATTAAATTTATCGTCGTTATTATTTAAAATAAATCATTTTAAATATCCAAAATTCATTAAAATCGCCAAAACAAAAATTTAAAATTGGTTCGGATTTTCCAGGTTGTTACAATCTCCCCCACTTAAAATCTTTTCGTCCTCGAAAAGGAACGGAGCTGAAAGTGGTTTTACAAACCAACTCAACTTTCAGTTTGGCTTTCATTCTTCAACTTTTCAGTTTCTAAGAATTTTCCAATTCTTCGAAAATTTGGCTAACACCCTAAATTTTCGAAAAATTTCGCCATAACCTCCTTTGTACGGGAGCACAGGGAAAATCCTCAAACCGCCACACAGGCCCGCTCATCTCAAAAAGAAAAAGAAAAAGCCAATCGGCTCATAAAATCATCCAAACCTAATAAATTAGTATGTACCTATTTGCCGGGCGTACAATTTTTATTCCTCTTCTCTAGCCTCCTGCTATGACCTTTCACACATGTATATATGTACATGCATGCAATTCTCAAACAATTTTGAGTTCAGTTCAACATTTAATACAATTTAGCTAAATTTAACTTACATTCACATAATGGTTTAAATGAATAATCACACAACACGACCATCAATTAATTAGTGAATTAACGTTTCAAATTCATAGTTTTGATACATATACAGAAAATCATGTTTTTGATGCCAAGTCACAACAAATAAGCACTATCTAGTTTTGGTTCTCACACCGGTCTATGGACATATATGAACATCCCACTTTCGAAACTCGAACACAAATACTGATGATACTATAGTAATCATCAGGATCATCTCTGGGCGACTAGAGTGTGATTCTATATCTATCGAATATATTTGAGGCTTCAAATACACGTGGATCAGACGTATATTAAAATTTATATATACTTGATTGTCTAAATTCAATATAAAATAAACATTCAAATACGAATAATTGAATTTTATTTTTCAAAAAAAAATTTGTTTTCATTTTTATTTTCAAACAACACTCTTCAGACTCATTCAAGGATACTACCGATCCCATCTCTAAAGAGTCATTCCCATTGGATATTACTAATCCAATCCTTGATGAATTCTTTCGTTCGGTTCTAACGTGTCTTGTTCTCGAGCTCTGTAAACCAAAGCTCTGATACCAACTATAATGACCCGAACTTCCCCGTGAAGGAAAGCCCAGATTGAATTTGAGAACACGAAATTCAGAATACAAACAGAAGAACATTTCATTGCTTATTACAACAATTTCATCAGAATGCAAGAATATATAGAGTATGAATAAATATTACACATTCACTAAATATTAGAGATTTACAAGTTACAATGCAGCGGAAAATAATACAAAATACAACTGAAAAGAATATACGAATACAGAGCTTTTTGAATATCATTCCAGCTGTAAACCAGGATCCTGTGAATATAAATCTGCAAAACCAAAACTACTAGCTGCCCATGTGAAAAATAGGGGCACCCATAGTTTAGGTTAAAACAATAAACTCTAGGTCAGTCATGTAACTGGTGTGAGAACATAAACAATTATTAATTTGATTTTAATGTTAGGTAAATCAAGGGACCACGCCGTATAACACGGAACGGGTTTACCCCCAAGAAAACCAGTGCATAAAAACAATAACGCAATGCTAAATAAAGAACAATGAAGCTATTATAAGACTCAGGTCCCATCACACAGTGCAACACAAGCCGGAGGATAGATTTTTTACCTTATAATAGCCAAAAATGCTTGGTATGCGAAATTTCATATTTTACTATTACTATAAGTGTATAGTGTCAAAACAATTTCAAATATAAATGTATCAATCATAGACGGCATGAGTGCCCCATCCCACTATGTCGCCATACTAGGCTCTACAATCAAAACCGCAAAGTCACGTACTGGAAGTCAGATTTCCATCATGAACCAAGGCAAGGCGCAATCCTACCGTTTCGAGACAATATAGCCTATGCTTCAGGAATCAGCCACAACTGTACCTATGCAACATGCAGGGCCGGTCAACACTAAGTGCAATGGTGAATTAATAATTCCTAAGCATGCATTTCCCCGCCCTATGGGCGTAAATGAGCCACATGACTACATCGGCTCCTGCCGTAGTCGATCAATCTAAGGCGCCTCGCCATCCATCAAGTAATAAGCAACATATGCAACATCCACATGAGTAAAATGTCAGGGCTTGTAAAACGCTGACACCACTCCTATCTAGAAGGAAACGTAATGCCCTCCCTGCCGTCCTCTCCCGTTTCTGGTTCATACCGGGGTGTGAGGCTCATGAATTAACGCTACACAAAGCTATGCTATATTAAAGTCGTGCTTTGATCATCAACAACAAGAATTTGCTTTTCAATAGAAGCCTTGATCATTTGCATCTCAACATGCCACATAGGCAATTCACGCCATGCGACTGATGTCTATCGATATATAACCTCTGAGCTCGTACATCCAGAGAAGGGCATTAAGCAGGAGAATAAATTCTCTGCCGCCAAGCAGATATATATTTAACAGAAATCGATCAACATAGAATAAAATCCAATGTCAGACACACGGTCCATTTGCAAGTCCGTTTAGGATCTGAACGAAACCAAAGGTACCTTATTCCTCGTCCCGTATGTCCAATACTGGAGAGAGGCCCTCGCATTTCCGTTGATCTCCAAGTACGTCTAGATGATCACCACTTATTACCTAGTCTTGGGTGTACAGCCCAATCAAGACATCAGTAATCATCCAAATGATGTGAAGACCTCTGGTCTTCAACCACCATCTTCATCTTCGACCAATCGTCGAATCAGTTATTCAGAATGCGATAAACCCGGTCTTTCTGAATAACTCGCATATATGAAAAACAAGTGCTATAAAAACACAATATACGCCTCATTCCAATTCAGAATATTCCTTTATTCAAATATTCTTATACTTTGGGAAAGGTTCCCATTAAGTTTATCAAAGATAAATTCTTTAAATTTATTCTTTAATCATCCTTCGGATATTAATTCAAACCAAATTATGGTTTATCCAAACTAGTCGGGATTAGCGCTCCTTACCGATGTAATCATTTGTTTAATTTCCTAATCCCAACCTATTCATCCCATGAAGAAAAACTGGTAATACTTCATATCTAACACTACGGTGTTATCGGTAAATTAAGTTACCATTTCACGTTCAAATCTAATTAAAGATTTAACTATCGCTTGGAGTAAAAATGGTGGTACTCCATTCTCGATCATTTCTTGAATTTGATAATTTTAGCTATCAAATTCACCTTTCAATCTATTTAAAAATTCATTAAAAATCTGATTCAGTTTTAATTTCTAAAAATCATTACTTAATGATTATTTGAAGTTAAGAAATAAATCTTATCCTTAACTGGGTTAAAGAACTAATGTCATTTAAAACATCGCTCACGATAAACCCATAATCACATTCCATTAACAATGGAATCTTCACGGAAAACAGATCAATATATATAATCGATATGAATTTCCATATCCAACCGATACTATAAATGGAATAATGGCTAAGCCCCTTAAATTACATATATAGTAACAGTCTTCCTCCACAGAAGTCCACTTCGATTATTACCAAATCGAATTCCATTCCATTCCAATTTATTTTGTTAAATTGGAAAACTTCACTTTGGAAAATTTCCTTTAAATCTTAACAAAAGATTTATAAATTCCAAATCACATTTCACTGTAAATCGGGTTAAAGAACGAATGTCATTAAAAACACAGTTCACGATAAACCCAATTCACATTCCATTTTATTCCAATTATTAAATATAATTGGAAACTCTAACAATCTTAATTAAATGATTTATTCTCTTCGCAAGAGGTTCAAGAACAGTGTTACTGAAGACAACGTTCGACAAACCCAAAATCCCATTTGATATTAAATACAAGGCTCTGAATAGAAAATATGTCAGCTTATATTCAATATCAAATACTACAACCAACAAATATCGTATTGGAAATAACGATGTAAATATATCTTTCAAATTTCCATAACAATGTCTGTATAATCACGAAATCCAACATCGAAATATTCCGAAGACAATTTTGATTCAAATCCATTCCAATATATATATATATATATATATATATATATATTGGAAGTTCTGGTTATTTTTAAAAGCATTTCAAATCCAATTTAATTATTTAGAAATAATTGGTTTGTAACTCTAGTTCATAACTAGTTCGTTTTGATAAAAATCTATTTTTATCTTTTCAAATATGGAATTTTTCATCCCAATTCTTTCCTAATCATTTCTTATGATTTTAAACTAATTATTGATATTTTTAATAATTTTATCAAGGCCCGTACAGTCGATTTCCATAAATGGCCATCGAACTGCACTTACAACGACCTTTTCCAAATTTGATTTGGACATAATTCCAAATCCAACCGTTATATTTCAAATCTCTAATATTCGTTAGAAAGCTCTTTACGATACGAACCCAACGGTTCTGGGTTTAGGAGAATCCGATGGTCGGATCTCCCGTAACGTTCATTCGAAGTCAATGGTCGAAATTCGCGAAACTACCGCAGCTCGGCGTGCTCTATTCAGGCCATTATATTATATATATAATATATATTTCATCGATTTTTAGTTAAAATGTATTTTATAAATCGTTTTAAATTCGTTTTCAAAACGATTTCAACTTCATATTCAATTTCAAATCAAAATTGATTATTCTATATCATCGATATATAAATGATAATATTTTCAAAACATTAGATTTTTAAATCAATTCCTTTTCGATATTCATTATAAAAATGAATAAAATCGATATAAATATCGTTCACGTAAAAATGGCATTAATCTAATCAACGCGGCTTTATATATTTATATATATTCGTGTACATCCCAAATCGGACATCAAAATCATATTTTGATCCATTACTGAATATTATTTTAAAATATTCATTCTTTCTGAACTGGAATCAGACACAGCCAATTACCATATAATTTGATTATATGGATTTCATACAACACATGTACACAACAACAATCAAACGCATTCAACCATCATCCAGAGTGCATTCTACACTGCCTAAGCGTTAAATACAAATATTCAACGCTTACACAGCTTGTCAACCAATCGATCGACATACAGCTAATTATTGGGACTAGTGTATGTCATATATCATCCCAATACCCGTGTGGGGTTTCAATCAATCAAACACAGATTTTATTTGTGCAGTTGGCCGATGTGTAAAATTTATCGTCCCAATCAATATCAATCAAATGTGTGTACATAAACAAATCGTCCGATTTGTTTAGGAATATTTATATTATTCATATACAAGTTAAAAATTATATTTTTAACTATAGAATATTTATTTCAACAACTGAATATTTTTAATTTCCATTACACATTAAAAATGATATTTTTAATGATTATATATTTTATTCAACACCTTAATAATTTATTTCGCATAACAATCAATCAAACAGACAAATCAACCAAACCAAACAATCAAACAAGTCGTCCATAATCTGTAGACGACGGGGAGCAGTTCAAATATGCAGTTATAAAATAAATAACTGTAAAAGAAATTATAGTGAGGAGTTCTCACCTTGGTTCTTTTATTTTCTAAATTTCTGAACTGATCAGATTTGGATTTGTTTCCAGTCAACACGATCGCAATCTGTTTCACACGGTCTAGATACTAAAAATCATATTTTTAATACGATATTTACATCATAAAAATCTATTTTTTAACACGATGTTGATATTATAAAGATCACATTTTTAAAGATGCTATGTTGTTATATATTTTATAAAAACAAGGCTATATATTTTATATTTTAAAACAATGCCAATTTTATATTTTATAAATCAATGTCAATTTATATTTTATAAAACAATGTCAATTTTATTTATAAAAACAATTTGCTAATTTTACTCGTGTTATATATATTAAAAATTTCATATTTTTAAAACAATAATATACATATATATATAATTTCAGATTTTCATTAAAGCTAACTCATTTCAAAAATTACATTTCTAAACAAATGCTATTTATTTAAAAACAATGCTTATATATTTAAATTTTAAAAACAATACAATTCTTATAAAAAAAACTGCATTTTTATAACCTAGTTATGTGAATAAAAATCACCTTCCAAGTTAGTTTTTCCCTCCCCGCAATTCCGTCTTCGACTTTGCCTGGAAACCCTCGAACCCGTCATCGCCAGAAAAGATCCACCCTCGCACGCTCGTCGAAGCCTTCGACCGCGATCCACCAGTGCCGCCTTGAAGGCCTCCACCCGCACTTCCATTGATCAGAGTTCCGGTGAACTCGAATTGGCCAAGGCCCTTGAAATCGAGCACAAACCCACGGCATTCCTAGCCAGAATTCCTCCTCCATGTCATCCCAAATTCGATCACCGCCAGTCACCATGTAGATCTCTGAACAATGAAGACGGTTGCCTTTATAAGTTTGGATAAATTTTAAACGGATCGATATAATTTGGCATGAGAAATCTCGAGTGATTTCATCCGTCGCTTTTACTTAAAGGCGGGCAGAAGACTGTTTGACTGAATTTGACTTAGGGTTAGGGTTTCTAGAGTTTCCCCCTACCTTTATAGAAATTATTTTATATTTTTAAATTCCAAAAATAGTTGTATATCAATCCAAACTCCAAACGAATCCCAACGACTGTCGTCCCTAGATAATTACCCCCATTCCGAACACAATGGGATACGTATCGTGAGCTAGTTCGGCTATTACGATCAGTTTTCATTAAAATTAAATTATAAATCAGTATATATTGAATATAAACGTACATTTCAATTTATCGGGGCCACATACTGACCCCGAAAATTCTAAAAAATATATTTCTAGCTTCTATTGACGATACGGTCCTAACAAAACTAATTTCATCAAATTTGAAGACCGTTTGAAAAACGACCATTTTCTGGTCGATCGAAATTGACTGAAATTGTCAAAACACGTTTAACTTCGCCACGCTCACATATTGATTCAGAAAATTATGAAAATTGGAATCTAGTAATAACTTAACATCCCGAATCCAACAAAAGTCGTTTTGTCGAAAAGGAGATCGTTTGCAAAATGGCTATTTTTAAGGGCTATTTTTCCATAGTGACTATTCTGAATTTTCAACTGGACATAACTTTTTATTCCCGCTACGAAATTTCAATTTTTCGGATTCGTTGGAAAGATATTTTCAAATAAATTCTAATATTTTTGGTTTCACTAAAATCCGGTTTATTTTGAATCCTGTCCATTCATTTGAAATTTGAAATTTGAAATCGAATTTTCAAACTACCACGCCATATTCAATTCCTTTTATAATTAAAATAAATATTTATATTCTAACGATGATTCAAATAAATATGTACATTCTAATTCTATTCAAAATTAAATTTCTCATCGTTATTATTTAAAATAAATCATTTTAAATATTCAAAATTCATTAAAATCACCAAAACAAAAATTTAAAATTGGTTCGGATTTTCCGGGTTGTCACAATTAGTTAAAAAGTTAGCTCCACCAGTTGCTTCTGTTGTGGTTACAATCGGAGCAAAAAACTCCAAACACTAAAAAAGCCCATTGCAAATCACTACAATTCTCTAATACACAGCAATATGAATATATTTTGAAACAAATAGTTATCATTTACAATTACATAATCAAACCACATAACAATGTAAATTGGGTTCATTAAAACATAAGTAAAATTCATTGATACTATCAATGATCCATACATATAAAAACAACATCATAACAAAAAATAATATAATTCATTGACAATGCTAATAATCTGACCTTAATACAACAAAATTGGACATCTAATAAGATTGATGTTGTACAAAAAAAGTAAACTATTTTAAAAACGTTAGTGAACTTGCAAAAACAAACCAAGCTCCTACAATACCACAGCGCTCGAACTCCAATCTGCTTTAGAAAATCCCTGAAAAGGCAAACAGTTGTAAACTTTCAGTTCAGGATACAAGAGACAAGAAGAGACAGATTACCCCAATATTAATAAAAATAACATTATGTTGTACCATTATAAATAATATTAACAAACACTCTCAATATAGTTTAGGACACAGTCATAAACCATCATGTGATGACATTATGATTTTCTCTATGCTAAAAAATAATGTTGGAAGATTGACTAAAATTAATAAAAATGAAAAATAAAAATAGCTGAATTATGGAAATAAAAATATGAAATAAAAAACGTCAGATGACGTCCAAGGAACATACATATCACATTTGATGCATACTGTCTAGTGCATCCAACTTGTCTCACAATATTTTTTTTATAGAAGTTAAAATTAGTGCATGACGTTGAGACCATTTGGTTCCTATAGTTGTTTTCCCTCTAATGATACAATATTCAGTAGTTTGACATTTTCCATTAAATAGTGGCATGCAACAGAACCTGCCAATAACAGCAAAAAAAATCGATGTCGGATGGCTAAAAAATATTACAGAAGAACAAATAATGTTTTTAATTTCCACTATCATTAATGCAGTCTTACAATTAATAATCAATGATTAAAATAGTTATAGGGCTCCTCATTCACAGAAGAAGAACAAATAATTTTTTTTAACTGCCATTATAATTAGTGCAATCTTACAATTATTAATCAATGGTCAAAACAGTTTTAGGACTCCTTATTCACTCAAACAACTATAGGTCGGATCCATTGTCTTTCAATTTGTGTTGTCCATCACTATCATGTGAGAGGGAAATATATCACATATCTCAAACTAATAGTCACTGCTGCCAATCAAAATGCGACAAACAATTATTCTCGACATCAGTTCCAAACCGTTGACAGTAAAACTTCACTAATGCAAACAATTTTAAGCATAATGACCTTTACTCAATACCAAAACTGAACAGAATATTGTCCAATATGATGGATTATAATAATTTGATAGTGGGCCTTCCCTATCAAAATTATATAATTAGGTACATTAAATTTGCATGGCTTTGTTGTAGCATTACCATTTCATATGAATTATCACAACAAGACAATGAATAAATGTAACGACCCGCAGTCCACGCATCGAAGGATCGTAGAATATTTATTTCTTTCACATGCGAAGTCGTATGGTCATGTAACTTTGGGAGACGACTATTGGGGTCATTTCTCATGTTCATGATTTTTGCCGGTTTTTAAATGACCGTTTTGCCCCAAGCTGATCTTGTTTCGACCATAACTTTTAATTGAAAATGATTTTTGACCTGAAACCACTTCCATTAGATCCGTATGATGGTTTACCTTTCCGTAGAGTGGTCACATTAGCCAAACGGACTCACCATCTGGGAGATATGACTGAAACAAGTTTCAGATGGTGAAAAACAGCTTAATTGGGCTTAACCAGGTGATTAACAGATAGGCCCAAAGGAGAATTTCGGGATTTGGGGTATTTAAGGGCTGTTAGGGTTTAGAGAACACCCTTTTTCTCACTTTCACAGCCGCCACTTTCATTCTTGGAACCCTAGTAATGGCCTCCAACATATAAAACACCCCAAATCACCTCCTAATCGCTAATTAAGCCAAATCTACATCAAATCAAAGAGGGTTAGCACAAGAATCGAGGTAGAACTGCTGTATAGCCTTGGGGACAACGCCATAATAGAGATTTATTTCAGATCTAAAGTTAATCTGTGGACAAGGTGAGTGATTTGCATAGTTCCTCACTAATTATGGTTAATTAAGAGTAATAAGTGAGAATTAGCGAATTTATACATGTTAAAAATCTAGAAAAATATTTATAAAATTCGAAATGATGTTTTAAGCCTCTGTCAGAAAGTTTGGATAATTTGGTTAAGTTTTGCTAATCATATCATTAGTTATGCCTAAACATGATTGAGGGAAAATATGGATTTTTTGCTATGTTTGATCCATTTTAACCTATCAAATTGTTGTTTTGATGTTTGTGGTTGATTATACATGTTGCTATGACAATATGGTGTGCTTTGTGATTGATTATAACTGTTAAATTGCTCGAAAACGCCATCGTATGGCGTAAAACAGTCGCTGGAAAGGTTGTAGGAAATGTGTAGAGTTTCGGATCGGATTATAGGGCTCGGATCAGATCGGTGGATCGGGCAAGGGGAATATGAACCGGATCAGAACATGGCACTAGCTGGGCCTTGGCAAGAAGGAGGGCCATTTGCAAAGAGTTGGAGTTGGATTGGAAATCAGATCAGGGCTGAGTAGGAGATCGGATCGGAAGCAAGGGCATGGAAATCGGATCGGACTAGAGCTAGGGAGCGGGATCGGATCGGAGGACCAATCTTGGAGCTGGAGTTGGAGTGAAGCACCGAACCAGATTGGGACCCATGAGCACCGAACCGAACCGACTAAATGAAAAAGGGGAGCACCGAACCAAATCGACTGAAGTGGAATGATGGGAACTACCGAACCGAACCAACCTGAAGTGGAACACCGAACCGAATGGGAAGCCTAGGAGTGATGTATTCGAATCGAACTGACTGAAGTAAGCCGAACCGGATTGGAGCTGTGATTACGCGATGACTCTTCTGAAGACCAACTCCAATTCGACCAAAACCCGAGATGCAAAGGAAGCCCAAATGAGAAGGAGAACTCAGGATCCAGTTGGGAACCAACGAGTTAACTTCATGAGTTGGGCTTAGCTGCGGGACGTGTGTTAAGGGGTTATCGATGTCTATGACTTTGGATCACTATGTGTAGGGGGTACGTGAACGGATTCAGGACCACAATGGTCTAGGTACGTCTAATGGGCTATAGACCAATGAAACGGTGTCATTTGTAAAGATTTAGCCATGACTCCGGTGGTAAGCTTGGTGGTAGCAATAGTCGTACATGTCGAACTCCGTCACTTCTTCAATGGGTCTAGTGGTTGAGAATGGTGGACATCGTATGCTTTACGCACTGAGTGAGAGACGTGAGGATGGTTGCCATGCTTGATTTGTTTGCCATCACTATGACGTGCACACCCCCACCCTCGTATTCTTCACACCATGTGTTAGTGGCACCTTAGAGTATTGTACAGTATGTAGTGCTAACTCTTTGGTTGCAGGTCCATGTTCAGGTATGGTTTAGTATACCTATTATTGTTCTGTTTTGCTGCTTATCGCTCATACCAGACTTTTTGTCTGACCCAGAGTTTTATGTCTCTTCTTATTACTTTGGGTGCTCTCATGAGCAGACTAGAGACAGGTTAGCTGGTGATGCACGAGTAGTTATACCGGAGACGAGCAGGAGGCTTCCACGTATGATATGTATTGATATTCTCCCTGTGTCACTGCTGGTCACTAGTTTGGGCATTAGCAGTGCACCCTTCCTTTCTTTTGCTTTAGAGACAATTTTAAAGTTGTAATAATGATGATGTGGAACATAAGTTGTATTTAGATTTTCCGCTGCTATGATGTGTAGTTTCAGCTTATGCACTGTCTCACCTGTTTTATGCCAAGTATGTTATTATTATATTTTATTCCCTGCGCTGTGAGACATTCTACAGGTTCTTAATTATTTCATTCTCTTCTTTCCTTTCTTTGGCGACCATTCCGGGCTAGTTGGGCATTTGTACAGCGCACTTTCGGAGGAAATGCCGACTGGTGCGGGGCGGGCTGTCACACTTGGTATCAAAGCTCTAGGTTGCGTAGTTAACCTAGGGAAAGACAACAGGGAGAGATAGTACGTATATAAGAGCACGTATTTGTGATTATTTTGGTTTTCAAAGGCTATATATATATACACACTATTAGTATAGCTAAGGCTGAAGTCGCACTGCACTGACACCACAAACAGGATGGTTAATCATTTCTCTTTACAGACTGAACGATGAGCCGATATACGAGGGGTGCTGGTAGAGGAGCCAACAATGGGAGTGCTCCTAGCATGAGAACTATGTTCACTGACTTCATGAGAGAGATTATTAGGATGCTCGGGGAGCAGTTCCTAATGCTGCTAATGGTGGTGGTGCAGAAGTGCAGGCGCCTAGGGCCGATTTCGCCAAGCTGTGCAAGGATTACACTAGTCTTGATGGGAAGCCGTTCCACGGAACGGAGTCGGCTACAGAAGTTCAAGATTTTCTAGATAGTTGTGAGCGCATCGTCGAAGATTTAGGAATCGAAGACGCAATGAAGAGGAAGCTAGCATCGCGTCAACTACAAGGACGAGCTATGAATTGGTGGAATGCTATTAAGGCAGCTACTCCTGAGGATCAAGTTACTTGGAATCAGTTTAAGACTCGCTTTTGTGATAAGTTTATTCCAGCTGCTCATAAATCAGAATTGTTCAGGAAGTTCTTGGAGTTTAAGCAGAATGGCAGACCAGTCTCGGAGTATATCGCTGAATTCGACACTTTATCGAAATATGGATTGTCCCTTATTGATACAGTCGAAAAGAAGAACAAAAAGTTCATAACTGGTTTAGATGGGTACTTGGGGGAAAGACTTGTAAACCATATTGATGAGACGTTCAAGTCTATTGTAGGAAAGGCAATAAGGTCAGAGAGCCTTTTCCCTAAGTCAAAGACCGAAGTTGCTATTGCATCTACAGAGGAACCAAAGCCACAAGCAGGCGGTGAAGGCAAGAAGAATTCTCAGAACAAGAGGAAGCAGAACCCGACCAAGGATGATTAGAATAAGAAGAATAAGAATGGTGGCGAGTGCTTTAGTTGTGGAAAGAAGGGCCACTATGCCAGAGATTGTCGAGAAAAGCCTGGGGAAAGGAAGTGCTTTAACTGCAGCCAGGCGGGACATCACAAGGATGATTTTCCACAACCCCCTAAAGAGAAGCAAATTGTGAAAGCATATGCTATCAACGCCGTTCCTTCTTCGTCGAATGCTCCAACTGCGGCGCGGAAGGGAAAGGGTGTCATTATCAAAGGTATGCTTTCTATTTAAGGTGTTTCTGTTCGAGTATTGTTTGACAAACTCGAGATAGTCGATAGACCTCTAGTTGTGACGAACCCGATAGGTGGTTCGACTGATCTTAGCATGATTTGTTGTAGTTTGGTCTTATCGAGTCATGGATGTTTGTTTTCTTGTGATTGCTTATTTAGGCTTTACTGGGTTTAGCATTATTTTTGGGAGTCGATCTACTCCAAAGGTATAGGGTGGTATTAGGTACCTATCTAATGATGGCGATTGTAACTGGAGTTAAGGAAGCTGAGAGGTTATCGTTGTAATAAGTTCTAGTTGTCTCTGGGAGGCAAATGAGTGCTCCAGTGCTTAGTTGTTTTTCTAGTATCACCTCACGTGGATTGTTCGAATTCGGAGGAGATGTTCCTTGGGTGCTTGTCTGATATTGGTTTAGGCCTTTGGGGCTTATGCTTGGGGAATGTCGAGTTCGACTAGGATAGATTGCGTGAGAGATAAATAGTTGTTGTGATTCTTCATTGGATGATATCTTGGTTTACTCAAGGAGTGATGGGCAGCCGTGACATAATAAGACTGTTCAATGGTATAGACTGCCCCCAGTTAGACTCGATAGGGTTATGAGATGGATCGACTGGGACTCAAGAAAGATGCAAAGTAATGGATTGTTTAGGACCCTATGCTGATGTTCTCTTTGGATAGTAGAACTTTGAAGAAATAGGATGTGTTCGTTGATCATGGAAGATGCAACGAAGATTAGGACGATTCAAGTTGGACTTGAACTCGTAAAAGAAAATGGGTGTTCGTTGATCTTGGAGATGCAACGAATAGGGAGACGACTCACGTTGGACTAGAGTTTGTCGGTAATGGATACTCAAGACTAGGTCTAAATTATAGATTGACTCGAGTTGGACTCGAGAAGGCTGCAAGGAATTGGATTTGGCTCGAGTTGGACTCGAGAGGGCAGCAAGATAATGGATAGACTTGGATTGGACTCAAGTATTTTAGGCGGACTTAAAGCAGGGGTATCTTGGGACGCCCGTTACCTTGGATCCGTTGGACGTGATCTAGTTATCCTTGGAGGATAAAACATACGTTGGACGTACGGTAGTCCGTTTGGAAGCTGGGCTTCCATTAGTTCTCGATGTTGGTTGGACCAGACATACAAGAATCGACATATTGGGATTGGTTAGATCAGTCATGTAGGTGTCGACGTGCTCATGGCTTTAGCAGGTGATAGGTAAAACTTGTTTGATGGATGTTATGGTTGCTATGTTTGTCCCTATCTTTCTTCTCTTGAGTAGACTATCACCTGTAGGGTTCTAGCGATGAGGAACAAAGAGATGGTAGTATAGACGGACATTAGGCCACGTATCAGTGCAGTGGGGTTGTCATTACTCCATGGGGCAGAGTGATCGTAGTAAGACTATGAGCCAGTACAGTGAAGTTGTCATGACTTCATGGAGGCAGAGTGGACACGGCAAAGGATTTAGGTGCGGTAACAGTTGCATTGAGTAGGAGGCATGCCAGTCTAGAGGTTATGTTTCTAGGTTGGACGCAACTAGAGTATATCACAGGATATGATTTCAGACCCAAGAGTGAATTGGATTCAGAAACGCTATTAAGCTTGACGATTAGATCGATTTTGATTGAGTAGATTGGTTCCAGTTAGAAGGACGATCCTAACCTATTGGAAATCATCTCTAGGGTAGAGATGGGTATCGATGGAAAGAGAATGATCAAGCAAGGATTTGATCGAGAAGGATGGCTTCAAAAGAATGGAGGACTAGTTGTACCCAACGTAGACGGACTGAGAGATGAAGTGTTTAGAGCATATCATCGCTCGAAACTGACTATACATCCCGGTGGTAACAAAATGTATTGAGACATGGATCAGACCTACCACTGGGAAAGGATAAGTAAGGACGTTGGGAAGTTTATGTCCAAATGCATGAATTGCCAGTTAGTTAAAGCTGAGAAAAAGAAGCCTAGTGGATTGTTACAACCATTAGAGATTCCAGAATGGAAATGGGAACAAGTATCAATGGATTTCATTGATGGGTTACCAAGGACTAGATCGGGTCATGATAACATTTGGGTGATTGTGGACCGATTGGCCAAGAGTGCAAGATTTATACCCGTCAAGTCGAATAGAACGGCAGCCAAGTTAGCTGAACTCTATGTAAAGTGGGTAGTGAGATTTCATGGAATACCCAAAGGCATTGTGAGTGACCGAGATCCGTTGTTCACTAGTGGATTTTGGAAGAGCTTACAAGAGGCGTTAGGATCGGAATTACATCTCAGTACCATCCTCAAACCGACGGTCAGACAGAGAGGGTGAATCGAGTGTTAGAAGATCTCTTGAGAGCTTGCATATTGGACTTTGGTAGATCATGGAATGACCATTTGCATCTAGTAGAGTTTGCATGTAATAACAGTTACCAATCCAGTATTGGCATGGCTCCATTTGAAGCTTTGTACGGAAGACCGTGTAACTCACCATCATGTTGGTTAGAAACCGGTGAGAAGTTTGTGCTTGGATCAGATGTGATAAGAGAAACTTCAGCTAAGATTAAGGTTATCCAACAACGAATGAAGGCTGCCCAAGATAGGTAGAAGAGTTATGATGATAAGAGGAGAAGAGAATTAAAGTTCTCCATTGGCGACTTGGTGTTTGTCAAGATTTCCCCGTTGAAGAGCGTGATACGATTTGGCAGGAGAGGCAACTATACACCAAGATTTGTTGGTCCATTCCCAGTTCTTGAGCAAATTGGGAATTTGGCATACAAAGTTGAATTACCCGAGAAGATAGTAGGAGTTCACAACGTATTTCATGTTTCCCAGTTAAGGAAGTTCGTACACGACCCAAATGTGACTATTTCACCTGATCAGTTGGATGATATCGAAGTTGAACCCGAGGTGGTTGGGAACCGCAAGCTTATGCGTATTGTTGGAAACGATACGAAGCAACTTCGAAGGAAAGCGGTGAATCTAGTCAAAGTTCAGTGGGGCGAGAATGAGAACGACTGTACTTGGGAGACAAATGAGAGCATTAGGAAGACGTATCCAGAACTCTTCGCCTAGTAAGATTTCAGTTTTGATTTAGACTTTCCGCATGCTAGAATAGGCTTGTTTTATTTGTTTTGCATGTTTGATTGTTGTATGTGGCTGGTAGGCATGCGGGGTCCTTTGTATGTTTTGGGTTAAGGAATTTCGGGGACGAAATTTCTTAGGGGGGAGAGTGTAACGACCCGCAGTCTACGCATCGAAGGATCGTAGAATATTTATTTCTTTCACATACGAAGTCGTATGGTCATGTAACTTTGGGAGACGGCTATTGGGGTCATTTCCCATGTTCATGATTTTTGTCGATTTTAAATGACCGTTTTGCCCCAAGCTAATCTTGTTTTGGCCATAACTTTTGATTGGAAAGGAGTTTTGACCTAAAACTAGGTCCATTAGATCCGGATGATGGTTTACCATTCCGTAGAGTGGTCACATTAGCCAAACGGACTCACCGTCTGGGAGATATGACTGGAACAAGTTTCAGATGGTGAAAAACAACTTAATTGGGCTTAATCGGGTGATTAACAGCTAGGCCCAAAGGAGAATTTCGGGATTTGGGGTATTTAAGGGCTGTTAGGGTTTAGAGAACACCCCTTTTCTCACTTTCACAGCCGCCACTTTCATTCTTGGAACCCTAGTAATGGCCTCCAACATCTAAAACACCCCAAATCACCTCCTAATCGCTAATTAAGCCAAATCTACATCAAATCAAAGAGAGTTAGCACAAGAATCGAGGTAGAACTGCTGTATATCCTTGGGAACAGCGCCATAATAGAGATTTATTTCAGATCTAAAGTTAATTTGTGGCCAAGGTGAGTGATTTGCATAGTTCCTCACTAATTATGGTTAATTAAGAGCAAATAGTGATAATTAGCGAATTTATGCATGTTAAAAATCTAGAAAAATATTTATAAAATTCGAAATGATGTTTTAAGCCTCTGTTAGAAAGTTTGGATAATTTGGTTAAGTTTTTCTAATCATATCATTAGTTATGCCTAAACATGATTAAGGGAAAATATGGAATTTTGGCTATGTTTGATCCATTTTAACCTATCAAATTGTTGTTTTGATGTTTGTGGTTAATTATACATGTTTCTATGACTGTATGGTGTGCTTTGTGATTGATTAAAACTGTTAGATTGGTCGAAAACGTCGTCGTATGGCGCAAAACAGTCGCTGGAAAGGTTGCAGGAAATGTGCAGAGTTTCGGACCGGATCAGATCGGATTATAGCGCTTGGATCGGATCGGTGGATCAGGCAAGGGGAATACGAACTAGATCGGATCTTGGCACTAGCTGGGCCTTGGCAAGAAGGAGGGCCATTTGCAAAGAGTTGGAGTTGGGTTGGAAATCAGATTAGAGCTGAGTAGGGGATTGAATCGGAAGCAAGGGCGTGGAAATCGGATCGGACTAGAGCTAGGGAGAGGGATCGGATAGGAGGACCAAGCTTGGAGCTGGAGTTGGAGTGAAGCACTGAACCGGATCGGGACCTATGAGCTCCGAATCGAGCCAACTGAATGAAAAAGGGGAGCACCGAACCGAATCGACTGAAGTGGAATGATGGGAACTACTGAACCGAACCAAACTGAAGTGGAACACCGAACCGAATGAGAAGCCTAGGAGTGATGTATTCGAATCGAACTGACTGAAGTAAGCCGAACCGAACCGGGTTGGAGCTGCGATTACGCGATGACTCTTCTGAAGACCAACTCCAATTCGACCAAAACCCGAGATGCAAAGGACGCCCAAATGGGAAGGAGAACTCAGGATCCAGTTGGGAACCAACGAGTTAACTTCATGAGTTGGGATTTGCTGCGGGACGTGTGCTAAGGGGTTGTCGATGTCTATGACTCTAGATCACTATGTGTAGGGGTACGTGAATGGATTCAGGACCACAGTGGTCTAGGTACGACTAATGGGCTATAGACCAATGAAATGGGGTCATTTGTAAAGATTTAGCCATGACTCCGTGGGGTAAGCTTGGTGATAGCAGTAGTCGTACAAGTCGAACTCCGTCACTACTTCGATGGGTCTAGTGGTTGAGAGTGGTGGACATCGTATTCTTTACGCACTGAGTGAGAGACGTGAGGATGGTTGCCATGCTTGATTTGTTTGCCATCACTATGACATGCACACCCCCACCCTCGTATTCTTCACACCATGTGTTAGTGGCACCTTAGAGTATTGTACAGTATGTAGTGCTAACTCTTTGGTTGCAAGTCCAGGTTCAGGTATGGTTTAGTATACCTGTTATTGTTCAATTTTGCTGCTTATCGCTCATACCAGACTTTTTGTCTGACCCAGAGTTTTATGTCTCTTCTTATTACTCTGGGTCCTCTCAGGAGCAGACTAGAGACGGGTTAGCTGGTGTTGCACGAGTAGCTGTATTGGAGACGAGCAGGAGGCTTCCACGTATGATATATATAGATATTCTCCCTGTGTCGCTGCTGGTCACTACTTTCGGCATTAGTGGTGCACGCTTCCTTTCTTTTGCTTTAGAGACAATTTTAAAGTTGTAATAATGATTATGTGGAACATAAGCTGTATTTGGATTTTTCGCTGCTATGATGTTTAGTTTCAGCTTATGCATTGTCTCACCTGTTTTATGTCAGGTATGTTATTATTATATTTTATTCCCTACACTGTGAGACATTCTACAGGTTTTTGATTAGTTCATTCTCTTCTTTCCTTTCTTTGGCGACCGTTCCGGGCTAGTCGGGCATGTGTACAACGCACTTTCGGAGGAAATGCCGACGGGTGCAGGGCGGGCCGTCACAATAAATAACAAAACTAAGCACGTGAATTTAAAGAGGGAAATGGTGCTCTGTTGAAAAATTCAAATTACCTATACCAACAATAAGGGAGCAGACTTAAAAAATTAAGATGAACAAATTATACTTGTTAAACATTGATTAATTAGGTGCTAGGTAGGCATATAGTACGTATGCGTACAATAATAAAAGACATGCACATTCATACAAACACAAGAAAATAAAAGCATAGGTATATCTGTTATAAAATGCACTATTCATCCAGCAGTGATGAGTTGTTATTCATTCCACGATATACAAACTACCATTTAGCATATAAATGGATAAAACTATTTAAGTATTAAACGACATTTGAAAAACTGTTTTAAGTGCTAAATGGTTTTTAGAATATCCATTAACTAGTTTAAATAAAAAAACACTTTCATCCCTAAACAGTTTTGAAATCGACGTTTAAGGAATTGAAGCTTAAAATAAAAGGAAGGATTCCATTTACTAATATTATTCATATTGTCGTCTGCCCCTACATATAAATGTCTAGTCCCATCTTCCACTTCATCAACTGGAATAAAGTGCAAAACTCACCTTGTTTAAAAACCAAGCTTGAGCTATAAACTTAAATTAAATTGTCCCATTATATTAGAATAACAAAAACACCCCATTATAAAAGAAAAAATATTTATAAACTTAGACATGTCATTAGATACCTAGGTATCTCACCTATAGAAATTTCCAACTTAGAAGCAATCACAAAAAAACGGAAGAAACAAAAATAAAAAGAGAATCTGAGTAAACAATGTTGCTGCTTTTTTTTACACCCTGGATACTAGGAGAAGCCGCTTCAAATTTTACTCTCTAAATCTTTTGGCTATCCCAAACAACCAAATACTTTTGCACACATTACACTACTACCATAACTCAACTTTTACGAAGTTTATAATCACCCATTAAATACAATCCTATCATGTATTATTCACATTCATCTTTCTATTTTAAAGGGAAGAAGATAATGAACTATGTTAAGTCAAAAAACTGTATAATTAAATTTTTTTGATCATTCTAATTATTTTAAATAGATTAAGCTTCGAATTTAAGTTATTTTGCTAAAATAAATCTTTTTCCGTACTCTTGTTTTCTGATATTATGGTATAATAGTAAGATATTCAATTGAGAGAAAAATAGCATGTCAGCAATACACTACACGAGCAAAGCTATTAAAGAAACGTGAAGTAGAGGACAATAATAGAGAGACATTAGACATTAGGAGGCAGTTTCAATGTCTTGATTGTAGCAACCAATTTAAATATTGGAATCGTTTTCAAAGGTTCAACCAAAAAACCGAGATTAAGAAAACACAACCAATTAAATGACTAATGAGTAAACCTATGAAACACAACCAGTTAGCAGAGCTTGACTTAAAAAAGGACTAGTTTTTTCTTTAACAACCCATGATTCACTAGAACAAAATAGAAATCACACAATTCCCAAAAAAACTTATTTTCTTCTAGAAACCAAACTTCTAAAAACCAAAGATCATATAACATATCATACCTTATAAAAAAAAGTAACAAAATAAAGTAAGGATCTCACATGAATACATACCATCAATCCTCTTCCTGCTTTATATGTATTGAGATGTATTAAGTTGTATTTTTGGCTTGTATTTGGTATTTTCTAGTGTAACATACAGCAGTTGGTCTAACATTTTAAAATAAAGCAGGTCCTTTTATGTAATTTGTCTATAAAGCATATACAATGGGTATTCTTTATATTGCAAACCTAAGACGAATATTGAGGTAATTCAAATCTGTTTTCTTCTTTAATGGTAGATTTCAATGTGCACCTGAGATTGCTGCTTTCCAGTACTATTGATGCTGCTATCATAATCCATAACTTCTGAATCAGTAATCAAATATGGAGTGCAGAAAAATAAAATATCCCAATCAAATTGATCAAGTCCTCTTTCTCCTTTCCAAACTAGTAGTAAAATACATTGTCTCATTGCTAAAAGAAAGATCGAAAGAAAACTGGCGATTGTTGACATCGTCCACGCCTTTCACTGTTAGACAGGTGGGGACGGGAATAACACCACGTAGCATGGAGGTGCATGTGATCGTGGACTCCTTGAATTAGAAAGAACATTCCTTTTTTGAGAATGATCCATCTGCACCGCCATGTTTTTATGTACTCGCCTTGTTTCTTCAGCCACCCGCTTCATTCTGGACTCAACCAAAATTCGATACTGTCGCTTAGTTCCATTGGTGATGTCGAACCCATCACCGCATGCTATAGGCTCGTCGCCATAGATTTGATGGGATCTGATTAGGAAAAAAGGATTAGTTCTACAAATCCAAGCAAGTAAACCTACGAAATAAAACACAAAAGGAAGCAAGAAAATACCAAGTCAACGGGAACTGCAAGCTGACGAGTGCTAGAAGCGAGCGAATCTAAGGAGTTAAGCCAACATTATTTTCATTGCTAGGGTTTCATAAGGCAAAGATAAGGCGGTGGCTAGAATTGAAATGCGATAAGGCCTCTATCGGGTCGTGACCCGTTTGCCCAACTTACACAATTATGGTCTTTTTAAGTTCATTAAATAAAAATAATAAAGATGAACGTAATGACATAAAATACAGGAAAGCTTAAACTTAAAAACATTTTATGATGATACCTATTGTTTTCTAAGATTAATTTGGTTGTAAAATAGGGACTTTTTTGGGGAATAACGGAATAATTTCTGAAAATATTTTATTTTATTTTTCTAAATATACACAATATAAATATATACATTTAAATTTCCAATTTATTTGCTTGCTTGGTCAAAAACACAATAATGACAAAAAGTAACTATTGATTATTAAGAATTAAATATTACTTCTTAATTACTTAGTATTTCTTATTAATAATTAAATTTTAAGCATTAAAAATTCAATATTAATTATAAATTACCATACACAAATTATTAGGTAAATACTAATTATTTGTCATTAATTTTATATTACCAATTACTAATTATTATAATGTTTAAAGAAGTAGTAAATCCATATAAAAATATTACATTACGTTACAAAAGTTCAAGTTAAGAAACAATTTGATTGGTGCAGTGAAAATAATCAACAATATTCATTAATTATTCAGTATTAAAAATTGATTATTAAATAATACCAACTTTGAACTTTTAGTTTCTATTTTTAATTATTAAACATTAGCAATTAATTTCTAAATGTTAATTAACAACCATTAAATATGAAACGACCCGAAAATCGCCCTTGCGGGAAATCGCCGGATACGCTTACTTTGGGCTACAACACATCAGGACAACAACAACAGACTTTTACAAACATTACAATAATGTTACATTAGAGTACATAATATCAGAGTACATCGAATAAAATTACAACGGAAGATAAAATACAATATATACAATACAGTGCAGCGGAAAACAGCTATACTCTGGACACAGCTTTAGGTTTCAATCCAGAATCCTGCTCGAGATAAGAACCTGTAGACAAACTACTCGACTACCCATGTGGAAAGAGGGCACCCGAGTTTGTAAAGGTGGAAACAAACAACGGGTCAGTCATGGGACTGGTGTGAGAATTCTTAACTAATTTCACTAATAACAATAAGAAAATCCAAGGACCACGCCGCTAACGCGGAACGGGTTTACTCCAATGGATTGCCGTGCATAAATTAAAGTAAATCGTTAAGCAAAGCAATGCTTTTTGGAAAAATGAAACCATTATAAGACTCATGTCCCATCACACAATGCAATGCAAACCAGAGGATAGAGTTTTACCTTATAATGGTCAAACATGCTTGGTACGATAAAAACGAATTTGATATTATTATTACTGTATATATGTTTCAAAAACATTTCAAAGTAAATGTATCAATCCTAGGAAGCATAGCTACCATATACCATGCCTCCATACTAGTAATATGTAACGACCCGGAAAATCTGAACCAATTTAAATTTTTTAAATTGGCTAAAATAGTGGATTTTAAATATTTAAAATAAATATTTAAATAATAGCAATGAAAAGTGAGTTTGAATCGACATGTGAAAATGAATTTAATTAATTCTAATTATAAACAAGGCCTGAAATGGCGCGGTAGTTTCAAAATTTGAATTCAAACCTCGACTGAATGTACCGGGTGCAAAACAAGACGGATTTGAGTGAAACCAAAAATATTTAAATCTGTTAGTGAATACCTTTCTAACGAATCTGAAAAATCGAAGTTTCATAGCGGGAAGCAAAAGTTATGGCCAAATGAATTTTCAGAAAGGTCACTATGGAATTTATATAGCCCGTGAAATTGGCCATTTTGCAAACGACCTCGGAATTCGACGAAACCACTTTTGTTGGATCCGGGATGTGAAGTTATTGCTAGGTTTCGAATTTCATAATTTTTGAAGCTAGTATGTGAGCGTGGAAAAGGAAAATGTGTTTTGGTCAATTATAGTTAAATTGGATCGACAAGAAATGGGCCATTTTGCAAATGGTCTCAGAATTCGACGAAACTAGTTTTGTTGGGACCGTATCGTCAAAACATAGCTAGATTTATTTTTCGGGAATTTTTAGAATCAGTTTGTGGCCCTGGCAAATTGAAATGTACGTTCAAATCAAATATTGAATGTTATATATTTTAAATTGAATGAAAACTGACTGAAACATTCAAATGGGCCTACGAAACATATCCCATTGTGTTCGGAATGGGGGTAAAACGCTAGGGACGATAGTCATTGGGTTTGGATTGGAGGCCGTGTCAGAAAACCCCTTTTTAAAACCATCGGCCAATAGAAATTTTTCTTTCATTAATTTAAAAATAAAATAAAAACGAAACCCCCCAGTATCAGCCTCGACGGAGGGCTATTCAAATCTTCCCGGCTTGATTTCTCCCTCGTTTCTCAACGAAATCGAGCGCGGTTGGATCCATTTCGAAGCCCTCGATCTCCTCTTTAAATCAATACCAGATTTGTGAAGAATCGTTGCGTATATAGGGAGTATCGTGGCCAGGAAGTTCGGGGTTTTAAACCGCCGTCGCTGTTGACTGGGACCACCGGAGTCCACCGCTCCACCGCGTGCGGGCGCGCCCCACT
The DNA here is from genome assembly GCA_030737875.1 of Allium sativum. NCBI lineage: Eukaryota > Viridiplantae > Streptophyta > Magnoliopsida > Asparagales > Amaryllidaceae > Allium > Allium sativum. The sequence continues at coordinate 432,500,491 of CM060925.1, read as the reverse complement.
TCCCCCTTCGACGCTATACCCTCAGATCCTCGCATCGCTTCACGAATTTCGCGAAAAATACAAACCTAGTTTGGAACCAGTTCTGAAAAGGTACGGCTTTGGCTATTTTTAACTGAAAATAACACTCTAAAGTGTTGCAAACTTGTAAAAATCATATCTTTTTGCTGTGTTATCGAAATTCAGTGAAACAAGAGACAGTGGACTCGTGTGGACGTCTTCTACATTCTAGAAGAGACCGCATATTTTTCTGAGCCTTCTGCTATTTTTGGTGGAGTGGAACCCAATGTGAGATTTCTAATTTATAAACGATATGGAAAACGACGATGTATAAATTATATAGTCGATGTATGGGTTATATAAGCGTTGTACACCTCTTATATAAGCGTTGTATAAGTTGTACGTTCGATGTATAAGTTGTATATGCGTTGTAAAAATTATATATGTGTTGAAATAGAAGTGAAATGCTATATATATATATATATATATATATATATATATATACGCCCCTCGTCCACAAACCATGAACGATATTTATTGGTTGTGATTGGTGTGAAAATTGATTGATAGCGAATGGTTGATTGAAATTGTTTGTGGTTGAAATTGATTGATTGTGGTTGAAAAATACCCGTTTGTGGTTGAGAAATATTTGGTTGAAACCTCATAGGATTAGTTTGTGAAAATGAAAAAAATATACATGCCGCCTGCGTGCGAACTAGATGCATGATTCCCCATTGTCAAAAGCTGCGAGGCTTTAAGGTAGAGCGAGGAGCCGTACTAGGGACGGTCCCGGTTTTAACTACCCTGCCGTTATGCTGCCGAAATTTTGAATAATATTCATGTGTTAGAATTTCTTTCCTGTATTGAAACTATATTCGTCTATTGAATAGAAAACCTTCATGTGTTGAATTGAAATTCATTCGTTGAATAGAACTCATGTGTTGAATGGTATTCGTGTTTTTAAATATAAAAATCACCTTTTTATCTATTTATATAAATTGTAGAAAACCTTCATGTGTTGAATTGAAATTCATTCATTGAATAGAAATTCATGTGTTGAATGGTATTTGTGTTTTTAAATATAAAAATCACCTTTTTATCTATTTATATAAACTATAGAAAACCTTCATGTGTTGAATCGATATTCATTCGTTGGATAGAAATTCATGTGTTGAATGGTATTCGTGTTTCAAATATAAAAATCACCTTTTTATCTATTTATATAAACTATAGAAAACCTTCATGTGTTGAATTGAAATTCATTCGTTGGATTGAAATTCATGTGTTGAAGGGTATTCATATTTTGAAAGAAATTGTTCTATAATAAAAATCCTATTTTTATTACCTATATGAACTATATAAAATAATCTCATTTTGAAATAAATTGTTTTATAATAAAAATCCTATTTTTATTACCTATATGAACTATATAAAATAATCTCGTTTTGAAATAAATTGTTTTATAATAAAAATCATTCTTTTATTACCTATATGAACTATATAAAATAATCGCGTTTTGAAATGAATTGTTTTACAATAAAAATCACATTTTTATTATATACACGAATTGGTAAAAATAGTGAAGTGTTGAAATAGAAAACAGTTAGATAAAAATATCATTTTTATCAAATGTATGAAATTCATATAGATTTGAAATCGAAGAATCGATATATATATATAAATAGAATTGAAATATATCGAATAAAGAAGCTGCAGTTCGTATTTTGAAACCGTGATTTCAAACGATTAGTGCGGGAGATCCGACCATCGAATTTTCCCGAAATCGCAACCGTTGGGTTCGCTTTGGAAATATATTTCCAACGGCACCAACTTTGTAAAAATCCAACGGTTGGATTGTCTGGAATGTTTAATTCAAATATGAAGAAAAACAGCGCCAGAATCGATTATATTTATATATATATAATTATATTAAATCGAATAACGATGCTGCAGTTCGTATTTTGAAATCGAAACTTCAAACGATTATACCGGGAGATCCGACCGTCGGATTTTCCCGAAACTAGAACCGTTGGATTCGTTTTGAAAAGATCTTTCCAATGATGTAAATTTTGTGAAGATCCAACGGTTAGATTTTCAGAAATGTGTAAATCAAATCTGAAGAAAAACAGCACCACGATCGCGTTATGGCCCGAAGCGTCGTTTTGAATAAATTGGTTGTTTTAAAATTAATAAAAATAGCGATAAACCGTTATAAAATATTATAAACGATATGGATGTGAAATGTAGAAACTGACTGAAGGTTGGCTAAGTCGAATGGTTTCTTGGGTATTGATCTGATGTTGGTTTCGGCCTTCGGGGTTAATATTTGGGAAATCGTTCTCTTACTGATTGACGGTTAGTGACTAATGAATTGAAATGATGCATAGTAGTGTTTGTGTAGCACTTGTTTATTATATACGCGAGTTTCTCAGAAAGACCGGGTTTATCCTATTCTGAATAACTGAATCGACGATAAGAAATCGAAGAGGAAGATGGTGGTCAAAGACCGGAGATCTTCACCTCGTTTGGATGGTAACCGAGGTCCTGATTGGGAGGCATCCCGAAATATGGATAATGAGTGGTGATCGATGGGTTTGCGAGGTATATAGTGCCTCCGGTTTCGTTCAGACCCAGAACGGACTTGCAAATGGACAGTGTGTCTGACATTGGAATTTATTCTGTGTGATTGATAGCCATCAGTTGCACGGTGTGAATTGCCTGTGTGGCATGCTAAGATGCAGTGATCAGGGCTTCTGTTGAAATGCAAAGTCTTGTGGTGATGATCAAAGCACCGCCTGTGTGACGTAGCTTTGTGTATAACGTGAAATCGCGAGCCTCACACCCCGATATGAACCAGAAACGGGAGAGGACCTCAGGGAGGACATGCGTTTCTTTCTAGCTAGAAGTGGCGTCAGTGGTTTTACACGCCCTAACGAGTTTGACTTATGTGGTTGTTACTGTTGCGAGGCGCCTCGGTTATATCGTACGATCCGGGTCCGATGGAGTCATTTGTTGGCTCATTTACACCCCAAAGGGTGGGGAAACGCATTGTTCAGGAATTTTAATCCACATCGATGGACCGGCCCTGACGATCCAAGGGCCCACCTGAGTCTGGGTCCTGAGGCTCGGGCTAGACAGTCTCGAAGTCGGTAAGGACTATCTTTTGCCATGGTTCATGACGGAAATCCAATTTCCAAATACGTGACTGTGCGGTTTTGATTGTATATATATATATTGCGACATGATATATGGTACCTATGCCGTCTATGATTGATAGTTATGATTTGAAATTGTTTTTGAAACATATAAACACTAGTAATAATATCAAATGCTTTTGTTTTATTCGTATCAAGCATATTTTGGCCATTATAAGGTAAAACTCTATCCTCCGGTTTGCGTTGCATTGTGTGATGGGAATTGAGTCTTATAATGGCTTCATTTTTATAAAAAGCATTGCAATGTTTAAAAGAATGATTTGTTTTAAAGCACTGGCAATCCAATGGAGTAAACCCGTTCCACGAAAGTGGCGTGGTCCTGTGATTAGCCATATTTCAAATGTGTTGAGTAGATTTCTCATACCAGTCCCATGACTGACTCGTAGTTTGTTTCACTTTCAAACTTGGGTGCCCCTTTTTCTACACGGACAGCCTTGTATTCAGGTTTTAGCTGGCTTTTCTGGATAGCTGGAGCTGAAGATGGATTCTATCATTTATCTCTTTTTATGCTGTTCAGCTCCTATTGTACATATTTTGTTTGTTTCCGCTGTAGACATTTATGTATAGCTGAACTGTATTTGTACTAAGTAAGATCCTGTATACTGTGTAACTCTGATGATTACATTTATCCGGTGTACTATTTGTTCATTATCTGGTGTATTTATTTAATTCTGCTCTGCTGTTATTTGTTTCTATGTTATATTCCAAAGATTACCCTTGCCACCGTCGGTACGGGGTTTGGGGTCGTCGCAACATGGTATCAGAGCTTTGGTTAAGCTTAGTGCTGGAATATAACATATTAACGAACTCGTCAGAAATAGAACCAGTAGTGTTCTAGGACTGGTAACTCTATACAGATAGGATCAGTAATATCCTAGTATGAGTAAAGCAGAATGAAATACACCCCACTAGGCACATTTACATTTGAAGTATATGTTTCTATGTTTTAAAATATATTTTCTATGACCTGACAATTGATCTGCTATTTGCAGAAGTACTAGAAAAATGAGTGTCAGAAACAGAAGAAATACAGAACCCGATCTAGAGGCTCTATTAAAGAGATATCAGAATCTGAACGGAGCACAGTTCTCGGGCAATGAATCTATAATTCAGGCTCAAGCTTGGATGAGTTCTGTCGAAAGAATTTTTGAGCGTATCCAGTTGAGAGATGATCAGAAAAGATTAGTAGCATCTTGGGCGCTCAAAGAAGAAGCTTTAATCTGGTGGGAAACAATCATCAACGATAATCCAGAAGGTGATATCACCTGGGACAGATTCAAAGAGATTTTCCTAGAAAGATTTACTCCTCCTGAAGTGACGGAGCGATTATGTGATGAATTCTCTTATCTGATACAAGGAGATATGGCCGTTCCAGAATATCATAAGAGATTCAACGAACTTTCTCACTTTACCCCTCATCTGATCCAAGATCCAAAGAGGAAGAATCTGAGATTTATTCATGGCCTGCAAAGAAAATATCAGAATAGTGTGATGAGGAATGTGAAGCTTCCTTTTTCTGAAATGATTTATATGGCTTATCAGTATGAAGATCTCCATAAGAAAGGTATGTTGCGCGACGAAGAGGAAGTATGTTCTAGTAACAAAGAAGAGTCGGAAACTGATATTCCTGAAGCCAGTACGAGGTCTGAGGTCAGTAAGGAGCCTAAAGTCAATCGAAAAAGGGCCAGATCTGAAAAAGAACCAGCCACGATTGCCATATGCAAGAACTGCAATCAGAAGGGGCATTTGTCCAGAAAATGTAAATCTGTAAACAAACGAGGGAAGAGTGGATTTAGACCCAGTAAGAAGGTTCATGAGGGCAGAGGATGCCATAAGTGCCATCAGGCTGGGCATATCGCAAAAAACTGCCCGCTATCTCAGAAATCTGAAGCAGTACATGTAAATGAAGTGGCAGAAGTGCCTGCATCTTCGTCTGCTCAGGAAAGGCTAGATGTTTTAGAAGGCACACTTACTGTCAAAGATATTCCTGTTAAAGTGCTGTTTGATACTGGCGCGTCGCGAAGCTTTGTTGCAAAGAATGCAACTAAGAAATTGGATTTGAATTTGAAGAAGCTCAAGGAACCAATGACTTTCCAGAATCCGGTTGGGGGTTCCATTGATCTCAGTTGGGTTTGTGGAGTGCCGGTTTCCTTTTCTCATTATCGGTTCCCTACCATCGCGGTCGTCATGAATTTTACAGAGTTTGATCTTATCTTGGGGTTAGACTGGTTGACCAAATATGAAGCTGAGGTTAAATGCGCCGACAGAGTCATTAATGCGAAGATTTAATCAGGTGATTATATAACCATTCCCTGTGAAGGTCAGAATGCTAATAGAAAAGACTTCTGGGCAGCTTTGGATGTTTCTCCTGTTCAAATAGAAAACATCCCTGAAGTCACAGAGAATATTCCCGACCTCGTAAAAGATATTCCTGTCGTCAAGGATTATGCGGATGTGTTCGAAGAAGTTGTTCGCTTACTTCCGCAGAGAGAAATTGATTTCAAAATTGTTTTAATTCCGAATGCAAGGCCGGTAGTTCACGCTATTCGAAGAATGTCCTTGAAGGAGAAAGAAGAACTTGACAATCAAACACGACAGCTAGTATGGAAGGGTCTGATCAGGCCTAGTTTCTCTGATTGGGGTGCAGCAGTGGTGTTTGTCCCAAAATCTGACGGTACTCTTCGGCTATGTGTGGATTATCGTGATTTAAACAAACAGACAATAAAGAATAAATATCCATTGCCGTGAAACGATGACTTATTAGATCGTCTGAATGGAGCACAGGTATTTTCAAGGATGGACCTAGCTACAGGCTTCCATCAGCTTCGTATTGCCGAAGAATGTGTTCCTATGACAGCATTCAGAGGTCCAGACTTATTCTATGAGTGGTTAGTAATGCCGTTCGGCTTATGTAACGCTCCAGCATACTTCGTCGATTTGATGAATAGAGTGTTCAGAGGAGTTTTGAATAAATTTGTTCTGGTTTTTATTGACGATATTCTAATCTTCTCTAAATCAAAGGACGAACATGAAGAGCATCTGGAACAGGTTCTAGAAATTCTAAGACGGAATGTATTCAAAGCCAAACTGTCCAAATGCATATTCTGGCAAGATGAAGTGAAATTTCTGGGCCACGTCGCATCGAAAGAAGGAATTACTGTGGATCCAAGTAAAATCACAGCTATTCAAAATTGGAAACAGCCCAGTACTCCTACAGAAGTCCGCAGTTTTCTCGGATTGGCTAGTTATTACCGGAAGTTCGTTAAAAACTTTTCAAAGATATCTGGTCACTTAACGAAGCTTACAAAGAAGCACTCTAAATTCAAATGGACTCCAGAAAGTGAAGAGGCTTTTGCAGAGCTAAAGTTAATATTAACGACAGCTCCAGTGCTAACCATCATCGACGGCAATCAGGATTTGAAAGTCTGGACAGATGCTTCTAGAGAAGGCCTTGGCGTAGTGTTAATGCAAAGAGGTCATGTGATTGCTTATGCTAGCCGTCAGCTGAAGCCGCATGAGAAAAACTACGTAACTCATGATCTTGAGTTATTGGCTATAGTATTCGCCTTGAAAAGCTGGAGACACTATCTTCTGGGTGAGAGATTTGAACTGTTTACAGATCACCAGTCGTTAAAGTATCTGTTCACCCAGAAAGACTTGAATCTGAGGCAGCAACGTTGGCTAGAGTTCCTTGCAGCATACGATTTTGAAATTATATACACTCCAGGGAAAGCTAATGTCGTGGCCGATGCGTTAAGCCGAAAGAATGAAATGATCGCCAGTTTTATTATCACGACTTCATTGATAGATAAAATTTCTGCTTTTCAGAAGGATGACCACTTCATTCAGAAGATCAGAGAGATAATTCAGAAAGGCGAACCCTCGAGTTTTCAAGTTGATAATGAGGGGATTCTAAGGCTGAAAGGTCGAATTTGTGTTCCTAACATTCCTGAGCTCCAAAAGGGAAGTACTGGATGAATTCCACAAGTCAAAACTTAGTATCCATTCAGGAGTAAGAAAAATGTATAATGACATCAAACGCACTTTCTGGTGGAGGTCGATGAAGAGGGACATTTCTTTATATGTTAGCCGATGCCCTACTTGCCAGCTAGTCAAAAGCGACCAATAGAAACTGCCTGGATTATTGCAACCGCTAGACGTTCCAGGCTGGAAGTGGGAACATATTTCCATGGACTTCATTGATGGTTTGCCCAGAACCAGAAAAGGAAATGACAGTATTTCGGTGATCGTAGATCGCTTCACGAAGACCGCTCATTTCATACCTGTCAGATCAAACTGAACTGCTTAGAGTCTGGCACATATATACTTCAGGGAAATTGTTAGGCTACATGGAGTACCGCTCAGTATAGTCAGTGATAGAGATACAATATTTACTAGCAAATTCTGGGAGGCATTTCAAGTAGAATTGGGAACAAAGCTGAACTTGAGCACCGCCTATCATCCTCAGACAGATCGTCAGACTGAGAGGGTGAATCGTATTTTAGAAGATCTATTACGGGCTTGTGTTCTAGATTTTGGTGGATCATGGGAAGACCATCTGCATTTGGCTGAATTCTCATATAATAACAGCTACCAGGCGAGCCTGACAATGTCGCCATTCGAAGCACTGTATGGTAGACCGTGCCGATCTCCTGCTTGTTGGGTCGAACCCGGTAATAGACTTGTGTTAGGGCCTGATATGATCCGAGAAGCTGCCGACAAAGTCAATTTTATTAAGAAACGATTGCTCGCCGCTCAAAGCCGACAGAAGAGCTATGCCGATAGAAGAAGAAGAGATATATCATTTGCTGTTGGCGACTATGTATATTTGAAAGTATCGCCAATGAGAGGAGTTATCCGGTTCGGTAAAACAGGGAAATTGGCGCCCAAATTTATTGATCCATTTCCTATTCTGAAACGGATCGGAACTCTCGCTTATAGGGTTAAATTGCCTGATTGGTTGCCTGGAGCGCATGATGTATTTCGTCAACTTAGAAAGCACGTTCATGATCCAGACTTGATCGTGGAAGAAGCAGCTCAACAAGATATTGAAATTACTCCAGAATTAGCTGTGAGAAGAGAGCCGCTCAAGATTATCGGCAAAGAAACCAAAGAGCTGAGGAACAAGAAGGTTCACTTAGTCAAAGTGCAATGGAGTGGAGATCCGCGGGATTATACTTGGGAAACTGAGGAGAGCATTCAGAAAGCCTATCCTAGATGCTGAGTGGATATCTCTGATTGACTCCGGTGCAAGGTACATTTACCATACTTTGCATTACCAATTATTTCTCTACTCTGTTGTTATTTTCTTTCCATGGATGTGCACTTTTAATTCTATAGTCTGAATGATTTTAAAAGAGTATAAAATTGATTAGTATATTTTTGAAAAGTTAAAAACAATTTGATTGTTGTTTGTGTTGTGTGATAGTAGATTTGATTAATTAAAATTATTAAAACGATAGTTAATTTAATCAATAATAGAATGAATGGTAGAATTTATTCGATTATATCACGCATTGAACTGATTAGAAAATAGATAGGAATATATACATGTGCATTATATATGTTTGAACAGGTAAATGGATAGCTGTTGAGTAAAGATTTTATTTGCGTGCCCGACAAATAGGTAAACCTTAATGAGTTGGATGCGAAATATTATTATATCAACTCCTGTGAATGCCATTGGATGCGGAGTGTTGGTTATTCTGTGTGTAATAATAAACGTCGCCATAGGATAGTAACAATTAATTTTGAACTACACTGCATGGCATAGTTCTGGAAGATAGGCATACTTCATCATTTACCACATGAGCATTTGGAGCTTGTGTGACGAGGTGGAAGATTTACCATACGAGCGATAGGCTTGTATGGCGATGACTATATTTTACAGGTAGAACTGATGACTGATATGGACTATTTAAATTGTAACGATAAAAGTGCCAGATTAATAAAAACCCTACACGGGTCTGGAGTTGACAATAATCACGTCTCTCTAGTCATTAGATACAGCACATGGACTATTTATTTCCCACACGGGACGAAGTGACGAGGATTTATCCTCTGGAGCAATTAAAATACACACTCCCTCAGGCTTTGACAGGGTGACGAGAATTTATTCTCTGGAGTTATTATATATACACGCTCCCCTATAAATACCAGAATATATCACTATAAATATGTGTATTCTTATTAGGATTTATTGGGTACCTAATACGACCCAATAAATTTCCAAACCTCTCCCCGTACAAAGGAGGTTATGGCGAAATTTTTCGAAAATTCCGGGTGTTAGCCAAATTTTTGAAGAATTTGAAAATTCTCCGAAACTGAAAAGTTGGAGAATGGAAGCCAGATCGAACGTAGAGTTGATTAATCAAACCACTTTCGACTTTGTTCCTTTTCGGGGACGAAAAGTTTTAAGTGGGGGAGATTGTAACGACCCGGAAAATATGAACCAATTTAAAATTTTTAAATTGGCTAAAATAATGGATTTTAAATATTTAAAATAAATATTTTAAATAATAGCAATGAAAAGTGAGTTTGAATCGATGTGTGAAAACGAATATAATTAATTCTAATTATAAACAAGGCCTGAAATGGCGCGGTAGTTTCAAAATTTGAATTCAAACTTCGACTGACTGTATCGGGTGCAAAACAAGACGGATTTGAGTGAAACCAAAAATATTTAAATCCGTTAGTGAATACCTTTCTAAGAATCTGAAAAATCGAAGTTTCATAGCGGGAAGCAAAATTTATGGCCAAATGAATTTTCAGAAAGGTCGCTATGGAATTTATATAGCCCGTGAAATTGGCCATTTTGCAAACGACCTCAGAATTCGACGAAACCACTTTTGTTGGATCCGGGATGTGAAGTTATTGCTAGGTTTCAAATTTCATAATTTTTGAAGCTAGTATGTGAGCGTGGCAAAGGAAAATGTGTTTTGGTCAATTATAGTTAAATTGGATCGACCAGAAATGGGCCATTTTGCAAACAGTCTCAGAATTCGATGAAACTAGTTTTGTTGGGACCGTATCGCCAAAACATAGCTAGATTTATTTTTCGGGAATTTTTAGAATCAGTTTGTGGCCCTGGCAAATTGAAATGTACGTTCAAATCGAATATTGAATGTTATATATTTTAAATTGAATGAAAACTGACTGAAACAGTTGAATGGGATTACGAAACATACCCCATTGTGTTCGTAATGGGGGTAAAATGCTAGGGACGACAGTCGTTGGGTTTGGATTGGAGGCCGTGTCAGAAAACCCCTTTTTAAAACCATCGGCCAATAGAAATTTTTCTTTCATTAATTTAAAAATAAAAAAATACGAAACCCCCCAGTATAAGCCTCGACGAACGACGGAGGGCTATTCAAATCTTCCCGGCTTGATTTCTCCCTCGTTTCTCAATGAAATCGAGCGCGGTTGGATCCATTTCAAAGCCCTCGATCTCCTCTTTAAATCAATACCAGATTTGTGAAGAATCATTGCGTATATAGGGAGTATCGTGGTCAGGAAGTTCGGGGTTTTAAACCGCCGCCGCCGTCAACTGGGACCACCGGAGTCCACCGCTCCACCGCGCGCGGGCGCGCTCCACTTCCCCCTTCGACGCTGTACCCTCCAATCCTCGCATCGCTTCACGGATTTCGCGAAAAATCCAAACCTAGTTTGGAACCAGTTCTGAAAAGGTACGGCTTTGGCTATTTTTAACTGAAAATAACACTCTAAAGCGTTGCAAACTTGTAAAAATCATATCTTTTTGCTGTGTTATCGAAATTCAGTGAAATAAGAGACAGTGGACTCGTGTGGACGTCTTCTACATTCTAGAAGAGACCGCTTATTTTTCTAAGCCTTCTGCTATTTTTGGTGGAGTGGAACCCAATGTGAGATTTCTAATTTATAAACGATATGGGAAACGACGATGTATAAATTATATAGTCGATGTATGGGTTATATAAGCGTTGTACACCTCTTGTATAAGCGTTGTATAAGTTGTACGTTCGATGTATAAGTTGTATATGAGTTGTAAAAATTATATATGTGTTGAAATAAAAGTGAAATGCTATATATATACATATATATACATACATATATACATATATATACATACATACATACATACATATATATATATATATATATATATATATACACACACACGCCCCTCGTCCACAACCCATGGACGATATTTATTGGTTGTGATTGGTGTGAAAATTGATTGATAGAGAATGGTTGATTGAAATTGTTTGTGGTTGAAAAATACCCGTTTGTGGTTGAGAAATATTTGGTTGAAACCACATAGGATTAGTTTGTGGAAATGAAAAAAATATACATGCCGCCTGCGTGCGTACTAGATGCATGATTCCCCATTGTCAAAAGCTGTGAGGAGCCGTACTAGGGACGGTCCCGGTTTTAACTACCCTGCCGTTATGCTGCCGAAATTTTAAATAATATTCATGTGTTAGAATTATTTTCCTGTATTGAAACTATATTCGTCTGTTGAATAGAAAACCTTCATGTGTTGAATTGAAATTCATTCGTTGAATAGAATTTATGTGTTGAATGGTATTCGTGTTTTTAAATATAAAAATCACCTTTTTTTATCTATTTATATAAACTATAGAAAACCTTCATGTATTGAATTGAAATTAATCCGTTGAATAGAAATTCATGTGTTGAATGGTATTCGTGTTTTTAAATATAAAAATCACCTTTTTATCTATTTATATAAACTATAGAAAACCTTCATGTGTTGAATCGATATTCATTCGTTGGATAGAAATTCATGTGTTGAATGGTATTCGTGTTTCAAATATAAAAATCACCTTTTTATCTATTTATATAAACTATAGAAAACCTTCATGTGTTGAATTGAAATTCATTCGTTGGATTGAAATTCATGTGTTGAAGGGTATTCATATTTTGAAAGAAATTGTTCTATAATAAAAATCCTATTTTTATTACCTATATGAACTATATAAAATAATCTCATTTTGAAATAAATTGTTTTATAATAAAAATCCTATTTTTATTACCTATATGAACTATATAAAATAATCTCATTTTGAAATAAATTGTTTTATAATAAAAAACATACTTTTATTACCTATATGAACTATATAAAATAATCATGTTTTGAAATGAATTGTTTTACAATAAAAATCACATTTTTGTTATATACACGAATTGGTAAAAATAGTGAAGTATTGAAATAGAAAACAGTTAGATAAAAATATCATTTTTATCAAATGTATGAAATTCATATAGATTTGAAATCGAAGAATCGATATATATATATATATATATAAATAGAATTGAAATATATCGAATAACGAAGCTGCAGTTCGTAGTTTGAAACCGTGATTTCAAACGATTAGTGCGGGAGATCCGACCATCGGATTTTCCCGAAATCGCAACAGTTGGTTCGCTTTGGAAATATCTTTCCAACGGCACCAACTTTGTAAAAATCCAACGGTTGGATTGTCTGGAATGTTTAATTCAAATCTGAAGAAAAACAGCGCCAGAATCGATTATATATATATATATAATTATATTAAATCGAATAACGACGCTGTAGTTCGTATTTTGAAATCGAAACTTCAAATGATTATACCGGGAGATCCGACCGTCGGATTTTCCCGAAACTAGAACCGTTGGATTCGTTTTGAAAAGATCTTTCTAATGATGTAAATTTTGTGAAGATCCAACGGTTAGATTTTCAGATATGTGTAAATCAAATTTGAAGAAAAACAGCGCCATGGCCGCGTTATGGCCCGAAGCGTCGTTTTGAATAAATTGGCTATTTTAAAATAAATAAAAATAGCGATAAATCGTTATAAAATATTATAAACGATATGGATGTGAAATGTAGAAACTGATTGAAGGTTGGCTAAGTCAAATGGTTTCTTGGGTATTGATCTGATGTTGGTTTCGGCCTTCAGGGTTAATATTTGGGAAATCGTTCTCTTACTGATTGACGGTTAGTGACTAATGAATTGAAATGATGCGTAGTAGTGTTTGTGTAGCACTTTTTTATTATATACGCGAGTTGCTCAGAAAGATCAGGTTTATCCTATTCTGAATAACTGAATCGACGATAAGAAATCGAAGAGGAAGACGTTGGTCAAGACCGGAGATCTTCACCTCGATTGGATGGTAACCGAGGTCGTGATTGGGAGGCATCCCGAAATATGGATAATGAGTGGTGATCGTCCAGACGTACGTGGTGATCGATGGGTTTGCGAGGTATATAGTGCCTCCGGTTTCGTTCAGACCCAGAACGGACATGCAAATGGACAATTTGTCTAACATTGGAATTTATTCTGTGTGATTGATAGCCATCTGTTGCACGGTGTGAATTGCCTGTGTGGCATGCTAAGATGCAGTGATCAGGGCTTCTGTTGAAAAGCAAAGTCTTGTGGTGATAATCAAAGCACCGCCTGTGTGGCGTAGCTTTGTGTATAACGTGAAATCGCGAGCCTGACACCCCAGTATGAACCAGAAACGGGAGAGGACCTCAGGGTGGACATGCGTTTCTTTCTAGCTAGAAGTGGCGTCAGTGGTTTTACACGCCCTGACAAGTTTGACTTATGTGGTTGTTACTGTTGCGAGGCGCCTCGGTTATATCTGACGATCCGGGTCCGAAGGAGTCATTTGTTGGCTCATTTACACCCCAAAGGGAGGGGAAACGCATTGTTCAGGAATTTTAATCCACATCGGTGGACCGGCCCTGACGATCCAAGGGCCCACCTGAGTCTGGGTCCTGAGGCTCGGGCTAGACAGTCTCGAAGTCGGTAAGGACTATCTTTTGCCTTGGTTCATGACCGAAATCCAATTTCCATATACGTGATTGTGCGGTTTTGATTGTATATATATATATATGGCGACATGATATATGGTACCCATGCCGTCTATGATTGATAGTTATGATTTGAAATTGTTTTTGAAACATATAAACACTTGTAATAATATCAAATGCTTTTGTTTTATTCGTATCAAGCATATTTTGGCCATTATAAGGTAAAACTCTATCCTCCGGTTTGCATTGCATTGTGTGATGGGAACTGAGTCTTATAATGGCTTCATTTTTATAAAAAGCATTGCTATGTTTAAAAGAATGATTTGTTTTAAAGCACTGGCAATCCAATGGAGTAAACCCGTTCCACGAAAGTGGCGTGGTCCTGTGATTAGCCATATTTTAAATGTGTTTAGTAGATTTCTCATACCAGTCCCATGACTGACTCGTAGTTTGTTTCACTTTCAAACTCGGGTGCCCTTTTTTCTACACGGGCAGCCTTGTATTCAGGTTTTAGCTGGCTTTTCTGGATAGCTGGAGCTGAAGATGGATTCTATCATTTATCTCTTTTTATGCCGTTCAGCTCCTATTTTACATATTTTGTTTGTTTCCGCTGTAGACATTTATGTATAGCTGAACTGTATTTGTACTAAGTAAGATCCTGTATACTGTGTAACTCCGATGATTACATTTATCCAGTGTACTATTTGTTCATTATCTGGTGTATTTATCTAATTCTGCTCTGCTGTTATCTGTTTCTGTGTTATATTCCAAAGATTACCCTTGCCATCGTCAGTACGGGGTTTGGGGTCGTCACATAATACAATCAAAACCGCATCAGGTCGTATTGGAAATTGGGTTTCCATCATGAGTCAAGGCTAGGGAGGAGCTCCTTACCGATTCGAGACCCTCTAGCTAATGTCTCAGGATCCCCCGTAGTGAACCCTTGGAAAGCTGCAGGGCCGGTCCACACATACAGCTTCGTGGATTGGCAATTCCTGAACACACGTTTCCAAGTCCTATAGGACCCATCATCCGAGGCACCTCATTCCGTCATCCACATAAGTAAAATATCAGCCAGTTTAAGCACTGACACTACTTCTAGCTAGAAAGAAACATGCTGCTCTCCCTGCGTTCCCTTCTCCCGTTTTAGACTCAACCGGGTTGTGAGGCTCGCGAAGTAACGTTATAACCACAAGGCCTGCTTTTCAAAAAAGCCTTGATCATCTTCATCTTGGCATGCTACATTGACAATTCACGCCATGCGATTGATAACTATTAATATACAACCTCTAAGGGTGTTAAGAAAGAGAATAAATTCTCCGCCACCAACGGTTGTATATTAATAGAAATCTATTTACATAAAACAAAATTCAACGTCAGACACACATCCATTTATAAGCTTATGCTCTGGGTCTGAGCGAAAGCCAAATCCGTAAAAATCAACACTACGTCCAGATAACTACCATCTTAGCCCCGTCTTGGGAGCAAATCAATCAAGGGCCTCAACACTAGTTATCCATTCGATGTGAAGATCGTCGGTCTTCAATCGCAATCTTCAATTCTTCCCTTTAAAACGTCGTATGATTATTTGAAATGAGTATAACTCGGTCTTTTCAAATAATCTTTGCATAATTATCATTTAAATTATTTCATAACGTTATTACTTATCACTATTTTTATTTTGATAAAAGTAGTTCATTTGCATTTCAACGACATTACAGGTCATTAACATATAAGGGTAATAAATCAACCAAACCAACAGCGCACAGTCATGTTCCTATCATACAATGATGTAATGTGACATGTTTATATCAAGATATCATGTTATATAAATAGTTCAATTCCCTTCCCTTATTTTATTTGTTAATAAACAACAACTAAAATGTAACTTTCAATTCATTTAATGCATAGAAAATGTCATCTAAAAACATTTCTTTTTCTTATTTATTTACACCATATGTGAATAAGTTTACTTTTCCTTATTCTTATTTATTTACCTAAATGTAAATAAATGTTATCTTTCACTTCAACATATCCTATTTACATGAAAATGTAAATGAAAGTGTCATCTAAAATAATTCTTTTTATTTACATAAGCAAATGTAAATTTCTATTTCATATTTTATTTACATTCTTTAATTACATTGAAAATGTAATATTTTATTTCTTTCTCTCATTCTATTGACAATGTAATATTTTCTTTTTATTCTTTACACTATAGAAGAATGTGGATTCTCCTTTATAAAAATGAACACTTTCCTATTTTTCATAAAAAATGGGATTTTAATGTCAACATATTTTATTTCAAAAATATGGTCATTTTTCTATATTCTAACTTTACATTATAAATGAGATTCTTAATGTTAACATATTTTTAAAAATATGACCATTTTCCTATACATTAAAAATGAGATTTTTAATGTCGGCATATTTTTATTTTAAATGTATGATCTTTTCCCCTTATTTAAGACTGGCATTAAAAATATATTCTTTTCTACCTAAAAAGAAGGTATTCTTTACTTTATTCTCTTTTATTACATTCTGAAGAATGTAATTCTTCTAACTTCTTTTATTACAAAAAAAAATGTAATTTTCTTCTGTTAATTCCATTAAAGAAAATGTAATTTTTCTTTTGATCCCATTGAGGAAACAGTGATTTTTTTCCTTTACAAATTCCCCTTTTTATTTATTACATTAAAATGTAACCTTTATTACGACAGTAAATTCTTATCTTATAATTACATTAAAAAAATGTAACTTCCCTTTTATAACAAACATGGAGGTGAAAATATTCATTTCATTATTAACACATAACGGTGTGAAAATAACGTCAATTTCTAATTTAACTCATGACGGTGTAAATAATGTCCATTTTCTATTTAACCGTTTATATTTTTAATATGGGAAAGACCTCTCACATTAGGCCTGCAACTTGTGGATGCTGGATAGGCCGGTCGGTTCTGGGCAGACTTATCCCACTAGTTGGGCTTAACCTCGTGTCTTGGCCCAAATTGTATTTGTGCACTTGGACCTCTCACATTAGGCCTAACATTTGTGGCTGCTGGATATGTCGGTTGGTTCCGGGGAGACTTCTACCACAAATGTAACCTAACCTCGTGTCCAAGCACAATTATAATTTATAATTATAATTAATTTTTCCAAAACATATTATTTGTGCACTTGGGCGATGTGTGAAAATATCAGCCCAATCAACACATACCAGTCAGGCAACTTGTATATGGCAGTGTAACATATTAGAATTATCATAAATAATAATAAATTAACATTAATTAGCATGCTACCTATTTTCAAGATTCAAACATTGTATCACATCCAAACATCAATTCACAACATATCATGCATGCCACAGAAATAATTCTAAGTTTTTATTTACATCTAAAGTGTGAATAAAATATACTTTCTTAATTCATGTCTTTTATTTACACGTAGAATGTAAATAATACATGTCTCTTTTACATGCAAAAATGTAAATGAAATATTCTTTTCTTTTACCTGTCTTATCCCTAAGTTTTTAATCTCTCATGACTCTTCTAAAAAAATGAAGTTTCAATCATGACATTTCTAATAAAAATGTAGCTTTTATTTATATAACCTATTTCTAATAAAAAATGTTGTTTTTATTTAGACCACACATTTCTAAAATTAATGATATTTTTATTTAGACCATTCATTTCAAACATTAATAATATATATATATATATATATATAGAGTATATTGCTAACATTAATGATAATTATATTTAGACAATACAGATCTAACATTAATGATATACATATTTAGACAATACATATCTAACATTAATGATATTTCTAGTATGTTAACATTAAAATGAAAAATTCTAATATGTTAACATTAAAATGACAAATTCTAATATGTTAACATTAAAATGACAAATCTTTTATTTTCTTAGCATGTCACCTTTTTTATTCTTTAAACAATAAAAATGTAATTTTATTTATTCCTAACATGAACATCCTTCTTGTACATAAACAATAAAGATATGAATTTTTTTATTTCTAACATTAAACATCTTAGTTATATATATAAACAATAAAAATATGGTTTTTATTGTTTGCACAAAATTTTGACTAACATGTATATTTTATTTTATATATACAATAAAAATATAGTTTTTATTTTAATCGGTCAATTCTAACATAACGATGTTTTTAATCCAATGTGCCAATTCTAACATAAAGCCATTTGATTATGTTTAATCCAGTTCAACAAAATGACAATCTAATTATTGTCAAACATAATTAACAATTTAATCATGTTAAATCTAATTTCAATCAAAATGATAATTTTAATTATTGTCACAAACAAGATATAATTATTTTCAACAATCATATTCTAACAAATATGAGACACACAAATCAATTCAATAGTTCATCAAATCATAAAACAACGAACATTGAATAAATACATACACGGCATCATCCTGAATTTGTATGAAAGAAATATATTTTCACATTTCAGTAATAATTATTTTTAAATTATAAAATAGAAATCTCACATTGGTGTTTTGAATTA
Organism: Allium sativum; assembly: GCA_030737875.1. Lineage (NCBI taxonomy): Eukaryota > Viridiplantae > Streptophyta > Magnoliopsida > Asparagales > Amaryllidaceae > Allium > Allium sativum. The sequence goes on along the minus strand of CM060925.1, from coordinate 432,481,929 downwards.
TTCAAAATTCTAGACTGCTCCTTTTTGGATCTGGTCTGTTTCACCGCGAAGCCCTCATTTTTTCTGATTCCAACGCAACTGAGATTGTTGAATTTAGATCTCGTATGAAATAGTAATGATGTTACAAACATTTTACATTGATTAAAATAATTAAACGATAATTAAATTCGATAATTACATCATTACTTCACGTTAATTCATCTTCCACATCGTTTGTTACTCCAGACATCGGCCCCTTTTCAAACCCAAATTCGACCTTGCCATACCCAGAACGCACGCCAACCGGAGCCACTTGAACCCGATCCACCATCGCCAATTATAAGCATCTCATTTAGACAAAGATTTTTGCAGTTATTTGTGTTTGGAAATATTGCATGAGGGAGAAGGAATTTTTGGATTTGTTTTGGAAGATAATGGCCATTGAAAAAGGTAAGTGGCGGCGGCTCATGATATGAATTAGGGTTTTGTAAATGTGTTATTTATAATATAATATTTTTTAATTTGAAAAAAAAGAAAAAAGAAAAGGACTGTTTATCCTTATGTGGTATGTTATAAAGAAATTAAATTGTTGACTAAGGCTGAGGTGGCATCTTATTACTCATTTAATTTCAAAAGCAAATGGCGGAAAGAAATGAATGCGTCATTAATTGTTTAGCGCTAATGGTTAGAATGTTTGTGTGTGTCTTTTTAAATTTCAAACATAAATATCCAATATCATAATTAAGGGAATATATTAAATTGGACTACCAAGAATAAAAGATAGAAAATGGTTAGAGGTATGCATGATTTTTATTCATTTACTATATATAGTCACATATTTTCTTAAATAATGTCCATTGAAATAATTGTTCTATGAACCATAAAGTTTGAGTTTGTACCAAAATTGGTAAAATAAAATTAATTAAGTGTCAATAATATCATATTTGTTTCGGCAATCAACCCTCTATTAAAGTTGGCATGCCTTAGCTTGTTGTATTCTATAAACCATATATTGCATTTTTACTACCTAAATCTTTTTAGAATTTATGGTATCCCAATCAAGTCAAACCATGAGCTCATAAATACATATTGGCACAAATAAAATTATTGATTGAAAATTGACATACTTAATAAATGAAATTATTGATTGAAAAATTTACATACTTAATTATGAATAAAGGTGCAATGCTTTCAACACATGCAAGTAAACTTTTGTTTCATAAGCTTCTTTGAGTCGTTGTCACCATATATTTTTTATATCCATTTGAATATATGCCAAAATGTATTGGAATGGAAATAAGGGAAAATAATAATTGCATTCAAACTTATAGGAAATATATCAAATTTTGGGTAATAAAAGGAAGAAATAAGAATTTGTATACGCCTATAAAAATTAGAAGGTAGGAATAGCCTAGTTTGGTTATTTAGGCAAAAAGGAATATAAGGGAATTTTATTGTATATAATCAAAGGTGTAATAGGATGACGCTTACTGAGAAATATTAAACGGTAATTAATTATTACACAGAACCTTAAATAATGGAGTGATTGATTAGCATTAATGTTTATGGCTAATATTCTTTCTTTCATATTAATAATCCAGAAAATTCTAATTGACATTCAATTATCGCAAATAAAGTCTTGTATTCTATTTTATACCACTAATATAATTAGACTCTTATGTATTATTTTATACCATCTTATAAACACATATTACGTAATCTTTTGTTTTAATGTTTCCCATATTACATTACATTACATAATAAATTTTATTACACGCAAATAGTATACGCTCCGTACTTACTTTAAAAAGAATATATTTAATTTTTCAAATTAAATTATTTTAAACAACCAAAACTCATTAAAATAACTTAAAATAAATTTTTAAATTTACCCCCAAAATTCAGGGTTGTTACAAAATACTAATTAGTTGTTTATAATTATTTATTAAAAATATGCATTGTTACGTATTAAATATTAATCAACAAACATTATTTACCAAATATTAGATATTAATTTTATTTGAATGTGATTAGTAAACATTAACTATTCATTATTTATTATTAAATGTAAGTAATAAATATTAACTATAATTAATCATTATTGGTAATTAACTATAATATATTATTAAATATAAAAAACAATTTTTGATTATATATAATAATTTGTAATTATATATTATTTATTGATACTATAATTTAATAATCAGTAATCAATAATTATCTAATAATATTATTTAAAACTATTTATTTATTATTAAATGTAATTAATAAATACTATAATTACTAATTATTAATAATTAGCTATAATATTTGAAATATAAAAATAATTATTAATTATTTACAATAGAGAGTAATTATATTTTTATTGATAATCATTAATTATAGTAAATTACAAATGATGATGATGTTTGTAAGCTTTATTTATGTGTATTTGCATCTATTAAAATAATTCGCAATTGCTTTGATTCATAAGAAACCGATGTAAATAACAATATTAGCTTCGGTTGTTGTAACATCCCGGAATCTTTTGTATTTAATAATTAATTTATTTGAATATTGATTTGATAATTTAATGGTTCGAATTTAAATAACTTTGATTATTTAATTAATATAAACAATGGGATAATATAATTTAATTTTCTGAAATAGTCACAAATAGTCGGATTGACGATGTTATGTAGATTGGATATTTTGTCGATTTTATATTCGAATTTTAATAACGAATATATTATTTAAATGACAATTGAATGTATTAATTATAATATATTTATAATCGAGCTCGCAACGTTGCGGTAGTTCATAATTTGACGTTTTGAACTTTAACTGAGTGTACAATATTCATTATAAGTCAGATTTCGTTGAAACAAGAAACGTTAGGATCTATCAAGCTATATTTTTCTAATTGAAGTGAAAAATCGAGTTTTTGTCTTATCGATTGTAAGTTATGTCCAAATCAAATTTTTAGAAAGTCATTATAAAATCGTTTATAAGCCATAAAGATTTATTTAATATAATTAAATATTGGTTTCGAATTTGGATAATATTTTTGAGACATATACTTAATTTAGTTTATAGAAATTTACTGTAATTTTTAATTCGTGAAATAAGCAACTTTTTTGTTTAATGTATTTTGCACCCTAAATCTGCATTTTGGGATTTCACAGGATAAGTTGTCTTGTCTATATTATTATATTTTTAGGATCGTGGCACCTTGCTCGTCACAACGGTATTTTAACTTTTGTCGATAGTTGTCCATAAACGAACAAAATTTTATGCAATGAATATACCCTTAATGTATATCTAATATTGCAAAACATATATGATTCCTTAGCCGAACCTATCACTTTACACCTACAACTAGGGCTGTTATGGTAATACCATTACCAATCGATCGATAACCATTTTTGATTGAAATTGATACACCAGTTAAAATGGTATGGTAATGGTAAATTTACAATTTTTAACGGTAAATTATCGATAACGTTTCTTCATTACCAGCGGTAATGGTAATTTTACCAGTCAATTTAAAACGTATGCATATTCTTCTGATATACTTTATTACATGCATTTAGAATAACATAAATGATTTTATTTAGTTCAATAACCAGGTGAAATAATTCCAAGTACACTTATTTTCTTTCTCATTTTTGTTTTTTATAAACTAACACTACATACAATATAATAAATATGCACCGTATAACAAAATCATGTCAAGATATAAACCTTGATGGACAAACGGTAATTTACTATTACCATTGTAACGGTTACAAGATTATCGGTATACTAGCCTTTGGTATACCAATCGATCGGTAATGGTAACGGTACGCAATTCTAGCTTACCGGTAAAAACGGTACGGTAATGGTATTTGCCAAATGGTAACCATTACCATAACAGCTCTACTTACAACGTCCTCTTCTTACCCTTCATCTCCACATTAATGCTTCCTGTCCCTTTTTCTTACCTGTTAAGCATTCCTTGTATATGTTATATGTATATAACATGCTATCCTATACCTGTCTGCTAGTTGTTACTGTCATCTTTTAGGTTTTAGCATGCAGATTGGGATGATAGTTTTATTTTATTTTTCTAGTATAATTGCTTTCTTCAACTCAGTCCACATGCATGTACATGCACTGCAAACATGAATTGTAAATACAATTACATGACCCGGCAAATAGAAACTGTATAGAAGCCTGAAAGCCTGCCGTGTGTTTTCAGATCCAAAGATGGAATAACACATGCATAGCAAGAAAAACATGACAACCTACCTACCCTAATATTTCATCTCGTAGACATAGTTCAGCTCCCCTAATATTTTATTTCACATGCCAAACACACATGCCTATTTAGCTTATGAAAAATCATTAACCCTGCCACGTTCTTTCTCCCATCAACAACTAATCGACCATCTAAAAGCTACAACGTATATTTTGAAAATCTAAACTATCTTACGACTAAAACTGATGCCTACCTATGGCTTCTTTTACTTAAGGATGAAGCTTCTCTGCATATAAATACCTCAATACCCCATCTTCTTTTCTTCGGCTTCAGGGAGTACATCCGTATGTTTTAATGGCTTTTAGAAGAAAAAAAAACGATTCCAACGTCGATTCTTTATGGAAAAATCAACAAAAAATAATTTCGAAACCTCTGAGCAGAGGGCTTCAAGCCTATATGTATCTCATGCAAGTCGACGCAAAGTTTTGTAGCTCGAAGAATATCAGTGAGCCTTAGGGTTCGATTTAGCATGTGGTGCGGTGTTTGTTTCACATTTTTAGTATGCAGTCGAGTTTCTGGAATTTAACCAAACTTGGTTGTGAAATAAAAGGAAAGGACATGGCGCTGAAGCAAAATGGAATGGAGTTTGGATTTGTGCCATACATGGCACGAGAAGGAACTGCTATTTGCATTTAAACTGGAGCAAGGGAGTTAAATATGGATGGCATGATCATAATGGTGGCATGAGGTTGTTTGTATGGAAATTAGGAGGGAACTGGACTTTCATGAAGATAGTGGAGCCGTTGCTTGCGTGATAAATACAAATGTGGCGATCGAGATACACAAGCGCAACTGGTGATGGGGTTTCCTGAAAGTCGAAGACAAAGTCGTGTGGCGTCTGTAGCAGAGTAGGTTTACGGATCTGGAAGTGGCGAACCTTTCTAGTGGTGCGAGCTGACTTTGTGGTGGTGGCAGTTTCAGTATGGAGAAATGGGGGTGGCCGAGAGCTTCACAGCTCGGGAATGGCTTGAGGACACGACACATATATTACTGGGAGGAATAAATTACTGGAGGGCTCGAGTTTTAACTGAAGGGAGAATATGGAATAGTGGATTGGAGTGAATGCGGGTGTGAATTTTTTATGAAGGCGAATGGGCCGATTCTATCTGGTAAGCCCAATTTCATTAAAAAAAAATGAAAAAAAGAAATATAGATTGTTGCCAGCGTGAGAACGGAAAAACAGAAAGCATGAGCGGGGAGGAAGGAAACTACCATAAGAGGAACGGGTGGGGTGAATGGATGATGGGCCGACTTCAAAATTGTAAGGCCCGATTAAATAACAATTAAGTTTATTTTAATTTATAATAGTGTATAAATTTGTTAATTTCATAACTTGCTTGTATGTTATCGAAATTCAACAAAACAAGATCCCTTAGGATCGTATGGATGCATGCTGCACAATGGAATTAGACTGGAGCAATTCAGAGATCATTACAATTTTCAGCAAAATAAAATGCCTGACCAGATCTAGCGAATGTTAATCGTTAGTTAAAAATTAACAGCGACACTCAGTTTGGGAATGATATTGGTTTAGGTATAAGGGAGTGACTGGATTTGAGGACGTACTGGTTTGAAATAAATTGAGAATGCATGAGTATATGCTGAATTGATAGCAAACGAAAGAGACAAAGTTAAACGGCCGACAAAAAGGTACGAGTTTATATTATATTTGAATATGAGATATTTATGAGCATATTTGGCAATCCGCACAGCTGATTGATTTTCTTTTGGATAGGAAAAGGCCTAGAGAAGCGAGTTGTAGTTGTACCGATTGAGCTGTGCAAAGGAGTCGCAGGCGAAATTTTTCGAGAATTTAGAGTATTAGAAAATTTTCATTAATAAGAATGAATTAATATTTTTGTTAAAATAAATTGGTTGAGCTGCAATTGAAGTTAAATGAATAATTTTACTAGTTAATAAGGTTTACTGCATTCTTCTACCTTAATAATTTCTTGGAACGAAATTCCTTTAAGGGGGAAGGAATGTAACGTCCTTGAATTTTTTGGATTTAATAATTAATTCTTTTAATTATTTGAAGATTGATTTGATAATTTAATGGTTCGAGTTTAAATAATTTTGATTATTTAATTAATATAAACAACGGGATAATATAATTTAATTTTCTGAAATAGTCAGAAATAGTCGGATTGACGATGTTATGTGGATTGGATATTTTATCGAGTTTATATTCGAATTTTAATAACGAATATATTATTTAAACGATAATTGAACGTATTAATTATAATGTATTTATAATCGAGCATGGTGGTAGTTAGCTATTTGGCGTTTTGAACTTAAATTGAGTGTACAATATTCATTGTAAGTCCGATTTCATTGAAACAAGAAATGTTTGGGTCTATCAAGCTATATTTTTCTAATGGAAGTGAAAAATCGAGTTTTTGTCTTATATATTGTAAGTTATGTCCAAATCAAATTTTCAGAAAGTCGCTACAAAATCGTTTATAAGCCATAACGATTTATTTAATATAATTAAATACTGGTTTCAAATTTCGAAAAGATTTTTGAGATGAATTTTATTTATAGAATTTTACTGTAATTTTTAATTCATAAAATAAGCAACTTTTCGTTTAATGTATTTTGCACCCTAAATCAATATTTTGGGATTTCACAGAATAAGTTATCTTGTCTATATTATTATATTTTTGGGATCGTGGCACCTTGCTCATCACAACGATATTTTTTCTTTTGTCGATAGCAGTCCATAAACGAACAAAATTTTACGCAACAAATATACCCTTAATATATTCTAATATTGCAAAACACATATGATTCCTTAGCCGAACCTATCACTTTACACCTACAACATCCTCTTCTTAGCCTCCACGTTAATGCTTCCTGTCCCTTTTTCTTACTTGTTAAGCATTCCTTGTATATGTTATATGTATATAGCTTGCTACCCTATACCTGTCCGCTGGTTGTTACTGTCAACTTTCAGGTTTTATCATGCAGATTGGGATCATAGTCCTATTTTATTTTTCCTGTATCTTTGCTTTCTTCAACTCGATCCACGTGCATGTATATGCACTGCAAACATGAATTTAAATACATTTACATGACCCGACAAATCGAAACTGTATTGAAGCCTGAAAGCCTGCCTTGTGTTTTCAAATCCAAAGATGGAACAACACATGCATAGAAAGAAAAACATGACATCCTACCTACCCTAATATTTTATCTCGCAGACATAGTTCAGCTCCCCTAATATTTTATTTCACAGGCCTAACTCACATGCATGCTGTACCTCATGAAAATCACTAACCCTGCTACGTTCTTTCTCCTATCAACAGCTAATCGACCATTCAATAGTTACAACCTATATTTCGAAAATCTAAAGTATCCTACGACTAAAACTGATGCCAACCTATGGCTTCTTTTACTCAAGGCTAAAGCTTCTCTACATGTAAATACCTCAATACCCCATCTTCTTTTCTTCGACTTCAGGGAGAACATCCGTGGGTTTTAATGCCTCTTAGAAGAAAGAAAAAAAAAAACAATTCAACGTCGATTCTTCAAGGAAAAATCAACAACAAATAATTTTGAAACCTTTGAGCCGAGGGCTTCAAGCCCATATGTATCTCGTGCAAGTCAACGCAAAGTTCTATAGCTCGAAAAATATTAGGGAGCCTTAGGGTTCGATTTAGCATGTGGTATGATATTTGTTTCACTTTTTAGTATGCAGTCGAGTTTCTGGAATTTATCCCAACTTAGTTGAGAAATAAAAGGAAAGGACATGGCGTTGAAGAAAAATGGAATGGAATTTGGATTTGTGCCATAAGTGGCATGAGAAGGAACTGCTATTTGCATTTCAACTGGAGCATGTGAGTTAAATCTGGATGGAGTGATGGTAGTGGTGGCAGGAGGTTGTTTGCGTGGAAATTAGGAGGGAAATTCACTTTCATGAAGATAGTGGAGACGACGCTTGCATGATAAATACAAACGTGGGGATCGAGATACACAGGCACGACTGCTGATGTGGTTCCGTGAAAGTCGAAGACAAAGTCGTGTGGCGTCTGTAACGTAGTGGGTTTACGGATCTGAAAGTGGCAAACCTTTCTAGTGGTGCGAACTGACTTTGTGGTGGTGGCGATTTCAGTATGGAGAAATGGTGGTGGCTGAGAGCTTCACAGCTCGGAAATTGCTTGAGGACGCAGCTCGTATATTACCGGGAGGAATAAATTACCAGAAGGGTCGAGCTTTAACTGAAGGGAGAAGATGGAATAGTGGGTTGGTGAAGCGACCCGAACTTCCCCGGTCTCCGAAGAGATGAGAAAGAACGAATTACTGTGAGGACAAGACAAATCTGAACGCAGACGGAAGAACGTTTCATTGTTATTACAACAATTCCATCAGAATACAAGAATATACAGAGTATGAATGAATAAAATACATTCGATAAATATCAGAGATTACAGTAAATTACATAGCAGCGGAAAAACAATAGAAAACACAACTAAAAGTAATACACGGATACAGAGCTTTCCGAGCATCATTCCAGATGTAAACCAGGATCCTGTGAATATAAATCTGCAAAACCAAAACTACTAGCTGCCCGTGTCGGAAATAGGGGCACCCAGAGTTTAGGTTAAAACAATAAACTCCAGGTCAGTCATGTGACTGGTGTGAGAACTAAAACAGTTATTAAAACTTTATTTTAAAAGAGAGTAATTCAAGGGACCACGCCGTATAACACGGAACGGGTTTCCACCCAAGAACACCAGTTCATAGAATAAACAACGCAATGCTTTTTCAAAAAATGAAGCTATTATAAGACCCAGGTCCCATCACACAATGCAACGCAAGCCGGAGGATAGGGTTTTCCCTTATAATAGCCAAACATGCTTGATACGTTTAAAACAAATCATTTGATACTATAATAAGTGTATAGTGTCAAAACAATTTCAATCATAAATATAAATCATAGACGGCATAAGTGCCCCATACCACTATGTCGCCATACTAGGCTCTACAAATAAAGCCGAAATACACGTATTGGAAATTGGATTTCCGTCATGAGTCGAGGCAAGGGGCAAGCTCCTCTCCGCTTCCGAGACACTCTAGCAAATGTCCCAGGGCTACGCACTCTGGGCAACGCTTGGATCTTCAGGGCCGGTCCTCTCTTACGTTTGAGGATTAGTTATTCCTGAACACACGTTTCCCGGTCCTTACAGACCTAAAATCGAGGCGCCTCATCCAACAACCACATAGGTGAAAAGTATATAAATGTCAGGGCTGGTAAGTCACTGACACCACCAAAGCTAGAAAGAAACGTCGTGCTCTCCCTGCAGTCCTTATCCCGTTTTTAACTCATACCGAGGTGTGAGGCTCGCGAATTCATGCTATACACAAAGCTACGCCACAAAGGTCATGCTTTGATCATCAACCACAAGACTTTGCTTTTCAACAGAAGCCTTGATCCATGCAACTCAGCGTGCCACACAGGCAATTCATGCCATGCGATTGATATCTATCGATATATAACCTCTAAGCTCGTACGTCTCAGAGAAGGGCGTTAAGCAAGAGAATAAATTCTCCGCCGCCAAACAGATATATATTTAACAGTAATCAATCAACACAGAATAAAATCCAATGTCAGACACACAATCCATTTACAAGTTCATTCTGGGTCTGAACGAAACCGGAGGCACTTTCCTCGCATATCCATCGATCTCCAAGTACGTCTGGACGACCACCAACTATTTCCATCCTCTTAGGTGTACAGCCCAATCAGGATCATCAGTAATTATCCAAACGATGTGAAGACTTCTGGTCTTCATCTTCGACTTATCGTCGAATCGGTTATCCAGAATGGGTATAAACCCGGCCTTTCTGAACAACCCGCGTATATTATAAACAAATGTTACACAAACACAACATACGCCTCATTCCAATTTAGCAGCCACTAACCGTAAATCAACAAGAGAACAATTTCCCAAATATTAACCCTGAAGGCCGAAACCGACATCAGATCAATACCCAGGAAACCATTCTTCTTAACTAATCTACAACTAGTTTCTAAATTTCAATTCTTAGGGAAAGGTTCCCATTAATTTTATCCAAGATAAATTCTTTGAATTTATTCTTTAATCTTCCTTTGGATGTCATTTCAAACCAAATTATGGTTTTCCAAACTAGTCGAGATTAGCGAACCACACCGAAGTAATTATTTATTTTATTTTCCAATCCCAACCTATTCATCCCATGAAGAAAAACTGGTAATACTCCATATCTAACACCATGGTGTTATCGGTAAAATTAATTACCATTTCACGTTCAAATCTAATTAAAGATTTAACTATCGCTTTGGAGCAAGGCTGGTGATACTCCATTCTCGCTCACTTTCCAAATTTGATAATTTTCATTATCAATTCACATTTCAATCTAATTGCAGATTCATTAAAACTCCCTTTACTGGGTTAAAGAACTAATGTCATTTAAAACAAAGTTCACGATAAACCCAAATCATATTCTATTTATTATCGGGTTAAAGAACTAGTGTTATTTAAAACACCGTTCACGATAAACCCACAAATGAATTTTAATTCAATTCCAATCAAATATATTAGAAATTCCTATTATTTAAAATAATTCATTTTAAATCTTCAAAATTCGTCGAAGTTGCCAAAACTAAAATTTTAAACTGGCTCAGAATTTCCGGGTTATTACAGTTGGCGTGAATGCGGGTGTGAGTTTTTATGAAGGGGAATGGGCCGATTCTATTTGATAAGCCAGTTTCATTAAAAAAAAGAATAAAAGAAATATAGGCTGTTGCCAGCATGAGAACTAAAAAACAGAAAGCATGAGTGAGGAGGAAGGAAACTACCATAGGAGGAACGGGTGGGGTGAATGGATGATGGGCCGAATTCAAAATAATATGGCCAGATTAAATAATAATTAAGTTTATTCTAATTTATAATAGTGTATAAATTTGTTAATATCATAACTTGCTCGTACGTTAACGAAATTCAACAAAACATGATCAGATAGGATCGTGTGGATGCATGTTATACAATGGAATTAGTCTGGAGTGATTCAGAGATCGTTACAATTTTGAGCAAATAAAGCGCCTGACCAGATCTAGCGAACTTTAAATGTTATTTAACGATTAATGACTAAGGTGAGTAAGATCAGTAACTCTATCCAGTTTTATAATTTTATAAACATTATTTTTGATAAAAATGATTGAATGATGCATGTGATGGTTGTTTGGATGATTACCTATTAATTGGTTGAAATTATATATAGTCATATATATATATAAACAGTTGATTGAATACCGATCTGTTTATTTTAATATCTCATATTGTATGAAATTAGTGTCATTTATATTGATTAACGTCTGTGGATGCAAGAAATAGGTTGGGGGAATTCAAATGGAATCCTCAACAATTATATTGTTGTTTTCCATATATTACATTATATCATGTGACCAATAATCGGTGGTTGATTATTGTGTGTTTTGGGGGTGTTTAAATAACATTGACCTCAAAATAATTTGTATTTAAATACCGTAATATATATTTGAATCTATTGGAAAGGAATTTGGAGTTTTGAAAAGAGGAATCTATCTTAAAATAGAAATGGCGAGTGGGTCAGGATATAATAACTTGTTTTAATTATATTAAAACAAGTGATTTGATTTATGAATGATGTTATAAATAATATGAAATAATTATTATTAAATAACTTGGGAATTGTTGAAAAATAAATAATGAAATTATTTCGATGTTCGACATATGAATAGGGCTAAACAAATCCATAAGGATTATAATTTAAATTTGGCGATGTTGAATGTTATTAAAATAATTTATTTTTAGAAATTATATATTTTATAATTTAGGAATTTACAAGATAGTGAATATTTGATTTAAAACCATAAATTATATTCAAGTATGTAATAGATATTAAATTATAAACTTAATATATAATTAACCAGAAGTTGGCATTTAAATGGAATTTATGAAATGGATTATAAATATGAATTTATAAAATAAGTCAATAAACTTGATTTGAGCGTGTAATGGTAATATTAAATAAAACTCAAGATTTGATTGTTATAATATGTCCAGATTTTTGTAAAGAAATAATATTCATGTTTCAACATGGATAATGATTTAAAAGAAAACGTTTTGCAAATTGAAATGGTGAAAAGGGAAATTGGTAAATGTTAGAAGTGATAAATTCAAAAGAAAATTTAGAAATTGAGTTGATCTGAAACAATGAGCTTATTCCGAAGTTCGGAACGTTAATCGAATATAGATTATTCAAAAAGGATTTAAATGTTGAAATTCAATTATATCGAATTCAGGAAAGTAATATTTACTTTCCGATTTTTATCAAGATTTATTTATTTATCTTATTAATTAATTATTCAAATTAATGAATATAAGTTATATTTTGAAGTTAAATATTTCAGAAGCAGAGATTATAACGTTATCATTATAATCAAAGATTTCCGTAAAAGGAGTGGATTCGTAAATTTAATACGAGAATTGTGTAAGTAGGTTTGTTAATAATAAATTAAGAATGAGATTAAGGAAATTAGACACTGACTAGAGATTAGTTAAGTTGAATAGTATTCTGAATATCGATCTGATGTTGGTTTTGTCCTTCGCGGTTGGTACTTAGGGAATTGTTTTCTTACTAGTTTACGGTCAAGGACTAATGAAGGTGGAAGAATAGTAATGCGTGAATGGGAAATGGAAATGTTGTCCAATATTAATAATGTATACTTTCTAAATATAGAAAATAAGAAGTCGTGGATATATGGAAATGTTTTCCGAGAATTGTGAAATGTTAAATGGTTTTTAAGAATATTGGGGAAATGGTAATTTGGGAAACGAATAAATTAATGTTAAATTAATTTAAGGGGCTCAGCGTTGATTGATGTTTGATCGATACAATTTCCATTTGGAAATAAGATCGTTGATTGTATGGATGTTTTCCTTTGATGGTTAAATAACCGGCTATCAAAGTTTTTGACCCTTTTCCGTTGTAAATACGGAGAGACCGGGATCAGATTAATTATTTGAAAACCACTCTGTATGGGCATTAGCGTTGCGAATCAAATATGATGAAGATAATTGAAGACAGAGTTTATGCAAGGGATGTTCTAGAGATCCTAGGTAGAAATTGCCTAAGATGGATTTACAGAATAGCGCCTCCGGTTTGTCAAGTCCCAGAGAAACCTGAACGGACGAATGTCTGACAGAGTATATCTAATAGATCACATAAGTTGATCTCTTCAAACATATTTACGTTGGTGGCGGAGGAATTCGTTTCTCTTAGCTTTATACCTATGGTATTTTTGGGGAAATAAATTTGTGATTTGGCGGGTATGAAGATGTAGCATTCAAAGTAAATGAAGGTGTGATCTGTCAAAGGATACGTTACGACCCCAAGCCTCATCAACTGGGAAATGACAAAAAATGGGTAGGCAGCATGGCTAAGTGGGTCGCACCCAATTAGGGCATATTGTCACTATCTTGAGATTATTCATATTTGTTACTTCTTTCATTTCTGTATCTCCCGTAAACGGTTATGCTGGTATACAAACCGTAAGGTGACAATATATTCGGAACATTCAAGCGAAATGAATGGTCGGTCTTGTGTGGTTGAGTTGCAAGATGTTTTTGTAAACTCCATTGTATCCCCTCTAGAGTACACTGATCGGAAGATGGTTCCATACCTTGTTATATTTGGAAATCCATTACCCAATAAGAGCCTGGGGTTTTGATTATATATTATATATGTGGAGCATGAGATGCATGCATTCTGCTAGATTGTTATTTACTTGTGTTAGACACTATTATAATATCAGAATAGTATTGATTTTGAAATGATTTGGTTATCGTAAGGAAAAAACCATCCACGTTTATGTATGGACCGGTCTTACGATTATCTTTTCTTTTGAAAAGGATTTTGGAAAGTTAAACCGAATGATTGGATTTTACTCACACCAGTCCCATGATTGACCCAAAGTATATTTTGTTTTATTTTAACTTAAACTCTTGGGTGCCCAAATTTGTACGGGGAGTCAAGTTGTCGGGATTTTACAGATATACTTGGAAGAGCTTGAAGCAGGCAGCTTCAACATTAGTTATACATAAAGTTATTTCCATGGTGATGTTATGTGTTGTACTCTGATAATGATATGAATATATTGTTATAAGTTTGTATTTCAAAGTTATGTTATATAATATATTTTACTCGTTCCGCTGTGAGATTCGTGTTTACTCTGATTCTATTCTGTTGTGTTCTTTTTCTTCTTCTATTCTAATTTTCTTTCTTTCTATTAATGATCTGGTATTTCCGATTCTTGAATATTCGATATTTTGTTTGGTGTTGATTTTCGGGGTTGAAAATCGCTGGTTTGTTATAGTTGTAAGGTGCAACACCCCTAAGTCCCACATCGTGGAAGCCTGTGTGAAGTGGGTACTTATATAGTAGAGATCATCTCTTACTAACGCCGAGGCCTAGTGATGGAAAACCCTACACCTGAGAGGTGGTAAAGTAGGGATAATATCGGTGTTAGTAGGGAGGTTGGCTCAGTCTGTGTGGCAACGCCATGTGTTAGAGGATCTCGAAACTTAGCCGAGGTCTTTTGAGGAGCAAAACCCCGCACCTATACGGTGGCTAAGTTGGGGACAATATCTTGCGTGAACGGAGTCGCGGATTGTTACAGTGGTATCAGAGCCAATACCCAGCCGGAATTGTGGCTCCTGCGTTGACCACAGCGCATGGGTGAGGTGTTTGTGAGCCAACGGGGACGTTGGGCTTTGTAGGAGGGAAGAATGTAACACCCCTAAGTCCCACATCGTGGAAGCATGTGTGAAGTGGGTACTTATATAGTAGAGCTCATCTCTTACTAACCCCGAGGCCTAGTGATGGAAAATCCTACACCGAGAGGTGGCAAAGTAGGGACAATATCGGTATTAGTACGGAGGTTGGCTCAGTCTATGTGGCAACGCCATTTGTTCGCGGATCTCGAAACTTAGCCGAGGCCTTTTGAGGAACAAAACCCCACACATATACGGTGGCTAAGTTGGGGACAATATCTTGCGTGAATGGAGGTGCGGATTGTTACATAAGGACATTGAAGCAAATAACTATATTTGCTTCGGATGTTAATACAACCGAAGAAAATGAGACTACTTACTTTGGTTGTGGGAACAATAGAAGCAAATAACGATATTTACTTATATTTGCTTTAGGGTATTTGCTTCGGTTGCTAAAAAAGGGAAGCAAATAATACTATTTGCTTCAGTTGTAAGCACAACCGAAGCAAATGAGGCGATGCAACAGATGTGTTTTGTACTAGTGACACCTTTTCTCAATTTTAGTTTTGAAGTATTGACTTGATAGGATTTGATCTTGCGATCTTTGATTACATACAGCCTATAACTCTTGAGTAGCACTTGAAATTCAAAGAGAGTTTGATGGAGAACTGAAAGAGAAGAAGACTGATATAATTTCTTTGAAAAGTAGCAGAGTATAAGTATAAATTTTGAGAAATTAAGAAGATTAATGTCAAGAGAAGAAAGGAAGAAGAAGGAGATGAAGAGTTATTAACAAAATTCAAAATTTGAAGCCTATATATAGTTTTCCTACAATCACAACCATTTAGAAAAGGTATGAATTCGAAAGGTACAACTTTTCAAATTTTAATTTTCAAACAAACGGTATATATGTCGACATAGCACTATGTATATGCTAACGTATACTAGTGTATTTTCAAAAACAAAATTTTAAATCAAAGAAAATAATGATTGAATAAATTATGGTGATTTCTTAGTTAAAACAAATAATATTCCTTTATATTAAAATAAAGTATTTCAAGAAGAAATATATATTTAAAATCATATATTAAGATGGTTAAAAAATGATTAAAAACTAAATATAAAATGATATAAAAGTTTATATGTATATTAAAATATGAATATATTAAAACTTAATATAAATAAGGAAATTTCTCATCTTCGGAAATGTATTCATGATTTGTCCATCAAACTCGAGCTATATGACTTTGGGGACTTAAGGAGCTTCAAGTTGGAGTCTAGGGTTTCCCATGCCATCGCAATGATCGTGGAGCATGAAATCAAAAGACTCAGCAACAAATCTATTCACCTAGTTTGAGTACAATGAGGGGATAATCATGCGGAAAGCACCTGCGAAACTGAGGAGAAATTGAGGCAAACTCATTTAGAGCTTTTTTCGGGTAATTATTTCCTCTCCAATTTTCATTTATGGTTACATTGTGGTTGCTAGAATGGTTGGTAGGGGATGGTTGCAACATAATGCATTGTGCTCACATATAAAATTATATGCATATAAAGGTGTTTTGTATACATATAACATCACTTACTACACGTACACGCTAGGATTGAGCTCACTTTAGCAAGTTTATAGTACATAATCACTATGAGTTATGCATGTCCATGGATGCTTATGAAATAACATGGGTGTACAACGTAGTTGTTAGAGCGAGTTGTATTCTTCGCCCCTTCAAAAGATTTCAGGAAATCTCTTATAAGGGGGAAGAATGTAACACGCCGTAAAATAAATCTAAAATAGACATAAGGTAATTTAGTTTAAAATAAATAACAATAATTAGTATTACATTAATGGACTGCAAATAGATTAAATATAAATCTGGAATATAATTAATTATAGTTTAGCATAAAAGAATATTCCAAGAGGATTTGAATTTGCCTATATATTCATATACAAAAGGTACAGAGATAATAAACATTAGGAAATAAATATAAGCAATTAATTACGAAATTAACAGAAATCATCGTCATAGGAGAATCAAATCTCCTGGCTCGACCCCAAGAGGGGGTCGACTGCCCCTATAGAGGGGGTTGACCACCCTCTTGGGGATGGGTGGTAAGTGTATGTTTTGTTAGGGAGATTTATATAATTCTGCATCAGATATACCGTCCAGATTAAATCTAAATCCCATAGTCTATACTTACACTTGCAATTATAAATATAGATCCCTAACCTCACTCTAAACCTATTTTAATTTCTCTCTGTGCCACTATATTGCCCTTCTGCAATTTCAAATTCAAGATAAAAAGATTAGGATTTTCTTCTATTCCGCAAACCTATATTATATCCTTTCTATTATTGATTAATATAGATTTAAGTTCTGGAATTTAGTTATATATATATATGAGAATATGAGATATTATTCTTATATATATATATATATATATTAGAAGGATTGGAGCACGATTTCGAAGGCTAAATCTAAATCTGATTCTGCACATATACTGTTATTCTTCCTTTTAAAACCACAATCAGTGGAAACCCTATAAGTTGTTATTTTATTTCTTTTGTAGTTTGAATTTGGATTATTTGCGTGTATAGAATTTTGATTAAGTAAAAATAAAATTCTATAAACCCTCCAAATCCTATATTTTGTTTATCTTTGAAAGAGTCAATCAAAAGTGATATATTTGTTTTTGTGATATTTGAATAATGGAATTTAGGCTTAGGTTGTTGTGAAATTCATAGTTTTGGGTTCTGATTCACTTGAATTTTTAATGTTCATATATGTTTGTGTACTAAAAGCATAAGACTTATGTCTTGTAATTAATAGGTTTAAAATGTCTATTTTAAATAGATTTGTTTGAACGTATTATATACAATATATTATCTTAAGTTTTCGTTTGCAATATAAAATAAAAAGTGAAGCAATGCCAAAAGTAAGATTCTTGCATATGTAATTGGATTTATTTCACCTTGCCTATACTTTGATTATTTGAATAATTATTCAAGCCTGGGTTGTAAGTTTTATTCATATGTGTTGTTATTTTCCTTTTATCATTAAATGAGAATATGCATGTTGGGCAATGTTCATTTATAGGGAACTTTAATTGTATAACTTAATTGTGAATTTTTGAATTGACATTTCAAACGTGTTAGGACGTTATTCTCATGCGCTAAATTCAAGCTTATTTATTTATATATTTATAGCGTTAGTTAAATGTAATATTAATGCATATAAGATTGTGTGTTAAATATGTTTAAATTAAGAAATTGAATTTGAACTACCCCAATAGGCATTTGTTTGTGTATTTGTATGTGTGCGAGTCATTGTCTTTAAGTATAATTAATGACACACATACATGAGGTTGACCATTACTTGTAGTAGAAGCCTGCCCAGAACCGACCATTATATCCAACATCTAGAAGTAAAACTTGTTAATGAGATAGGTCTATATGTCATGGTTCATTATAATTATTAAACTAAGATGCAAGGTTAAGCATAACTTACAGTAGAAGCCTACCTAGATTCGCCCGGCAAATCCAGCATCTACAAGTGGTCAGTTTAATGTGAGATGTCTAGTATGTGTAACACCCCACTCCCGCTATGATCACTCACTAAGGGAATGCCATAGCATCGGTGGAGTATTTTAGTGAATATAGAACAGAAAAATTACAACAAGACAGATATAAATAGTACTTGAAATTTTAAAACATCATCTCATAACAGCGGAAGTAAAACATGTCTGGTTACATCATAAAACCACAATAAAGGTCAAGTACAATATCCATCAAAATAAAGAAGTACATAATCCCACTCTCATACAATAGCCAAACAAAAGAAAAGATAACTGGATAACTGGAGCTTTACATCTATCCAAGCTCCTAAAGACTGGAACAGCAATCCGATCAAGCTCCACTACTGCTAGGATCCACCGTAGGACCTGAGGGTTGGGAAAAAGATAAAAACAACAGGGTCAGACATAAGTCTGAGCGAGTCCTATAACTTTAACAATACAATCGTTAAAGTAACCAGAGAAGACATAAACTGATATACGGTAACATATAGGGATGAATGGCTACCCTAAGCAGTCAACTAAACGAAGATAAAGGATAAAGACGCATCTACCCTCCCTAAGGTAAATTACTAAACTGCACCACACCAGTCGTTCCTAACTTAAAGGTTGATCCCACCCAAGGACTTATAAAATTTACTAATTAGTACCTGCGTACCCCTAGGTGACCAAGTAGGCGCCACGGGGCCCTACAATCCACTAGGTGTACACACTACTTCCCATTCGATCGGCTCCCTAACGTAGATACCCGTGCTGGCCCCACCGTGGGATGTATCATTCCCCAATGTGGCAACCTGATGAAACTAAAGGTGCACGGCTTATATCTACTCGATGCAACAACGGCTTACCTACCAGCCCGGGCCCACTCACGCATATGAAGCCCGTTGGACTTGCGTTGCCACCGCTAACCCGTTTGCCTCTTACAGTCAAGCCCAGTATGCGTGTCCCGTCCTCGACATGGGTCGAGCCCACAAAGATACGTATGGGTTACTGGTTGAAATGGGCCTCCACAAGCTACCCACCTAAGCTTGTCCCTTTTTCTAGTATATCCCACTTAACCCTTTAATCATGTTTTAATTACATGTTCCATTTTGGTTAAGTATTCTAATCGTATTTTCTATTGCCACCCAAGGCAACCACTAGATTTTCTCATGCCACCCGAGGCACCCACTTAACCCCTCATGTCCCTCTACATGCTAATATGGTTAAGTGTTTCTTAATTAATTAATTAAGAACGTAACCTTTGTAAAGACCTCTCACATTAGACTGTCTTTCATGACCGCTGGTTAAGCCGGTTGGGTCCGGGCAGCCTTATGTCATAACAGAGTCTAACCTCGTGTCTTTACATTAATTACGTATTTAGTTTGTGCCTAAGACCTCTCACATTGGGCTAACATTTGTAGCAACTGGTTAAGCCGGTTGGGTCCGGGCAGTTTTACGCTACAACTGAGTCCAACCTCGTGTCTTAGTCAATTAATTACACCTAATTAATCACCCTCATAATTTTATATTAATTATCCCTAATTAATCAAGTTTTCTTAACATGGGTAGACCTAACTTAATAGGTAAATTCCCATGGGGTAGACCTAACTCAATAGGTAAATTCCCAACACATAGTATGGGTACACCTAACCAAATAGGCAAATTCCCATACTATGTTTATTTATTTTGTGTTATGCATAATTATATTAATTTCACACAATCTTATTAACTTATGCATTTAATTACCCCATCGTTCCCACGTAATTTCGTTCATGATATAACACATATAAAAGGTGTCAACTTGCATATGAATGAACATGTTTCAAAGGTGCCATCTTGCATATTAACAAACACATAACTTGCATATGAACTTGCATAACATGTCACATAACTTGCATATAATATGTCACATAACTTACATATTCATTTTGCATAACAAACTTGCATATTAGCTTATAGACTTGCATAATGTGTCATCATGAACTTGCATATTAATAAACATGTAACTTGCATATTTACATACATGTAACTCGCATATTAACAAACATGTAACTTGCATATAAAGAAACATGTAACTTGCATATTTACATACATGTAACTTGCATATTAACAAACATGTAACTTGCATATTAACAAACATGTAACTTGCATATTTACATACATGTAACTTGCATATTAACAAACATGTAACTTGCATATTTACATACATGTAACTTGCATAGCATATTACCATGAACTTGCATAACATGCATATGATTACATAGCCCACAACTTGCATATTTAGCATCATGCAAACATAACATACATCATATTAAACTTGCATAAGCTTACATACTCAACATGCATAAACATAAGATTAATGCTAACATCATATCATATGATTCAAAGCTCATTAACCCACATACAAAACCATAAATCTCATCACATCTCATCTAATTAGTTTACCAAAAGATCATCAAAGTGATAGAAACTCACAACTAGCAACTTTGAACACCAAATGAAGAAGATTAAGATGCTAAGAAGGGATTAGAAGTTGATTAGAGAGTGATTAGTATGCAACCCTCTTCATAAAATTAGTGGAGGCCATGCGAGCTAGCATTTTGCCATAGTTTAGCCACTAGGTTTAATTATGAATGAATTAGGGTAGGTTAGGGTCTTATTTATAGATTAGGCAAGTGTTTTAGGCCATAGGATTAACCCTAGATTCAATCCAAGCCATCAAAGCATGTCTTGGGGAAGAAGTCAAGTGTAGGAACCATCTAGGGCCTTTAGATTAAAGATGGACCATGAGAACCATTCAAATGCAAAATCTGCACTTGAGCGAATCGGCCCACGGGTTGACAGCCAAACACCCTGGATTAACCCCTAGTCGACCCAGCGGGCTCGGGTCGACTTCAAAAATCGGCCGGTTCGGTTATTCCCCTCTCCCAATTCGCTGTTTTGAGCATTTTTGCATATTTATTTATTAAATTTTCAATTATATATATATATATATATATCAATATATATATATATATATATATATATATATCTACACAACCCATTTCACTTAATTAAGTATACTTTAATTTGGGAATTTTCGTGAAACTTCGCGAGGCCATATCTTGGTCATACGGACTCCGATTTTCGAAAACTCGGACTCTATTTCGCGTATTTTTCCGAGACGAACGCAATGGCATAGCCCGTTTCCCTTGATTCCCATTTTAGAATTAAATTCTGCCTCGATTTATGTTATTACAGGTTATTGAAAATACGGGTTGTTACATTCTCCCCTCCTTAAAGGATTTCGTCCCCGAAATCTTCAAGTTAGGAAGAACGTATCCTACCATCCAATCATCCATCTACTCAAAGCATCATCCACGAGCAATCATTGTCCTTACAAGATTCTAAATGCTGGATGGATATATGCAAAAGTGTGTGTATATGTACTTACCTAATGCAAAAATCAGGCGGTTACTGATACAGTAAACCTCCTTAATGCAAACCATGATAGTGCCATGCATCCAATATGTATGCGAAACCCTATTGACACATACAAATTTCTACATGCGTGCACAACCATACACAAAAATGCATCATCCATATGATAACACAGCCATGATACATCCATCAATCTAACTACCACATCCATTTATGCAATATGCAACATGAAGTGACTGAGCCGATCTAGTGCCTAATGTGTGTGTATATGCATCCACGAGCAACCACTAGCAAACAATTGCATCCATATGCATCCATCAACCATAACATGTTTCAAACACATGTTTCAACCATAGGTTTTACCCTATCTAAAGGTCATAGGTATTAGCGAGAGGATATACTAAAGATAAGATAAGTACTAGACAAGCAATAAAGGAGAAGTTAAAAGACATACTCTCAAAAAGAAATGGATACAAAGAACGCATCTTTGCTTCCGTCTCCCAAGTAGCATTGCTTTCGTCATCTCCCCATTGCACTTTAACTAGCTGAACTTCTCTGTTCCTCAACTTCCTAGTTTCTGACCCAAGGATGCGAGTAGGAGCTCGTCGAATCGTCGCATCACGCTCTACCTCTACATCTCTAAGCAAGCTCGGCTCTACCACCTCCGCGGTCTCATGTAAGCACTTCCTCAAATGTGATACATGGAATACATCATGAACACCACTAAGTCTGTCGGGCAACTCCACCCTATATGCCATCCGTCCAATCCTTTCCTTAATAGGAAACGGCCCAACAAATCTCGGTGCTAACTTCCCTACGGACCCAAAGCGAACAACATTTCTCAATGGAGATACTTTGACAAAAACCATGTCCCCAACCTCAAACTCAAGATCCGTCCTTCTCCGATCCGCATAAGATTTCTGTCTATCTTGCGCTGCTTTCATCCTTTTTCGAATTAAATCAATCTTCTCTGAAGTCTCTCTAACCATATCCGGCCCAAGCAAGATCTTATCCGTAGATTCCCACCAACATGTAGGAGATCGACAAGGCCTTCCATAAAGAGCTTCGAAAGGAGCCATACCAATACTGGACTGAAAGCTGTTATTATATGCGAACTCCACCAAAGGAAGATGTTCTTCCCATGTACCTCCAAAATCCAAGATACAAAGCCTCAAAAGATCTTCTAAGATACGGTTCACCCTCTCAGTCTGACCGTCCGTCTGAGGATGATATGCGGTGCTCAAACACAACTGAGTCCCTACCGCCTCTTGCAAACTTCTCCAAAACTCACTAGTGAAAATAGGATCTCGATCACTCACAATGCTGGATGGTATGCCATGCAATCTAACAATCTCTCTAACATAGACTGAAGCAAGCCATGGAGCGGTCCTCTTACTCTTTACGGGTATAAAATGGGCACTCTTGGTAAGTCTGTCTACCACAACCCAAATTCCCGTATTGCCCTTCCTCGATCTCGGTAACCCGTCGATGAAATCCATCGAGACACTATCCCACTTCCACTGTGGAACTTCCAATGGGTGTAGCAACCCACCGGGTTTCCTTTGCTCCACTTTAACTTGTTGGCACACTAAGCATCTAGCCACATACTCGGCCACATCTTTCTTCATACCGGCCCAGAAGAAAACTCTCTTCATGTCTTGGTACATTTTGTCTCCACCGGGATGAATAGTCATTCTTGAACGATGTGCATCATCCAAAATAGCCTTCTTCAAACCCTCATCTTGCGGTACACAAAGTCTACCGTCTCTATGCAACCATCCCTTATCATCTATGGTGTATCTACCCAAATGGCTGGACGACTCCCCTCTTATAAGCTTCTCTACCAACACAACCAACTGTGGGTCGTCTCGCTGAGCCTCGCCAATCCGTCTCAAAAGAGTAGGTCTAACCTCCAAGGATGCCAACAAACCAGGTACAAAATCAACAGAAGGTCTGAAGTCAAACAAAGAAAGAAACTCCAAGCTTCGTCGTTCCACGAACAATGGACTCAAAGATAGCCTTTTTCTACTTAAGGCGTCTGCCACCACGTTACCCTTACCAGGGGTATACGCTATCTCGAAATCATAGGATGCTAAGAACTCCATCCACCTTTGCTGTCTTAAGTTTAAATCCTTCTGAGAGAATAAGTACTTCAATGATTTATGGTCGGTGAACAACTCGAATCTCTCACCAAGAAGATAATGGCGCCAAGACTTAAGTGCGAAAACAATCGCGGCCAACTCTAGATCATGGGTAGGGTAATTCTTCTCATGCACTCTCAATTGTCTCCCTCCATAGGCTATTACCCTTCCCTCCTGCATCAAGACTGCGCCTAATCCTGTTCCACAAGCATCGGTATAAACAACAAACGGCTTACTCCCATCCGGGAGCACTAAAACTGGAGCGGTGGTCAAAGCTCTCTTTAACCGTCGGAAAGCATCATCACAATCTACATCCCACGAGAAAACCAGATTCTTTTTCGTCAAGCGGGTTAATGGGGCTGATATCTTCGCGAAGTCTTTGATGAACTTCCTATAATATCCTGCCAACCCCAAGAAACTTCTTACCTCGGTAGCATTTCTAGGAACTTTCCAATCCTGGATAGATACTATCTTTGCGGGATCCACAGCTATCCCTTCCTTAGAGACCACATGCCCTAAGAATCGCACTTCTCTTCTCCAAAAATGGCATTTAGAGAATTTAGCTTTAAGACTATGCGCTCGAAGAGTCTCCAATACTTCCTTGAGATGTAAGGCATGCTCTTCTTCATTCTTGGAAAAGACCAAGATGTCATCCACAAAAACTACTACAAACTTATTCAGATACTCTCTGAACACTCTACTCATGAGATCAACAAAGTATGCGGGGGCGTTTGTCAACCCAAATGGCATCACTAGCCACTCATAAAAACCATCCGGAGTCCGGAAAGCAGTCTTCTCTATACTGTCCTCCGCCACTCTTAACTGATGAAACCCTGTAGCTAAGTCCATCTGCGAAAATACTGACGCGCCAACCAACTGATCAAAGAGATCATCTATCCTCGGTAATGGGTGTCTATTCTTCTTCGTGAGCTTATTAAGTTCTCTATAATCCACACAAAGTCTGAGGGACCCATCCGCCTTCGTGGCAAACACTACTGGAGCTCCCCACTCCGATATACTTCGCCTTATGAACCCCTTCTCAAGCAACTCCCCTACTTGCTTATGAAGTTCTCTTCTCTCACGAGGAGCCATGTGGCGTACTGGCAAAGACACTGGTTTGGCATTATCCACCAAATAAATTCGGAAATCTATCTCCCGCTTCGGAGGCAAACCCTTTACTTCTTCAAACACATCCGGATATTCCCGGACTACTCTGACAGAACACAAACTCTCGACCGAAGCATCGAGCGATTCAAGATAACTTAGCAAAACAGATTCCATGGGATTGCAAGAGATCTCGAGAGTGTTACCCAAGCGGGTCATGAGCCTGACAACTCTCCTTTCGCAATCAAGAACGGCACCATTACTGGATAACCAGTCCATGCCCAAGATCAACCCATAGCCCGTGAAGCCCAATACAAAAGCATCACATCTAAACTCAACGCTAAGTATAGAAATCTTCAAACCCAAACATATCATAGACAGATATATGGAGCCCCCAATTGGGTTTGAGACAACCAAGGGATCATCAACTAGACTGGTGTCTAAGTGCAGTGACTCAACTAACGATGATGAGATAAAAGAATGCGATGCGCCAGAGTCAAACAAAGTACGAACTGGATGATCAAACAGAAAAACCAGACTTTCAACGGAAATAGTTCTACCTCTCTGCTGAATCGGTGGAACTGAGAGAACCTGAACTTGCCCCCCTGACTGAGGTGGTGCTATGAGAGCTTGCACCTGGCCTCCTGAGGTAGACCCCGTCTTCTGCCCCTTCTTTGGGCAGTTTTTCACAAGATGCCCTGCTTCACCACAATGAAAGCAACCGGTCTTCTTCTTTTTGCGACAATCCTTACTAAGGTGTCCTGGTGTTCCACAATTGAAGCACTTCTTCTTCGTCTTCTTTTTGTCACCATTGCCTTTTCCGCCCTTGCCTTGTTGTGGCTGTTGCGGTTTCTTCTGATCCCCCTTTTTCTCTGGTGCCTTAGAATTCTTATCATCCTCATGCATAAGTGCCATGTAGACAAGCTTCTCAAAAGTGGCCCCCATAGGAATGTGAGTCATAGCTATTCCTTGCAATGGTTCGTTCAAGCCTCTAACGAACCTCAAAGCCTTCTTCTCCGGTGTATTCACCAACTCTATGCCAAACCTTGCTAATTGATTGAATTTGTTGACATATTCTTTCACCGTGAGATTCCCTTGCTTCAAATTCAAGAACTTCTCCATAAACAGATTCTCTTCCGCCCTTGAGAGAAACTTAGCCCCAAACCTTTGCTTAAAATCTGCCCAAGAGTCAACAGGGCGTTCTCCATTAGTGACCTCCCACCAGAATGAGGCCTCTCCCTTCATTAACCAAGCCGCCAACTTGACTTTCTTTCCCTCTTCCACTTCAAAGATATCTAGCAACTCTTCCACTTCCTTAAGCCAATCTCTAGCCTCTACGAAAGTCTCTGAACCAAGAAAAGGTTTTCCTCCTATAGCCTTGAACTCCTTGCAAACCTTAGCAAAATTATCCACTCTAGGCTGAGGAGGAGGAGCGGTTGTCTCTGGTGTAGTAGCATTGGCCGGACCCGCAGCCGCGGCCCTAGCCTCTTGCAACCTCCTATACCATAGTGGTATAACTAAACCCTCCGGGATGTTAAGATCTTCAGCCATGCTGAAACGAAAGAGGAAAGATTCAAAAAGGAGATTCCGAAAGATAAAGATATGGCTATTGGGGATTATGCTTTTCTTTTTCAAAAACTTTTTCTCTTAGAAGACATGCTTTTAAAAATCCTTTCTTCGAAAATACTCTTAGAAAGTAGTTTTTCTCAAAAATTTTATCTGTTCTGGTAACCTTAAGCTCTGATACCACGTGTAACACCCCACTCCCGCTATGATCACTCACTAAGGGAATGCCATAGCATCGGTGGAGTATTTTAGTGAATATAGAACAGAAAAATTACAACAAGACAGATATAAATAGTACTTGAAATTTTAAAACATCATCTCATAACAGCGGAAGTAAAACATGTCTGGTTACATCATAAAACCACAATAAAGGTCAAGTACAATATCCATCAAAATAAAGAAGTACATAATCCCACTCTCATACAATAGCCAAACAAAAGAAAAGATAACTGGATAACTGGAGCTTTACATCTATCCAAGCTCCTAAAGACTGGAACAGCAATCCGATCAAGCTCCACTACTGCTAGGATCCACCGTAGGACCTGAGGGTTGGGAAAAAGATAAAAACAACAGGGTCAGACATAAGTCTGAGCGAGTCCTATAACTTTAACAATACAATCGTTAAAGTAACCAGAGAAGACATAAACTGATATACGGTAACATATAGGGATGAATGGCTACCCTAAGCAGTCAACTAAACGAAGATAAAGGATAAAGACGCATCTACCCTCCCTAAGGTAAATTACTAAACTGCACCACACCAGTCGTTCCTAACTTAAAGGTTGATCCCACCCAAGGACTTATAAAATTTACTAATTAGTACCTGCGTACCCCTAGGTGACCAAGTAGGCGCCACGGGGCCCTACAATCCACTAGGTGTACACACTACTTCCCATTCGATCGGCTCCCTAACGTAGATACCCGTGCTGGCCCCACCGTGGGATGTATCATTCCCCAATGTGGCAACCTGATGAAACTAAAGGTGCACGGCTTATATCTACTCGATGCAACAACGGCTTACCTACCAGCCCGGGCCCACTCACGCATATGAAGCCCGTTGGACTTGCGTTGCCACCGCTAACCCGTTTGCCTCTTACAGTCAAGCCCAGTATGCGTGTCCCGTCCTCGACATGGGTCGAGCCCACAAAGATACGTATGGGTTACTGGTTGAAATGGGCCTCCACAAGCTACCCACCTAAGCTTGTCCCTTTTTCTAGTATATCCCACTTAACCCTTTAATCATGTTTTAATTACATGTTCCATTTTGGTTAAGTATTCTAATCGTATTTTCTATTGCCACCCAAGGCAACCACTAGATTTTCTCATGCCACCCGAGGCACCCACTTAACCCCTCATGTCCCTCTACATGCTAATATGGTTAAGTGTTTCTTAATTAATTAATTAAGAACGTAACCTTTGTAAAGACCTCTCACATTAGACTGTCTTTCATGACCGCTGGTTAAGCCGGTTGGGTCCGGGCAGCCTTATGTCATAACAGAGTCTAACCTCGTGTCTTTACATTAATTACGTATTTAGTTTGTGCCTAAGACCTCTCACATTGGGCTAACATTTGTAGCAACTGGTTAAGCCGGTTGGGTCCGGGCAGTTTTACGCTACAACTGAGTCCAACCTCGTGTCTTAGTCAATTAATTACACCTAATTAATCACCCTCATAATTTTATATTAATTATCCCTAATTAATCAAGTTTTCTTAACATGGGTAGACCTAACTTAATAGGTAAATTCCCATGGGGTAGACCTAACTCAATAGGTAAATTCCCAACACATAGTATGGGTACACCTAACCAAATAGGCAAATTCCCATACTATGTTTATTTATTTTGTGTTATGCATAATTATATTAATTTCACACAATCTTATTAACTTATGCATTTAATTACCCCATCGTTCCCACGTAATTTCGTTCATGATATAACACATATAAAAGGTGTCAACTTGCATATGAATGAACATGTTTCAAAGGTGCCATCTTGCATATTAACAAACACATAACTTGCATATGAACTTGCATAACATGTCACATAACTTGCATATAATATGTCACATAACTTACATATTCATTTTGCATAACAAACTTGCATATTAGCTTATAGACTTGCATAATGTGTCATCATGAACTTGCATATTAATAAACATGTAACTTGCATATTTACATACATGTAACTCGCATATTAACAAACATGTAACTTGCATATAAAGAAACATGTAACTTGCATATTTACATACATGTAACTTGCATATTAACAAACATGTAACTTGCATATTAACAAACATGTAACTTGCATATTTACATACATGTAACTTGCATATTAACAAACATGTAACTTGCATATTTACATACATGTAACTTGCATAGCATATTACCATGAACTTGCATAACATGCATATGATTACATAGCCCACAACTTGCATATTTAGCATCATGCAAACATAACATACATCATATTAAACTTGCATAAGCTTACATACTCAACATGCATAAACATAAGATTAATGCTAACATCATATCATATGATTCAAAGCTCATTAACCCACATACAAAACCATAAATCTCATCACATCTCATCTAATTAGTTTACCAAAAGATCATCAAAGTGATAGAAACTCACAACTAGCAACTTTGAACACCAAATGAAGAAGATTAAGATGCTAAGAAGGGATTAGAAGTTGATTAGAGAGTGATTAGTATGCAACCCTCTTCATAAAATTAGTGGAGGCCATGCGAGCTAGCATTTTGCCATAGTTTAGCCACTAGGTTTAATTATGAATGAATTAGGGTAGGTTAGGGTCTTATTTATAGATTAGGCAAGTGTTTTAGGCCATAGGATTAACCCTAGATTCAATCCAAGCCATCAAAGCATGTCTTGGGGAAGAAGTCAAGTGTAGGAACCATCTAGGGCCTTTAGATTAAAGATGGACCATGAGAACCATTCAAATGCAAAATCTGCACTTGAGCGAATCGGCCCACGGGTTGACAGCCAAACACCCTGGATTAACCCCTAGTCGACCCAGCGGGCTCGGGTCGACTTCAAAAATCGGCCGGTTCGGTTATTCCCCTCTCCCAATTCGCTGTTTTGAGCATTTTTGCATATTTATTTATTAAATTTTCAATTATATATATATATATATATATATATATATATCAATATATATATATATATATATATCTACACAACCCATTTCACTTAATTAAGTATACTTTAATTTGGGAATTTTCGTGAAACTTCGCGAGGCCATATCTTGGTCATACGGACTCCGATTTTCGAAAACTCGGACTCTATTTCGCGTATTTTTCCGAGACGAACGCAATGGCATAGCCCGTTTCCCTTGATTCCCATTTTAGAATTAAATTCTGCCTCGATTTATGTTATTACAGGTTATTGAAAATACGGGTTGTTACAGTATGTGTATGTGTGTTTATATGTGTGTGTTTGTGTGTGTGTGTAGGTGAAGTAGGCCTTACTTGACAAGGTATTAAGTGGCTAACCTTTATTATTGGGTATTAAGTAGTTAGGACTAGGTCCATTCCTAAGGTTCACTCCTTGGTTCTAGACCAGAGTCATGGGGCCTGCCCTACTAGGTCTTAAGTGGTCATTGGATCCGCCTTTCTCTTATAAGGCATTAAATGGTCCTAATAAATGATAGCTATGAGTGGGATAGTTCTCTAAGAAATGTCTGCTTCTTATCTAGGGGCTTGATGAGGGCTGACCTAGGGACGGTTAATATAAATGGCCTAAAGGAACAACCGTCTAGGGTAAGTATTAAGTGGCTTGGAGTTCACTCATAGGGACAGCTCGATAGTTAAAAGGTGATCCACTATGAGGGTCTTAATTGAAGTTGTGTTCCTACCTAAACCTGGTATTAAGTAGTTGTTTACTATCTCTCGACC
Organism: Allium sativum; assembly: GCA_030737875.1. Taxonomy (NCBI): domain Eukaryota; kingdom Viridiplantae; phylum Streptophyta; class Magnoliopsida; order Asparagales; family Amaryllidaceae; genus Allium; species Allium sativum. The sequence goes on along the minus strand of CM060925.1, from coordinate 432,451,182 downwards.
TATAAGGAGAGTATATATTTAATAACGATGATGTTAAGGACAAGGTCCTAAATGGCTAGGGTTCCACCATAAGGTATTAAGTAATAATAGGAATCTGCCCCTAAGAAATTAGGTAATGTCCTTAAGTGACCAGGTAGTGCCCTCCGCGTAGGATATTAAGTGACTGTAAAGATGTCCACCCTTATATCAACATGTATGCCTTAAGTGATTGCAGGGATGTCTGCCACATAGGTTTAGTTGTTTATGTTTGTTTACGTAGAAATAACATGTACAATTTACATTGCCAATTATTGGAAATGCTTATTCCTAAACTTATATGCTTTTCATTTACCAAAACTTTATGTTCTGACCTCCCTCATCTTAAAATAAACAGGTTAGTATGTGAGGATTCTTGGATCGGTGATGATTAGTGATGCTTGGTGGTGGAGCCCTATGATGGAGACCTTAGTTATTTATGGCAGTATTATTGTTATTGTTATCATTACATATTGGGATAATTGGTGATGTACCTTTTTATCTATTGATACTCATTGTATCTGACATTTATGCTAGTTTAAATTTATGTTACATCTATTTTGAGATATCATATTTTATCACTTTAATTGTGTGAGACTCTGATTTCATTTAGATTGCTCTATTATATCTGTTTTAGTATTTCTTTATAGGAACCAACGATCCGCTTAGAATGGTTTTAAGTTCCGACAGGCATTTCTAGGTCAGAATTTAGGCTCATTCCGGACGGGTTGTTACACTAAGGTTTATGATCTTTAGTTAGCTTACAAACAAATATTTTTGATAATCTATATTAAATTCTTTTAATCATAGTTCAGTGAAACATTTTATTAGATTTTGAACTATTATTAATTATAAAATTGTACTCAAATTGAATGTTTTTGCAAAATTCAAATGATTACTCGTTTCCTTCTTACAAATTTTACTTTAAATCTACTTAAGTTTTGAATTACAAAGTAAAGTATTAGCTATTATAACTTACTTAAAGAAAACCCTTACACTTTTTGAAACTTCAAAGGAGGCTCAGAAATTCCTAATGGTTCTCATTTAACCAAGTTTAACTTATTCAAGTTATAATATGAATGTTTTACATAAAACTAGATATGGATAAAGAATTGACTAATAATAATCAATCGACATAAAGGAAGAATTAAAGTAATAATAAAAAACGTAGGTTTATTCTGCTAATAGATGTTCAATTAGCAATATAGTAGAAATTGCTTTTGGTTATTTTTAAAAGATGTCAACATAACTAACAACCAAGTTATAGTAGATTGAGGATGTCCACAAATATCATTCAACACATAACATGTCAATAATACTAAAATATAAACATATCCACAACAATAACATGGTAACGTGAAGGTGATTTGTCATGTTAAAGAATGTCCAAGGCAAATTAAGTTTAACTAGCAAAATGGAATTTTTTTTCTACTGACATATGTCATTTAGTTCATAATTAATGGTGTTGTTTGAGGGTAACTGACAAAAGATCCCTTGGAGTAAAACACCTTTTAAAAACATCCTTATAAAATAAGTAATTCAAATTTTAAAGTAAATTTAATTTATTATTAAACATATAAATGATAATAATTTATTTTTTAAACAATTTAATTCTGAATCTATAAAAATTAATAGTTAGATAATTGAGAACCTTTTTAAATAATTAATTAAACATTTATTCAATCCTTATAATAATAATTAATCCATAAAAGAATAATTATTCCTTAAATAAATAATTAAAAACCAAAATTAGTTTTTATTTAATAAATTAATAAACATTTAAATCTGAATTAATAATTAAATAACCCTTAACTAAGTTCTTAAATTAAATGAAGAAGAATTCATGACCCTTGTTAATGGCGTCCTCTTCCTCGACAAGCACCCTCTCTTCTTCGTCCTCTTTCTCTCTTGATTCATCCTTCTTACCTTCTTTTTCGATTTGATCTCCTCGTCGTTCACCGCCTGATCCGCCAGATCCTTCACCAGTGCCAAATCTTGATACAGCTTCTGTCAAAACTTCGAATTTGAATCTTGAAGGTGATTTTCCTCTTAATTCTGTTGCCTTTGATATTTTCAATGTTTCTATCAATGTAAATCAATCTTCTGTTAGTACTTGTAATGTCAATTTGAATCATGGAATATCATCGAACATCTTGGACAATATTTCTAATGGGAATATTAGTAATGCTTATAATCCTGCATCTGCTAATTTTGTTTGTACTCATCCCTCTGCTCCTATAAATTCACTTCCAAATGAACATTTACCCAAATCTATAAGTTTCAATTTGCCAAATGCATCATCTTCATTACCCTCTTCTTCCAAATCAGATTATCATTCTCTCTTCAAATCCTTACCTCGTAATGCAGTGAGTTACAAACCTATCCAATTTGATATTGATAGAAATGGCAATCTAAACCTTTTATAGATCTTTAAAGTCGAAGGAGTAAATTTTGGGGCAATCATTGATGGGTTTCTTTTTAGATGGTACTCTCTCATACTTATCTGTGGTTACATTTTTGCAAAATTTTTGGAAACTTAATGGTGAAGTGGATATAAAATCTGATGGCATGCATTTCAATTTTAATTTCTCCAATGAAATGGATAGAGAAAAAGTATTAAGATCTGATCCCATATTTATCAAAGGAAGAATGTTTATCATCACAAAATGGGATCCCTCACCCAAGCACAAATTAAGAAAGTTCTAGTGTGGATCCACTTTCATCGTATTCCCCTTCTTTTGTGGACCCTGGTTGGAATTAACTGGCTTGCATGCCATGTGGGACATCTTATCTATTTTGATTCAAATACTGAAAAAATGCATACGATCAAATATACAAACGCATTGGTAGAAATTTCCCTTGATTATGAACTCCAATCTAGTATTGAGGTAGATGGCCTTGGTGAGAAATGCCCACCAGTAATAGTGTCATATGATTGAAGGCCTAAAGTTTGTACCCACTGCAAAGCTTTTGGACATGAAATAGCTATATGTGAATTGTTAGCTAAGATTGAAAATAATCAAGGTGAACAGTTGGTAGGAAACGATGCGGAGAATCAATTTTGCAACCAAAAGCACTTTGAGGGGAGACAACAAAAGCCAAATAGTGAAAGGAGAAATGGAAATAAAAAATTCAGCCAAGAGGAGATTATAGTGGCCGGACAGAAGTAATACAAAAGAAGAAACAAGTATGGAAAAAGAAAGAAATAAGTAGGAAGCAATCTGTGGTTGACGATATAAATAAAACATTGGACGATGTTGTTGAAATAGTAGGAGGTGGAAGTATATTGGTTGATGAAACAAACTGTACCGAGGATATAAACATAAATAGAGAAGAGCAAGAGAAGAATAAGCAAAATGTTTTTCAAGCAGATGAAAATGGTTGTTGTTATCAACATGGAAAACATGATAATGAAATATCCTCACGCAGAAACATGTAGAAGACAAGTAATGACTTTGAAATCTTGTTTAAAGATGCAGTAGATAAGCTTCATGCCCAAAATCCTTTTTCCTTCCTTAATGATTCTACCAACTAGGAAAAATTTCTCTCTGGAGCCTTAAATTCCTCAGTAGCTTCTACCTTTACTCAAAGCAAATCATGTCTTTCCTCCTCCACTATATCCTCAATGTGCTCCATGTGTTGTTCTTCATCTTTTAGTTCCCTAGATCCATCATCAATTAAGCCTGGCATTACTTCCTCTCCATATTCAAATCTAAAGCCTCCTTCTCATATTAAACTTCCCCTCTCAACTTCCCTCCACTAATTCTCTTCCTTTATCTTCCTTGAGTTTGGCGTAAGAAAACAAACAAGAAAAAAAAGGAAAAAACACAAAAATCTGATGATCTAAATGAAGGAAAGGATTATAGACCATGGGAAGTTTTGCCATACAATAATAGTTAGAAATACACAACAAGACATACTAGGAGCAACCCCTCCAACCTCATCAATCCCTTCTCTTTTAAATGATTAATAGGATTGCTTTCTGGAATATAAGAGGAGTAAATCTTCCCTTTAAACAAGGTGAAATAAAGTCATTTATCCAAGTAAATAATGTGCGACTATTGTGTTTATCTGAATCAAAGTTGGTTGAAATCTCTTCGGAAAGAATGGTAACTTTAATATCTTCTAACTCGAAATATGATCATAATTTGAATCATGCGAGTTTTGTAAGAATTTTGATCTGTTGGAATCCATCATTCTTTAATCCGTCCACTATTAGTAAATCTGATCAATTTATCCATTCCACTTATATCAATATTCCTTCAAATTCCCAATTTCTTTTGACTGTTGTTTATACTCAAAATGCCCCATGCACTGAGAAACCTTTCTTGGATAACATTCATAATCTTGACAACACTAATTCTCCTTGGATTATAGGAGGTGACTTCAATTGCATGTTCTCCTATCATTAAAAATTTGGTGGCACTCCTTAAACAATCAATGATATTGCTCCTCTAAATCAATGTATTATTAAATCTAGTCTTCTTCCTATCAGTTCCTTTGGTTTGAGCTACACATGGACTAATAGTTCTCGATCTAGTAATCCAACTCTTTGTAAGCTGTATCATATATTTGCCAATATCCAGTTTCTTCAGCTTTGGCCTAAATCCTACTATAAAGATCTACCTTCAACTCTATCTGATCACTGCCCACTTTTTCTTGATTGGGGTATTGACGAAGCCAGTAACAAGGGTAAAATCAATTTTTAATTTTTTAATTTTTGGGTACCATATGCATATTTCAATAATATTTCGATGCAGGTTTGGTCTAATCAATTTTCTTGCGATCCTTTGAGTTCATTTTTATGTAAACTAAAGCAGATAAAATTTCACTTGAGAGCTTGGGCTTCTAGCAATTTTGGTAAGGGATCTGAATTATCTACAAAAGTTAGAGCAGAATTATGTGATGTGCAGGAAGCTTTGCAATGGAATCCACATGATTTAACTCTCCAACAACCGGAACAGAATTTGAAGCTTAAATTGAAATCCTCTCTAGATATGGAATTCCAAGCATTAAGGTAAGTATCTACTATGAGGAAGGATAAGGAACCAGACAGAAATACGAAATACTTCCATAATTATCTAAAGGTAAAGAAAGCCAACATGATTTTCTTCATTAAGGATATGCATGGAAATCTACAGAATCAACATAAAGACATTAATGATGCTTTCATCAAATTCTTCTCATCAATTTTAGCACCATCAAATCCTTTTCAGATTGAATTATAGCCTTATTATGATCTTACAATGCCATTCTTACCTCCAGCCAGCCTCGAGATATTATTATTGAAGTATCATCTACTAAAATCAAAGAGGCAGTTTTTAGATTGGATGCTTCAAGTTATGGAGGACCAGATGGGTACAATGCCTTCTTTCTCCAGAAATGTTGGAAAATAATTGGTGATGACTTGGTAAATGGGATAAAGTATTTTTTTGTGCATAATAAATTGCCATTTAGTCTTGCAGCTACATCTGTAGAACTAATTCCTAAAGTAGATAGCCCAGAATTAGCTTCTGATTTCAGACCGATTTCTTGTTGCAATGTGGTATACAAAAGTTATTTCAAAGGTTATTGCCAATAGATTACACCTGATTCTTCCATCAATTACTTCATCAAATCAATCAGCGTTTGAGTGGAAGGTTAATAAGTGAGTGGTTATAACAGGAAATCAATTTCACCTAGATGCATGATTAAGTTAGACATCAAAAAAGCTTTTGATTCAGTATCTTGTTATGTTATTCTTATTGTTATGTCTCGTACGAATTTTCCATTGCCTTCCTTATCATGGATATACACGTGCATTTCTTCACCAAGTTACTCCATTTCAAGAGGTTGCTGTTTACATGGATTCTTCAAGGGGAGTAAAGGGATGAGGCAAGGGGGATCCAGTCTCATCGTATATTTTTATCATCGTAATGGAATTGCTAAACTCATTGTTGAAACATCAAGTTGAGGTTGGTAATTTGGACTTACATACTAGATGTAAAGAGCCACAAATCATTCACCTCCTCTTCGCAAATGATCTTGTTATTTTCACTAAACCAACCCTATCCAACATTCAATGTATTCTTACTACATTGGATAAATTCTATTCAATAACTTGTCTATAAATAAATTTGTATAAATCCCATATTCTAATTGTTGGTCTCTCACGAGCTAGAATGGAGGAGATAATAATTTTTCTGCATTGTTGGAACTGGCCTCTAATTCCTATTACTTGGGACTCCCTCTGATTAGTTCTCATATTTCTAAACATAATTGCATGCCTCTTTATGAGAAGATTATACATAAACTTCAGCAATGGCCGAGTTGCAAATTATCTCAAGCAGGAAGGCTCACGATTGTGCAATCAGTAGCTATTGCTATCACCACATATTGGAGCAGGCATCTTGTTCTACCAGTAAAGCTACTAACTATGATAACAAGTGCTCTCAATAAATTCATATGGCATGGTGACCCTTTTGCAAAGAAGATGATTCCTATATCCTTCAATAAGCTTTAGGTAGATTAAGAGCATGAAGGGCTTGGAATCACAAATATTTTTCTATGGAATAAAGGTGCAATACCATGTTATTTTCAGAAGTTATTTACTGATGATAAATGCTTATGGATGAGATGGATTAAGCACAATTGGATTGGTAATAAGAATTTTTGGACAATGCCAATCCCGCTAATTGTAGCTGGAGTTTGACAACAATTCTTAACTCAGAGAAACATTTTTACCTTTCATACAGTAATAGTAGATACTTGTCGAAGATCTCCTTTTAGAATGATCCATGGGCGAAGCAAGGATTGATCTTAAGTCAAGTTGTGGAATATAATTTTAAGGTTAATTCAAGTATACCAGGTAATGCGTTTATTAGTAATTATATACATGATGGGCAACTTGAGTTGCTATATTCCAGTTCGGTAGTACTAAGAAAACTCGGAGGTGACATAGCTGTAAATCTGAGAATGGTGGATGATGATTCTTTAATGTGGAATGGAAGAAAGCACTCCATAAATTATGTTTATAAACTGCTTAAGAATGAAGGGCAAACTTTTCCATGGTCATCTCGAATTTGGAATATAGGTAGCTCGACCAAGGAGAATTTTCTCCTTTGGAAAGTAATGGCCAGCGCAATTAATACGAAATATAAGCTATGTTCGTTGGGTATTATACAGGGTAATCAGTGTTCGTTGTGTAATAGTGCGGCAGAAACCAATGTGCAACTTTTCTTTGAATGTTCGTATGTGTACCAGATATGGAGTAGGCTTTTAGCTTCAAGTGGATATCATAAAGCTTCTAATTCTAGCACGATAGAGTGGTGTAATGTTTTCAAAGCTACAAGGTGGAAGTATAATCGATCTAAACTATTTCTAATGATATTAAAGAAATTAATTCATTCAATCTGGCAAGAAAGGAACACTAGGGTGTCCCGGTATGGCTCTCTAACAACTAGTCAATTGTTTAATGTGATCCTTAACAAGTTACAAAAGAAATTATCGCTTTCGAGCTGAAATTATTGATGTTGCTGGCTCAAACGGATTGAAGGAAATATTTGCATTGGATGGATCTCTGTTTTGATTTTATTTGGGAATTACAGTGCTGAGTTTTTTTTTGTACTTCTATTGTTACACAGTTTCATTGTTTTTTTTCTCAGCATTGTAAAGAGTTTGTAAATATGTGTGATGTATAGCTATAGTATAGTTTGTTGATATCTTGTAAAAGTTTCTTTGTAAATGTTACTGTGTGAATAAAAAATTTACTGCCTTTCTAAAAAAAGTTGTTAAATTAAAATTTAAGTTAATTAATAATAATTAATTATTTAAGACCTTTGCTTAAAAAAATTAAAAAATCTTAGTTAAGTAATTAATCATACTTAATAATTAATTTAAATCATTAAATAATAATTAACTTTCATTAATTATACAAATTAAAATCAAACTTACTTGATTAAAATTAATTATAAATTACGTAATTACTTGGTAATTAAGTACTAGTTACACTTTTTAATTAATTAGACAATCATTACATAAATAATTAAGTAGTTGACTAATAATAATTACTTGTTTATACTACAAATGAGTTTTGAAAACATTTTCAAAACATGCTTAAGTTAAAAACAAAATCACCTTAAAAAAAATCTATTTTCCCGGAATACACTTATAACTGTTATTGTTGTAAAACCTGTAAATTTCAAAGTCTTAGCTTTTGATTTTCTTTTTAAAACTTACTAATGATAACTTACTAACTTTTCAAAACTTGAGAAAAATATTTATAAAAATGAAAAAAAGTTGAAACCTTAAAAAGATTTTGATTTCAATAGACTGAATATGTTTTCAACCAACGATTCCAAGTCATAAACCACATAATTGTTCTACCTTTCTAAGCATATGACTCAAACATGATGTTTATAACATGCGTAACCAAATCATAACTACAAACTATGCAAAGATCCAAACATACAACAAATTGACGACATGATAAACATAATCTACTAAAATCAAAACTTTGATTTAATGATGTGAGCTTTACTCACGTTAAAATCTTCCAAACCAATGCTAACTTTACCACAACCTAAATCAATGCTAATATTTCCAATTTCCTTATACAAATTTTATTTTTGAAGGTTTCACGACCAAAAATGGCTCGGCTTAAGTGATGTGATGAGAATTGAGGACTTGAATAATCAACAAAAACAAAAACAAAACCAAAACAAAAAATTTAGCCATTCTCAAACTGAATTTTAGGTATGTAAATAAAGGAATTTTGAAAAGTGATAAAAATAAAAATTCTTGTATTTTCTTTCCTCTACATTTCTACCGACGGAAAAAATGTTGGAAACACCAAAGATTCCAATTACTTGGAATAATTAATTTGGTCGTATAGACAAGAGCGAAAAGTAGTAAATAACACAAGAGATTTATAGTTGTTCGACCTTGTGAGGGGCCTACGTCCACTTTGGAGAGTTGTTGGAATATTATTGATCACAAAAGGTTACAATGTTGAGACCCTCTCATGACATCTCATTACATTCATTTCAAAGTCATATGATGTCATCTCTAAGCTATATGATGTCATCTCTAAGGCATGATGTCATCATTATCATATATGATGTCATAATTATAATATATTTAATATACTAGGAAAAAGACGCTTTTTCCCTTCTCCCTCAAATAGGAGATGCCAATAAAGTAGCTCTCTATAGGTCTTGAGCACATAAATTCCAACCCCTTTCAAGTGTGAAGTCATGGGTATTTATAGGAAAGGGAGTAGGTAGGAGTAGGTGGGAGTAGATAGAAATGAGGGACCACATCCAGAATTTCACACCTTAGACCTACACACCCGCTTTTTTCATACCCCGCCTCGGGGGTGCGAAATTTGCACCTCGGGGGTGTGAAATTTGCACCTCGAGGGTGTGAAATTCGCACCTCCTAGGGTGCGAAATTCGTACCACGTAGGGTACGAGTCTCGTACCCTTCAGAGGTTCGAAATTTGTACTCTGAAGGGTTCAAATTTCGTACCTCCCGGGGTGCGAAATTCACACCCTGAGGTACAAATTTCACACCTCGCTGGGAGAGAATTTCGCACCTTGTGAGGTGCGAATTTCGCACCCTGCTGGGTGCGAATTTCGTACCTCTTAAAGATGGGAGATTCACATCTCCAGGGGTGCAAAACTCCCGTTTCGTGAGGTGCAAGGCCCATCTTAATGGGTGTTTGGTGGCTCGAGATCCTGGCGTGTGAGTACTAGGGTTTCAAGTCCTTGGTTCGGAAATGTGCTGGTCGAGGCGTGAGGTCCTTAGCGACGCGGTCCTTCTTTAACTCTGTCTCCTTTGCTCCTGAGCATCCCTTTCGGCCTTAGCTCCACGCGATGCTTTGAATCGAGCGTGGCTCATATACTTTTGGGAACCGGGCCAAAAAGCCGGTTGACATTTTCCCCCCAAAGTACGTCCTGTCTTGGTATGATGTGCTTTGCGTTAGATGAGGTAGTAGTCGAGTTGTCGACTGAACCTGTAAGTTAAGATAAAACATATGTTAGGTATCGGGCTTGTTTGCTGTGGAATTGCAAGCGAGTTGTTGCTGGTGTGGCGTCGTGCTCACGTTGTTAAGTATTCGTTGTGCGTTACATCCGCGTGTTCGCAGGGGCTGGTACACACGTGGAATACGTATACATGAGCGCACGGGGTGACATCTCGAACCCGGGGGATCGATTCGATTTTTTTTGGGGTGCAAAATTTTGAACCATAGGGGTTCGAAATTTCGACCTGCCGAGGTTCGAAATTTCGTGACCAGGAGGTTTGAAATATCAAACCCTAGAGGTTCGAAATTTCGAACCTGTGGGTTCGAAAATTTCCGGAATACCAAGGGACTATTTATTTTTATTATAAATAGCCACCCTCATTTTCTTCTTTCATTATTTTTCTATCTCGGTCGCCATTATTCCAGAGCTTCGAAGCCCAGTGCTTTTCGAACTAGACTTAGGTAATGTTTGGGGTCGAGGCTCGAGGAGGAAGGAGGTCGTTGGATCGTGGCCCGACCGGAGTAGGTTGACGCGAGGGAGAGAGGCGGAGGGCTGGAAACTTCGACCTTCATGGGGTTCGAAGTTTCGACCCTCTAGGGGTTTGAATTTTTGAACCCTCGTGGGTTCGAGTTCCCGAAACCCTAGGTCTCGAATTTTCGAACCTGAAGGGTTTGAATTTCCGAACCTTCCGGGCTCGGATTTTCGAACCTCCAGTGTAACACACTGAATTTGTACCGATATAAAAAGAGGATAAATTAAATAATAATTAATTTTATATTTAGAATTATAGGAAACATACTGCACCATTGCGTCCGTCTCGAAATTCTGGTTAAGATAGACATTTGGTTTGCGTAAAACGGATATCGTATGAGGAAGTTATGAGAGTGTTAAGTTAGTATACGCGCAGAAAAATTATATATATATATATATGCATAAGTCAGAGATGAGTCAGAGCTGAGTCAGATTTTTATCCAGAAAGATTCAAATTCGGAAAATTCCTCAGATCTTCAAAATTCCCGCTCTAGAAGGTCGACCCCCCAGAGGGGTGTCGACCTAAGGGTCGACCCCCCTAAACGGGTGTCGACCTAAGGGGTCAACCCACCCACAGGGGTGTCGACACCCCTAGGGCTGAGGTGGCAGTCGGTTCCAGAGGGCTCTGCAGCTATAAATATGTGGCTATTTCTCATAATTTCTTCATTAGGAGTCATGGAGGCCATATGCTACTGGAATGCGAACTGAACCATTTTCTGCATACTTTGCAATTCGAATTAAGAATTCAAGATCCATTCTCTCTATTCTCGAGACCTAACGCTGTGAGTTCTAGTTGCTTTTAGGTTTAGATAAATAAAAGAAAATTATGAAAGACTGTGATTTGGATATGTGTAAACCATAAATCTGTGCTATTATCATATGTGATACTATGTTATGATAGATCTATTTTTTTAGATCCAATTCAATGGTGATTATTCTACTATGTTATTATTGTGGATCTTGTTTTGTAACCATATTGTGGTTAAGATAAAACTATTAATTTGAATAGTTATGTCATTGGATAGATCTAATCATTTATGTAAATCATGAACATATGCCACCTTGAATTGGTTAGGATTGGATCCAAATCTTTATATAAATTGTAACTTCTATGGCATGCTATTATGTGGATTTGTGTAGGTCTATTTCTAAACTAGTTGATCTAATTTATGTGGACATTGAACCTATTAGTCAGATCTAGATTATCACCTTGTGTTATCATGTTAGATCTATTCCATGTGATCTAATTTATCACCTTGTGTTATCATGTTAGATATATTTTAACCTCTAGATCTAGATCATGTGATCCAATCTATCACCATGTGTTATTATGTTATATCTAAACAAATGGGACATCTAAACTGCTGATTTAAATCTTACTGTGCTTATTGAGACATCATGTTATGTTCACTAGTTTTATGTTCATCTTGTTATGATAATAATTACATGTTCATGCCAGTGTATGTTCCCATTATCATGATTAGTTTATGTTTTATGCCAAGATGATCACTTTTGTTACATTCCTATTGTATTTCCCTATTATCGTTTATGACTAGGCTGTTGTCTAGCCTTGGCATACTACCAATTTTGTGAGGGCACTAGTTAAGGAACGGGGGGAAAGGGGTTAATATTGGCATAATTTGAATATGAACATTTTTGGACATGTAATTCAAATTATTGGGTAAGATAGGTATTGACACCTATAAAAGGAAAGGATTAATTAATTGGTAAATTAATTGAAAATGGAATGTTTGGTAATTACAATTAGGAATTGTAATTGTTCTTATGACACGAGGTTAGGTTGCATTAGTGGTGGAAGTTTGCCTGAACCCGACCGACATATCCAGCAGCCACTAATGTTGAACCAAATGTGGGAGGTCTAAGTATGCAAATACAAATCGGACTAAGACACGAGGTTAGGCCCAACTGCGGAATAGGACCGCCCATACCCGACCAGCATATCCAACATCCACATGTTGTAGGCCTATGTGGGAGGTCTAGCCCATTATTAACCATAAATGGACGTGGTAATGAATTGGACTACTTAACCAAATCTAATCCATAGCTATTGTATGATATAGAACTGAAGTTAGGGTTAAGTAAAATTGATTGGATCAATGGGAGGTTAAGTAAATATTGGGTAGGTGGGTAATATTAGTATATATATGCCCATAACTTAACCATTAATCAAACATGCTTGGATCAGTGGGAGGTTAAGTAAATCTTGGGTAGGTGGGTAATATTAGTATATATAGGTCCACAACTTAACCATTAAACAAACATGCTTGGATTAGTGGGAGGTTAAGAAAATCTTGGGTTGGTGGGTAATATTAGGATATATAGGGCCACAAACTTAACCGTTAAATAAACATGCTTGAATCAGCGGGAGGGTTAAGTAAATCTTGGATAGGCGGGTAATATTAGTATATATAGGCCCACAAACTCAACCTGATAAGGTTATGTAATTAAAGACACCCTTTTAGGGTAAACTTAACTTGTAGAAATGATAGGGTTATGTATTAAAGACACCTATAGGTAAGCATAACCAGTTGGAAGATTGGGGGTTATGTATTAAAGACACCTATAGGTAAGCATAACCGGTAGAAAGATTGTAATTATGTAATTAAAGACACCCTTTAGGGTAAGCATAACTAGTTGAAATAAATAAGGTTATGTAATTAAAGACACCTAGTGGTTTACAAAACCGGTAGATAATGTAATGAAGTTATGTAATTAAAGACACCCTTTAGAGTAAGCATAACTAGTATAGGGCTATGTAATTAAAGACCCCTAAGGGTATACATAGTCAGTGGAAAACCTAGTGGGGATACAAGACAAGGGGGAGAGCTTGTATCATATTGTGTGGGACCCATTTCAGTCAGTAACCCGGAGTTGGTATCAAGTAAAGAACTCCGTACTAGGCGGAGAAGGGGCACACTTACTGTAACGGCCCGCAAATCCGTACTATCTGAGTTGGCTAATAACACCACACGTCTAACCCAAAATTGCACAGAAATACGAATCATTATTAGAAAGAAGTTAGAGGATGAGGAATAGAAAGAAAGAAATATTAGAATAGAAGAAAATGGAGATCGCAAACTCACAGTGGAACGAATAAAATATATTAGATAACATAAACTTTGAAATACAATTCAGTAACTTTATATACATACCATCATCAGAGCACAACAACTTTTTCTGGAACAATTATAAACACATGTTTCCAGATACAAACATGGTACATAGCGGAATATATAATAGTCTATATCTAACTTGTGAATCCTCCTGCTTCGAACTCCTCCAAGTGAATCTGTAAAATCCCGACTACATAACTGCCCGTACAAATTTGGACACCCAAGAGTTTAGGGAAAACAAACAAAATAAACTCTGGGTCAGTCATGGGACTGGTGTGAGTAAACTCTAACCATTTTTTTAACTTTCAAAATCCTTTCGAAAGAAAGAATAATAATAAGACCAGCCCACACATAAACATGGACGGTTTTTACTTACTATAACCCAAAACACTTTAATACGAAAATCCAGTGATATTATAATAGTGTCTAAATCAAATGAATAACAATCTATCGAAACGCTTGCATCTCATGCTCCATATATAATATAAAACCAAAAACCACAGGGCACTTATTGGAGATTGGATTCCGACTATGACAAGGTATGGAACCACCTTCCGATAGTGTATCTCTAGAGTGGAATACACTGGATTCAACAAGAACCTCTTACGACCCGGCCCGCACATGGCCGACCACTCATTTCGCTTGAGTGTATCGAATGTATATCACCAACGGTTGGGATCAGCAACCGTTTCTCGATAGGGACAACATCAATAGATTAAAGAAGTAAAAAGAATTTCTCTATATAGGTGATTATACAACCCAATGGGAGCGACCCACATAGCCATGCTGCCTGCCCGATTTTTGTCATTTCCCGGTTGTTGAGGCCTGAGGCTACGATTTCTTATCATTCCTTGATAGCACAATCACTTTGAATGCCACATTGTCAGATCTGTTAATCACTAATTGATTTGCACAAATATATTCTGGATATTATGCTAAGAGAATAAATCCTCCGCCACCATATATATTTATACAGACCAACATATGCGATCATTGGAAACATTCTGTCAGACATTCGTCCATAGTCTTCGTTCTAGGACTGAACGAAACCGAAGGCACAATTTATATTAATAGAAAAAGCCCTTGCACTTTACTCCTTCGATTATCTTCATATAATCTGATCCGCAACGCTACTGCCAATACAGAGTGGTTAATGGATAATAATCCAACCGATCTCTCCATATTGACAACGATATTGGCAAATACTTCGATAGTCGGTTATTTAACTATCGAAGAGAAATAAACAAACATTCCAACCATCAAACAAATCACTGGGCCTCTTAATAAATATTTCATTAATTAAATCACTTCTTCATTTCCTTACAAATATTTGTTAACCAAATATTTTCAATAATCATCTTGGTCTCTTAGCTGTTTGGAAAACATTTCCATATTTCGCCATCTTTTATTTTCTATACTTAGAAAATATCCTTTATTAATAATTGGAAAATATTCCAATTACTTCTTCGTTTCACGACCATTCATTTTTATACTTAGGAAATATATATTTTTATATTTCCAAAATTCCACTTACTTGGGTTAAAACGAATGTTATGTAAAACATCACTACAACAACCCAAAATACTGCATTCAACTAACTCTTATTCAAACATTTCTCTTCGAGACTGGATCTTGCTATTTATCGGTTAAAAATGAAATCAATCAAGTTGGGGTATAACTACCTCTCAGACCTTAACTGAAAACATCCTTAACTTCAAAACGGATAAGACCACTCACCTCGAATAATCAACATCATATTAAATAAGTTTTCCATTTCTAAAACGTATATACATTTCTCTTTTTATTTTTACCAGATTTAGTTATAGATTTCCTTTTTGTTTATAATGTTCTATTTTTAAGTTTGTTTCCTTATCGAATTCTATATATATTGATACATTGATTTCTAACTATCAAAATTTCTTAAAAATATTCTAACTCCTTAAATTTCCAGAAAATTTCGCCATAACCTCCTTTGTACCGGTCGATAGTTCAAACCTCAACTCGCCTCTCTAGGCCCTTTCCATTCAAAAAGAAAATCAAAAAGCCAAGTGGCTTGCCAATTCGGCGCATAAAACCTCATATGGAATTTAAACGTGCACCTTATTGTCGGGCACTAAATTATAAATCTTCATCTCTTCATATACTTCACTCCATACTTGTCTAACACATATGTGTCCATTTCTAATTTATTTAAACTCAATCCGATTATTTTTAACTCAACTCGCTATTTAATCTTTTTATTAGCTCTTTTGCCCATTATACTTTATATTTGAACATATCATGTTCAATTATCATTTTATCTTGCTTATGAATTAACCTGATTCCATTTCGACTCTAGTTCCATATTCGATTTCGAATAAGAATTCTCAAATCTCCTTTACTTATTAAAAGTCCATTTTCATATCGAATTTCGATTAACTAATTATTATCCAAATTAGTTAGTTTTATTCAACAACTAAAAATCTGATTTTTGTCTCAAAAGAATCATTTCACTGACTTCACTGGAGTTTATATTTATTTTATATCTCCAGTCTGGATTTTTCTAATGGCAATTCGGATTTTATTTCTTTAAAATCCTTTTATCAATTCAAAGAAACCGTTATGGTTTCATAATGGTTCTGGCGCTGTTTTTCTGAAAATTTGATTTTGACATAACTCAAAATCTATAAGATGAAATCCAGATTTTCTCTTCCATTAGAAAACTATTATTCAATCGGTCCTGACGGTTCTTGTTTTAAAGAATTCTGACTTAAATTGAGTTCCGTATACTCAATTGAAGTTTGAAACGCCAATTTACGAACTACCGCACTGTGGCGAGTTCGTTTTAATTATATTTAATATACTAACATTTTAAACTTCGTTTATATATAAGTTCTAACTTCATTCTAATATACTTTAATATATTTTAAAAAAATTTTCTAAATTCAACTTAAAATTTCCGATTATCTATAATTGTCGATTTTCCCTTACTAGATAATAAATTTATTTATCCTTCAATTTTCTATATTTAATCCTAATTCCTTTTATAAATAAATTATTTATAAAATTCGATATAATCGAATTTCAATTATAAACCCGTTGAATTCTTCTCAATTCAGCTTATATTCCGAATTCCGAAATATAATCAATCGTTTTGTTTTAAAACTCTTCCCAATTTACTTTTAAATTCCCATTTGAATTTAAATGGTTTAAATTATCCAAATGATAATTTATTTGACCAAATTTATAACACGATTTATAAATTCAACTTCCTTGTTTCATATATTTAAACAAGTTCCCTTTTAAAATTTCTATTTGAACTACATCCCTTTGATATTCCGAATTGCAGAATAAAAACCGTTGTTCCCTTTCAAATGATTTCAAATTCTATTTTTAAATTCATATTTGAATTTAAATATTCAAATTATCTCTTGATAATTAATTAATTATATTTGTAAACACCATTTTATAAATTCCCTTGTTTTATATTTAAACAAATCTATTTCGAAATATATTTAAAACCAAAATCTTATTTTGGAACTTTCTATTTGTAATAACTTATATATATAACACTCAATTTATTTTCATATTCATTTTAACTTCTATTTAAATAAATTCGAATTAATCGAATTTAAATCATAAATCCTTACGGATTTATTTTAGTTCAGTTTATATTCTGAACATCAAACGATTTCCCCATTTCTATTTTCAAATTCACATTTGAATTTAAATATTCAAATTATCAAATGATAATTTTCCACTTTATTTATAAACACTGTTTATAAATTCATTTCAATTCTCTGCATTATTTAATTTATAAGCAACATTTATAAATTTAATACTTGTTCAAAACAAGTTAATATTCCTATAGCTCATTAAAAATTCAATTTCTATTTTTAAAAATATATTTTCCCTTTTAAATCTCAAATATCCTTTTCACGATATTTTTATATATCAACATTTTGGCCCCAGTGATATTTAAACAATCAAACCACTCAATTATCAACCAACACATCATATATGATAATATATGTGAAAACAAATAATAATATTTTGAGGAATCCAGTTGGATTCCTCCAACCTGTTTTTTCTGCATCCACAGACGTTAGCCAACATAAATAATACCCATCCTGCTTTGAGGCAGGATATCGCGGTATAGAAGGTCATCCACTATCATAGCATGGGGCGTATAGGGTCATCCGCTATTGATACTGCGGGCATCCGCTAATGGACTGCGGGAATCCAATCACCAATATATATATATAATAACCACAAACACCAATCCTAAATAACTAATATATATTTTATAGCCAGAATAATATTTCAGTGCAACCAAACAACCAATAATTATTTTTAATGATTAAAAATAATTCTAAATAATAAATTGTGAGTGAGACTTACTCACCGTGTTCTTTTTTGTTGGAATTGCGATTTATTTTCCCATTGGCTCCAACTAGAATTCTAGACTATCAGATTTTCAATTGTGAATCCAAATACCCTACTTCCCGATCTTCCAACCTTGTTTAAAAATATATCGCATAATATTTTTATTTTTATTATTTAAAATTAAACAAATTACTTTAATAAATTGTTAAAGCTGATTATTTTCATTCACAGTAATGCTGCTTCTTCCCAAACTCCTATTCGAACATGTCGTGTCCCTTTCACCTTTGCTACAATATCCCTCATGGTCCTTCTCCTTCAATAGCTTACTGTTTATTTTTCTTTTCCAGAATTTCAATGTCTAGACCAAAACATACCTCCAACTAACCACTAGCCACCATTTCGATCCTCACAATTCACATTACCTGTTTTCAGGTTTGTTTTTCGGACTTCCTACAAGCTTTACCGTGCCTTTTTCTTCACTGTCACTAAATCTCGAGTTCACCAAAGCCATCCTTAACACAGTCGAACTCCCTCAAATTCCAAGTTCGATCTTCCTGAAACCACCATGAGCGCAACGCCAACACCCGCCTAATCGCAAGCCTCGAAAAGCCCTAGTCCTAAAATCGTAGCCCTTAAAATCAAACAGCTATTCCATCTTGTCACGCAACCTCAAATCGAGCGACGTTGAATCCTATCGTACACAAGATGAGTGATGCCAAGAAGAAGCTTTCGAACACCCGATTGCATCAATCCAACTTCAAACGATTTTTACTCGGTATTTGATTTGGAAATGATATATGAATGAATTGGGGAAATCGGCCTTTTTGGTTTGCTGAGGGATCGATTTTCTTTTTCTTGTTTGATATATATAAAAGTGGAATCATCCCTTTTGATTTTTATTTATCACTGTTCTAGGAAGAACGAGTTGTAAAGGAAAATAAGAGAAGGGTCATCGCGGCTATATACAGAGGAATACTTTGATATTAAGGAATGTGTGGTACAGTATATTTAATGTGATTTGAGTTTGATTTAACCGTGATTTGATCTCGTATTTAATACGATTCGATATAAAGCGATTTTTATTCTTTTTAGATGGATATCGATTTGATTTCGAACCTATCCACAATCAAATTTCTCGGGGTCCATTAATATTAAATCACGAACCGCTATTCTAGCGTACCGACCAACATTTCAATGTAATAACCCTATTCTGAACTCAACATTACATATTCTAAAATTTAATTTCAACATATATACCATATTAAATTAATATAATTTAAATTCGAAAACCACAAATTCTTTGATAATATAATATTAATCAAATAAAATTCATGTTTACCATTTGGATCATTTTGATTCAGTTTTTAACTTCGATTTCAATTATATTTCGAATTACTATAATTCAATATATTCTAAATTAAATTATATTCGATTATTAAATCGATAACTCAATATAAAAATTAATTTATATTATCAATTAAATATTTAAAACAAATATTAAATATTTAAAATTAACAGACCAAAATTCCTTGTCGTTACATTCTTCCCGCCTTAAAAGAATTTCGTCCCCGAAATTACTATGGTAGAAAAGTGCTTCAAACCCATTAACTTTCCAAAGCTCATTTAGTTGAACTCAATTCTTCATATTTCAACAAAGTTTAATTCCTACAAAACTTTTATTTTCATTCATATTCCACATCATATAGGCTTACATTCATTTAACTCGAATGATTTACAACCAATATATCCAAATTCAATTCATATTCATTCAAATTGATTCTGTTCAATCTATTCACTTCAATCCATTTAACTTGCTTAAGTTAAATTTTAAATTCCAGAATTCAAATCCCCGGATTTTTATTTCAAACCCTTTTTTAAAATCATATAGGTATATACATATATTTATTTCCATTTCAAATTCAAAACATTTGAATTTTCAAACCAACTTGTTTTATTTCAAACAAATTTCCATCAAAACTTTTCTAAGGTAGCAATCCATCACTTAGAAACTCAAAAATAAAAACTAATGATGCTGCAGTCATCATCAGAATTATTTTCCAGCCACTGAAGTGACCTCAGTGCTTTATACTTTCAAAATCCATCTGAAATCGTTTTTATTCAAAAACCCCTCTCAAAACAAAGCTATATTATTTTAATATACTTTAAAAATATTTTCCAACTTCCCAGGATTTAAATTCCAATTTATGGTTTGAATCTAATTCCAATTCATTTCATTTGTATATTTCATTCATATACAAGTTCTATTTGGTTATATCTATCTATTTAAATTTTTATAATCCATTTGATTATAATAACATCAATTAACACATCCATAAATTATAATAATTTCAGAAAATTATTCATTCTATATCAAAATAGAATTTTGGGTAAAATTATTTCATTTACCCACTTTAAAGAAATATCGTGTCGAATTGCTCTGCTCAAGTGTTTAGAAATTCCTATCGACCTAGTGGCGTCCCACGATTCGATCAGAATTCATAAACCACTCAACAAACTAGCCAACACAATATAAAATAAATTTTTATATCAATTAACAAATACGCTCTCTCTCGTGTATATATATATATATATACATTCAACTCATTCTAGGGTATTACTGACCCTATCTCTAATGATAACATCCCCACCAAAGCCTAGGTATTCGCTCAATCTAAGCTCTGATACCAACTGTAACAGCCCACAAGTCCGTACTATCTGAGTTGACTAATAACACCACACGTCCAACCCAAATTGCACAGAAATACGAATCATTATTAGAAAGAAGTTAGAGAATGAGGAATAGAAAGAAAGAAATATTAGAATAAAAGAAAACGGAGATTACAAACTCACAGCGGAACGAATAAAATATATTAGATAACATAAACTTTGAAATACAATTCGGTAACTTTATATACATACCATCATTAGAGCACAACAGCTATTTTGGAACAGTTATAAACACCTGTTTCCAGATACAAACATGGTACACAGTGGAATATAAGATAGTCTATAGCTAACTGGTGAAGCCTCCTGCTTCGAACTCCTCCAAGTGAATCTGTAAAATCCCAACTACTTGACTGCCCGTACAAATTTGGACACCCAAGAGTTTAGGGAAAACAAACAAAATAAACTCTGGGTCAGTCATGGGACTGGTGTGAGTAAACTCCAAGCATTTTTATAACTTTCAAAACCCTTTCGAAAGAGAGAATAATAGTAAGACCAGCCCACACATAAACATGGACGGTTTTTACCTTACTATAACCCAAAACACTTTGATATGAAAATCTAGTGATATTATAATAGTGTCTAAATCAAATAAATAACAATCTAGCGGAACGCTTGCATCTCACGCTCCATATATAATATAAAATCAAAAACCGTAGGGTGCTTATTGGAGATTGGATTCCGACTATGACAAGGCATGGAACCACCTTCCAATAGTGTATCTCTAGAGAGGAATACACTGGGTTCAACAAAAACGTCTTGCAACTCGGCCCACACATGACCGACCAATCATTTCGCTTGAGTGTATCGAATGTATATCACCAATGGTTGGGATCAGCAACCTTTTCCCGAATGGGACAACATCGATAGATTAAAGAAGTAAAAGGAATTTCTCTAGATAGGTGATTACACACCCTAACGGGAGCGACCTACATAGCTATGCTGCCTGCCCGATTTTTGTCATTCCCGGTTGTTGAGGCCTTAGGCTACGATTTCTTATCATTCCTTGATAGCACAATCACTCTGAATGCCACATTGTCAAATCCGTTAATCAATATTTGATTTTCACAAATATATTCTGGATATTATGCTAAGAGAATAATCCTCCGCCACCATATATATTTATACAGACCAACATATGCGATCATTGGAAATACTCTGTCAGACATTCGTCCATACTCTTTGTTCAGGGACTGAATGAAACCGAAGGCACAATTTCTATTAATAGAAAAAGCCCTTGCACTTTACTCCGTCTTCGATTATCTTCATATATTCTGATTCGCAATGCTACTGCCAATACGGAGTGGTTCACGGATAATAATCCTACCGGTCTCTCCATATTGACAACGATATTGGCAAATACTTCAATAGTCGGTTATTTAACTATCGAAGAAAAATAAACAAACATTCCAATCATCAAACAAATACTGGCCTATTAATAAATATTTCATTAATTAAATCACTTCTTCATTTCCTTACAAATATTTGTTAACCAAATATTTTCAGTAATCATCTTGGTCTCTTACGCTGTTTGGAAAACATTTCCATATTTTGCCATCTTTTATTTTCTATACTTAGAAAACATCCTTTGTTAATAATTGGAAAATATTCCAATTACTTCTCTGTTTCGCGACCATTCATTTTTATACTTAGGAAATATTTATTTTTATATTTCCAAAATTCCACTTACTTGGGTTAAAACGAATGTTATGCAAAACATCACTACAACAACCCAAAATACTGCATGCAACTAACTCTTATTCAAACATTTCTCTTCGAGACTAGATCTTGCTATTTATCGGTTAAAAATGAAATCAATCAAGTTGGGGTATAACTACCACTCGGACAGTGACTGAAAGCATCCTTAACTTCAAAACGGACAAAACCACTTACCTCGAATAATCAACATCATATTAAATAAATTTTCCATTTCTAAAACTTATATACATTTCTCTTTTTATTTTTACCAGATTAAATTATTGATTTCCTTTTTGTTTATAATATTCTATTTTTAAGTTTTCCTTATCGAATTCTATATATATTGATACATTGATTTCTAACTATCAAAATTTCTTAAAAATAATCTAACTCCTTAAATTTCCGGAAAATTTTGCCATAACCTCCTTTGTACCGCTTGATAGTTCAAACCTCAACTCGCCTCTCTAGGCCCTTTCCATTCAAAAAGAAAATCAAAAAGCCAAGTGGCTTGCTGATTCAGCGCATAAAACCTCATATGGAATTTAAACGTGCAGCTTATTGTCGGGCACTAAATTATAAATCTTCATCTCTTCATATACTCCATTCCATACCTGTCTAACACATATGTGTCCATTTCTAATTTATTTCAACTCAATCCGGCCATTTTTAACTCAATTTGCTATTTAATCTTTTTATTAGCTCTTCTGCCCATTCCACTTTATATTTGAACATATCATGTTCAATTATCATTTTATCTTTCTTATTAATTAACTTGATTCCATTTCGACTCCAGTTCCTTATTCGATTTCTAATAAGAATTCTCAAATCTCCTTTACTTATTCAAAGTCCATTTTCATATCGAATTTCGATTAACTAATTATTATCCAAATTAGTTAGTTTTATTCAACAACAAAAAATCTGATTTTTGTCTCAAAAGAATCATTTCACTTATTTAACTGGAGTTCATATTTATTTTATATCTCCAGTCTGGATTTTTCTAATGGCAATTCAGATTTTATTTCTTTAAAATCCTTTTATCTATATAAATAAACCGTTATGATTTTATAATGGTTCTAGCGTTGTTTCTCTGAAAATTTGATTTTGACATAACTTAAAATCTGTAAGGCGAAATCCCATTTTTTCTCTTCCATTTGAAAACTATTATTCAGTCGGTCCTGACAATTCTTGTTTCAAAGAATTCCGACTTTGAGTTCTATATACTCAATTGAAGTTCGAAACGCCAATTTACGAACTACCGCGCTGCGGCGAGTTCGTTTTAATTATATTTAATATATAAACGTTTTAAACTTCGTTTATATATAAATTATAACTTCATTCTAATATACTTTAATATATTTTAAACCAATTTTCTATATTCAACTTAATATTTCCGATTATCTATAATTGTCAATTTTACCTTGCTCGGTAATAAATTTATTTATCCTTCAATTTTATATATTTAATCCCATTTCCTTTTATAAATAAATTATTTATAAAATTCGATATAATCGAATTTCAATTATAAACCATTGGATTCTTCTCAATTCCGCTTATATTCCGAATTCCGAAATATAATCAATCGTTTTATTTCAAAACACTTTCCAATTTACTTTTAAATTCCCATTTGAATTTAAATGGTTTAAATTACCCAAATGATAATTTAGTTTACCAAATTTATAACACTATTTATAAATTCAACTTCCTTGTTTCATATATTTAAACAAGTTCCCTTTTCAAATTTCTATTTGAACTCCATCCCTTTGATGTTCCGAATTACGAAATAAAAACCGTTGTTCCCTTTCAAATGATTTCAAATTCATACTTGAATTTAAATATTCAAATTACCTCTTGATAATTAATTCATTATATTTATAAACACCATTTTATAAATTTCCATGTTTACATTTAAACAAGTCAATTTCGAAATATATTTAAAACCAAAATCTTATTTTGGAACTTTCTATTTATAATAACTTATATATATATAACACCCAATTCATATTCAATTTAACTTCTATTTAAATAAATTCAAATTAATCGAATTCAAATCATAAATCCTTACATATTTATTTTAATTCAATTTATATTCTGAACATCAGAATAAATTCCGTCGTTTATTTCTTTAAAATGATTTCTCCATTTCTATTTTTAAATTCACATTTGAATTTAAATATTCAAATTATCAAATGATAATTTTTCACTTTATTTACAAACACAGTTTATAAATTCATTTCAATTCTCTGCATTATTTAATTTGTAAGCAACATTTATAAATTCAATAATTGTTCAAAACAAGTTAATATTCCTATAGCTCATTAAAAATTTAATTTCCATTTTTAAAAATATATTTCCCCTTTTAAATCTCAAATATCCTTTTCATGATATTTTTATATATCAACATTTTGGCCCCAGTGATATTTAAACGATCAGACTACTCAATTATCAACCATCACATCATATATGATAATATATGTGAAAACAACAAATAATAATATTTTGAGGAATCCAGTTGAATTCCTCTAACCTGTTTTTCCTGCATCCACAAACATTAGCCAACATAAATAATACCCATCCTGCTTCGAGGCAGGATATCGCGGTATAGATGGTGTAACACCCCACGTCCATTAATGTCACTCACAAAGGGAATGCATTAACTTCCATGGAGGTTATAAGTGAATATAGAACAGAAAATTTACAACAAGACAGATAGTAAATAGTACTTGGAAATCTAAAACTTCATTTTATTGCAGCGGAAATTAAACATGTTTGTTACATCATAAAACCATAGATCATAACCAAGTACAATATCCATCTTCATAAAAACAAAATACATAATCCCATTACATAAATACCCATTAAAAAGATAACAAGCTGGACTTTACTTCAACGGTCCAAGCTTTCCAAAGAGAGATGAAGCAATTCAATCAAACTCCACTAGAGCTAGGCCCAACCTGAGGACCTGGAGGGGGAAAAAGGATAGAAATAGAGGGGGTCAGACATAAAGTCTGGCGAGTATGCTAATTCTAACAATACTATTATCAAAATAACTAGACTAAGGCATAAGCTAGAAGACAAGTAAATGTCTATGAACTCTTAGGAAGATAAAGATAGCGTTTAAGATAACGTTAAAGATGACGGTAAAGGCACACCTAATTACTAACGAATGATTACTACACTGCACCGCACATTACTACACTGCACCACACCAGTCACCCTATTGTTTGATCCCACTTGCTTCACACAGAAACTTTATAAATAGCCTTACGTACCCTTAGCTGACTACATAGGTGCCGTCTGCCCCTATCTCCACTAGGTGTACCCCACTACCCACTTTCGATCGGCTCCCTACTCGTAGATACCCGTGCTGGCCCCACAGTGGGGTGTATCACTCCCCTAAAGTGGCAACCCGATACAACTTGAGAATGCACGGCTTATACCTACACGATGCAACAACGTCTTACCTACCAGCCCGGGTCCACACACGCATATGAAACCCGTTGGACTTACGTTGCCACCGCTCCCCGTTTTGGCCTCTTACAGTCAAACCCAGCATGCGTGTCCCGTCCTCGACTTGGGTCAAGCCCACAAAGATACGTTTGGGATACTGGTCGAAATGGGCCCCCACAAGCTACCCACCTAAGCTTGTCACTAGTATATCCCACTTAACCCTCTTAGTCATGTTCATTTACATGTGTGTTTGGTTAAGTCTTACTAATCGTATTTCACATGCTACTAAGGGCACCCCCTAGATTCCTCATGCCACCCAAGGCACCTACTTAACCCCCATGTCCCACCTTACATGTTTATCTGGTTAAGTATTTCTTAATTCATTCAGGCCATAACCTCATAAAGACCTCTCACATTAGACTGGCATTTATGGCAGTTGGATTTGCCGGGCGGGTCCGGGCAGACTTACACCATAAAAGAGTCTAACCTCGTGTCTTTACAACCGTTATGCTTTAGTTTAGGCCTAGGACCTCTCACATTGGGCTGACATTTGTGACCACTGGATTTGTTGGGCGGGTCCGGGCAGGTTTACGTCACAAACGAGTCCAACCTCGTGTCCTAAGCATTGATTAACACTTAAAATCTTTTACCCCAGTTTTAATAATTCCCTATTCAAATTATTAATTAAGTCAACTTTTAATGATGTCCATAATTGACTCAATTATGGCCATCCACTTATAGCATGCAAAATCATATAAATTGCACCCCAACTTTTTAATATTAAATCCTTAATATTACCCCTACCCCACGTTTATACGTTCGCTTATTCAACGCATAATATAGGCTAGATTTGTATAGTCTAACACCTTGCATAAAGATAAATTATCACAATATATAGACAATTAAAATAAATCTAATCGTAATAGGGGTGAAACTTGCATAAACTACACATGTTAAGGATCAAAAGGTGTCAACTTGTTAAATGTCTCAATTTATATGATATGATCATAGCCTAAATCTATACATAAACTTGCATATGGGGTTTTTAGGCAACATAATGATGGTGTGAACTAGCATAGGATATCACATATGTCATAGCATAATTCTAGATGTCATAATAGATGTCTTGGTATATGTTCATAACTTTTCTAATCAATCTAACTTGCTTATGTGACTTGTCATATAGATCAACATAACGCAAACATGATGATTTAATTAATATGAACTAACTAGCGTAGATGGTAACATCATGGCCTTTTTAACATGTATGATTCATCACAACTTAGCATAGAAAATTTCAACATACATAACATCATCATAGCATGATTTACAACATATAAGATATCATCATCACATAACATTGGATTTACAATATACATGATAGCAAAAGGGGTTTACAACAACATATATGATAATTCACATCATCTACTCATAATCCATTCATAACTCAACCTAATTAAAATGATAATAATCTTGTTAAGATCATCATACTCACAATTTAGAGAAGAAAAGAGAGAGTTTTGCTTTGCTTTAGGGTTGAGAGAATTAGAATTGAATTTGCTTTTCTTCTTTCTTAGTTGGCGGCGGCTCCATTGATTTCCATGGCGATGGTATGACGGTAACTATTCTATTTTAATTAGGTTTAGGGTTAGCATTAGGATGTATTTATAGGTGTAGGAAGTTATTTAGGACCATTAGATTAACCCTGAACCATGAGAACCAATCAAATGCAAAATCTGCATTTGAGCGAATCGGCCCACGGGTTGACAGCCAAACACCCTGGATTAACCTCTAGTCGACCCAGCGGGGCTTGGGTCGACCTCAAAAATGGGCCGTTTCAGTTATTCCCCCTCCCAATTCGTTGTTTTGAACTTTTTCGCATATTTATTTATTTAATTTTTAATATATATATATATATATCAATATATATATATATATATATATTTCTCTGCGCAACCCATTTCACTTAATTCTTTTCTAAAAATTAAGTATACTTTAATTTGTGAATTTTAATGTTATAAAATTATGGGGTGTTACATTCTCCTCTCCTTAAAGGATTTCGTCCCCGAAATCTCCAAGTCAAGAAGAATGTATATCCTACCATCTAATCGTCCATCTACTCAACCATCAAACACCAGCATCCATTGTCCTTAAAAGACTTCTAATGCTTTAATGTTTATATGCACAGTGTGTGTATATGTCCATATCTAATGCAAAATTAGGCGGTCTACTGATTCAGTCGACCTCCTTAGTGCAATTCATGATAGTGCCATGCGTCCAATATGTATGCAAAAGATTTCTAATGATACATATTAATTCTATATGCGTGCACAACCATCCACCCGAATGCAGCAACTATATGATAATACAGCCATTATACATCTATTTTACTAAATACATCCATATATATGCAATATGCAATATGAAGTGACTGAGCCGATCTGGTGCCTAATAGTGTGTGTATATGCATCCACGAGCAACCACTAGCAAACACTTGCATCCACTTTGCATCCACCATACATAACATGTCTCAAACACATGTTTCAACCATAGGATTATCCTAACTAAAGGTCAAAGATACTAGCGAGAGGATATACTAAAGATAAGATAAGTACAAGCTAAGCGATAAAGGAGAAATTAAAAGACATACCCTCAAAAAGAAAAGGGTATCGTGAACGCATCTTCTCTTCTGTCTCCCAAGTAGCGTTGCTCTCATCATCTCCCCATTGCACTTTGACTAGTCTGACCTCTCGATTCCTCAACATCTTGATCTCCGACCCAAGAATGCGCGTAGGAGCTCGTCGAATTGTCGCATCACGCTCTATCTCCACCTCTCTAAGAAAGCTCGGCTCTACCACTTCCGCGGTCTCGTGCAAGCACCTCCTCAAATGTGACACATGGAATACGTCGTGTACACCACTAAGTCTCTCGGGCAACTCCACTCTATACGCCATCTGTCCAATTTTCTCCTATAGGAAACGGCCCTACAAACCTTGGTGCTAATTTCCCAACGGACCCAAAGCGAAAAACGTTCCGTAATGGAGACACTTTGACAAAGACCACGTCCCCAACTTCAAACTCGAGATCTGTCCTCCTCTTATCCGCATAAGATTTCTGCCTATCCTGTGCTGCTTTCATCCTCCTTCGAATCAAGTCGATCTTCTCCGAAGTCTCCCTAATCATATCGGGCCCAAGTAAGATCTTATCCGTAGATTCCCACCAACATGTAGTTGAACGACAAGGTCGTCCATAAAGAGCTTCGAATGGTGCCATACCAATGCTGGACTGAAAGCTGTTATTATATGCGAACTCCACCAATGGAAGATGCTCTTCCCACGTACCCCAAAGTCTAGGATACATAGCCTCAACAGATCCTCTAGAATGTGATTCACCCTCTCGGTCTTGCCGTCCGTCTGAGGATGATATGCGGTGCCCAAACATAACTGAGTCCCTACCGCCTCTTGTAAGCTTCTCCAAAATTCGCTAGTGAAAATAGGATCGCGGTCGCTCACTAAGCTAGAAGGAACACCGTGCAAACGAACTATTTCTCGAATGTATACGGAGGCTAACCATGGAGCAGTCCTCTTACTCTTTACGGGAATGAAATGGGCGCTTTTAGTAAGTCTATCTACTATAACCCAAATTCCCATATTACCCTTCCTTGATCGCGGTAACCCATCCACAAAATCCATCGAGACACTTTCCCACTTCCATAGTGGAACCTCCAACGGGTGAAGCAACCCACCGGGTTTCTTTTGTTCCGCTTTTACTTGTTGGCACACCAAGCATCTAGCGACATACTCGGCCACATCTTTCTTCATGCCGGCCCAAAAGTAAACTCTCTTCATGTCTTTGTACATCTTGTCCCCGCCGGGATGAATGGTCATCTTCGAATGATGTGCTTCGTCAAGAATACTCTTCCTTAGGTCATCGTCTTTTGGTACACAAAGTCTACCATCCCTACGTAACCAACCCTTATCGTCTAGGGTATACCTACGGAGATGGCTTGATGACTCTCCTCCTTTGAGTTTTTCTACTAACTCAACCAACAACGGGTCGTCTCGCTGTGCCTCGCCAATCCGTCCCAAAAGCGTAGGTCTGACCTCCAAGGATGCTAGCAAACCGGGTACGAAGTCAACGGAAGGTCTAAAGTCAAACATCGAAATGAATTCTAAACTTCGCCGCTCAACAAACAAAGGACTTAAGGATAATCTTTTTCTACTTAAGGCGTCTGCCACCACATTACCCTTGCCAGGGGTATAGGCTATTTCGAAGTCGTAGGACGCTAAGAACTCCATCCACCTTTACTGCCTTAAGTTCAAGTCCTTTTGAGAGAATAGGTATTTTAAAGACCTGTGGTCAGTGAATAATTCGAATTTCTCACCAAGAAGATAATGACGCCAAGACTTAAGCGCGAAAACAATAGCGGCCAATTCTAAGTCATGTGTAGGATAATTTTTCTCATGCGCTCTCAACTGCCTTCCACCATAGGCTATTACCCTACCCTCTTGCATTAAGACTGCGCCTAGTTCTGTCCCACAAGCATCAGTATAAACGGTAAACGGCTTACTCCCGTCTGGTAATACTAAGACTGGGGCTGAAGTCAAAGCTCTCTTCAAACGTTGGAACGCATCATCACAATCTACGTCCCATGTGAAAACTAGGTTCTTCTTCGTCAAGCGTGTCAATGGAGCTGATATCTTTGCGAAGTCTTTGATAAACTTCCTATAGTAGCCAGCCAACCCCAAGAAACTTCTCACTTCGATAGCATTTTTAGGGACCTTCGAATCTTGGATGGCCACCACCTTCGCGGGATCCACGGCTATCCCTTCTTTGGAAACCACGTGCCCCAAGAACCATACTTCCTTCCTCCAGAAGTGACACTTAGAAAATTTAGCCTTAAGGCTATGCGCTCATAGGGTCTCTAACACTTCCCTAAGATGTAGGGCATGCTCTTCTTCATCCTTAGAAAAGATCAAGATGTCATCTACAAAGACTACCACGAATTTGTTAAGGTAATCCCCAAACACCCTACTCATCAAATCAACAAAATATGCTGGGGCGTTTGTCAAACCGAAGGGCATCACTAGCCATTCATAGAAACCGTCTGGAGTCCTAAAGGCAGTCTTGTCTATGCTATCCTCAGCCACTCTCAACTGATGGAACCCAGTGGCTAAGTCCAACTGCGAAAACACTGAGGCGCCAACTAACTGATCGAAGAGATCGTCAATCCTCGGCAGTGGGTGTCTGTTCTTCTTAGTAAGTTTATTAAGTTCTCTATAGTCCACACACAGTCTAAGGGACCCATCCGCCTTCATGGCAAATACTACTGGAGCACCCCACTCCGATATACTTCGTCTTATGAACCCCTTCTCAAGCAACTCCTTCACTTGCTTATCGAGTTCCCTCCTTTCACGTGGAGCCATGTGGCGTACTGGCAAAGATACTGGTTTCGCATTATCCACAAGATATATTCAAAAATCTATCTCCCACTTCGGAGGCAAGCCCTTCACCTCCTCAAACACATCCGAGTATTCTCGGACCACTCTAACAGATCGTAGATTTTCCTCAGACGCGTCAAGCGATTCTAGATAACTTAGCATAACCGAATTTATGGGATTACAAAAGATTTCGAGAGTGTTGCCAAGGCGAGTCACGAGCCTAACTACTCTCCTTTCACAATCAAGAACGGCCCCATTTCTGGATAACCAATCCATTCCTAAAATTAGCCCATAGCCCGTGAAGCCCAACACATAAGCATCACATCTAAATTCAACGCTAAGTATGGAAATTTTCAAATCCAAACACATCATGGACAAATAAGCTGAGCCCCCTATTGGATTCGAAACAACTAAGGGATCCTCTACTAAACTGGTGTTTAAGTGCAGTGATTCAACTAATGATGTAGAGTTAAACGAATGTGATGCGCCCGAATCGAATAAGGTACGGACAGGATGATCAAACAGAAAAACTAAGCTTTCAACAGAAATGGTTCTTCCTTGTTCTTGCAGCGGTGGGACCGCGAGAGCCTGAATTTGTCCCCTAGCCTGCCCTGGTGCCATAAGAGCCTGCACCTGTCCTCCCGAGGTAGCTCCTGCCCTCTGCCCCTTCTTTGGGCAGTCCTTCACTAAATGTCCCGCATTGCCACAATGAAAACAGCCTGTCTTCTTTTTCTTTCGGCAATCCTTGCTGAGATGGCCTGGGGTTCCACAGTTAAAGCACTTCTTCTTTCCCTTGCCATTATTGCCTTTTCCACCCTTCTTGTTTTGCTGTTGTGGTTTCTTCTGACCCCCTTCTTCTCGGGTGCCTTATCAGCTTTAGCGCTTTTCTCCTCATGCATAAGCGCCATTTCTACTAACTTCTCAAAGGTGGCCCCCATCGGGATGTGGGTCATAGCCAACCCTTGCAATGGTTCATTCAAGCCATTCACGAACCTTAGAGCCTTCTTCTCCGGCGTGTTTACTAAGTCCAAGCCAAACCTTGCAAACTGATTAAATTTATTGACATATTCTTTCACTGATGAGCTTCCTTGCTTCAATGTCAAGAACCTTTCCATATATAGATTTTCTTCCACCCTTGAGAGAAACTTCGCCTCGAACCTACGTATGAAATCCGCCCAAGAGTCAACAGGACGCTCCCCATTAGTGACCTCCCACCAAAACGAGGCCTCTCCCTTCATCAACCAAGCTGCTAAATGAACTCTCCTCCCTTCTTCTACTTCAAAGATTTCTAGCAATTCTTCCACCTCCTTAAGCCAATCTCTAGCTTCCACAAACGTTTCTGACCCTTGAAATGGTTTTCCACCCATAGCCTTGAATTCCTTGCACGTCTTTGCAAAAGTATCTACGCGAGGAGGAGGAGGAGGAAC
Source organism: Allium sativum (assembly GCA_030737875.1). NCBI lineage: Eukaryota > Viridiplantae > Streptophyta > Magnoliopsida > Asparagales > Amaryllidaceae > Allium > Allium sativum. Next base: position 432,418,396 of record CM060925.1, on the reverse strand, counting down.
GGGTGCAACTGGTGGTGGAGGAACATTGGCTGGACCTGCAGCGGCCCTAGCCTCCAATAGCCTCCTATACCATCCTGGTATCGTTACATCGTCGGGTAGATTAAGATCTTCAGCCATGCTGAAACGAAAAAGGAAAGATTCAAAATGGAGAATTCGAAAGATAAAGATATGTGGCTATTGGGGATTATGTTTTTCTTAAAAACTTTTCTCTTTAAATTTCTCATTAAAACATGTTTTTGAAAACACTTCTTCCAAAAATAACTATTTTTCTAAAGTATTTTTATCTGTTCTGGTAACCTTAAGCTCTGATACCACGTGTAACACCCCACGTCCATTAATGTCACTCACAAAGGGAATGCATTAACTTCCATGGAGGTTATAAGTGAATATAGAACAGAAAATTTACAACAAGACAGATAGTAAATAGTACTTGGAAATCTAAAACTTCATTTTATTGCAGCGGAAATTAAACATGTTTGTTACATCATAAAACCATAGATCATAACCAAGTACAATATCCATCTTCATAAAAACAAAATACATAATCCCATTACATAAATAGCCATTAAAAAGATAACAAGCTTGACATTACTTCAACGGTCCAAGCTTTCCAAAGAGAGATGAAGCAATTCAATCAAACTCAACTGGAGCTGGGCCCAACCTGAGGACCTAGAGGGGGAAAAAGGATAGAAATAGAGGGGGTCAGACATAAAGTCTGACGAGTATGATAATTCTAACAATACTATTATCAAAATAACTAGACTAAGGCATAAGCTGGAAGACAAGTAAATGTCTATGAACTCTTAGGAAGATAAAGATAGCGTTTAATATAACGTTAAAGATAACGGTAAAGGCACACCTAATTACTAACGAATGATTACTACACTGCACCGCATATTACTACACTGCACCACACCAGTCACCCTATTGTTTGATCCCACTTGCTTCACACAGAAACTTTATAAATAGCCTTACGTACCCCTAGCTGACTACATAGGTGTCGTCTGCCCCTATCTCCACTAGGTGTACCCCACTACCCACTTTCGATCGGCTCCCTACTCGTAGGTACCCGTGCTGGCCCCACAGTGGGGGTGTATCACTCCCCTAAAGTGGCAATCCGATACAACTTGAGAATGCACGACTTATACCTACACGATGCAACAACGTCTTACCTACCAGCCCGGGTCCACACACGCATATGAAACCCGTTGGACTTGCGTTGCCACCTCTCCCCGTTTTGGCCTCTTACATTCAAACCCAGCATGCGTGTCCCGTCCTCGACTTGGGTCGAGCCCACAAAGATACGTTTGGGATACTGGTCGAAATGGGCCCCCACAAGCTACCCACCTAAGCTTGTCACTAGTATATCCCACTTAACCCTCTTAGTCATGTTCATTTACATGTGTGTTTGGTTAAGTCTTACTAATAGTATTTCACATGCCACTAAGGGCACCCCCTAGATTCCTCATGCAACCCAAGGCACCTACTTAACCCCCATGTCCCACCTTACATGTTTATCTGGTTAAGTATTTCTTAATTCATTCAGGCCATAACCTCATAAAGACCTCTCACATTAGACTGGCATTTATGGCAGCTGGATTTTCCGGGCGGGTCCGGGCAGTCTTACACCATAAAAGAGTCTAACCTCGTGTCTTTACAACCGTTATGCTTTAGTTTAGGCCTAGGACCTCTCACATTGGGCTGACATTTGTGACCACTGGATTTGCCGGGCGGGTCCGGGCAGGTTTACGTCACAAACGAGTCCAACCTCGTGTCCTAAGCATTGATTAACACTTAAAATCTTTTACCCCAGTTTTAATAATTCCCTATTCAAATTATTAATTAAGTCAACTTTTAATGATGTCCATAATTGACTCAATTATGGCCATCCACTTATGGCATGCAAAATCATATCAATTGCACCCCAACTTTTTAATATTAAATCCTTAATATTACCCCTACCCCACGTTTATACGTTCGCTTATTCAACGCATAATATAGGCTAGACTTGTATAGTCTAACACCTAGAACAAAGATAAATTATCACAACATATAGACAATTAAAATAAATCTAATCATAATAGGGGTGAAACTTGCATAAACTACACATGTTAAGGATCAAAAGGTGTCAACTTGTTAAATGTCTCAATTTATATGATATGATTATAGCCCAAATCTATACATAAACTTGCATATGGGGTTTTTAGGCAACATAATGATGGTGTGAACTAGCATAGGATATCACATATGTCATAGCATAATTCTAGATGTCATAATAGATGTCTTGGTATATGTTCATAACTTTTCTAATCAATCTAACTTGCATATGTGACTTGTCATATAGATCAACATAACCCAAACATGATGATTTAATTAATATGAACTAACTAGCATAGATGGTAACATCATGGCATTTTTAACATGTATGATTCATCACAACTTATCATGGAAACTTTCAACATACATAACATCATCATAGCATGATTTACAACATATAAGATATCATCATCACATAACATTGGATTTACAATATACATGATAGCAAAAGGGGTTTACAACAACATATATGATAATTCACATCATCTACTCATAATCCATTCATAACTCTACCTAATTAAAATGATAATAATCTTGTTAAGATCATCATACTCACAATTTAGAGAAGAAAAGAGAGAGTTTTGCTTTAGGGTTGAGAGAATTAGAATTGAATTTGCTTTTCTTCTTTCTTAGTTGGCGGCGGCTCCATTGATTTCCATGGCGATGGTATGACGGTAACTATTCTATTTTAATTAGGTTTAGGGTTAGCATTAGGATGTATTTATAGGTGTAGGAAGTTATTTAGGACCATTAGATTAACCCTGAACCATGAGAACCAATCAAATGCAAAATCTGCATTTGAGCGAATCGGCCCTCGGGTTGACAGCCAAACACCCTGGATTAACCCCTAGTCGACCCAGCGGGGCTTGGGTCGACCTCAAAAATGGGCCGGTTCGGTTATTCCCCCTCCCAATTCGCTGTTTTGAACTTTTTCGCATATTTATTTATTTAATTTTTAATATATATATATATATATCAATATATATATATTTCTCTGCGCAACTCATTTCACTTAATTCTTTTCTAAAAATTAAGTATACTTTAATTTGTGAATTTTAATGTTATAAAATTACGGGGTGTTACAGAAGGTCATCCACTATCATAGCGGGGGTAGTATAGGGTCATCCGCTAATGATACTGCGGGCATCCGCTATGGTACTGCGGGAATCCAACCACCAATATATATATATATATATATAATAACCACAAACACCAATCCTAAATAAATAATATATATTTTATAGCCAGAATAATATTTCCGTGCGACCAAACAACCAACAATTATTTTTAATGATTAAAAATAATTCTAAATAATAAATTGTGAATGAGATTTACTCACCTTGACTTTTATTGTTGGAATAGCGATTTATTTTCCCATTGGCTCCAACTAAAATTCTAGACTGTCAGATTTTCAATTGTGAATCCAAATACCCTACTTCCCGATCTTCCAACCTAGTTTAAAAATATACCGCATAATACTTTTATTTTTATTATATAAAACTAAACAAATTACTTCAATAAATTGTTAAAGCTGATTACCTTCATTCATGGTAATGCTACTTCTTCGCAAACTCTTATTCGAACATGTCGTGTCCCTTTCACCTTTGCTACAACATCCCTCATGATCCTTCTCCTTCAATAGCTTACTGTTTATTTTTCTTTTCCAGAATTTCAATGTCTAGACCAAAACAGACCTCCAACTAACCACTAGTCACCATTTCGATCCTCAAAATTTACATTACCTGTTTTCAGGTTTGTTGTTCGGACTTCTTGCAAGCTTCACCGTGCCTTGTTCTTCACTGTCACTAGATCTCGAGTTCACCAAAGACATCCTTAACACAGTCGAACTCCCTCAAATTCCAAGTTCGATCTTCCTGAAACCACCATGAAGGCAACGCCAACACCTGCCAAATCGTGAACCTCGAAAAGCCCTAGTCCCAAAATCAAAGCCCTTGAAATCGAACGGCTATTCCATCTCGTCGCGCAACCCCAAATCGAGGGACATTGAATCCTATCGTACATATGACGAGCGATGCCAAGATGAAGCTTTCGAACACCCGATTCCATCAATCCAATTTCAAATGATTTTTACTCGGTATTTGATTTGGAAATGATATATGAATGAATTGGGGAAATCATCCTTTTTAGTTTGTTGAGGGATCGATTTTCTTTTTCTTGTTTGATATATATAAAAGTGGAATCATCCCTTTTGATTTTTATTTATCACTGTTCTAGGAAGAACGAGTTGTAAAGGAAAATGGGAGAAGGGTCATCGCGGCTTTATATAGAGGAATAATTTGATATTAAGGAATGTGTGGTACAATATATTTAATGTGATTTGAGTTTGATTTAACCGCGATTTGATCTCGTATTTAATACGATTCGATATAAAGCAATTTTAATTCTTTTTAGATGGATATCGATTTGATTTCGAACTTATCCACAATCAAATATCTCGGGGTCCATTAATTTTAAATCACGAGCCGCTATTTTAGCGTACCGACCGACATTTCAATGTAATAACCATATTTTGAACTCAACATTAAATATTCTGAAATTTAATTTCAACATATATAACATATTAAATTAATATAATTTAAATTCGAAAACCACAAATTCTTTGATAATAAATTATTATTTATTATCGTATACATCAAATAAAATTCCTACTTATCATCTGAATCATTTTGATTCAGTTTTTAACTTCGATTTCAATTATATTTCGAATTACAATAATTCAATATATTATAAATTAAATTATATTTGATTATTAAATCGATAACTCAATATAAAAATTAATTTATATTATCAACTAAATATTTAAAACAAATATTAAATATTTAATATTAACAGACCAAAAATCCGGGTCGTTACACTTGCTGATTGATTGTAAGAGATCCAAACGAGGAGGATGGTGTGGGCGGCGCAAACCGATTGGGGACATGTGCGTGCATGGGCCGGGCAGGGGGGGCTAAGACGACCGTGACACCAGTAGATATGGTTGTGCACACCATGGGTTTCCACTTTAGGAAGTGATACCTCCTACTATGGGGCCAACACAGGATATCAATAGGGTAGGGAGTCGATCGATTATGGTAGTGGTTAAGGTATACTTGGACATATGACCTAAGCCTACCAACTTATAGTGGAAGGGATCATCTCTTTCTGGATATACAAGTAACAGTGCAGAGTAATCATTATAAGCATATACACCTTATCCTGTCTACCTTGTCACACCTCCCATTTATGTAGTGATCTCTCTTATCCACTTTATATGCCTATCATGTTACTTTTATTTATTTACTGGCTAAAGGTAATTAGACTCACCAGACTTTATGTCTGGCCCTTTTTGTTTCTCCTTCTTTCTTCCGTTTCCCCCAGGTTCTCAAGGGTGGGAATTCTCAGGCTTAGTCAGGATTCTGCAATTGTCTTGCTTGGAGCTTCTAGATGTATTGCTCAAGCTTTTATCTTTACTACTATGGCTTATGATTTGGGGTTTATGCTTTCTTTGTTAGTGCACTTTGATATTTAAAGTACAAGACAGAAGTTTTCGTGATGTACTGAGTTGATATATTTTCAGATATATGGTGTAACCATGCTTTATGATTAATAAAAGGTTTTTTTGATTTTGCTGCTATTTTATATCTGTCTTGTAATGTTTCTGTTCTGTTTACTAATAATGCTTCATGAAACTTAATGCATTCTCTTAGTGAGTGACATTAACGGACGTGGGGTGTCACACTTGGTATTAGAGCTGAAGGTTAACAGATTGGATAAAGTTTTTGAAAATTATTTTCAAAAAGGTTTTAAAAGAAAGCATTTTCAAAAAGAAAAGTCTTTTTTGAAAAACATATTCCCCAAATCCATAGGAAATATCTCTCAATTCTCCTCTCGATTCCTTTTTCATTTTGTCTGGATGTCATAGGCATGTTTGAACTGCGGCACATGTCCAAGGGCAATGAAGCGCCTAACCCCCATCTGTAGCTGCAGTAGTATCACCTACGACTAATTTTCTCGAGTTTCATAAGGACTTCCATGCGATGGAGGCAACTTTCGAGAGACTTGTTAGCTTATTACACAAGGATGGTAAAAAGGAAAACAAGGGAGTTAAGGCTAAGGAGTATAGCCCAAGGATGAGAGAAATGATGGCCCAGGAAATTAACATAGATAAATTTCAAATAAAATGTGAAAAGGAAAAGTTAAGGTAAGAGGAAGTGTCATAGTTACGGGTGAGAGGGTCACTTGGCCCAGGACAACAGGAAAAGGAAGAATGCTTCTTTATTTGTGAAGAGGTTAGACACTATTCTAGGGAGTTCCCGAGGAAGCAAGGGCAAGGTCAAAGGACAGGAACCTCTGGAGTGCAAGCGAATGCTCTCGCGGCTAGTGCACAAGATAGAGGTAGGAAAGTTTCCGTGGAATGTTTGATTTCTCTTTCTAATTTTCCTATAAGAGCTCTATTTTATTCTAGCGCTTTGGATTCGTTTATATCTAGTTCGGTAGTTGAATCTCTGCAATTAAATACTAGTATGGTAGTGGATCCCGTTATTATCTCAAACCCCATAGGTGGTTCGGCTCATTAATCTATGATTTGTCGGGGTTTGAGAATATCTGTGTTAGGCGTCGAGTTTGAGTGCGACGTATATGTGCTTGGGTTTATGGGCTATGGGTTGATTCTAGGAATGGACTGGCTTACCACATATGGTGCCATTCTGGATTGTGAGAGGAGGGTCGTTAGGCTTCTGACTAATCATGGGAGGGCCCTCGAGATTTCTTGTGACCCATAAGGGTCGATTATGCTTAGTTTCCTAGAGTCTTTTGATGCATCTGTCAACGATTTGAAATATGTTCAAGTAGTTGGAGATTATTCTAATGTTTTTGATGAGGTACGAGACTTACCTCCGAGGCGCGAAATCGATTTTCGTATATATCTGGTGGACAATGCAAAGCCAATTGCATTACCAGAGCGCCATATGGCTCCAAGGAAAAGGAGGGAGCTGAGTAAGCAAGTATGGGAGCTACTAGAGAAAGGGTTTTCTTTTGGGATGGGATGAAGAAAGATGTAGCAACATTGTTTCTAAATATCTGATTTGTCAATAAGTCAAACCTGAGCAAAGGGAGCTCGGTGGTTTACTTCATCCTTTAGAGGTCCCGCGGTGGAAGTGGGAGAGCGTCTCTATGGATTTCATAGATGGGTTGCCTAGATCAAAGAAAGGTAACACCATTATTTGGGTGGTAGTGGATAGACTCACTAAGAGCGCTTACTTTATTCCTATAAAGAGTAAGAGGACAACACCATGGTTGGCAGCAATTTATGTCCGAGAGATAGTTTGTCTTCATGGAGTTCCTTCCAGCATCGTGAGCGATCATGACCCGATCTTTACCAACAAATTTTGGAGGAGCTTGCAAGAAGCATTAGGTACACAGTTGTGTTTGAGCACCGCTTATCATCCTTAGACCGACGGACAGACAGAGAGGATGAACATAATTCTTGAAGATCTTTGAGGCTGTTATGCTAGACTTCGGAGGGACTTGGGAAGAGCATCTTCCTTTACTAAAGTTTGCCTTTAATAACAGCTATCAAGCCAGCATCGGTATGACACCCTTCGAAGCATTGTACGAGCGACCCTGTAGATCGCCAACTTGTTGGTGGGAATCTACAGAAAGATTATTACTTGGGCCAGATATGGTTAGGGAAACATCCGAAAAGATTGACCTTATTCGATGGAGGATGGAGACAACTCAAGATAGGCAGAAGTCCAATGCAGATAAGAGAAGAACTGACATCGAATTCGAAATGGAAGACTTGGTTTTTATCAAGGTATTGCCTTTAAGGAATGTAGTTCGTTTCAGATCAGTAGGGAAGTTGGCACCTAGGTTTGTGGGACCATTTCCCATAACCGAGAGGATTGGCCAAATGGCCTACCAAATAAAGCTCCCAGTAAATCTATCCGGTGTTCATGATGTTTTCCATGTCTCTCATCTGCGGGAGTGCCTGCTAACACCGCGGAAGTTGTTGAGCCGAGTATGTTGGAAGAAGTCAAAGTGGAACAGGAGGCGACAGTCAGACGAGTCCCTACCCGTATTCTTGGTATCCGAGGTTAAGAAGCTGCGCAATAAGGAGATCAAGTTACTAAAGGTTCGATACGAGTTAACCCAGAAGATGCGACTTGGGAGACCGAAGACAAGATTCGTGCTTCGTACCCTTTTCTTTTCGAGGGTATGTTCTCAACTCCTTTTCCTAAGTTTTATCAGTGCTTGTTTCTGTCAATAGAGTATATATTTTCGACCTTTAGATAGGAATCCTATGGTGTAAACATGTGTTTTAAACATGTTATGTTTGATGGATGCAAGTGGATGCAAGTGTTTGCTAGTAGTTGCCTGTGGATGCATATGCACACACATTAGGCACTAAGATCGTCTCAATCACTCTCATACTGCATATGGATATATGTTCATTTTCTTCTCTTTTATGAATTGAAATGGATGAGTTAGCATATGGATGTTGCATTTGGACGAATGAATGTGCACACATATAGAACTTATATGATATGATTGGTTTATTTGCAAACATATTGGATTCATGACACTAACATACATTGCATTAAGGAGGTCAACTGAATCAGTAGACCACCTGATCTTCGGATTAGTGTTGGGAAATATACACACACCTTCTCATATATTCATATAAGCATTAGAAATCTTTAAGGACAATGGATGCCAGTGATTGGTAGGTGAGTAGATAGATGATGGATGGTAGGATGTGCATTCTTCTCAACTTAGAGATTTCAGGGACATGAGGTTAGGCCCAATTGTGCAATAAGACTGCCCGGACCCGACCGACATATCCAGCATCCACATGTTGTAGGCATAATGTGGGAGGTCTAGCCCATTATAAACCATAAATGGACATGGTAATGAATTGGACTACTTAACCAAATCTAATCCATAGGGATTGTATGATATAGAACTGAAGTTAGGGTTAAGTAAAGTTGATTGGATCAGTGAGAGGTCAAGTAAATCTTGGGTGGGTGGGTAATATTAGTATATATAGGCCCACAACTTAACCATTAAACAAACATGCTTGGATCAGTGGGAGGTTAAGTAAATCTTAGGTAGGTGGGTAATATTAGTATATATACGCCCACAACTTAACCATTAAACAAACATGCTTGGATCAGTGGGAGGTTAAGTTAATCTTGGGTAGGTTGGTAATATTAGGATACATAGGCCCACAAACTTAACCGTTAAATAAACGTTCTTGAATCAGCTGGAGGGTTAAGTAAATCCTGGATAGGCGGGTAATATTAGTATATATAGGTCCACATGCTTAACCCGATAAGTTTATGTAATTAAAGACACCTTTTTAGGGTAAACTTAACTTGTAGAAATGATAGGGTTATGTATTAAAGACACATATAGGTAAGCATAACCGGTTGGAAGATTGGGGGTTATGTATTAAAGACACCTGTAGGTAAGCATAACCAGTAGAAAGATTGTAATTATGTAATTAAAGACAACCTCTAGGGTATGCATAACTGGTTGAAATAAATAAGGTTATGTAATTAAAGACACCTAGTGGTATACATAACCGGTAGATAACGTAATGAAGTTATGTAATTAAACACACCCTCTATGGTAAGCATAACTATTATAAGGCTATGTAATTAAAGACACCTAAGGGTATACATAGTCAGTGGAAAACATAGTGGGGATACAAGACAAGGGGGAGAGCTTGTATCATATTGTGTGGGACCCATTTTAGTCAGTAACTCGGAGTTGGTATCAAGTAAAGAATTCCGTAATAGGCAGAGAAGGGGCACGCTTATTGATTGATTGTAAGAGATCCAAACGAGGCGGATGGTGTGGGCGGCACAAACCGATCGGGGATATATGCATGCATGGACCGGGCAGAAGGGGCTAAGATGACCGTGAAACTAGTAGATATGGTTATGCACACCACGGATTGCCTCTTTAGGAAGTGATACCTCCTACTGTGGGGCCAGCACAGGATATCTACAGGGTAAGGAGTCGATCGATTAGGGTAGTGGTTAGGGTATACTTGGACGTATGACCTAAGCCTACCAACTTATAGCGGAAGGGATCATCTCTTTCTGGATATACTAGTACCAGTGTAGAGTAATCATTAGAAACATATACACCTTATCATGTCTACCTTGTCATACCTGCCATTTATGTAGTGATCTCTCTTATCCACTTTATATGCCTATCATGCTACATTTATTTATTTACTGGATAAAGGTAACTAGACTTGATAGACTTTATGTATGACCCTTTTTGTTTCTCCTTCTTTCTTCCGTTTCCGCCCAGGTTCTCAAGGGAGGGAATTCTCAGGCTTAGTCAGGATTCTGCTATCGTCTTGCTTTGAGCTTCTAGATGTATTACTCAAGCTTCTATCTTTGCTACTATGGCTTATGATTTGGGGATTATGCTTTCTTTGTTAGTGCACTTTGATATTTAAAGTACAAGACAGAAGTTTTCATGATGTACTGAGTTTATGTATTTTCAGACATATGGTGTAACCGTGCTTTATGGTTAATAAAAGTTTTTTTAATTCCGCTGCTATTTTATATGTCTTGTAATGTTTCTATTATGTTTACCTATAACGCTTCATGAAACTTAATGCATTTCCTTAGTGAATGACATTAACGGACGTGGGGTGTCACATCCAGGGTTCGAAATTTCGAATCTTGAGGGGTTCGAATCTTCGAGCCTGGAAAGCTTCGAATTTTCAAAGTTTTGGGGTTCGAATTTTCGAACCCTACAGGGTTCAATTTTTTTTCGAACCTTGATGTTCGAATTTTTGATCCTTGATGTTTGTTAGAGCCCCTTTCGCCTATCGCGAGGGTCGGGTATGCTACTAGCCCAACTGCTCTATGCCACGCCTTAGCAGGGCATTGTTTCTCTCATACAGAACTTTGATCTCCTGACTGCCCGCCCTTGGGTTTACATATCACCTACTTCTTTATGTGATTGCGCGAGTGTGTATGAGGATAGTCGCGGGGGCAGAGGCTTGAATCTTTCACATAGGATAGCACATATATTCGAACTGTGACTGAACTGTTGGACTATATTGAGCTTATGCTGTGTGTCTTAATTTTGCATAACACTGCACATGCACGTTATCTTTTACTAGCATGAGGGGTACAGGTTATTCGACTTTGATGTTTAACACTAGTGCGTTAAAGTATAGCTAGAGATGCAAACAACATCAAAGACTGTGAAAACCTTGGAAGCCGAGGCTTCCTCCTCGTCGTCACATATGTCTGATTCTACCAGCAACGGACTGGCAGCAAGCTTGAGACTACTGAAGGATCCATTCCTTCACAAATGGCGAGTTTACTGGAAGCATTTGAGCATGAGGAACAAATTGAGATCTACGGTCGTACATGAAGAGAATGAGAACGTGGATATTATTAATGAAGATGCACCGGTGGGCCCAATAGCCCCGGATATGTTGCCCGATGCTATTATCTTGGAAAATCCGACGGACTTGGTACCACTGTGCATGAATGCTTCAACAGTTAGGAAAATGGCACAGTGGTTCAATATACCGGTGGGCGACACCCACGCACTGGGAGACGGTGCCGAGCTCACGCACCGCCCGAGGGTTTGAGTACCTGGAATAGGCAAGCTTGTTTTGTGGGTGCGTGCCCCCGCCAATGACTTCATCTGGGACATGCTATCCTATTTCCGCCTTGCGCCTTTGCAACTTCACCCGAATGCTTACTCCTCACTGTTAGGCACTTACGTTCTCTACCGAGAATATTTGCACATGGAACCCACCAGAGAGGACATTCGGTATTTTTCAGTTTGAGGAGAACATCTAGCGGATCGCCTTCCCAATGGTTCCTGGAAGCGATAAATGCCACAAAATTCTTCCTCGGGAAGTGGCCTAGGCTGTCAGTGTTCAAACAAAACTGGTTCTTTGTGTGCTGCCCTCCTGGATTTGCAAGGAGGTGGATAGAAGGGAGTAAGTACTTTCGAACTCCATTCCCTACTATAAAGTTCTTGGAGTGTGCGTCTCATTATTATTCTTTTTTATTACGGTAGGGAATCCGGAGGCACCCACCGCCGGAGAGTACAAGTAGCGTCTTGACGCCTTGCGGGCAATCCCCGAAGAGTCTCGCAAAACTGATACTGTGACAAACCAAGAGCACCTTCGCCATGCGGGGTTGCTTCCTGATGATCGGGCTATAATTAGGCCCGCAGTGGCGACCAGTGTGCCAAAAAAAGGTGGTGGCGAAAAGCCCTGTAACCTCTGGTCAGAAAAGAAAGTTTCCCTTTGCTGGACCCAGGCCAAAAAAGGTTGATAAGTTCCAAGAAGACGTTGGTGAATATGGGGCTCGCGGTGAGGAGGCCGCAGCTGAAGATGAGGGCCCACTGAACATTCCCGTCCCACCCCTGGTAGGAGGGGCGGGGGCGGGAGTGTTAATTAGGCTATTGTCTCGGATGACTTCTCCCAGAGCCGCCACCCCGCTTAAGGACGAGTGCTAGTTTGATGGCTTGAATAAACTTGACCTAGAAGTATTCCCGTGGCCGACTTCAGCTAGCCTGGACGAATTAGCTCTTGCTGCGGAGGGGTCAACTCCTTCGAGTGGACAAAAATCTGGTTTGTTTAGAGAGCATTTAGGGCATACACTCATTAACATTGCATAGCATAGCGACTCATCTGAGCGTGCAACTTAACTGACTTTTTCTCATTTCTTTGACAGGTGATATGGCTAGAGGGAATGGAGGACAAGGTTACGGACATGGAGGCCTTCAACACCCTAGGAATTCTTTCTTTGAGGGCTTTAGAAGAGGGACCAGCTTGTATGATACTCCACCCCCACCTCGTCGCGGTAGTGAGCACCGAGGTGGGGATCGATCTCGACGACCTCCTCCTCCTCCGATTTGGGTGTTCGAGGGAGACTCTCGACTTAAATTAGGGGGTTCTCAGCGTTCGTCTTCGACTGCTGCCCCTATTCCAGTTTCCAAAGGGAGGAGCCACCACTCGTCCAACCAAGACCGGAGAGGGCGATCGTAACCGGGACACGGGGACTAGCGACCTCTGAGCAACAAAGGCTTTCCATAGAGGAATGGATGGCATGGTTGAAAATGAGTTTCCCTCAACACTACTTCGATGAGCTAAGGTTCTTCCAGATCTCGGCCCGCCTCCCGCTAGGGACTCCGTAGTGATCTGGATGCATGTAAAGGAAGCGTACCATCAAGCCGATGAGCTTACCGCCTATTCCTTTCATCTATCGGAGCTGATCAAGAGGAAGAACATGGAGCTCATGAATCATAAGTTAACTATCGATGCTGAGCAGACCACCATCAGTCATCTAAACAAAGAAATAGGTGAGTCTGCTCTTTGTACCGTAGACACATTGTCGTCCACTCCTGTGTCTTTAAATGCTAACTCGTGAATCTTGTTGATGCAGTTGAGATAAAGGATGGGTACGAGACACTTAAGAGGGAGGCCAATCACTTCCTCTCCGTTTTCACGGAAACTATAGCCGACCTAACCACCTAGAACACGACCCTAAAGATGGAGTTGAGGTGGATAAGGTATGTGCCGATCTGGAAAGGGACAACGCGAGAGTCTTTGAGCTCCAGAACGACAACAATGCTTTGAGAGTGGAGAATAATAGCCTGAAGAGACAGCTTGAGGAGATGAAAAAGGCCAAGGAGGATGTGGAGGCTAGTAATTGGGATGTGTTGGGCACAATGGATGGATTGAGGGCGGCACATCTGAGAGAGGTGGAACAACCAAGAGAGCAGCTGGAGGATACTGAATTCCGTGTTCAATCGTCTGAAAGACATCTGAAACATGTATGTTAAAGTTTTAAGATCTCATGGGCTTTCATGGGTCGAGGATTACCCCCGTGAACTAGCTCGAACCTGAGAGAGGTTGGTTCCGTATGAAGCTTATTTGCACCAAGTGGATGTGAGTAGTTTGGATGAACGACAGTTCATGATTGATCTCTTGACCACTGAAGAGCGCGAGAAGCTGGAGGAGGGTTAGGGGTTGTTTCTCGAGGATGCTGAGAGAGAGATAGAGACTGGAGAGGCTCATTGCTGAGAAAGGGAAAGCTACCATGACTGAGAGCATTGTGGTAGCGGAGACATTTGCAGAAGGAAGTTCTTACCGGTCACTGGCCCCTGAATCGGTTATGGTGAGCGATCCTGCAGCTTCAATTCGGGTTTCAACTGAGTATGACCCTGAACACCCGGAGCTAGGAGAGACCGAATTCACTTTACCTGCCACCACAAGTACCCCTCTTGTCTTTTCTACACCACCCCTGACCGGAGGTAAATTTCTTTTGCCATGCATCTCCGAGGATGACATAATTACTGAATGTGCAGACTAAAAGGTTGTGTTTTTGCTATACGGCCCTTCTTGGACTGACCATGGCATCGGGCCCTGCCTCCGTGGTCCTGCAAATAACTGAACCTGGGCCAGGACCCGTGGCATCAAAATTTATAGAAGGTGGCAATCAGCTGGACACCTACTCGGATATAAGGATACTCCCAGCATGTATGAGAGCCTTATGGAGGACGGAGAGGTGGCTGACGGGCCGAGTTCTCGTGCCAGAGGTCCAATGGAAGCCGATGTGTCCTCGATGGCGGCCATGGTGGAGGCTCAACAAGCCAAGATGGTGGCTAAAAGCAAGGAATGGAGGAGAAGCGGAGGCAGGATGAGGGTGCCAGGCAGGAGGTCCTAATGAAGACCAAACGGGATGCTGAGGCGGTAGCCGCTGAAACGGTCGCACAGAAGAGGGCCGATGAGGAGGCAGAGAAGAACATGGCTGCTGATGAGGCCTGGAAGAAAAGGGAGGATGAGGAAGCCCAACAGATGGCTACCGAGTCCCTTGAGAAAACCAAGGCTGGTGCTGTCACGCCGCATAAGTCCTAGAAGCTTGCTGAGTGACGGGCCACCAAAGAGGCCAAGGAAATGGCTGAGCGAGAGAGCAAGGAGATACCGGAGAAGAGTGACGCTGTAGTAGGCCTTGCTGCCGAAAGTGCCCCCATGCCTATGCCGCGTACTGCCCTTGTTGATATCACTGAGATCTCTAGCGGTGAGGATGCGGACAAGAAGCATCTCTCGGCTTCTCATGAATCGACCACTTCCCAGATGGGCCAAGGTGGAAGGAGCGGGTCTGGTAAGAAGAGGCCCAGCGCGAAGGATGAACCATCAAGTGCTGAATCTGCAAAGAAAAAACACTAGGACAAAGTGAAAAACAACGTTAGTGTTAGTAACTTAAGTAGAAGTTACTGTTCATTTTGGTAGTGTAGGCCGATAGTTTACGCGAGTACAACCCTCGCTTTTGGTTTTTCAAGACATGATGTGGTTTTCATGTACACCCTGTCATTAAAAAAGAAAATTGTTAGACATATAGTTTGTTAAATGTGTGTGTATGGAAATTGAATATGAATTAGTAAAGACCAATATTTGTGTCGAGTGTTCGGATGTTCTTCTTATGTTTTCCGGCATCCTGTACTTACATAAGCATACTTATCGTTACACTTAACAAAAAAGCGATTGGGGGCCGCACTTTGGGTTGATTATTCCGGATGGGAGAGATAAAGCACTGGTTATAGTAAGTCTCCTTCAGCTCAGGAAACCCGTGGTTTGCGAAACCAGGCTGGACGCCTGCTGTTTTGGGTTGCCCGGGGTTAATCCCAAGTATAGCGAAGGCGTATGACGTCGCGTTATGTGGTCTGTTCGGTGTGTGGCTCTCCCGTCATTCATCGGGTTGAGGCGAGCCGTAGACGTTGTTTATTCGCCTGAAAGGAGAAGCCCAGATCATCAACCCGTAGGGTCCGATTAGGCTTGTTAATGGATATCCAAAATATCCAAAATCCATGTGTATCCACATCCGAAAATGTGAAAAATATTCGAGATCCAAAAATCGGATACGGATATCCGATATCCAAAATGCTTAGCGGATACAGATATGGCAATATCCGTATCCAATAAATATCCATCCGCTATGAAAAGATATATAGTTTTGTATTTTTTATTTAGGTTATAGTAATTTTTTATTTTATAAACAGTTGGATAAAAAGTAAGTAACAAAAGTACAAAACACATTTAAATTAGTCATTTTCTCTTAGCGTCTATAAGTTATAACCTTATCCTATTACCCTAGCGGCTAGCCCTAATCATTGGATGAAATCCAACGCTAATCTCCCAGCGTTTATAGACAAGTTAGAAGAGAATAATAAACCCTAATTTCATTTCTAGCAGAAAAAAGAGCGCTGCACTTTAAGTCTTCAATAGTTCGACGTTCGACGTTCATGTCCGTTGCGACTTGCGGGATATCCAACCTCCACCTCTAGGCTTCGAGCTCGTCCGTGCCAGGCCTTGCTGCAACTCGCAAGAAACCGTAAGGCACAAGCAGCCACTTGTAAACATTGGGATTGGGCGAGATATCCAGCCTCCAGGCTTCGTTCGAGCTTGTCTGTGCGAGTTTGGTCCTTCGGCTTCAGGTGGCAACTCTGTTATAGCGGTTGGAGAGTTGAAGTGAAGCGAAAGACGTCTCGTTACGTACATGTTTTTTTTGGGTAGAAATAAATATTAATTTATGCTTCCGTTATAGTAGTGGTTTAGATGCACATGTTTTTTTTGGTAGAAATTAATTTATGCTTCCGTTACATGTTTTTTTTTTGGTAGAAATTAATTTTTGGTAGAAATTAATTTATGCTTCTGTTAGCATAAGTTATGTTAAGGAAGATTTCTAAAGTCTTCTTGAATTCTATATTCAGAATTTTGAATTAGGGCATGTGTTATGACTTTGTAGAGTTTTGAATTAGTGCATGCTAATATTGATTTTTTTTCTAGCAAATATCATGTAGGTTTTTTCATGATGTAATGGTTTATTTTAATTTTATTGTTAGAGCACTAGTATAGCTATTTCAATAAGTTTATTTTAATTAACATTGTAGAATTTTGACAATGGCGAACACCACATCAAGCTGTAGTAATAAGGATATTTGTGGTAATGACATAGTCATTGAAGAAAATCGAAACACTTCAAACACGGCTACAAATTCTAGTTTGCCAGTCACACAAGTACCTGAAAATCAGTCTATCGATCTAGACAAATCCGCACCCTCCAACGCAAGAATATTGAAATCGGATGTATGGAAAGATTTTATTAGAGAAGTAGTGGATGGTGATATTAAAGCCACTTGTAAATATTGTTCTAGATTATTTAATGGAGCTACTGCAATGGGAACAACCCAAAGCATGTCCAAAAAATCCCAATCGTCTAAGAATATCCGGACAACAAATGTTGACTACCAAAATTTCTCCCAACAAGCCAATTAAATTAACGAGTAGGAAGTTTGATCAACATAGAAGCCGAATGTGTTTTGTATGTATGGTTGCTAAGCATGATTATCCATTTAACATGACTGAACACACATATTTTCAAGAGTATATTAGAAGTATTAATCCATCCGTTAAGTTCTTTTCTAGAAATACAGTTCGATCTGAAGTTTTAAAACTCTTTAATGAGATGAGAAGTAAACTACAAGAGAAGTTTGATTGTTTGTCATCCCGTGTTAGCCTCACTACGGATTTGTGGACCTCCGAACACAAAAACATAGGTTATTGTTGCATAACTTGTCATTTTATAGATGATGATTGGAAGTTGCAAAAAAAGTCATTGCTTATTATAATTTGCCTCCTCCTCACATCGGGTCCGCAATTAGCGCTTCTCTTAAATCAAAAGTATTGCAATGGAATATGGACTTACAGTCGATAATGCATCAAATAATGATGTAATGATAAGAGATTTAAAAGAATGGTTGGTTGGTAAAATTGAGTTTCCTCTTAGTGGTGAGTTATTTCATATGCGTTGTTGCACACACATACTAAATTTGATTGTTCAAGATGGACTAAAAATGATGCAATGTCCTATTGAAAAAATTAGAGAAAGCGTGAATTATACAAAATCGTCGCAAATTAGAAAGCAAAATTGGGAAAATGCATTTGCTCAAACTCAATTGGTTGGGAAAGGAATGTCTTATGATGTTCCAACACGTTGGAATTCAACATATTTAATGCTTGAAAGTGCTCTTGAAGTGCGTCCGACATTTGAGCGATTGGTTGATTTAACCCACGATTACAAATGGTTGCCATCACACGAAGAATGGGAAATAGGAAAAGAAATATGTGAATGTTTGAAATTATTTTAT
The DNA here is from genome assembly GCA_030737875.1 of Allium sativum. Classification (NCBI taxonomy): domain Eukaryota; kingdom Viridiplantae; phylum Streptophyta; class Magnoliopsida; order Asparagales; family Amaryllidaceae; genus Allium; species Allium sativum. Next base: position 432,400,090 of record CM060925.1, on the reverse strand, counting down.
GAAGTTACACTTAAATTTTTGGGTGTTAAATATCCTACGGCTAATTTATTTTTTAAAAGCATTTATGATGTTTATGAAAGTATTTTAAGTTGGGAGCTACATGAGCATGAGTATATTCAATCTATGGCCCAAAAGATGAGAATAAAGTTTGACAAGTATTGGAGCACTTGTAATCTAATGATGAGTATCGGTATGGTTTTGGATCCCCGTTATAGAATGACTTTATTGAATTTTTCTTCGATAGGGTTTATGGGGAACATGCACAAGTTTATGTTGCAAAAATTCGTGAAGCTTTGAAATCTTTATTTTCTTTGTATGAAATGGAATGTGCATCCTCTAAGGGGCAATCTACCAATTCTTCATGTGATACGTTTGATTCTAATCCTCCTTCTCAGAAGAAATCAAGAATGGATTTAGAATGTAGGAACTATCGTGACAAAAAAATTGGTAGCTCACAAGCTTTAAAAACGGAATTTGATAAATATTTAGAAGATGAATTTTTACCAATGGGTGAAGATGGGGACAATTTTGATATTTTGATGTGGTGGAAAACCAATGGTCCAACTTCTCCAATCCTTGCAAGGATGGCTCGTGATATCTTAGCCGTTCTGATGTCAACTGTAGCATCTGAATCATCATTTAGTAGTAGAGGTAGATTAATTTCTGAGAGTAGATCTTCTTTATCTTCGGATATTGTTGAAGCTTTGAGTTGTGTAAAGGATTGGTTGCCATCCGATATTGGTAAAACTTTTATATTTTTCTACATGTTTTGTATACAATAATCATCCCATATATTATATAATTCTTTTGTATTTCTTTTAGTTGGTCACAATGTTGAGTTTGTTGATGATGTTACGGTTACGCTATAGACATGCTTCGCACTAGAGGGTACGGTAAGTCATGGTCATAGTTATATTGCATTTAGAAACCTCATTAATCTTTGCAAGAATTTTGTACATTTCATTAATCATCCTATATAGAGTCATAGAAATGCTTCGCACTTGGAAGTTGCTGTGCTTGGCACAACAACTTGAAGTTACTGTGCTTTGGCACAACAACTTCAGGTTGCTATGCACTAGCACAACAACTTGGAAGGTTCTGTGCTAGTGCACAACAACTTGAAGTTGTTGTGCCAAAGCACAGCAACTTGAAGTTGTTGTGCCAAGCACAACACATCCAAGTTGATGTGCTTGGCACAACAACTTGGAAGTGCTGTGCTAGGCACAACAACTTCCAAGTTGTTGTGTTGGCACAACAACCTGAAGTTGTTGTTGTGCCAAAGCATAGCAACTTGGAAGTTGCTGTGCCAATACAGCAACTTCCAAGTTGCTGTGCCAAAGCACAGCAACTTCAAGTTGCTGTGCCAAAGCACAACAACTTCAAGTAGCTGTGCTAGTGCACATCAACCTGAAGTTGTTGTGCCGAAGCAGAGCAACCTGAAGTTACATGACATGACTGGCCACTTTCAGGTTGCTGTAATTACATGACTAGCCTCTTAATCACTTTAGTTCATATGTAATTTATAATTGAATTTGTTGCCTCTTTTACAGGTTCATTTTTTGGAAGCTTCAACAATTTCTGCATTTCATAAAGAAAAAATGCCGTATTTCAATTTGTTTATGTGCTTATATTATTAAGATGAACTACATTACTTGCTTTAGTTTGTATTGTATTTGTGTTTGAATCAGCGTATGTATTACATGGGCTCGAACTACGGTACTTGCTTTAATTTGTATTGTATAATGTAAATGCATTTGCTTTAATATGTATGTTTAGGTCAGCGTATGGATTATATGATGAAATATTTTTGTTTGAGTTTTATCTTTTATGTGATTGAATGAGATGTTGATATGGTTATGTATTATTTCGATTTTTTTAGCTATTGTTTAATGTCAATTAAGATATTCATTGTATTGTATTTTGTATATTTTTAAGTTCGAATGCGGATATTTTTGGATATTCGCAAATATCCGTATTTGCTAAGCCGGATACGGATATTTTCGGGTATCCGAAAATATTCACGGATACGGATACAGATATTATTTGATAGGTATTCGCGGATACGGATTCAGATACAGATTTTTATTTTCGGATACAGATACGGATGCAGCACTATCCGCATCCGTTTGCATCCGTTTACGGGCCTTGTTCCGATCGTGGCCATGGGCTACCCCTTAGCCCTGAGAGCTTCGAGGAAGAAACAATTTTAGGTTGGTCTTGGTGTTGTGCCAAGATTCGACCGGCACCTGTAGCCAGGGGAGAAATTTACATTACTCCTAACTGGTCGTCGGGCTGCCCCAAGTCTCTTGGGACTTGGGCGTTGAACGAATTATCCTTGGTCTCGGCATAGGGCCGAGGTTCGAGTTCACGGTTATTTATACTCGATCGCGCCACGGGCCGGCGATTCAAGTAGCATTGCCGGCTCCCTTGCTCGCGGTGTCGGTCGTAGCTAGTGCTATTTGGACTTGATGTGGCGGCATCGACTCCCGTGCTCAGGGGCCGATACAGCGATCGACGGATTATGTGCCAGCTGGCTGCTTGGACTAATCAAACATGTCATGCGGGGAATAAACAAACAGGAGATAGGAAGCTGAACATCATTTCTAGTAATAACTTTGGCAGTAATAGCCTTTACAATGCCTTGAATTGCTAGAAAACAAAACATTGTTGGAAAGCATAAACAACTGTGAACTAAGTTATGTAAAGTAGTGGCGGAGATGTTTGTTGTTCCATGCCTTTGGTAATTCAGCTCCGTCCACGGTTGAGAGTTTGAAAGATCCATTGCTGAGCTTTCTTTGTATGTAGTACGGGCCTTCCCAATGAGGGACGAGGCCGGTTGGTGGAGGAAAGACCCGTTTAAGGATGAGGTCACCGACGTTAAGGTCCTTATGGCGAACCCTGGAATTGAAATACCGAGCGACTCGCTACCGTTGGGCAGCAGCTCTGAGGTCAGCTTCGTTCCTTCTCTCTTCTAGTAAGTCGAGTGATCCTAGAAGTAGATCTTGGTTTGTCTTCAGGTCGAAATAAGTGACTCGATGAGATGGAAGTTTGAGCTCAATGGGAATGACGGCTTCAGAACCGTAGGCAAGGGCGAAAGGAGTGTGTCCGGTTGCTGTCTTGTAGGTGGTTCGATAGGCCCATAGGGTAGAGGAAGTTCATCGCCCACATGCCCCTAGCCTTTTCAGATGTTTCTTGATAATGGATTTGATGACCTTGTTAATCGCCTCAACTTGACCATTGGCTTGGGGATGAGCCACCTCCGAAAATATTTTTTCGATGTTGTTTCACTGACAAAAAGCTTTGAACTCGGCGCTCTCAAACTGAGTGTCGTTGTCCGAAATGATAGCTTGAGGGACACCATATCGAGTAATGATGTTGCGTACAACGAAGTTGATCATCTTATTGGTCGTGATTATGGAAAGAGCTTTGGCCTCTGCCCATTTAGTAAAAAAATCAACTACAACGACAGCATATCGTGCCCCGCCTCTGACCATTGGAAGAGTTCCAATAATGTCGATTCCCCACATGGCGAATGGTCATTGGCAGATCATTTGTGTCAACTCTATAGGCGGGCCCTTGGGATCTTTGAGAAGCGCTGGCACTTGTCACACTTGCGAGCCTGGTTTGCGGCATCTTGATCGAGCGTGGGCCAATAATAACCATACCTGAGTATTTTCCTGGCCAAGGTTTGTCCTTCAGTATGGTTGCCGCACTCACCTTCATGTACACTAGTGAGCACTCGGGTGGCATCATCATGGGCTACGCACATGGGCAACGGGATAGAGAAGCCTCTACAATAGAGCACCCCTTCCATGAGAAGATAGCGAGCTGATTGATGGGTGAGCGCTCATCTTTCCTTGTAGCATTCTGGGAGGATCCCGTGTTGCAGGTAATTCTTGATCGGCATCATCCTAGATTCAAGTTCGGATTCGGCATTCATGGCCTCCTCAGTCTGTATTTGCTTGATACTCGGGGAATTGAGCACTTCGAAGGGGGCGAAACCCAAGAGTTGCGAGTCCTTGGAGCTTGCTAGCTTAGTTACTGAATCTGCTTTTTCATTCTGTTCTTGAGGAATGTGTGAGATGACGAAGTGGTCGAAGTGAGTGAGTAGTTCTTGAACCTAGGTTAAATATAGGGCGATCCGTCCCTCCTTCGCTTGATATTCTCCTTGCACCTGACGAATGATGAGTTGTGAATCAGAGAAAATTTGGACGGTCTGTAGTTTGAGCTAATCGCGATTCTGAGTCCAGCGATCAAGGCTTCATACTCCGCATTGTTGTTGGTAGCAGGGAAATTCAGTTTTAATGCATAATATATTGGGCGTTCTTCAGGAATGATGAGTACGACTCCGGCCCCGGAGAATTTGCTGTTGGAGGAACTGTCCACAAACAATTTCCATTGAGTGTCGGGAGCTTCAGCGTTCTTTGCAGGAGTCTTCTCGGGAGCAGTGAATTCTATGATGAAGTCAGTGAAGGCTTGTCCAAGGATGGCCCGGCGACGGATAAATCTTATCTCAAACTAGCTTAGTTCCATACTCCACTTTAGCAGCCGTCCAGATGCTTCGGGTTGCTGTAGGACCGGTCATAATGGCTGGTCGGTGAACACCTTTATAGGATGAGACTAGAAGTATGGTCGAAGCTTCTGAGAAGAAATCAATAAGCAGAATGCCAATTTTTCTAGCTTCATATAGTTCTTTTCTCCCCTCTCAATCGTTTTCTTACGTAGTAGATGGGTCGTTGGACGCGGTTCTTGATGCGTACGAGTGCAGAGCTAATTGCCTGCATAGAAACAACCAAATAAACATATAAGTCATCATGATCCATGGTCTCAGATAAGATAGGTGGCTGCCCTAAGTGATTCAGAAGGTCCTCGAATGCGGAAACACATTCTTGGGTCAACTCGAAGTTGCGTTTTCCTTTTTGAAGTAAATCGAAGAAAGGAATGAACATGTAGGTGGCTTTTGAGATGAACTGACTTAAAGCGGCGGCCTTTCCATTTATACTTTGGACATCCTTGATGTTCTTGGGGATTTGGATGTCCCGAATAGCTTGGATTTTTTCTGGATTGGCTTCGATTCGCCGGGAATTGACGATGAAACCAAGAATTTTCCCGAAGCGACCTCAAAGGAGCACTTCAGGGGATTGAGTTTCATGTCGTACTGGCGAAGGATATCGAACATTTCAGAGAGGTCGTGTACGTGATCGTTGGACTCCTTTAATTTGACCAACATGTCGTCCATGTACACCTCCATGGACTTCCAATTTGGGTTTTAAAGAGCCGATTAACCATTCGCTATAAGTGGCGCCGACACTCTTAAGGCCGAAGGGCATGATGCGATAGCAGTAAAGTCGAAGGTATGTTATGAAAGAGGTATGATCCTAGTCACGAAGATTCATCGGAATTTGATTGTAGCCTGAGTAGGCGTCCATGAAGATAGTAGCTGGTATCCGGCAGTTGAGTCAACAAGTCGGTCGATCTTTGGGGTGGGAAGCTGTCCTTAGGACATACCTTGTTTAAATCGGAGAAGTCGACACACATTCGCCATTTACCATTGGCTTGTTTAACCAGGATCAGATTGGAGACCCATTCGGAGTAGTCCGCTTCGCGGATGAAATTGTTACTCAGTAGTCGGTCCATCTCTTCCTCGAGTTTTTGGATCTTTCGGGTCCCAAGAAGCGACGCTTCTGCTTGATTGGAGGAATTGTGGGATCGATGCTTAGAAAATGACAAGCAGCAGCAGGATCGATGCCTTTCATGTCGGAGTGAGTCCATGCAAACACATCTAAATTTTCCTTCAAGAAATCCACAAGATCTTCTTTGATTGTGCGATGGAGGTGTGATCCAATCTTTAACACCTTTGATGGATCGTTGGGATCGACTGGAACATCCACCGTAGGTTCGACCGGAGTGGCCCTTTCGTATCCTTGCTCTTCGTCTTTCCGTGGGTCGAGCTCATCGGAAAGACGGCAATGGCGCCTGAGCGAAGGCCCAGACGCCATTGATTGCTATGCTTAAATAGTCTTGGCGCAAGAAGGTATGGACACTGCTTTTCCTTTGTCCTTATTGCATGCATTCTTCCATTCTATTGTGTAATATTTTCTGGCATTTACTTGGTCACCTCTGTAACACCCCACCTCCGCTAGGGTCACTCACAAAGGGAATGCACTAGTTTTGGAGGAGCGTTATCGAGGTAAACAATCACAGAAATATTACAAGATATAACATAAATAAAACAGCGGAAGAATCAAAGGCTAAGTTTCATTACTTTCAAAAAGAGTCAAGACCTTTTACATCCAAAGTACCAACTATCATTTTCCATTACAACAAGTTCTGCCTTGAATAAATAAAGAAGCATAAAACTTAAAACAACAAAACTAGCTTAATTACCCAAAGGTAGCAGAAATGCAGCTATAGCATAGCTCAAGATCAAACCGTACATGAGCTGAAACGAAAGCAAGCAAAATCCAAGCTAAGTGCTAGAGTTTCCTACCTGAGAACCTGGGGGGGGGGGGGGACTAAAGAAAAAGAGGCGAAAGAAAACGGGTCAGTCATAAAGATTGGTAAGTCCTAGTGACTTTCAGTATAAAAACAGGTAAAGGTAACATGACATGTATAAACTGAAAGTAAACATAAGGATGATGATAAGATAGGCAAGATAGACTAAGATAACATGATAAATCAAGTATAGCATCGCATGTTCAAGATTCGCTGCACCAATTGTACTAGTGTCCCAAACCCATGTCATATATTAACCATGAAATGATCCATTGGCCCAATACATGAAATGACCCATTTCGGGGTCCTATGGAACGATCCATTAATCGATCGACTCCCTACAAGTTCTAGCTCGTCGTGTGTCTGTGTCATACGGACCTATCATGAATGTAGTTACCTGTGCTAGGTCCACCATAGGGTGTATCAAGCCTTAGGGTGCCAACCACTGACACGAATCAAGCATGCACAGTGTAAACCTACTGATGCCCAATGCCTGCTTTTTCAACTCCGGACTACGTGCATGACCATAGTCCGCCTGAACCTACACTGGCGCACCAACTCAGCCGTCGTTCTGGTCGCTTACAATCAGCCCAGTAATCGTGCCCCACCCTGCCTAGTTCCATGGTACCCTGATACATCTAAGTGGGTTACTGCTGAAATGGACCGCGTAACTAGGGTTGTCATCCAATGGGTTAAGTGTTGTCATTTAAATTCGTGACTTAACCCTTATCAGTTTAGCATGTCAGGTTGGTTAAGTGTTGTCTTTCAATTTCATGACTTATCCCCACTAATCCTATGTCAAGTTGGTTAAACGTTGTCTTTCATGTTCATGACTTAACCCTATCCTGTGGCATTAATTCATTAATGCACCCCAACCTCTCACATCAGACCTGTTGTTGTGGTCACTGGATATGCCGGGCAGTTCCAGGTAGAATTACACCACAACTCAGTCTGACCTTGGGTTTCAAGCGCGATATAACCAACTACCCACATTGGATCCTATTGTTTGCAGTCACTGGATTTGCCGGGTGGTTCTAGGAAGAATTACACTGCAAACTCAACCCAACCTCGAGTTGGCCATTTTCAAGTTCATTCTAGTGTCATGTCCATGTTCAAATTTCATGTCAAGTTCGTGTCAAGTTTCATGACAAGTTTCATGTCAAGTTTCATGCCAAGTTTCATGTTTCAACTTATGCCTATTATCAAGTTCATGATTCATTGTTCATGACCAATTCATGTTTTGCCTAATCTACCCAAATCGTATTCCCATCGCATGTAAATGTGAATCAATCTAAATTACAAGTAAATCCAGATCCAGAAATAAAGGGAATAACATCAAAACTATGATAGGCACAACGGACGAGCATAAAGTGATAAAAGGGATTACAAGACTAGCATGATATAACTTGAGATAATTGGTTACAACATCATTGGCATATAGAAAATAATAGGATTTCAAATCTAGCATAATAAGGTGATAGTCATGGCATAAGGTGATAGTCCCAAACCTGTAAATAATAGACTGATTCAACATCCCAGGCATGATAATGTTATGGACATGAAAGAGTTTGATTTACAACATGAATAGGTCCAAACTGATTTCATAGCAATATTCCCAAATGTCAAGATCCAAGATGGAAACTAGAATAGATGTGAATCGATTATCATACTTAATTCCAATTTCACTTTATCTCATGTCCAAATTACAATTAACAAGTTTAAATCTCAAAGTAACTAGAACTTACAGATCGTGGACTAAGAAATTGAGATGCATAAGTCAAATTTAGAAACTACTCGTTGAATGGTTGAATCGTTGAATCTTGATTTGATTGTAGAAGAAAATCCCCAATATGCAATTCCTAGCCGTAGTCTTCAGGAAATAGTCTTCGTGTTTTATTTTAATTTAATTAAGAAGAAGAAGCCATGTCCATCAAGAATTTGTGTAGCATAAGGTTAGAGAAGAATGGTGTAAAGAGAATGGGGCTAGGGGGCTGTTTATATAGGATTAGGCGAACAAATCTAGACTGAAAACGAGACCAGAAACATCAGAATGAACCCAGGCTCAAAACAGGGTTTCAGCACCAAGTCGACCCCCAGGTCGACCATATGGTCGACCTGGTCCCCAGGAGGTCGACCATAGTGTAGACCTCCAGGGCGACCTAGTCCTAGGTGGGAAAATTCCCGCCCAGTCTGCGGAGGGGTTTGAATTCGAATTTCGAATTCGAGCTGTTTTTCTGTTCTGAAAATCCTTGAAACTTCGGAGGGTCATATCTCCCACATACGGACTCCGTTTCTCAAAAAATGGGACTCGTTTCCAAGTAGAATTTCGAGACGAACGCAATGGCGCAACCCGTTTCCCTTGATTCTTGTTTTCAAAATTAATTCTGCTTAATTTATGGTTTTAACATGATATTAAAATACCGGGTGTAACAACCCTGAATTTTGGGGTGAATTTAAAATTTTATTTTTAAGTAATTTTAATGAGATTTGGCCATTTAAAATAATTTATTTAAATAATAAAAAAAATAAAATCTTTTTCTCCCTTTATGTTTTGAGGTGATAATAAGTAGCGAACATATATGATATTAGGATATTATGTGAGATTTCTGAACTTTAAAATAAAAATCTATTATTTATTTCAATGTAAAGTTATATATGTGTGAACTGATTGTAGCGACTTGTTGGATTTACTTGGATGTGATAGAATTAGGATCAAAATTGCACGTAAAATAAAAATGTCCTTTTTATTGTATATATTAATGATAGAGTTGTGTACAAATAAAGAAATTTCCTTTTCATTTGTAATGTAAACATTAGAATGGTACACCAACATAAAAATTCCTTTTTATTTGGTATGTGAAAATAAAAATGTTATTTTATCGATAAATGATATGTATAAATAAATTTGCCACTTATGTAGAAAACATACTTTGTAGATAAATATGTAATTTATTTAGATTTTATTCATGTCATGAATAAAAAATTTCTTTCTATTTGCATTTGAAATATAGGATTTGTCATAAGAACATTTTTTAGTAATGTTTATGTTAAAATAAAAGAGTTACTTTTGTTAGGAAGGTTAAATTGGATTAAATATGTCATTAGATTTGAAATGTCATGAAATGTCATTTATGTCATCTATTTAGAGAATTAAGCATGTCATTTATTTAGAGAATTAAACATGCCATTTATTGAGGAGATGGAAGATGCCACTTTTATTAAAAATGTGCATTAGAAATGTCAGCAAAACATGTTAGGTTATATATATTTTTGTCAAAATATGTTAGGTTATACATTTTTGTCATTTATGTTAGGATTATGACATGTAATTAAAAGTGTCATTTATTGTTAGAATTATGTTAGATGTAAATTAACATATCATTTTGAAAATTAACGTTTGCGTTCATTTGAAAAAGTTAAACAAGAAATCATATATCTATGTATTGCAATATGGAAATTTGAAACCATATATATATATATAATATTGAAATTTAATATTGTTTTAAACAAACTGCTAAATTTATTTCATGAAGATTGATTATTCCATCTTTTCTACTTTTCTCAAATTCATCATCCTTTCTCCCTCCTCCATTGTCCTCATTAATCACGCATCCATCCTTATTTTAACATGTATGCATGTGTTTTAATCTATCATTTATTTTCTTTCCCTAAACTCACTACCTCCATTCTCTCCACTTAAATTCTTCATTAATAACGAATTTATCTCTTTCTATCATCCTACTAATTTAGTTCCTTTATTTCTATTAACTTATTTCTCTTCACTTTAATTTAACGTATCTTATTTACACGTTCTCATTTCTTATATTTCCATTCTCTTATTATTTATTTTTATTTATTTATTTTCTTTTTCCTATTTTTTCCCCTTCATTTCTTTTTTTCCTCTCTTTTTATTCTTCAAAACTAATGGACCTACGTGTATATTTCTATTCTTTTTATTTATGTCTATCCAATTGAATACCTTCCCATTTTGTCTTTTCTTGGTTTATTTTGAAATTTGAATAGGAGATGACGGGCTCTTTCTTGAATTAATGAACTAAATAATTTAATATTATAAATAACCAACATTTAGCAAACCCTGATTGCCCAACTTCAACAGATGCCGCCCTCTTCTTTTCTATGGCTGAAAACATCCCATTCTCATCTCTAAAATTCTCCCAATCTACTTCGAATTAAAATCCTCAACCCAAAAACAAATCGAAGAGATTGGGGAGCACTATGGATTCAATGGCAATGATGGGCTGAATCAATTCCTGGTGATCGGAATTGGACAGCAAAGGGCGTGACTTTGGAGGGCTTTTCGAGTGCCATGATGAGGCCGAGTTCAACCACGTTGCTGGCGCCATGTGGGGTTGCGAAGGGGTACGAGGTGATGGTCTTTGATCGCTAGATGGTGGTTCGAGTAGAGGTGCGTGGTGGAGTTGGTCTATGCGACGATGGGTTCAATAGGGCGGCCTTATTCCTGGAGTATGCGACGAAGAAGATGAGTAATTAAGAAAGGACCGTCAGGATCGTAATTCAGATGACTATTTTTCTATACTGATTAAGCAAAGTTCCGAGCCAGCTTAATTTTTGGTCAAATTCAAAGAGGAGCAACTCTTTGGTGAGAATTCTTTTTAAATAATTATAATCATAATAGTGTTGGAAATATTTATCCATCCGCTGTTAACTTCAGTTGATGTTATACACAACTTGATCTAGAATTATTGATGTTATTTGGGTGTGATTCATTTGGTTAAAATTATATATAATGTAATTGTAGAGATTATTCAACAAAATAGAATTGTTTTGTATGTTCAATTTGAATTGACAAATTATAGATGACATGTATGTTCGATTTGAATTGACAAATTATAGATGCCATGTATGTTCGATTTGAATTGACAAATTATAGATGACATGTATGTTCAATTTGAATTGACAAATTATAGATGCCATGTATGTTTGATTTGAAATTGACAAATTATATATGTCATATATATTCTATTGAAACTGACAAATTATATATGTCATGTATGTTTAATTAGATTTGTTAAATTAGAAATATCACTTATGTAGTTAGAAATTGTTAACAAATAAAATATCCTTTTATTTGTTATTAGAAACCATAGCAAATTGTTAACAAATACAACATTCTTTTATTTGTAATATAGAATACATAGGAAATTGTTATGTTAATATCACCTTGTTGGTAACTGTTACGTTAACATGGAAAAATATCATTTATGTAAAACTGTTATTTTAACATGGAAAATATCACTTATTTAAAAATGTATGCTAACAAAATTCGTCATTTTATATCGAAAACGTTATGTTATCAAAATATGTCATTAAATTAGAAGTGTTTATTTAGAACAAAATGTGTAATAAAGTTAGAAATGTTTATTTTGATTTAATATAACATATTAGTTTAGAAAAGTTATTTTGATTTAAAATCACATTTTTAGTATAAAATGTTGCATTATAAAGAGGATAACATTTTTAGTATAAAAGATTGCAATAGAATAAAAAGAACATGAATTTTGTTAGATATGTTATAATAGAATAAAAACATCGTTTTAGTTAGATGATGTTAGGTGATATAAAATTGTCATTTTAGTTAAATAATGTCAGGTTAGTATAAAATATTCCTGTTAGAGGAAATATCATTTTATTTATAATAAGGTCATGATAGCGAAATTTGTTATTTATTTATAATAATGTCAGGTTAGATAAAAGTAAACATTTTTATTAATAAATTGTTGGGTTACATAAAAATTTAACAGGACATTTATGTTAGATTGAAAGAGGGCATTTATGTTAAAATTTTGAAAGAACATTTATGTCAGATTAAATTGTAGACATTAAAATATATAAGGAAGGATGTAATTGTGTTAACATAAAAATGAATGTCTTTTTAATTGTGTTTCTTAACACGAAACAACATTGGAAAATGAATGGTTTTTTTATTTGTGTTCTCTAACACAAATATAACTTAGGAAACATAAACGATTTTTTTTGTTCTATAATATAATTAAAAAGCAGAATTTGACGGTGTAATCAAAATCACATTTTTTTATATGAAACTATAGAAATTGAGAAGTCCCAAGTTTTACTGGGATTTGAAAGGGTAAGCTATAGTGTTTGAAATTGAGTTATTTTGGAAATATGGAATATTCCAAAATTAAGATATTTTGAAATGAGAAACATTTTAAAATAATATTATAATGGTTAATTAAAATTGTACTTTGACCCGAGGTTAGGCCACATTTGTGGTGGAAGTCTGCCCGGACCCGACCGGCATATCCAGCAGCCACAAATGTTGGGCCTAATGTGAGACGTCCAAGTGCGCAAATACAAATTGGGCCAAGACACGAGGTTGAGCCCAACTTGTGGGATAAGTCTGCCCGGAACCGACCGGCCTATCCAGCATCCACAAGTTGCAGGCCTAATGTGAGAGGTCTGGCCCATATTAAAATACAAATAGTTAAATAGAATATGAACATTATTTTCACCGTCATGTTTAAAAGAATGAAAATTTTCATTTTTATGTAATTAGATTAAAGAAAGAGAAATTTACATTTTCTTTTATGTAATTAGATTAAAAGAAGAAATTTATATTTTTATTAAAAGAAAGAAAGAAAATTACATCTTTATGTGATTAAAACCAAAAGTAAGAAATTTACATTTTTTTGTGAAATCAAGATTAAAGGTAAAAGTTACATTTTTTTTATGTAATTGATATAAATAAAGAAAAGTTTACATTTTAATGAAATTAGATTAAAAAGGGAAAATTTCATTCTTTCATGCATGTAGATTAAAAGTGTGAAATTACATTTTTATGTAATTGGAATTTAACTAAAAAGAATAAGGATATGAAATTTATATTTTAATGATTTAGTTTTTCATTAAAGTGTTTTAAGATATGGAAATTTCATTTTCATGTAAATAGATTAGCACACAAAATTATCGTTTTGTTTGTAATGTAAAATTATTATTTTTGTGTTTTGCATTGAAAAGATAACAAGATTATCATTTTTTGTTACATTGAAATAAACAAACAAAAATACTCATTTTTGTAGAAGTAAAAGTGGATGAACAAAACTATTCATTGGTTGAAATTGAAATGAAATACAAGAATACCTATTTTTGTTGGAATTGGTATGATAGACAAAATACATTTTGTGTAATTCGAAGGATGAAACAATAAAATGTACATTGTTATGTATAAGATGTGTATGTGTATGAAAAGAAAAATGAACATTATGGTGTGTACATTGTACGTTAATATTGTATATACGAATATGAATGTTTTTCGTTAGCAAAATGTAATGGAATAAAATAAATTTCATTACACATTATAAACATTTCGATAGGTTGTGAAGCAAAACATTCACTACTTGTTATGTAATTACATTAATGAAATGGAATTTAATTATTTTTATATATATAAAAATAAAGATAAATCGTTACAAATTTCTAATAACGATATGAAATGATTTCCAACTTATATATGTACGAGAATTATTTGGAAAGTCCGAGTTTATCTCACTCCAAATAATTTGAACGACGTTTAAAATTCAAGAGTTGAAGACCGACGATCTTCATATCGAATGGACGACGACTGCTGATGCCCATGATTGGAGTAGCTACCTTGAAGGGGCTACAGTGGGGTCGTCCGGACGTAGTGTTGATTTATACGGATTTGGCTTTCGCTCAGACCCAGAGCATAAGCTTATAAATGGGTTGTGTGTCTGACATCGTACTCCATTAAATATCATGTTATTAATCTTCTGTCGAATGTATGGATGTTTGGTGGCGGAGAATTTATTCTCTTGCTTAACACTCATTCATATATTTCGGCAAAGGATTGGTAGTGTGATATGGAGTGACGATGTGGCATGCTAAGTTGCATATGGTCAAGGCTTTGTTGAAAAGCAGGCCTTGTGGGATGATCAAAGCATAGCCTGTTTAGGCATAGCTTTGTGTATAGCGTGACTTCGCGAGCCTCACACACCGGCGGAGTCTAAAACGGGAGAAGGGAATGCAGGGAGAGCAGCACGTTTCTTTCTAGCTAGAAGTGGTGTTTGGGCTTTAACACAGCCTGACATTTTACTTATGTGGATGATGGAATGAGGCGCCTCGGATGATAGGTCCTATAGGATCGGGAAACGTGTGTTCAGGAATTGCCAATCCACGAAGCTGTATGTGTGGACCGGCCCTGCAGGATCCAAGGGTTAACTGCGGGGAATCCTGAGACATTAGCTAGAGTGTCTCGAATCGGTAAGGAGCTCCTCCCTAGCTTTGACTCATGATGGAAACCCAATTTCCAATACGCCCCATGCGGTTTTGATTGTATTACTAGTATGGATGCATAGTATTATGGTATCTATGTGTCCTAGGATTGATACATTATGATTGAAATGTTTTTAAAACATATACACACTAGCAATAATATCAAATTCATTTTTTTTATCGTATCAAGCATTTTTGACCATTATAAGGTAAAACCCTATCCTTCGGTTTGCGTTGCATTGTGTGATGGGACTTGGGTCTTATGATGGTTTCATTTTTCCAAAAAGCATTGCGTTGTTTAACGATTTACTTTAACTTATGCATGACAATCCATTGGATTAAACCCATTCCGCGTTAGCGGTGTGGTCCTTGAATTTGCTTATTACAATTAGTTAAATTAGTTAAGAATTCTCACACCAGTCCCATGATTGACCCGTTGTTTGTTTCACTTTGCAAACTCGGGTGCCCTCTTTGCACACGGGCAGTCGAGTAGTTTGTCTACAGGTTCTTATCTCAAGCAGGATCCTGGATTGAAGCTTAAAGCTGTGTCCAGAGCATAGTTGTCTTCCGCTGCCTTAGTTACTTTGTTTCCGCTGCACTATACTGTATTAAAATATTGTAATTTACCTTCTGCTGTTTTTTATCGATGTACTCTGATGTTATATTATCATGATATAATAAAAGTCTGCTGTTCTTGTTCTGATGTGTTGTATTCCCAGAGTTAACGTATGCGGATTTTGAACGGTTTTAGTCGATCTATCGATCGATTAAGGTCGGGCAAAATCCGTGTCGTTACAGTTGGTATCAGAGCTTTGGTTAGCTCAAATCTTTGGGGTACAACTCATAAGAACTAAACAAAAGACTCATCAGAGATTGGATTAGTAATATCCTATAAGAAAACTCATTAGAGATGGGGTTAGTAATGCCCTAGAATGAGTTGAGAGTGCCAAGCTTATAATTAACGTACTTGTGATTATATATATAATCTATTTTAGAAAATATGAGTTTTGACTATATATAGAAGTTATATATTTTAAAAAGTTAATCAACTAATAAAATTATGTAAACCAATGAAAAATTGAGTAGGATAATTAAACACTTTTAGCTTCGTTCCTTTTCGAGGACGAAAAGATTTTAAGTGGGGGAGACTGTAACAACCCTGAATTTTGGGGTGAATTTAAAATTTTATTTTTAAGTAATTTTAATGAGATTTGGCTATTTAAAATAATTTATTTAAATAATAAAAAAAATAAAATAGTTTTCTCCCTTTATGTTTTGAGGTGATAATAAGTAGCGAACATATATGATATTAGGATATTAGGTGAGATTTCTGAACTTTAAAATAAAAATCTATTATTTATTTCAATGTAAAGTTATATATGTGTGAACTGATTGTAGCGACTTGTTGGATTTACTTGGATGTGATAGAATTAGGATCAAAATTGCACGTAAAATAAAAATGTCCTTTTTATTGTATATATTAATGACAGAGTTGTGTACAAATAAAGAAATTTCCTTTTCATTTGTAATGTAAACATTAGAATGGTACAGCAACATAAAAAATCCTTTTTATTTGGTATGTGCAAATAAAAATGTTATTTTATCGATAAATGATATGTATAAATAAATTTGCCACTTATGTAGAAAACATACTTTGTGGATAAATATGTCATTTATTTAGATTTTATTCATGTCATGAATAAAAATTTTCTTTCTATTCGCATTTGAAATATAGGATTTGTCATATGAACATTTTTTAGTAATGTTTATGTTAAAATAAAAGAGTTACTTTTGTTAGGAAGGTTAAATTGGATTAAATATGTCATTAGATTTGAAATGTCATGAAATGTCATTTATGTCATCTATTTAGAGAATTAAGCATGTCATTTATTTAGAGAATTAAACATGCCATTTATTTAGGAGATGGAAGATGCCACTTTTATTAAAAATGTGCATTAGAAATGTCAGCAAAACATGTTAGGTTATATATATATTTTTGTCAAAATATGTTAGGTTATACATTTTTGTCATTTATGTTAGGATTATGACATGCAATTAAATGTGTCATTTATTGTTAGAATTATGTTAGATGTAAATTAACATATCCTTTTGAAAATTAACATTTGCGTTCATTTGAAAAGTTAAACAAGACAATCATATATCTATGTATTGCAATATGGAAATTTGAAACCATATATATATATATATATATATAATATTGAAATTTAATATTGTTTTAAACAAACTGCTAAATTTATTTCATGAAGATTGATTATACCATCTTTTCTACTTTTCTCAAATTCATCATCCTTTCTCCCTCCTCCATTGTCCTCATTAATCACGCATCCATCCTTATTTTAACATGTATGCATGTGTTTCAATCTATCATTTATTTTCTTTCCCTAAACTCACTACCTCCATTCTCTCCACTTAAATTCTTCATTAATAACGCAGTTATCTCTTTCCATCATCCCACTAATTTACTTCCTTTATTTCTATTAACTTATTTCTCTTCTCTTTAATTTAACGTATCTTATTTACACGTTCTCATTTCTTATATTTCCATTCTCTTATTTATTTATTTATTTTCTTTTTCCTTTTTTACCCTTCATTTCTTTTTTTCTCTCTTTTTATTCTTCAAAAACTAATGGACTACGTGTATATTTCTATTCTTTTTATTCAGGTCTATCCAATTGAATACCTTCCCGTTTTGTCTTTTCTTGTTTTATTTTGAAATTTGAATAGGAGATGACGGGCTCTTTCTTGAATTAATGAACTAAATAATTTAATATTATAAATAACCAACATTTAGCAAACCCTGCTGCCGCCCTCTTCTTTTCTATGGCTGAAAACATCCCATTATCATCTCTAAAATTCTCCCAACCTACTTCGAATTAAAAACCTCAACCTAAAAATAAATCGAAGAGATTGGCGAGCACTATGGATTCAATGGCTATGATGGGCTGAATTAATTCCTGGTGATCGGAATTGGATAGCAAAGGGCGCGACTTTGGAGGGCTTTTCGAGTGCCATGATGAGGCCGAGTTCAACCACGTTGCTAGCGCCAGGTGGGGTTGCGAAGGGGTACGAGGTGATGGTCTTTGATCGCTGGATGGTGGTTCGAGTAGAGGTGCGTGGTGGAGTTAGTCTATGCGTCGATGGGTTCAAAAGGGCGGCCTTATTCCTGGAGTATGCGACGAAGAAGATGAGTAATTAAGAAAGGACCGTCAGGATCATAATTCAGATGACTATTTTTCTATACTAATTAAGCACAGTTCCGAGGCAGCCTAATTTTTGGTCAAATTCAAAGAGGAGCAACACTTTGGTGAGAATTCTTTTTAAATAATTATAATCAAATAATCATAATAGTGTTGGAAATATTTATCCATCCGCTGTTAACTTCAGTTGATGTTATACACAACTTGATCTAGAATTATTGATGCTGTTTGGGTGTGATTCATTTGGTTAAAATTATATATAATGGAATTGTAGAGATTATTCAACGAAATAGAATTGTTTTGTATGTTCAATTTGAATTGACAAATTATAGATGACATGTATGTTCGATTTGAATTGACAAATTATAGATGCCATGTATGTTCGATTTGAATTGACAAATTATAGATGACATGTATGTTCGATTTGAATTGACAAATTATAGATGCCATGTATGTTCGATTTGAAATTGACAAATTATATATGTCATATATATTCTATTGAAATTGACAAATTATATATGTCATGTATGTTTAATTAGAATTGTTAAATTAGAAGTATCAATTATGTAGTTAGAAATTGTTAAAAAATAAAATATCCTTTTATTTGTTATTAGAAAACATAGTAAATTGTTAACAAATACAACATTCTTTTATATGTAATATAGAATACATAGGAAATTGTTATGTTAATATCACCTTGTTGGGAACTGTTACGTTAACATGGAAAAATATCATTTATGTAAAACTGTTATTTTAACATGGAAAATATCACTTATTTAAAAATGTATGCTAACAAAATTCGTCATTTTATATTGAAAAGGTTATGTTATCAAAATATGTCATTAAATTAGAAGTGTTTATTTAGAACAAAATGTGTAATAAAGTTAGAAATGTTTATTTTTGAAACGACCCGAACTTCCCCGGTGAGGAAAGCCCGGATTGAGTCGAGAACAAGCCACAACATAACGTAGACGGAAGAACATTTCATTGTATATTACAACAATTCCATCAGAATACAAGAATATATAGAGTATAAATCAATATTATACATTTATCAAATACCAGAGATTACAATAAATTACATAGCAGCGGAAAATAATACAATACACAATTGAAGGAGATATACGGATACAAAGCTTTCCGGATATCATTCCAGCTGTAAACCAGGATCCTGTGAATATAAATCTGCAAAACCAAAACTACTAGCTGCCCGTGTCAAAATAAGGGCACCCGGAGTTTAGGTTAAAACAATAAACTCCAGGTCAGTGATGGGACTGGTGTGAGAACTAAAACAGTTATTTAAAACCTTACTTTAAATCAGATATATCAAGGGACCACGCCGTATAACACGGAACGGGTTTCCTCCCAAGAATACCAGTGCATATAACAAAACAGCGCAATGCTTTTTGGAAAAATGAAGCTATTATAAGACCCAGGTCCTATCACACAATGCAACGCAAGCCGGGAGATAGGGTTTTCCCTTATAATAGCCAAATATGCTTAGTAGGTTTTAAAACAAATCATTTGATACTATTATAAGTGCATAGTATATAAAACAACTCCAAATCATAAGTATCAATCATAGGCGGCATGGGTACCATATATCATGTCGCCAATACTAGGCTCTACAAATAAAACCGCAAATGTCACGTATTTGGAAGTTGGGTTTCCATCTGTGAACCGAGGCAAAAGATAGTCCTCAACCGATTTTAGACAATCTAGCCTATGTCTAAGGAACAGCCGCAACTTCCCCTTGGATCGTCATGGCCGGTCCACCGATGTGGATTATAATGCCTGAACACTACGTTTCTCCGCCCTATGGGGCATAAATGAGCCAACAAATGACTCCATCGGACCCGGATCGTCCGATCAAACCGAGGCGCCTCGCAACAGCAACAACCATATAAGTCAAACTCGTCAGGGCGTGTAAAACCATTGACGCCACTTCTAGCTAGAAAGAAACGCATGTCCCCCCTGAGGTCCTCTCCCGTTTTTGGTTCACCACCGGGGTGTGAGGCTCGCGAATCAACATTACACAAAGCTACGCCACACAGGCCGTGCTTTGATCATCAACCACAAGACTCTACTTTTCAACAGAAGCCTTGATCATTTGCATCTTAGCATGCCACACAGGCAAACCATTCTATGCAACCGATATCAGTCACACAGAATGAAATCCGATGTCAGACACACAGTCCATTTACAAGTCCGTTCTGGGTCTGAACGAAACCAGAGGCACCTAGTACCCCGCATATCCATCGATCTCCAAGTACGTCTGGACGATCACCAACTGATTCCCTCCTCTTGGGTGTACGGCCCAATCAAGATCATCAGTAATTATCCAAACGACGTGAAGACCTCCGGTCTTCAACCACCGTCTTCATCTTCGACACCACGTCGAATCAGTTATTCAGAATGAGATGAACCCGGTCTTTCTGAATAACTCGCATATATAATAAACATGTGTTACACAAACACAATATACGCCTCATTCCAATTCATCAGTCACTAACCGTAAACTAACCAGAGAATAATTCCCCAAATATTAACCCCGAAGGCCGAAACCAACATCAGATCAATACCCAGGAAACCGTTCTGCTTAGCTAACCTACAGTTAGTTTCTAAATTTCACATTCTTAGGGAAAGGTTCCCATTAATTTTATCAAAGATAAATTCCTTTAAATTTATTCTTTAATCTTCTTTTGAATATCAATTCAAACTAGTCGGGATTAACGAACCTTACCGAAGTAATCATTTGTTTTAATTTCCCAACCCCAACCTATTCATCCCATGAAGTAAAACTGGTTATACTTCATATCTAATACCACGGTGTTATCGGTAAATTCAATTACCATTTCACGTTCAAATCTAATTAAAGATTTAACTACCGTTTGGAGTAAAACTGCTGATACTCCATTCTCGATCTTTTCAATCTAATTAGAGATTCATTAAAACTCCACTTAGTTTTAATCTTAGGCTGGGTTAAAGAATCAGTGTCATTTAAAACACGGTTCACGATAAACCCCAAAATCACATCACATTTCAATCAGTCCCTAACCGTAAATTAGCAAGTGAGCAATTCCCTAAGTATTAACCCCGAAAGCCGAAACCAACATCAGATCAATACCCCAGAAACCATTCAACTTAACTAATCTCCAGTTAGTTTCTGATTTTCTTAACTCCTTTGGGTCTAAGAACAGTATTATTGAAGATACCGTTCACGACAACCCAAAATCGCATTCCATTAATTATCGGGTTAAAGAACAAGTGTTATTTAAAACACTGTTCACGATAAACCCAAAAATCAATACCAATTCAATTCCAATTAAATATTATTTAATTGGTACACTTCATTAAATCTAAATAAAAAGATTTAATCTTTTTCTCAACTGGGCTTAAGAACAGTGTTAATGAAGACACCATTCACGACAAACCCAAATCACATTTGATATCAAATACAAGGCTCTGAATATAAAATGTATCGGCTTATATTCAATATCAAATTCTACGACCAACAAATATCGTATTGGAAATAACGATATTAATATATCTTTCAAATTCCCATAACAATATCTGTATCATCACGAAATCCAACATCGAAATATTCCGAAGACAATTTCGATTCAAATCCATTCCAACATAAATACTGGAAATTCTGGTTATTTTCAAAACCATTTCAAATACAATTTATTTATTTAAAAATAAATAGAATTATAATTCTAGTTCAAAACTAGTTCATTTCGATAGAAATTTATTTTTATCTTTTCAAATATGGAGTTTTTCATCCCAATTCTTCCCAAATCATTTCTTATGATTTTACACAAATTATTGATATTTTTAATAATTTTATCAAGGCCCGTACAGTCGATTTCCATCAACGGCCATCGAACTGCACTTATAGCGACTTTTCCAAATTTGATTTGGACATAATTCCAAATCCAACCGTTAGATTTCTAATTTCTAATAATCGTTAGAAAGCTCGTTTCGATACTAACCCAACGGTTCCGGTTTTAGGAGAATTCGACGGTCGGATCTCCCGCAATATCCATTCGAAGTCAATGGTCGAAATTCACGAACTGCCGCGGCGCGGCGCATTCTATTCAAGCCATTATGTTATATATATATATATATATATATATATATAATATATATATATAATATACTTCGTCGATTTCAATTCAAAACGTGCTTTATAAATCGTTTTAAATTCATTTTCAAAATGGTTTCAACTTCATATTCAATTTTAAATCAAAATTGAATATTCCAATATAAATTCGTTTTAAATTCATTTCAAATCAATTTCAAATCAATTTCAATTCAATTTCAATTTAATTCGAATTTCAATTCATTTTAATATTCATTTCAATTTGAATAAAATTGATATAAATACCGTTCATGTCAAAATGGCGTCAATCTAATCAACACGGCTTCATATATTTCTATTTTCAAATATTCTATTTCAAATATTTCTTTTTCAAATATTTCTATTTTCAAATATTTCTATTCAAATATTCTATTTCAAATATTCTATTTCAAAACTGGAATGAGGCCCAATCAATTACCATATAATGTTAATTATACGGATTTTCTACAACACATGTATAAAATAACAACGATGAATAATCAACCATCATCCAGAGTGCGTTCTACACTTTATAAGCATCAAATATAAATATTTAACGCTCATAACAGTCTGTCAATCAATCAATCGACATACAACTAATTATCGGGATTAGTGTATGTCATATATCATCCCAATACCCGTGTGGGGCTTCAAACAATCAATCACAGATTTTATTTGTGCAATTGGGCGATGTGTAGAATTTATCGTCCCAATCAATATCAATCAAATCAGTGTATATAAACAAATCTCCGATTTGTTTATAAATATTTATTTTATATACATATTAAAAATTCTATTTTTAACTATAATATATTTTTAACTATATAAATATTTTAGTGAATATTAGGCACACATCCCTAAAACGAAACTTAATTAGGCTCACCCCCGGTCATAAACTTATTGTAAATTTAGTCCCTATTTTTCGAAAATTCATCAAAAAAATTCAAAAAAAATATTAAAAAACCATGTAAATTCGTATTTAATTAAAACAATTAATCGTGAAAAAAATCAGATCAAAAAAACATTAAAAACAACGTTGAAATCATGAAATACAGAAAATCAACGAAATGCAGTAAATTGCATCAAAACATGCATATAAATCGATTAGTTGCATACATGTATGCATTTATTTCAAATCTGCGTCAAAACTGCAGTATAAATGCATACATGTATGCACATATTGTTAAAACATGCATCTGCTGGTGCATTTATTTAAAAACTGCATACCTACGTGCAACTTATTCACGTTTGCATGTATTTTGACATATATGCACACATGTATGCAGTTATATAGAAAAACTGCATACATGTATGCAATTTTTCAAACAGGCGTGCATAAATATATGCATGTGTATTCGAATAGTTGCATAAATGTATGCAACTATTCGTAAAAGTTGCATACATTTATGCAATTATTTTTTTAATTTCTGTGGACTTCCGAGAATATTTATAGATTTTAGAATTTTTTTTTTTTTTTTAAGTGATAGCGCCTGAAAATTTGGATAGAAAACGAAAGAGGCGGAGGTATGGAAAGTGGCAGGCGGAAGATTCCAGGCGGCAGCTAAAATAGGGGGTGGGTTTACAGAGAAAACATTACAGGGATGTATTGTGAATTTAAAACTTGCAAATAGTTGCATACATGTATGCAACTTTTGCCAATAGTTGCATACATGTATGCAAGTATTTCTGAAGCTGTTTTAGTTGAAAATGTATGCAGAAACTTGCATACATGTGTGCAACTATTTGAAATACTTGCACACATGTATGCAAGTATTGCATGTAAAAATATAACAGAGAAATACTTGCACAGATGAATGCAAGTATTCCAAATATGTGCATGATTTGATGCAAATTACTGCATTTTTCGTTGTTTTCTGTATTTTTTTGATTTTGATGCATGTTTTGATTTTATTATGATCTGAATTTTTGGACGAGTACATGTTTAATTTAAATACGAATTATCGTGATTTTTTTATAATTTTTTTATGAATTTTCGAAAAATAGGGACTAAATTTACAATAAGTTTATGACCGGGTTTTTTTTATATTTTGAAACTTAATAGGGACCTCTAAAAAACGCACCCTTTATTTCATTTCACGTCACATCACACAATCAACTACACATCAAAATCAAACAAACAAGCATACAAGCCGTCCATGGTCTGTGGACGACGGGTGTCGGGTGCTACTAAACACCGTCTGCATCCTTGTATATATTTTAACTAGAAAACAAAATTAAAAGGTGAGAAATTCTCACGTCTGGGTTCCACTCCACCATTCTTTATTTCTGAACGGTTCGGATTTTGTTTTAATCACCATCGGTTCCATCACAATCTATTTCACTCTGTTCATAGTAAAAATCATATTTTTAATATGATGTTCATTTTTATATTCTCTACTATATAAAAATCATATTTTTATTATCCTTTCTATAATATAAAAATTATAGTTATTAACCTTTCTATATTATAAAGATTATATTTTTATTCGCTATCCAAACAAGAAGAAAAGAAATCACCTTTTTATGTATATAAAAATCGAACCTTTATATCGCTACTTTCATAATAAAGGTCATATTTTTAAACCGCTATCATATTATAAAAATCTTATTTTTATAATGCTAGTTCATATATAAAAATTATATTTTTATATCGCTATATATATGTAAAAGATCACATTTCTAATACGCTTTCATGACAACAAAAATCGCCTCTTTATATATTGATATATATAATAAAAATCTTTTCTTTATACAACGATATGTAAGATAAAAATCTGTTCTTTATATGTTATAAATCAAATTTTAATCTTGCTGGAACCATGTTATTTATATTTTTAAAGGCAACACATTTTTTTATTTTTAAATAGGGTCATTAACATAAAAATCATTTCTTTACGATGTTAAAAATCCTTTCTTTACGATGTAAAAATCCTTTCTTTACGATGTAAAAATCCTTTCTTTTCGATGTAAAAATCCTTTAGGAAATAAGTAAATAAATTAAATTAAAAATAAATAAAAACTTACAGTGCCTACAATTCGAGGGGGGGGGGTGTTTGCTGGTCGTTGCGGAGGCTACGCGGTGGCTGTGCTCCTCTGGTCGGCGGTCAGACCTGGGGTAGGGCGAAGCTCCAGTGGCATTGGGGTTAGTGGAGGGTTTGGGTGCGGATTCCAAGATTTAGGGCTTTGGGTTTGTACTTGAAGGAGGAGAGAGGGGGTAGCAGATCGGAGGGGGGTCGTAGTGGAGGGGGTCACGGCGGTCGCGCTATTGGTGCGATGGTGAATCGCGGTTTTCCGTGATGGAGGTTTTCGTTTTTTTATTTCTCTGTAAACCGATTTCGGGTTTCGGAAATTAGGGGGCGTTGACCGAAGTGAATGGGGAGATGAGTCCTTGGGCCCATTTTATTTTATTTTATTTCAAATTTCAAAAAGTAAGATTTTTATTCGAACTCGAAATCGAACCCACCGACTGTCGTCCCTAGCTAATTACCCCCATTCCGAACACAATGGGATATGTATCGTGAGCCAGTTCGGCTGTTACCATCAGCTTCCATTCAAATTAAAATATAAATCTGTATATTCAATTTTAATTGTACATTTCAATTTATCGGGGCCACATACGAACTCTAAAAATTCACGAAAAATATTTTCTAGCTTTGTATTGACGATACGGTCCTAGCAAAACTAATTTCGTTAAATTCCGAGACCGTTTGAAAAATGGCCATTTTCCAGTCGATTAAAATCAACTAAAACTGGTCAAACGCGTTTTCGTTTGCCACGCTCACATATTGATTCGAAAATTACGAAATTTGAAACCTAGCAATAACTTGACATCACGGATCCAACAAAAGTGGTTTCGTCGAAATCCGAGGTCGTTTGCAAAATGGCTATTTTTAAGAGCCGAAATTCCATAGCGACTATTCTGAAATTTCAACTGGACATATCTTTTTATTCCTGCTATGAAATTTTGATTTTTCGGATTCGTTGGAAAGATATTATCAATTAGATTCTAATATTTTTGGTTTCACTAAAATCCGATATATTTTGAATCCGGTACAGTCATTTGAATTTTGAAATCGAATTATCGAACTACCGCGCCATTTTCAATTCCTTTTATATATGTAAATAAATATTTATATTCTAACGACGATCTATATAAATAAATACGTTCTAATTCTATTCAAAATAAATTTCTCGTCGATATTATTTAAACTATTCCATTTTAAATATTCAAAATCG
The DNA here is from genome assembly GCA_030737875.1 of Allium sativum. Taxonomy (NCBI): domain Eukaryota; kingdom Viridiplantae; phylum Streptophyta; class Magnoliopsida; order Asparagales; family Amaryllidaceae; genus Allium; species Allium sativum. The sequence goes on along the minus strand of CM060925.1, from coordinate 432,373,726 downwards.
CTAAAATTGCCAAAAAAAAAAATTGGCTCGGATATCCTGGTTATTACAATCTCCCCCACTTAAAACTTTTCGTCCCCGAAAAGGAACGAAGCCGAAAGTTGTTTAACAAATCAACTCAACTTCCAGTATTTTCGTTACGGCTTAAGTTCTTCAACTTTTCAGTTTCTAAGAACTTTTCAAATTCTTCAAAAATTTGGCTAACACCCTAAATTTTCGAAAAATTTCGCCATAACCTCCCCTGCACCGGGGACTTCGGGATATTTCATATAGCCTCCCATGGCCTTCTTCAATCAAAAAGAAAAAGAAAAAGCCAAGCGGCTAGCCAATCGGCTCATAAAATCATCATCACCCAAACAACACAGTAAATTATGGTAAACATGTACCTATTTGTCGGGCAAACAATTTCATTCTTCTGCTCTAGCCTCCTTGCTATGACCTGTTCAGTGTAAGTACATGTATATGCATGCAAATGCGACAAATTTTCAACACAATCCACTATTTGGTTCAATTTGGCTAAAGGTTCGATATTTTAAATAAATCAAACCATAATCAAACAACACAACTAGCAAACAATTTGTTGATTAGCTTTTGAAATTCATAATTTTGATATATAGTCAAAAATCACATTTTTGATGCCAAATCACATCAATAGGCCCTATCTAATTTTGGTTCTCACACCAGTCAATTGGAAATATATAGAAATCCCACTTTCGAAACACGAAAATAAATTCTAATGATGACGCGTCAATCACCAGAATCATGTCCGAGCGACTAGAGTGTGATTCTATATCTATCGAATATATTTGAGGCTTCAATACACGTGGATCAGACATATACTAAAATCTCTATATATTTGATTGCCCAAATCAATATAAATAAATAGTCAAATACGTATAATTGATTTAAATTTTCAAAACAAAAATTTGTTTTCATTTTCAAAAATATTCTCTTCACACTCGTTCTAGGATACTACTGATCCCATCTCTAACGAGTCATTCCCATTGGATATTAATAATCCAATATTTGATGAATTCTTTCGTATGGTTCTAATGTGCCTTGTTCTCTGAGCTTTGCAAACCAAAGCTCTGATACCAGCTGAAACGACCCGAACTTCCCCGGTGAGGAAAGCCCGGATTGAGTCGAGAACAAGCCACAACAGAACGTAGACGGAAGAACATTTCATTGTATATTACAACAATTCCATTAGAATACAAGAATATATAGAGTATAAATCAATATTACACATTTATCAAATACCAGAGATTACAATAAATTACATAGCAGCGGAAAATAATACAATACACAACTGAAGGAGATATATGGATACAAAGCTTTCCGGATATCATTCCAGCTGTAAACCAGGATCATGTGAATATAAATATGCAAAACCAAAACTACTAGCTGCCCATGTCAAAATAAGGGCACCTAGAGTTTAGGTTAAAACAATAAACTCCAGGTCAGTCATGGGACTGGTGTGAGAACTAAAACAATTATTTAAAACCTTACTTTAAATCAGATATATCAAGGGACCACGCCGTATAACATGGAACGGGATTCCTCCCAAGAATACCAGTGTATATAACAAAACAGCGCAATGGTTTTTGGAAAAATGAAGCTATTATAAGACCCAGGTCCTATCACACAATGCAACGCAAGCCGGGGGATAGGGTTTTCCCTTATAATAGCCAAAAATGCTTAGTACGTTTTAAAACAAATCATTTGATACTATTATAAGTGCATAGTATATAAAACAACTTCAAATCATAAGTATCAATCATAGGCGGCATGGGTACCATATATCATGTCGCCAATACTAGGCTCTACAAATAAAACCACAAATGTCACGTATTTGGAAGTTGGGTTTCCATCTGTGAACCGAGGCAAAAGATAGTCCTCAACCGATTTTAGACAATCTAGCCCATGTCTCAGGAACAGCCGCAACTGCCCCTTGGATCGTCAGGCCTGGTCCACCGATGTGGATTATAATGCCTGAACACTACGTTTCTCCACACTATGGGCGTAAATGAGCCAACAAATGACTCCATCGGACCCGGATCGTCCGCTCAAACTGAGGCGCCTCGCAACAGCAATAACCACATAAGTCAAACTCGTCAGGGCATGTAAAACCACTGATGCCACTTCTAGCTAGAAAGAAACGCTTGTCCCCCCTGAGGTCCTCTCCCGTTTTTGGTTCACCAACGGGGTGTGAGGCTCGCGAATCAACGTTACACAAAGCTATGCCACACAGACCGTGCTTTGATCATCAACCACAAGACTCTGCTTTTCAACAGAAGCCTTGATCATTTGCATCTTAGCATGCCACACAGGCAAACCATTCTATGCAACCGATATCAGTCACACAGAATGAAATCCGATGTCAGACACATAGTCCATTTACAAGTCCGTTCTGGGTTTGAACGAAACCGGAGGTATCTAGTACCCTGCATATCCATCGATCTCCAAGTACGTCTGGACGATCACCAACTGATTCCCTCCTCTTGGGTGTACAGCCCAATCAAGATCATCAGTAATTATCCAAATGACGTGAAGACCTCCGGTCTTCAACACCCGTCTTCATCTTAGACACCACGTCGAATCAGTTATTCAGAATGGGATGAACCCGGTCTTTTTGAATAACTCGTGTATATAATAAACATGTGTTACACAAACACAATATACGCCTCATTCCAATTCATCAGTCACTAACCGTAAACTAACCAGAGAATAATTCCCCAAATATTAACCCCGAAGGCCGAAACCAACATCAGATCAATACCCAGGAAACCGTTCTGCTTAGCTAACCTACAGTTAGTTTCTAAATTTCACATTCTTAGGGAAAGGTTCCCATTAATTTTATCAAAGATAAATTCCTTTAAATTCATTCTTTAATCTTCTTTTGAAAATCAATTCAAACTAGTCGGGATTAACGAACCTTACCGAAGTAATCATTTGTTTTAATTTCCCAACCCCAACCTATTCATCCCATGAAGTAAAACTGGTTATACTTCATATCTAACACCACGGTATTATCGGTAAATTCAATTACCATTTCACGTTCAAATCTAATTAAAGATTTAACTACCGTTTGGAGTAAAACTGGTGATACTCCATTCTCGATCTTTTCAATCTAATTAGAGATTCATTAAAACTCCACTTAGTTTTAATCTTTGGCTGGGTTAAAGAATCAGTGTCATTTAAAACACGGTTCACGATAAACCCCAAAATCACATAACATTTCAATTAGTCCCTAACCGTAAATTAGCAAGTGAGCAATTCCCTAAGTATTAACCCCGAAGGCCGAAACCAACATCAGATCAATACCCCAGAAACCATTCAACTTAACTAATCTCCAGTTAGTTTCTGATTTTCTTAACTCCTTTGGGTCTAAGAACAGTATTATTGAAGATACCGTTCACGACAACCCAAAATCACATTCCATTAATTATCGAGTTAAAGAACAAGTGTTATTTAAAACATTGTTCACGATAAACCCAAAAATCAATACCAATTCAATTCCAATTAAATATTATTTAATTGGTACACTTCATTAAATCTAAATAAAAAGATTTAATCTTTTTCTCAACTGGGCTTAAGAACAGTGTTAATGAAGACACCATTCACGACAAACCCAAATCACATTTGATATCAAATACAAGGCTCTGAATAGAAAATATATCGGCTTATATTCAATATCAAATTCTACGACCAACAAATAACATATTGGAAATAACGATATTAATATATCTTTCAAATTCCCATAACAATATCTGTATCATCACGAAATCCAACATCGAAATATTCCGAAGACAATTTCGATTCAAATCCATTCCAACATAATTACTGGAAATTCTGGTTATTTTCAAAACCATTTCAAATCCAATTTATTTATTTAAAAATATATAGAATTATAATTCTAGTTCAAAACTAGTTCATTTCGATAGAAATTAATTTTTATCTTTTCAAATATGGAGTTTTTCATCCCAATTCTTCCCAAATCATTTCTTATGATTCTACACAAATTATTGATATTTTTAATAATTTTATCAAGGCCCGTACAGTCGATTTCCATCAACGGCCATCGAACTGCACTTATAGCGACCTTTTCCAAATTTGATTTGGACATAATTCCAAATCCAACCGTTAAATTTCTAATTTCTAATTTCTAATAATCGTTAGAAAGCTCTTTTCGATACTAACCCAACGGTTCCGGTTCTAGGAGAATCTGACGGTCGGATCTCCCGCAATATCCATTCGAAGTCAATGGTCGAAATTCACGAACTGCCGCGGCGCGGCGCGTTCTATTCAGGCCATTATATTATATATATAATATATACTTCGTCGATTTCAATTCAAAACGTGCTTTATAAATCGTTTTAAATTCATTTTCAAAACGATTTCAACTTCATATTCAATTTCAAACCAAAATTGAATATTCCAATATAAATTCATTTTAAATTCATTTCAAATCGATTTCAATACAATTTCAATTTAATTCAAATTTCAATTCATATTAATATTCATTTCAATTTGAATAAAATCGATATAAATATCGTTCATGTCAAAATGGCGTCAATCTAATCTACGCGGCTTCATATATTTCTATTTTCAAATATTCTATTTCAAATATTTCTTTTTCAAATATTTCTATTTTCAAATATTTCTATTCAAATATTCTATTTCAAATATTCTATTTCAAATATTCTATTTCAAAACTGAATGAGGCCCAATCAATTACCATATAATGTTAATTATACGGATTTTCTACAACACATGTATAAAATAACAACGATGAATAATCAACCATTATCCAGAGTGCGTTCTACACTGTATAAGCATCAAATATAAATATTTAACGCTCACAACAGTCTGTCAATCAATCGATCGACATACAACTAATTATTGGGATTAGTGTATGTCATATATCATCCCAATACCCGTGTGGGGTTTCAAACAATCAACCACATATTTTATTTGTGCAGTTGGGCGATATGTAGAATTTATCATCCCAATCAATATCAATCAAATCAGTGTATATAAACAAATCTCCGATTTGTTTATAAATATTTATTTTATATACACATTAAAAATTCTATTTTTAACTATAAAATATTTTTAACTATATAAATATTTTATTTCATTTCACATCACATTACGCAATCAACTACACATCAAAATCAAACAAACAAGCATACAAGCCGTCCATGGTCTGTGGACGACGGGTGTCGGGTGCTACTAAACACCGTCTGCATCCTAGTATATATTTTAACTAGAAAACAAAATTAAAAGGTGAGAAGTTCTCACATTGGGGTTCCACTCCACCATTCTTTATTTCTGAAGGGTTCGGATTTTGTTTTGATCACCATCGGTTCCATCGCAATCTATTTCACTCTATTCATAGTAAAAAACATATTTTTAATATGATGTTCATTTTTATATTCTCTACTATATAAAAATCATATTTTTATTATCCTTTCTATAATATAAAAATTATAGTTTTTAACCTTTCTATATTATAAAGATTATATTTTTATTCGCTATCCAAACAAGAAGAAAAGAAATCACCTTTTTATGTATATAAAAATCGAACCTTTATATCGCTACTTTCATAATAAAGGTCATATTTTTAAACCGCTAACATATTATAAAAATCTTATTTTTATAATGCTAGTTCATATATAAAAATTATATTTTTATATCGCTATATATATGTAAAAGATCACATTTTTAATACGCTTTCATGACAACAAAAATCGCCTCTTTATATATTGATATATATAATAAAAATCTGTTCTTTATACAACAATATGTAAAATAAAAATCCGTTCTTTATATGTTACAAATCAAATTTTAATCTTGCTGGAACCATGTTATTTATATTTTTAAAGGCAACACATTTTTTTATTTTTAAACAGGGTCATTAACATAAAAATCATTTCTTTACAATGTTAAAAATCCTTTCTTTACGATGTAAAAATCCTTTCTTTACGATGTAAAAAGCCTTTCTTTTCGATGTAAAAATCCTTTCTTTTTGATGTAAAAATCCTTTAGGAAATAAGTAAATAAATTAAATTAAAAATAAATAAAAACTTACAGCGCCTACAATTCGAGTGGGGGTGTTTGCTGGTCGTTGCCGAGGCTGCGCGGTGGCTGTGCTCCTCCGGTCGGCGGTCAGAGTTGGGGTAGGGCGAAGCTCCACTGGCGTTGGGGTTTGTGGAGGGTTTGGGTGCGGTTTCCGTGATTTGGGGCTTTGGGTTTGTACTTGAAGGAGGAGAGAGGGGGTAGCAGATCGGAGGGAGGTCGGAGTGGAGGGGGTCACGGCGGTCGCGCCAGTGGTGCGATGGTGAATCGCGTTTTTCCGCGATGGAGGTTTTCATTTTTTTTATTTCTCTGTAAATTGATTTCGAGTTTGGGAAATTAGGGGGCGTTGACCGAAGTGAATGGGGAGATGAGGCCTTGGGCCAATTTTATTTTATTTTATTTCAAATTTCAAAAAGTAAGATTCTTATTCGAACTCGAAATCGAACCCACGACTGTCGTCCCTAGCTAATTACCCCCATTTCGAACATAATGGGATATGTATCGTGAGCCAGTTCTGCTGTTACGATCAGTTTCCATTCAAATTAAAATATAAATCTGTATATTCAATTTTAAGCGTACATTTCAATTTACAGGGGCCACATACGAACTCTAAAAATTCATGAAAAATATTCTCTAGCTTTGTATTGACGATATGGTCCTAACAAAACTAATTTCATCAAATTCCAAGACCGTTTGAAAAATGGCCATTTTCCAGTCGATTAATATCAACTAAAACTGGTCAAATGCGTTTTCCTTTGCCACGCTCACATATTGATTCGAAAATTACGAAATTTGAAACCTAGCAATAACTTGACATCACGGATCTAACAAAAGTGGTTTCGTCGAAATCCGAGGTCGTTTGCAAAATGGCTATTTTTAAGAGCCGAAATTCCATAGCGACTATTCTGAAATTTCAACTGGACATATCTTTTTATTCCCGCTTTGAAATTTTGATTTTTCGAATTCGCTGGAAAGATATTATCAATTAGATTCTAATATTTTTGGTTTCACTAAAATCCGGTTTAATTTGAATCCGGTACAGTCATTTGAATTTTGAAATCGAATTATCGAACTACCACGCCATTTTCAATTCCTTTTATATATATAAATAAATATTTATATTCTAACAACGTTCTATATAAATATATACGTTATAATTCTATTCAAAATAAATTTCTCGTCGATATTATTTAAACTATTCCATTTTAAATATTAAAAATCGCTAAAATTGCCAAAAAAAAATAAATTGGCTTGGATTTCCGGGTTATTACAATTTTGATTTAATATAACATATTTGTTTAGAAAAGTTATTTTGATTTAAAATCACATTTTTAGTATAAAATGTTGCATTATAAAGAGGATAACATTTTTAGTATAATAGATTGCAATAGAATAAAAAAAACATGAATTTTGTTAGATATGTTATAATAGAATAAAAACATCGTTTTAGTTAGATGATGTTAGGTGATATAAAATTGTCATTTTAGTTAAATAATGTCAGGTTAATAAAAAATATTCCTGTTAGAGGAAATATCATTTTATTTATATTAAGGTCATGATAGAGAAATTTGTTATTTATTTATAATAATGTCAGGTTAGATAAAAGTAAACATTTTTGTAATAAATTGTTGGGTTACATAAAAATTTGACAGGACATTTATGTTAGATTGAAAGAGGGCATTTATGTTAAAATTTTGAAAGATCATTTATGTCAGATTAAATAGTAGACATTAAAATATATAAGGAAGGATGTAATTGTGTTAACATAAAAATGAATGTATTTTTAATTGTGTTTCTTAACACAAAACAACATTGGAAAATGAATGGTCTTTTTATTTGTGTTCTCTAACACAAATATATTTTGGAAACATAAACGATTTTTTTTTTGTTCTATAATATAATTAAAAAGCAGAATTTGACGGTGTAATCAAAATCACATTTTTTTTATATGTAACTATAGAAATTGAGAAGTCCCAAGTTTTACTAGGATTTGAAAGGGTAAGCTATAGTGTTTGAAATCGAGTTATTTTGGAAATATGGAATATTCCAAAATTAAGATATTTTGAAATGAGAAACATTTTAAAATAATATTATAATGGTTAATTAAAATTGTACTTGACCCGAGGTTAGGTCACATTTGTGGTGGAAGTCTGCCCGGACCCGACCGGCATATCCAGCAACCACAAATGTTGGGCCTAATGTGAGAGGTCCAAGTGCGCAAATACAAATTGGGCCAAGACACGAAGTTGAGCCCAACTTGTGGGATAAGTCTGCCCGGAACCGATCGGCCTATCCAGCATCCACAAGTTGCAGGCCTAATGTGAGAGGTCTGGCCCATATTAAAATACAAATAGTTAAATAGAATATAAACATTATTTTCAACGTCATGTTTAAAAGAATGAAAATTTTCATTTTTATGTAATTAGATTAAAGAAAGAGAAAATTACATTTTCTTTTATGTAATTAGATTAAAAGAAGAAATTTATATTTTTATTAAAAGAAAGAAAGAAAATTACATCTTTATGTGATTAAAACCAAAAGTAAGAAATTTACAATTTTTTGTGAAATTAAGATTAAAGGTAAAAGTTACATTTTTTTATGTAATTGATATAAATAAAGAAAACTTTACATTTTAATGTAAATTAGATTAAAAAGGGAAAATTTCATTCATTCATGCATGTAGATTAAAAGTGTGAAATTACATTTTTATGTAATTGGATTTTAACTAAAAAGAATAAGGATATGAAATTTATATTTTATTGATTTAGTTTTTCATTAAAAAGATTTAAGATATGGAAATTTCATTTTCATGTAAATAGATTAGCACACAAAATTATTGTTTTGTTTGTAATGTAAAATTATTATTTTTGTGTTTTGCATTGAAAAGATAACAAAATTATCAATTTTGTTACATTGAAATAAACAAACAAAAATACTCATTTTTGTAGAAGTAAAAGTGGATGAACAAAAATATTTGTTGGTTGAAATTGAAATGAAATACAAGAATGCCTATTTTTATTGGAATTGGTATGATACACAAAATACATTTTGTGTAATTCGAAGGATGAAACAATAAAATGTACATTGTTATGTATAAGATGTGTATGTGTATGAAAAGAAAAATAAACATTATGATGTGTACATTGTACGTTAATATTGTATATACGAATAGGAATGTTTTTCGTTAGCAAAATGTAATGAAATAAAATAAATTTCATTACACATTATAAACATTTCGATAGGTTGTGAAGCAAAACATTCACTACTTGTTATATAATTACGTTAATGAATTGGAATTTAATTATTTTTATATATATAAAAATAAAGATAAATCGTTACAAATTTCTAATAACAATATGAAATGATTTCCAACTTATATATATACGAGAATTATTTGGAAAGTCCGAGTCTATCTCATTCCAAATAATTTGAATGACGTTTAAAATTCAAGAGTTAAAGACGGCGATTGAAGACCGACGATCTTCATATCGAATGGACGACGACTACTGATGCCCGTGATTGGAGTAGCTACCTTGAAGGGGCTACTGTGGGGCCGTCCGGACGTAGTGTTGATTTGTTCGGATTTGGCCTTCGCTCAGACCCAGAGCATAAGCTTATAAATGGATTGTGTGTCTGACATCGTACTCCATTAAATATCATGTTATTAATCTTCCGTCGAATGTATGGATGTTTGGTGGCGGAGAATTTATTCTCTTGCTTAACACCCGTTCATATATTTCGGCAAAGGATTGGTCGTGTGATATGGAGTGACGATGTGGCTTGCTAAGATGCATATGATCAAGGCTTTGTTGAAAAGCAGGCCTTGTGGGATGATCAAAGCATAGCCTATTTAGGCATAGCTTTGTGTATAGCGTGACTTCGCGAGCCTCACACACCGGTGGAGTATAAAACGGGAGAAGGGAACGCAGGGAGAGCAACACGTTTCTTTCTAGCTAGAAGTGGTGTTTGGGCTTTAACACGGCCCGATATTATGTGGATGATGGAATGAGGCGCCTTGGATGATAGGTCCTATAGGATCGGGAAACGTGTGTTTAGGAATTGCCAATCCACGAAGCTGTATGTGTGGACCGGCCCTGTAGGATCCAAGGGTTAACTGCGGGGAATCCTGAGACATTAGCTAGAGTGTCTCGAATCGGTAAGGAGCTCCTCCCTAGCCTTGACTCATGATGGAAACCCAATTTCCAATACGCCCCATGCGGTTTTGATTGTATTACTAGTATGGAAGCATAGTATTATGGTATCTATGTGTCCTAGGATTGATACATTATGATTGAAATGTTTTTGAAACATATACACACTAGCAATAATATCAAATTCGTTTTTTTATCGTATCAAGCATTTTTGACCATTATAAGGTAAAACCCTATCCTCCGGTTTACGTTGCATTGTGTGATGGGACTTGGGTCTTATGATGGTTTCATTTTTCCAAAAAGCATTGCGTTGTTTAACGATTTACTTTAACTTATGCACGACAATCCATTGGAGTAAACTCGTTCCACGTTAGCGGTGTGGTCCTTGGATTTGCTTATTACAATTAGTTAAATTAGTTAAGAATTCTCGCACCAGTCCCATGACTGACCCGTTGTTTGTTTCACTTTGCAAACTTGGGTGCCCTCTTTCCACACGGGCAGTCGAGTAGTTTGTCTACAGGTTCTTATCTCAAGCAGGATCCTGGATTGAAGCTTAAAGCTGTGTCCAGAGCATAGTTTTCTTCCGCTGCCTTAGTTACTTTGTTTCCGCTGCACTGTACTGTATTAAAATATTGTAATTTACCTTCCGCTGTATTTTATCGATGTACTCTAATGTTCTGTACTCTGATGTTATACTATCATGATATAATAAAAGTATGTTGTTGTTGTTCTGATGTGTTGTATTCCCAGAGTTAACGTATGCGGATTTTGAACGGTTTTAGTCGATCTATCGATCGATAAGGTCAGGCAAAATCCGTGTCACTACACCGGGTATTATAGCCTATGACTATTCCAATCCCGTTTTCTGTTGGAAATTTCATTAGGAGGGACCATGGTGACATGCAGACTCGAAATTATATGAGAAAAGGTCGTTCGAAGAAGACGTTATATGGGGAGAAGATGTCAATAACCATGAAGGTGAGTATTCAGACTTGGCTTCGGTCCCCATTCCCGAGCTCGACGGGTAGGTCGATGACACCTATCGGGAAATTGGAAGCTCCATTGAAGCAGCGAATCGAGGCATGGCATGGCTTGAGATCCTTTGCTTCTAATTTCATCTGGTCATAAGTGGCTTTAACGAAGATGTTGACCAAGCTTCCCGAGTCAACCAATATTCTCTGGACGGAAGCGGCACCAATCTAGGCCATGATGACCAGAGGATCGGTGTTTGGGATTTCAATTCCCGTAGAATCCCTTTCGCGGAAAACGATATCGTCTTGCATAGATTTCTAGAGCTTGGCCGGGACGGATTCATCAGGAGCGAAGCACGTTTATAGGTAGGATGCTTTATGAAACTCACGTACTCTTCCATTTTCCGAAAGCTGTCATGTGTGGGTTAAGGTCCACCGCATATGGTGTTGATCACGATCCCTTGCCTCGGGTTATATGGCCCTGGAGCTGCCTTGGTGGATGCCTAAGGCGCTGGTGTTGAGGGTTTTGGATTTTCTTCGGGAGGGAAATGTTCTTGGACGTATTACTCAAGTTGCTTCTCGCGGATACGCTTCTTAATTGCGTCCCAGAGCTGGCGGCACTCATTGGTATCGTGTCCGTATACATCGTGGTATCGACAATACCTCCCAGTATTTTTCTCGCGGTCAGTTGATTCTCTGATGCGTGGCTTCTTGTAAGGCAACGTGTTGCATGTTTCCTAGTAAATTTTTTCTAAGTCTTCGTTTAATATGGTGTAGGTCTCGAAGGCACGGTGAGGGTCGGGTTTTCTCGGCTCCGTCGGGGCTTGACCGTTGTTTCGACCACCCGGCCTACCATTATTTGGTTTTTACCTGGAGGGACCTGCCCCCGGTTCTGGTCAAAGGGCTCTCCGACTTGTTTTCCTCTGAGGTTATTATTTTTGGTGTCCGCTTGGGGGTCATTGGGACGACTTGTGGCGGAGAGCCAGTTGCGTCTTTCCTCCTCTTGGCATAAGTACTGATCCGCCTTCTCATAGAAGGCAGCGAGGCTTTTTGGCTTCTTCCGATCGATCCATGCCCCGAATTCGAAAGTAGAGAGGACACCTTTGGCTAACTGAAAGAGTATAGTGTGAGGGTCCGGATCCTCGACCTCGGCGAGGGCAATGTTGAACCGTGAGAGGTAGCTTTTGAGCGACTCGGCGGGTCCTTGGTATAGGTTGGACAAAGCAAGGGTGTTTTTCTGAGTCGGGATATGCATCCTGAATTGCTTAACTAGTTCTATTGCTAGCTAGCTGAAGTTGTTGATGGAGTCAAGTGGGAGGCGAGAGAACCAAAGTAAAGTGGTCCCTGATAAGAAGACTGGGAAGCACTTACACTTGACCGGATCGTTTCCCCGGCTCGAGTCCATTTACCATTCATATCGATTCAGGAAGGCACAAGGATCAGTGGTGTCGTCGTAGAGCGGCATATGTGACATGTTGAAGCGTCATGGCCACTCCGACTCATTTACCCTTCTTGTGAAGGGATACGCCTAGTATGGACCTCCTATGAGTTGTGTACATTCTCTCGCATTTCCCTCATGATCCTTCGGACCATGTCGAGAACGTAAGTTGGATTGGGGTCCGCCATTAGGACCCATGGGTTTTGGCATGGTTCTGGAGTTCTGTTGCGAGGGTGTCTTCTATGATGGATGTCCGGATCGTCTTCTTCCATGTCCTCGACATCTATAATCGGATACCAAAGCGGAACGGGCTGATGCAGATCCTATTCCGAAAAAACGTAGGCCACTTGAATGGTAGGTCCATCTTCTCGATGGGTGACCATTGGGTTTTGTCGAGGAACGGGTTGGTTGGTCGGACCCAGTTCGTCATTGATGATCAAGCGAGTGCGATCCCGGTATTGCACCCCCTCGCTATATGTGATAGTAGTTCGGTTGCCGTTGCCACTCCCATTGCCGTTGGCATAGCCATTGTCGTTACCGTTGTAGAGGGCATTAGTGTGGGCGGCGAATTGTTGATGAGGCTAAACCTCCTCCTTTGATGCGGACCCTCGACTCGGAAGAGGGAGTTTTTGAGATAGTTGGTCGGTGTCGAGCGTTGTTCTGAGTTAGTTGAAGCCGAGCGATGATGCATTGACTTTCTTGAAGTTGTCGCGTAAGGTCGATGTTATTCCTTAATTCTTGATTGAGCTCGACTGTCGTATTCTCGTATTTTTCATTAAGCGCGCAGATCTGAGCTTGAGTTGCAGGTGCTTCGGGATCCACAATAGGAGGGATGTTTTCATTGGTGGCTAGGATGTCCGCAAGTTGTGGTTGTTAGGAGGTCCCGGCCTTGGCTGCGACTGAAGAGCCGGCCATTGCGTTCTTTGGTCGCTTTACCGTCGTAAGCGGACTCGGAGGTAGGTTTAACAAAGGATCCTCAAGCTCGTCAAAGTCGAGATGATAACGTGTGACAAAGACACAAAACTTGAGTTCAATTCTCAGTGAAAGCATCAAATGTTGACGGTAAAAAATGTCGTAAACACCAAAGATTCCAATTACTTGGAATAATTAATTTGGTCGTATAAACAAGAGCGAAAAGCCATAAATAACATAAGATAATTATAGTGGTTCGGCCCCGTAAGGGGCCTACGTCCACTTTGGAGCGTTGTTGGAATATTAGTGATCACATAAGGTTACAAGGTTGAGACCCTCTCATGACATCTCATTATATTCATTTCAAAGCCATATGAGGTCATCTCTAAGCTATATGATGTCATCTCTAAGGCATGATGTCATCATTATCATATATAATGTCATAATTATCATATATTTAATATACTAGGAAAAAGACACTATTGCCCTTCTTCTTCCTCAAATAGGAGATGCCATTAAAGTAGCTCTCTATAGGTCTTGAGCTCATAAATTCCAACCCAGAATTTTGCACCTCAGACCTGCATACCCTATTTTTTCGCACCCCGCCCCAAGGGGTACAAATTTCGCACCTCGGGGGGTACGAAATTCGCACCTCCTGGGGTTGCGAAATTCGTACAACGCAGGGTACGAATTTCGCGTCCTGCAGGGTACGAATTTTGCACCCTGCAGGGTACGAGGCTTGTACCCTTTGGAGGTACGAAATTCGTACCCCGAAGGGTTAGAATTTCATACCCGAAAGGGTACGGATTTCGTACCTCCTGGGGTGCGAAAGTCACACCCCGAGGTACGAATTTCGCACCTCGCTGGGTGCGAATTTCGCACCTGGTGGGGTGCGAATTTCGCACCATACTGGGTGCGAATTTCGCACCTCGAAGGGTGCGAAACCCCCGTTTTGGGAGGTGCGAGGCCTGTCTGAATGGGTGTTTGGTGGTTTGAGATCCTGGCTTGTGAGTCCCGCGGATTTCGATGCCTTGGTTCGGAAATGTGCCGGTGGAGGCGCCAAGTCCTTAGCGGCGCGGTCCTTCTTCAACCCTATGTCCTTTGCTCTTGAGCATCCCTTTCAGCCTTAGCTCCATGCGATGCGTTGAGTCGAGCGTGGCTCATATACTTTTAGGAGCCGGACCAAAAAGCCGGTTAACAATTTCGAAAAAAGAAAATCTTAATTTACTTCAGTTTCAAGGGAGATATGACCAAAACACAAGGTGTTTTCGGAGCTATAAATTTAATCCCAAATGAGTCTGAAAGAATTGAACTATTAACATACTAAAACTCAAAATCTAAAGAAATAACCTGAATAAAAATTGTGGACAAGTTTAAGCTATTGAATTCAAAAAAAAAATTGTAGCATTTAAGAGGAAGTTTTGGCCAAAACAAATAGGGGAAATTTTAAGTAAAATTGAAAATAAAATATATGTTTTTAAGTCTTGAAAATGGAAGAATCTAATAATTTTTATGTTTTAAAGCCACCGAAATTAAATTTGAAAATGAAGAAGATATTTAAACTTCTTTAGAAAGCTTAAAGGAAGATGATGAAGCTAAAAAAAATGAAAATGGGAAGAAAGAAGAAAAATTCTTTTATATAAATTGAAGTTGCTAAATTACCAAACTGTCCTTTAGTATTTTACCCTCCTTTAGCTAATGCCACATCACCTTCTTCTTCCACCTTTCATGCCACTTCACAAGAATGCATAATGAAATATGTGTACAATTTAGACACCTATGTAATTACTTCCTTAATTTATGGTGCTTTATGTACCTTTATTTCATTTTTTACTTTATAAATGGAAAGTAAGTGGATCATGCCACATTATGCTTACTTTAAACTTAATTAATCTTAATAAATTACATTTTAAAACCTTAAGCAAGTTTTATTTATTTTTTGAAAATTTGTATGCTTTTATTAACTTATGAAATAACCGTACATACATAAAACTAGAATACATAAAAACAAATACAAACATAAAGAAAACACAGAATGAATTAGAACTGAACCCAACTATATATCTGCAATCGATCCATGCACAAACTGCACGCTCCACTACACTTGCATCCCATGTACTCAAAATCAGCTTATTGCTCCATCAACCACTTTTGCATAACACCTTCTTCTTTTGTTCCATCTTTGAGCAGTAGTTCATTTCATTTATGTGTGAATACTGTTTATGAATTGGACCCATGAACTTCTCCAATGCTTATATTCCGTGCATAATCTTTACTTCAATCATTTTGGAAAAACGAATTCACGTTCTCCATAATTACCGAGTAAGCACTAGAATGGTGTCCTTCAGCACTTAAGCATTTCAGGTTGAGAATCACATCACGCATGATCCCTGTCTTCTAAATAAAACTGTTAAACCAATGTTCTTTTTCCAAATATAGCTAGAGTTTTTTACGATAAAAATGATACATCGATAGTGTGAACACGAAACAAACATCCCTAAAAATCATCAAATTGAGATTCTCAAATCATAAATTTGGTACGTATGATTTGATCAGTATTAGTAAATAGCCTGAGATGATGGTATTGATTCTATAGCAAACGATGATCATCTCCTTAATAACCACAATTTAATATCGTTGGGATCCAAAGTAGAAAAAAATGTCACAGCAACAACCCATTTACCATGTAATTTAGGGGTCGAGTTTAAGAAACTAACCCCACAAAAATATTATCTTTGGGAACCAAATAAGAAAAATTAGTTCAAAATCTTTCCTTTTAACAAATGTAATTTTTTTTGAAACAACTATCAAAACTCTAACTGTGAAATGTGCCGAAAAATCAACTCGAGTATACATTAAATATTACCAATCACTTGAAATTCATTCGGAATCCAATAGTACAATTGACTAGTAGCTAACCCACTATATAGCCATAACTAGATTATAAACATAGGTACTTAATGGAAAGGTACATACAAATTCCATGAATCCCTAAAAAATAAGAATAGACAGTGAAAATTCAGAACTATTTATTACTTATTGTTTTCTCAAAAAATGGTTCAAACTCCAAGGGTACAGTGAGCGTACTTCACCAATATGGTTAGAAAATAAGTGGAGCCGCACTCAACAACAATTGAAAGTAAAAATTCCAAGGAAAACAAAATGGAGATGAGGTTTTAGAGTGGTTCAGCCTAGTGTTAGGCCTACATCCACTGTGAATGGAGTTTGCATTATCATAATGATGATTACAAGACATATCAGCTCTTGATCTTTGTACATCTTCTTATGTACTCAATATATTCTCACTTTTACATACAAATTTCGCTTAGATTCACAAGATTCAATGGAGGAATGGAAGGATCTATGATGTGTTGTATACAACGGTGTTGTATATACAATTATATGATTTTTGTTTGATGATAACAACCAAATATATATATTCTTGTAAATGTGTTTGTTATTGTGCTGTTATATAACATCACAGTCAGGAATATAATATTTATATTTAAATAAAATATGACTGTATAGAATTTCATATATTCACACAGTATTTTATTTAAATAAAATATAATATTTCAACATTCAAACAGTACAAATTATATGACTCCACTATTTAAACATTCACTGAATATTGTACTTGTAAATAAACTGTATACAATAGACAAGTTTGTTTGAACACAATAAAATGATATTTTATTTCAAACAAATTTGTCTAATACAAACATCAGTACAATTCTGTTGTTACACAACTCCTCACTATAACACTGTCTATACATCTCATATTTATATGCAATCACTGTTTTTTCATCTACATATACAATCACTGACACATTTACATTCACTGACACTATCTCTTAGTCTTCTGTCTTCAGTCTTCAGTCTTCACAGCATCTTCACTGTCAGTCCAGTCATCATCTTCATACATGTCATATACAGAAACACATACACAGTATATGGAACAGAAATAATATTCAAAATTCATGTAAATGTAAATTTTAATTTTAAAAAATTTTATTTGCCTCAGTTTTCTGGTGTGTTTCTCATCATTTTTCATGACTTGATCTGATTCATAAAACCATCAATCTATGTCTAGACAGCTTGTGATATTCACAGTGATGCACTGTAAATACCACAAGGCAGACAACATATATATATTAATGCAGGGACAGGAAATCTCTTCTGATGGCTGCATATACACACGTGTATAAATATACACATGTGCACTGCCTCGCCAATCAGTAAGCAACTGAGGAGTAGCCACGTGGACCTGCTCAACTCAGTGCACAAGCAAGAGACAGTCATACATGGACGAGCATCTCGAAAGAAAAACATATATACATACATATATATATACACATATGTGTATATATACATATATGTATACATGCACACAATTCATATATACGCACAAGCCAGAAACACTGATTCAAGCTCAGGAATGTGCATAAGCATGGAACAAAATACATGGTCAAGCCAAAGTGCAAACACTCACATGCAAAGCCAAAACAGCAAACAAGTCCAAGTGGTGAGACAAGTAAAAGCAAAATGGTCAAGACAGTGCAGCAGGAATATGTAAATGCATACATGTCTCAAACATGTGTCGAGCCAATTCAAGTCAGTAATCAAGTGGACAAGTCATAATGAAACAGGAGTATACACAGCCAAGACAAATGGCTAACAGCATGTACAAATATAACAATGATAAGTGGTCGAGCCATTACAAGTCAGTTTTTTTTTAAATCAGCTCAGAACAGTGGTGAATAAAGCAACAACATGAAGCAGCATGTAGGAGTAATAATCAATGGTTCAAGCATGTGTTCATGGTTCAGTCCAATATATGCATGTTTTCAAGTCAGCTAAATCAAGTGAGCAAAGCAGTGATGAAACAAATGCAAAGTGGTGTGACATTTCAGAATGGTCTAACTAAATAGGGCAAGCTAACAAGTTTTCAACAACTCAAGACAGTGGGATGATAGGCATGATTCAGCAATACAGCAACATATATGTGTGAAGTTTTCATGACAGCATAATACATGATGGAAGCACCATTCAATACACATATCAAATACATGCAGTTTGATTCAGGAAATCTGCATATACATGTTTGTTCTTATTGGACTAAAATCATGGATATATAATCATTTCAGTATGGAGCATGTGAACAAGGCAAGAATGGTACATAAGTTGCAGTAGCATTATGAAGATGGCACCAAGCATCCTAGACATGGTCGAAGTGTACTACAACAAAGTCACACAGTCCAATACATTGGTGTAGTTCAGCATAGATGCAATGTTTAACAAGTTTCAAATCAGTTCAAGTGGTCATGTGCAGCATTACTAAAATCATTCTTCTAATTATGGCAAGTTTTCAACTCGACTATATTTGGACAACTATATTTTTTTTAAATCCAAAACCATTCCAGAATTATCAAGGAAGTGATTTGACAAAGTTACTGCATTCATGGGATTCAATTTTAGGCAGAGACAAATAAAGCATTTCCAGAAATGGATAAGTGACAAAGTATTTTCTGGAAAGAAATATCTCAAAATGTAATGCCAAAAGAATCATCTCAAGTTTATTCTTGGAAATAAATCATGTGTATTTTCAGAGTTCACGAATGAACATATAAGGCAGATTATATTTGGCTTTAAAATTTTCAGAATAATTTATTCAAGGGAACAAATCAGAGAAAATTTAATGGCAAGAAATGCAGTATAAAATCAAAGAACATTCATGGCAATAAACCATTTCAAAGAGCCAAAGATTTTTCCAGATTTGCTATATAATTTCAAAGCCGACAATCAAGGAGGTCCACGTAATCATGTCATTCAAGACAGTGTTAAGTCAAGGCACAAAAAGTTTTTTTTGGTAAGAAATATTTGGAAATCCAGCATGTTTTCAAAACCGAGAATTCAAAGCAGCAAAAGGGGAAAGCAACGCAACAATCAAGTCATTTATTTGTGAAATCAGAGTTTTAATTATAGGATTTTATATATCCTATATTACACCAATTCATCATAGGCAATTCTTATCGAAACCCACAACAACAACAAACAAAAAAATCGAGAGCAAAATCTATTCAATTCAAGAACACTCACATTTCCAGAAGGTTTCGTTCGCAAGAGCGAATAACCCCAAATCGTTGAAGCAAGGAGCTTCCGAAATCAATCGACATCATCAAGTTGAAGCCATCAGAGAACCACGACAAAAATCCATCAAGCAATCGAATTGATTTGGGAGTTTTTTTTTTCTAGAACCCTAGAGCCGCCACCATTTTTCAAGAGCCATAGTAATCGGGTCTAAGGAATGAAGGGTGCAACGCAAATGAATAGGGCCGGCCAAGCATATGTCTAAAGGGGATGACCCTTTTAATTTTAACTCCTAGGGTTTCTATTTAGTTTGTTTTATTTTGGTATTGTTTTTTTTTATTTTTTATTTTGTTTTGTAAATCAAACCGAAACAGTTCTAGTGTCTGTAAAATACTAGGGGGTTCAGTCAGGTAGTTGACTGACAGTTGACAGAGTCTGTAAAATCTGGATTACTGGTTACTGGGTTGTAATCAGGGGAAATCTGATCGAGGGGATATCGATCAGTCTATGGTTTTGAGCGTAGGGTTAGAATAGGAGCAGGGTTTGCAAGTGTACACGGTCTTGTATGCGGTTCTATCACCTAGTAGAAACCTTAGGAATGCAGCAGTAGGCAGGGTTTTGCCGAAGCTGGGTATATCTGTGTGTGATTTAATTTCTGCACTTTTATTTCTGCTGCATTCTGTGATCTGTTTATTATTTTAATAGCCTGTCAAATTTTCAATTCAGTTAAAAATTGTGATAAACCCTATTCATCCCCCCTCTAGGCTTAATCTAGATCCAACAAGTGGTATCAGAGCAGGTTATTTCATTAACTCTAGAGTCATGGGTCACCCTAGTTCTCAGTCTTCTGAGAGTCAGTCCAGTGATATTCCAATTACTTTCAATGGAACAGATTTTTTAATATGGAAATCAAAATTTGAATTATATTTGAAATCTGTTAATTTCGAATCTTGGAATATTATTGATAATTTGGGAGATGTGTTAGATAAGAAGAATAAAGTTTTGAATGCTCGTGTTATGAATATTATTTATTCCTATCTTGATGATAATCAATTAAAATTTATCTCTCATTGTTTAACTGCGCAGGGTATCTGGAAAACTCTCAACATGCTGTATGGAAATGACAACAAATGCTCAAAACCCTCGGCTGCCAACTCAGATTCAGATATGTGCTTAACTGGAGCTATTAATGATGATTCAGATGATGGAGATTTGTCGTATAAAGAATTGGTATCTCGTTGTAATAATTTAACCAAAACTGTCGACCATCTCCAATGGAAAAATAAAATTTTGAAATCTGAAAATTCTGAGTTGCGATGCAAAAATAATATGTTGAAATTAAAATTTGAAAACTATGATTGCAAGAATTGTTCCAATTTGAAAAATGATTTAACTCATCTCAATATGAATCTTCAGAAATTTGAAAAAGAAATTATCACTTTAAAACAAAATGAAGATGAGTTAATTTACAAAAACGATTCTTTGCAAAAGGAGTTGGATAATATTAATTCCAAACATGAAATTTTTGAAAAAGAAAGCTTGTTGAAAATAGAATCAATTATGAATGAACTTGAAAATGAAATTGAAAATTTCAAGATTTTTGAAACTGAAAAACAAAAACAATTTGATTTTGAGATTTCTGAATATAAAGACAAAATTGAGAAGCTTTTAAACGAGAATGATTTTTTGAAATCCAAAACCAACAGTCTTGAGTTGAGTTTGAAATGTTTTTCAACCGGAGAAAAATCTTTGAATATGTTGTTGAAAAATCAATTTTCTTATGGAAATAAGAATGGTTTGGGTTTTGGAAAAGTTGATGAGTTTGGAAAGCAAAGTTCAATTGTTTTTAAAAATCCCTCAAGCAGCTTTGAAAATGTTCGATTTGAAAATTTGATTCAAAAAATTTCAAAGGATTTTTAAAACATAAACAAAATGAAAACTTGTTTTATAACATACCATTTAAACATTTTTGGATCCCAAAAGGAAATAAAATGAATTCAGTTGCATTCAAACAGATTCGGGTTCCCAAAGGTACTTAGATAGATTCAAATGGATTGTTATATAAACAGGTTTGGGTACCGAAAGTTCGATACACAGCTATGAGTGGTAAAACAATCTTTGTTAGATCACTTAACCCTCTCAACTGCTAGGTACCAGTGATGGCTGAGGAACTGCTTTGGAAAAGAAATTTTGAATTCAAGTTATTCCACATCTTTGATTTATTTAGAGTTCCTTAGCCAAATCAGTTGAGTTAGAGATTCATTTGCTTACATGGATTACAGGTATATCTCTATACTCATTCTTTTGTATATTCTTTGTTTTTAATTTTTTTTCTTTATTTTATTTATTTTCCTCCTTCTATCTCTTCTGTCTATTTTCTTTGATTTGTCACTGCTGTAATTTTATTTCTTTTTGGGCTTCATTAACTTCCAAATGCAGTAATCATGACCTTCTGGAAATTTGCTTTGTTTGAATAATACTCTGATGTTATAATCTTTTCAGATCTTGAATTTTTTTTTAAAATATCTGCAATTGCTGTGAAGTTTATTTTCTGATTTTTTGAATTCATAACAGTGTTGATGAATTCTTGTCATATCTTGAACACTGTTAATTTGAATTCTAAATTTTTGAAGATCTGAAAGTTTAATGGAATTTCACACAATTCTGCTGTTTTGAGTTTCTTCTAATTCAGTTTAGAAAAGCTTGAAATATTATACTCACTACAGCACTCTGTTATTTATCGGTTGTGATATTTTCATTATTTTTCCGATTGGCTTGGATATTCTGAATTGTATTGAATCTTAGTGATACATCCTGAATTTTTTTTGTATTCATGATCAGTATGGTTGAAATTTGTTTATTTGAAATCATCTGAAATTCCTGATATTTTGAATGTCACACACTTCCTAAATTTGAAATTATCAACCTTGTGTGACTAATTCATTATATCTCAAAGCTTAACATTGATTCAAGTGATTTCAAATACATTATTTTGTATCATGAATATCTCTCAAATGTGATGTAAATAATCTGAATTTTTCTCTTGTGATTGTTAGAAAATTGTTGAAAATTCTTTGAAAAAATGGTCTTAAATCTCTCTATTATTTCATGGTTATTTGATTTGAATATATGTTTGTTTAAAATCATTTGAAATTATTGATTTATTGAATCACACACATATCTTGAATCTGAAATATAATATTGTGTGATTGATTCATTAAAACCCGGATATTTTCACCTTTCTTCAAATGATTTAAAATAAACTATATTTAATCTAGGATCATGGAATATCTTTTGTGACCATCATCTTGACTTGTCTGCTTTGAACTGATATCTGTTTGCTGCTCTGATACTGTTGTGAAAATGCTTTAAATGACTGCTTGTTTTGAGAAGAACTGTTTGCTGCTTTGGTAAAAGTGCTTAATTTGTTAGTCTTGTCTATTGTGACTTTGTGACAAAATTGTGTTGACTGAGATATTCTTGTTAACCACCAGTGGCATATTAAAATCCTCGTTTGCGGAGACAACAAGTGGTATCAGATTAGGAAGTGCTGAATTTTTTTTTATTCTCATCATGTATATATTTCTTAATCCCTCATGTCTTGTACAAATCTTCATATCCCTCTAGTAATTGTTTTTCAATTTTAAAACTATTTATTTATTATTCATTCAGAAATTGAAATCAATAACCAAAATGGACTGTATTTATAATTCATCAAAATTATTATTAGATTTTGAAATTGTGATGAACTATGACTGCAATATATTTCACAACAAGAGGAGATTTTTATTTAGTTTTTCATGATGGCTGAACATGTATTATAATATTTTTGAACTGGCAATTATTTCATGACCATCTCCTTTATCTATCATCATTCTGCCATCATCATGATTTTATATTAATGTGGAGAGTTAATATTAAAAAAAATATCTTTTTTAATAAACAGTGGAAATATTCGTGATAGGAATGGGACTATGTTATTATTCAAAATTAGTGATAATTGAAAATTTTCAATGAACCTGGTACAGTCGAACATATTTCATAATATAATTAATTTAGAAATTTATTTCACATTCCATCTCTGTACCTACCCCATTTTCTATCATTCATATATTGGTTTTATATACCGAGGAGTTTTTCCTTTAAATGCTGAAAATAATAAATATAATTAATATATAAGTGTGTCTCTAACCTCATTTAAAAATCCAAGCTCTGGTCATGTATGGTTATGAGACAACTTATAATTTAAGCTGCGACTGACCTCATTTGAAAATCCAAGCTCTGGTTATGCATGGTCAGTGTGCTCTTAAATAAAAATAAAAGAAAAAGGAATAATGTGCTATAAATTGAAATAAATTTGAAATTCTCCTTTGTGTATAAAAACCAGCTTATCAATCCATTTTCTAATCTGTGAAATGTGTTAATATTTTATGACGTATTATGATTTGTTGATTGATGGGTATTGGGATTTGAAATTATTCGATTTTGTCACTTAAATTGAAGTATTAATTATAGTCCATATTCCATATCTGTTTTTGAACCTCTTTTTTATAAAAATTCTTTAGAAAAAAAATTGGAATACATTTTTTTTACTCTCCCCATTTTATATAGAATTCATCATAAATCTGTCATTCTCTACAATGTGAAATATGCAACCTGTTCTCAGAATATTATGATTTTTGTTTGACTGATTGAGATTTATGATAATCATTCTTCCTCTTATGCTGAAATTAATTTTTTTAGTCATTTTTTTTTCATCTATATTTTAATTTCTGTATCCTTTTGATGATAACAAAAGGGCGAGAATGCGTTGAGATTTTGATTTATGAGTGAATATTTTTAATTTTGAAAATTTATTATTATTCATATCATTCATTTCACTCATGCACAGTTGTAGGGGGAGCTAATAAATAGGGGGAGTTCAATATTTGTTGTCAAACACATTTACTGTGCTCAAAATCTTTTATTTGTTTGTCATCATCAAAAGGGGGAGATTGTTGTATACAACGGTGTTGTATATACAATTATATGATTTTTGTTTGATGATAACAACCAAATATATATATTCTTGTAAATGTGTTTGTTATTGTGCTGTTATATAACATCACAGTCAGGAATATAATATTTATATTTAAATAAAATATGACTGTATAGAATTTCATATATTCACACAGTATTTTATTTAAATAAAATATAATATTTCAACATTCAAACAGTACAAATTATATGACTCCACTATTTAAACATTCACTGAATATTGTACTTGTAAATAAACTGTATACAATAGACAAGTTTGTTTGAACACAATAAAATGATATTTTATTTCAAACAAATTTGTCTAATACAAACATCAGTACAATTCTGTTGTTACACAACTCCTCACTATAACACTGTCTATACATCTCATATTTATATGCAATCACTGTTTTTTCATCTACATATACAATCACTGACACATTTACATTCACTGACACTGTCTCTTAGTCTTCTGTCTTCAGTCTTCAGTCTTCACAGCATCTTCACTGTCAGTCCAGTCATCATCTTCATACCTGTCATATACAGAAACACATACACAGTATATGGAACAGAAATAATATTCAAAATTCATGTAAATGTAAATTTTAATTTTAAAAAATTTTATTTGCCTCAGTTTTCTGGTGTGTTTCTCATCATTTTTCATGACTTGATCTGATTCATAAAACCATCAATCTGTGTCTAGACAGCTTGTGATATTCACAGTGATGCACTGTAAATACCACAAGGCAGAAAACATATATATATTAATGCAGGGACAGGAAATCTCTTCTGATGGCTGCATATACACACGTGTATAAATATACACATGTGCACTGCCTCGCCAATCAGCAAGCAACTGAGGAGTAGCCACGTGGACCTGCTCGACTCAGTGCACAAGCAAGAGACAGTCATACATGGACGAGCATCTCAAAAGAAAAACATATATACATACATATATATATACACATATGTGTATATATACATATATGTATACATGCAGACAATTCATATATACGCACAAGCCAGAAACACTGATTCAAGCTCAGGAATGTGCATAAGCATGGAACAAAGGCTCAGGTACAAAATACATGGTCAAGCCAAAGTGCAAACACTCACATGCAAAGCTAAAACAACAAACAAGTCCAAGTGGTGAGACAAGTAAAAGCAAAATGGTCAAGACAGTGCAGCAGGAATATGTAAATGCATACATGTCTCAAACATGTGTCGAGCCAATTCAAGTCAGTAATCAAGTGGACAAGTCATAATGAAACAGGAGTATACACAGCCAAGACAAATGGCTAACAGCATGTACAAATATAACAATGATAAGTGGTCGAGCCATTACAAGTCAGTTTTTTTTTTAAATTAGCTCAGAACAGTGGTGAATAAAGCAACAACATGAAGCAGCATGTAGGAGTAATAATCAATGGTTCAAGCATGTGTTCATGGTTCAGTCCAATATATGCATGTTTTCAAGTCAGCTCAATCAAGTGAGCAAAGCAGTGATGAAACAAATGCAAAGTGGTGTGACATTTCAGAATGGTCTAACTAAATAGGGCAAGCTAACAAGTTTTCAGCAACTCAAGACAGTGGGATGATAGGCATGATTCAGCAATACAGCAACATATATGTGTGAAGTTTTCATGACAGCATAATACATGATGGAAGCACCATTCAATACACATATCAAATACATGCAGTTTGATTCAGGAAATCTGCATATACATGTTTGTTCTTATTGGACTAAAATCATGTATATATAATCATTTCAGTATGGAGCATGTGAACAAGGCAAGAATGGTACATAAGTTGCAGTAGCATTATGAAGATGGCACCAAGCATCCTAGACATGGTCGAAGTGTACTACAACAAAGTCACACAGTCCAATACATTGGTGTAGTTCAACATAGATGCAATGTTTAACAAGTTTCAAATCAGTTCAAGTGGTCATGTGCAGCATTACTAAAATCATTCTTCTAATTCTGGCAAGTTTTCAACTCGACTATATTTGGACAACTATATTTTTTTTAAATCCAAAACCATTCCAGAATTTTCAAGGAAGTGATTTGACAAAGTTACTGCATTCATGGGATTCAATTTTGGGCAGAGACAAATAAAGCATTTCCAGAAATGGATAAGTGACAAAGTATTTTCTGGAAAGAAATATCTCAAAATGTAATGCCAAAAGAATCATCTCAAGTTTATTCTCGGAAATAAATCATGTGTATTTTCAGAGTTCACGAATGAACATATAAGGCAGATTATATTTGGCTTTAAAATTTTCAGAATAATTTATTCAAGGGAACAAATCAGAGAAAATTTAATGGCAAGAAATGCAGTATAAAATCAAAGAACATTCATGGCAATAAACCATTTCAAAGAGCCAAAGATTTTTCCAGATTTGCTATATAATTTCAAAGCCGATAATCAAGGAGGTCCACGTAATCATGTCATTCAAGACAGTGTTAAGTCAAGGCACAAAAAGTTTTTTTTTTGTAAGAAATATTTGGAAATCCAGCATGTTTTCAAAACCGAGAATTCAAAGCAGCAAAAGGGGAAAGCAACGCAACAATCAAGTCATTTATTTGTGAAATCAGAGTTTTAATTATAGGATTTTCTATATCCTATATTACACTAATTCATCATAGGCAATTCTTATCGAAACCCACAACAACAACAAACAAAAAAATCGAGAGCAAAATCTATTCAATTCAAGAACACTCACATTTCCAGAAGGTTTCGATCGCAAGAGCGAATAACCCCAAATCGTTGAAGCAAGGAGCTTCAGAAATCAATCGACATCATCAAGTTGAAGCCATCAGAGAACCACGACAAAAATCCATCAAGCAATCGAACTGATTTGGGAGTTTTTTTTTCAAAACCCTAGAGCCGCCACAATTTTTCAAGAGCCATAGTAATCGGGTCTAAGGAATGAAGGGTGCAACGCAAATGAAT
This sequence comes from Allium sativum, assembly GCA_030737875.1. NCBI lineage: Eukaryota > Viridiplantae > Streptophyta > Magnoliopsida > Asparagales > Amaryllidaceae > Allium > Allium sativum. Next base: position 432,346,115 of record CM060925.1, on the reverse strand, counting down.
GGGGCCGGCCAAGCATATGTCTAAAGGGGATGACCCTTTTAATTTTAACTCCTAGGGTTTCTATTTAGTTTGTTTTATTTTGGTATTGTTTTTTTTGTTTATTTTTTTTTGTTCTGTAAATCAAACCGAAACAGTTCTAGTGTCTGTAAAATACTAGGGGGTTCAGTCAGGTAGTTGACTGACAGTTGACAGAGTCTGTAAAATCTGGATTACTGGTTACTGGGTTGTAATCAGGGGAAATCTGATCGAGGGGATATCGATCAGTCTATGGTTTTGAGCGTAGGGCTAGAATAGGAGCAGGGTTTGCAAGTGTACATGGTCTTGTATGCGGGATCTGTTCTATCACCTAGTAGAAACCTTAGGAATGCAGCAATAGGCAGGGTTTTGCCGAAGCTGGGTATATCTGTGTGTGATTTAATTTCTGCACTTTTATTTCTGCTGCATTCTGTGATCTGTTTATTATTTTAATAGCCTGTCAAATTTTCAATTCAGTTAAAAATTGTGATAAACCCTATTCACCCCCCTCTAGGGTTAATCTAGATCCAACATGATGGAGATGGACAGACAGGTAATGGAGGAGGAGGAGGTCTTCGATCTTTTGCACCTATAGGATTTCGACGGACACCATGGCCAAAAGGATGAAAGATCTTTGGATGGTGATGATGATCATGGCTAAAATGTCTAAGGAATGGTTAAGGATGGAATTTAGCAGCACTTCGTGGTGGCCAGAGGTCCCCCATTTCCAGTGGTAAATATGGCTTATTTTTAGGTGCGCCCCCCACTCGAGAAATGAATGTAGTTCCACTTGTAGGCTACAGATCGCCCGTCTTATTAATTACAAACATGCCACTGCTCAGCTGTAGCCAATTGGTGACAGTTGTTTCCGGCTATCCTGTGTGAGCGACTGCATAGGAACAAGTGATGTGTTATCGTGCTTGAGGCCTTCTCACATACATCATCTGATTGAAGTGCTTATATATGAAGGTAGACGAGCAGTTGATCAGAACCTGTAAAGCTGATTTCTGTGTGATTGCTCTATTTGAAGTACTAGTGACAGATCAAGGGAAGAGCGAGAGTTCGAGGTTGTAATTCCATGAGCGGATGTGAGGTCCATGGGTGGTTTTGTGGTCGAACGACTTCGGAATGGATCATGTGAATGAAGCCAGTTCCCTTTTATGTCTTGCGCGACTGATTTCTTTGATGCGAGAATAAGCAACATTCTTGGTATTAGCGTTCTCTACAGAATGTGTAGGCCTCAAAGTCTTTAGGCATTACCATTCTTAATGTGTGACCTCTCTGTACAATTGTGCTGCACGTCATGATTATCTTTTGCTCTCGTGTTCAAGTTGTGTCCATGTTTGACATTGTTGCGTACGAACGATCTTGGTTGAGGCATACATGTACGAATCTCATGAATGGTCGTTCTATGGTTCTAGTATGGACTTAATTCTTCGATGCACGTATGATCCTTAAGGGATAAACATTTGCCCCTCGAAGTTTGTAATTCTCAGCTTGCGAAGGTTACATGCTTCGAAATAATGAAATTTAACGTTAATTGACGGATTAAGTCCAATTCTCCATAAGACCAGCACACTTACTAACGTTCTGCGCTTATTGAATATCCTTATGATCATTCATGCACAGACATAATTGTTTTTCTTACTAGGCCTTGTTGGGCTATTTTCCGGGATAATTAAGTGTTTTACCCGGACCTGACAAAGCTGTCGCATCTCTTTTATTTGAAAGTACCTTTTAGTCTTCTTAAAGTACTGTCTCTTTGTTTTCCCTCTCTTTATGTATTTTGTTTTTATAAAAACTTGCTTTAATGGCGGCTCTGCTATAGGAGATTCCTCATTGCCTCTAATTATTACCTTTATTAATTTGCTATCTCGCTTGGATTCCCTCAATTTTGAAATTGGTCAGAGCGCTTCTTCTTCCTAATCGAACTCGCTTGCTGGCATGTAAATAAATTTCTCCTTCAACTTTGCTTTTTGAGTTAATCCAGCTTGCCATATGAAAGTTCCCGATTGGTAAAAGACGAATTATATGACCATGTATTGAAACTTTAATTGGCTTAGTATGTTCAGGAGTTTGAATTCGATTGTTTGACAGACTCGATTTGCACAACAGTCCCTATTTGTTCTTTGATTGCAGCGAAATGTTTACAGGTTGCTTGTTAGAATGTTTATGAAACGACGATTCCAATTTACCACCCCTTTGCCAAATACTCGATGAAATGTCCATGTCATAGATCTTTGATATTGCTGTTATTGCTTTATGTTCTATTTGTTGCTGGCAGTGTTTATTTGTTATGAGCATCCAATAGTCATTTGATAAGCGACTTGGTCAGAACCTTCATATATGTAGGGGTTACGAGCAACCAGTCGAACTTGGTTTGCTTTCTTTGTAATGCCATAATGGAAAACCTTATTGCATACCATTGAGCTTGTTTATATTACTAGTAAGTCTTAGCAACTAGGCATGTTTGATGGAATGCTTGGTTTGAAGGGGATATTCGCTTAAAAATTACTCTTCCTTTACTATTAACAACCTGGCTGAAGCTTATGTCTATCCATGTAGAAACGCAAATCAAAAACCAACCTAGTAAAAGCCTCAATGAAAGCACTATGTCTGAAGAAGTCAGAGGTGTTGGTCAGGTGGTTGAGGTTTCCCCAAATGTTGGTTATGTTAGTCAAATTTATCCTCAACCCCGACTCCTTGGATGGGTGCCCTCTTCCAGTCGTAAATCGACGCTCCCATTCGACTTATATCTACAAATGTGTGCTCGTTTCAAAATCTCGAAGGATGAAGTTAGGTTTCCCAGGAAAGAGGATTCGGCTGATCATCCTCCCCCTGGGTATGTAGCAGTCAACCAGTGTTGTTTAGCGGAGCGGTTCCTCCTTTTAACTCCTAGTTAGAGTATGTTTTGCGGTATTTGGCTATTAACCCATATCAATTGCATCCCAATGGATATAATATCTTACTAGGGCTATACATACTTTCTATAAGAGTCAAGCAACGAGCACCTATGTTTCAGGACATCTGTTCCTCATATGTTTTCAAAAGAAGGGAGAAAGACAGTCCTTCTTTTGTTTTTATGGAGGGCGGATATTGTAGGATTTTTACAGGCCTAACAGATGGTGTCAAAGGTTTTCCAGACCAATACTTTTATGTTCGATGCCCTCCGAGCTTCTATGGGCGGTGGATGGAAGGAGGTAACTGCTCCCTGCTTGGATTTACTTTTATTCTTTTTTCTTCTTTAACGGTTCTCTTTCTATCTTGTAGAAATTCCTTCCAATGAAGGCCTCATCCTCGACCGAGCTCTTTTTGATTCTTTGGTTGTATTGACAAGGCTGAGAGAAGTAGACAAGTACTACTTTCAGAGGGAAACCTTCGCAAATATCAGCTACTCCATCCTTCAAGGTCCACTAAGAAAACCTTGGCTTATACGCAAAGTGCCACGGGCAAATCCTTTACCAAAAAGAAGCGCTTAGTCCTGGGTGATAGTAGCCAGTCTTCCCCAGGATATCCCTTGCCTCCAGTTATTGAGGAAAGTGAAATAAATGGTACAAAAGATGAAATAGTCTCTGACAAGATTATTTAAAATTCCGCCCCTCTCTTTACCCAAGAAAAGAATTCTACAGGAACTTTCAGAGGCTTGGGAGCTTTAGACACCATCAATTATCTTAGTCAAGGTGATACTGTGACTCCTGATCCTGTAATGTCTGTCACGGAGAAAACCCAAGAAACTTCCCAATGGCCTGGGGAGGCATTCAATTCAGGAGTTTCCCTTGACATTAGTTCGTTACCGGATATGCACTGAAATAACTATTATAGGCATTTTCTGCAAACCTTACAGTTTCTTTGTATGCTTGCTAATGTTTTGTTTTGTTCCCTTGGCCAGGTATGGGTATGCTACACTTAGTGTCAAATAGTTTCTTCCAACAAACTAGCTCCATTGGTCCGCAAAGTCTTTAAGAATCTCGCCTTTCTCGTTATTTGAAGCGCTCCCAATCGTCCTCGTGTTCTCAACCTCAACGCATTCTCGAACTTCCGCTGACTAATTCTTTAAGGAGGGAAGAATCCGATTATGTAGGGGCATCGGATAAGAGCAATAAGAGCGGACACCATACAGAAGGAGAGAAAAAGAAAAGGAGCAGGAATGATCGTTGCAAAAGTGAAATTCACAAACGTTCTTCATCGTCTGATTTTTTTATCCTTGATATCCCTACTTTTCCTGGACGATCCATCGTTCCAACTTCTTCCCAAATTCATACAATCCTCGATGACCTTCTTATAGGGTTTCGCCTGGTAACTTGATGCTTAAGGATCGTTTCGAAGGTTGGGATTTAAGAGGAATGCATTTTGACTTAGATCTACATCCAAATGATAGACGAGATGCTGTTGAGGGTTTAAGTGCTATCAAAAATTGCATGATTACCCAGTTTAACACCGGTAGAAGTCAACTTGAAACACGGTTAGATCTGGCCATGAGCACAGTTGATAGGCGGTTAGAACATTGGGCCAAGTTTGGTTATGAGTTCCAGTGGTTGATTGCCCGACATCTTGACCATATTGACGTCTTGGATAATGACAAAGCCGGCTTAAGTTCACTTGATCAAGTTACAGGAATTTGAAATCGCCCCTTTAAAAAGTGGGAGTGTTACAGTGAACAACTTGGAGGCTAGAAATGAGGAACTCAAAAGGAAGCTCGAGATTGTAAGGGGGGAACTCCGAGAGGCTCAATCCGCCCGAGAACTTGCTAAACGTTAATTAGCTTTAGAGAGGCGAGCTTTGGCCTCTCATCAGCAAGAGAAAGCGGTTCTTGAGAGTAGGATTAACTCTCAAAATGAGACTCTTAGGATTCTAGAAGAGAACAAGATCAATCTGCATAAAAAACTTGTTGAAACCATGATTAGGGCTGATAATAATCTGTTCAAATTTTATGTTTACAGTGTGATGAGTCGCGGAAGTTTAAGCTATCTGAAAAAGGAATTTCCACGGACTTTGGCTCTTGTTTTGGAACAAGTGCTCTCAAACTCTGGTGGTGCCGATGATGAATGTTTGCAGTAGAACCTTTTGGAAGAAGGAGATCGTAAGGCTTTGGCTGGAGGTAGGAAAATCTTGGCAGACGAGCAAGCTCGATCTTCCAAGGGGAAATCCCTGGATGTTACTTTCACTCGTAACCCGTCCAGTCCTATTGATATCGAAGCTTCAGGCCCTCAAACTCCCTCTACGAATTATTTTGTCCTAGATGCTGTTAGAGTTCGAACCATTAGGGAACAGGACATCCAAGAGGATGTCCTTAAACAACGCGCGAGTCATGATGATACTCCTTTAAATGACTACGGGGTCGACTTTTACATATTTAGTAACTCCAGGTAAAATTGATATCTATCAGTCCGCGCTGGACTTGGATTACCTTACCCCTTCACCTGGGTTTGCTGAATTTTGTGCTTGTTATTCGTTTGTGCCAGGTCCGCCCTCGCCACATCTTTTGTCTGCTAGTGGTACCGCTGTTCAAACTGCCACTGTTGATTCCGTTTTAGTATCAACCAATATTAGTCCACGCACCACACCATTACCAAGAGATCTAACACTACTTAATATGTCCAGCCTGGAAGATGAGGATGAAGCTTGAAATACTAATGTCGTGTCTTCTTTAATGCAGGAGGAAACCCGTTGCAGAAAGCCCAGGAATTATTAACCTATCCTCTCCTGATAGTGTAGACAAAAGAACAAAAGATAGATGTTAAGCAGTTGGTTCACCTCCTCTTTTCTTCTGTTTAAGAAGTTGCATTTGTGACCCTTATGTTTTGATCTCAACCCACTTTCTTATTGTCGTGTAGTTAGACCGGTTGTATATTCGAGTGCCGGTACTCGCCTAATGTTTTACGCTCGTACGCTCTTACGTTGTTATGTTTGATATTATAACGGCTTCATCATTCGCTTTTGCGGAAGACAATGTCTTTTAGGAATTCATTCTTGTTAGCCGAATGATTTTATTCGACGTTCGTTTTTTGTTGTAGCATTGCTGCGAACTTGTGAAATGACCAATTTTTTGCGAATTTTCTTATTTATAGTCATGACTTCATTTTTGGTCGATCAACTTGTGTTTATTAGATTGGTAATCAATCGTATTTCCCGCTAACCTGGTAGTACAAGCCCTTCAGGGATTAGATTTTAAATACACAAGGTTATTACGTTATTTTCCTTCTTCTTTTTAGGGTGCCCCCAAGGGAGGTCTTGGGTTTCAATTTTCGATCCAAGTTCGGTCTTGTTTGTTCTGATTTCTCTAGAAACGAAAAAGACCTTGTTGGATACCACCTTTTGGCTAGGATTTATGTTACCCCCTTTCGGCTAGGATTTATGTTACCCCCTTTCGACTAGGATTTTTATTTGTTTTGATCCTTCCCGCACTAGGACTGGTGCTTCTAGCCCAGTTTCTTTTTTTATCTTTACGCTTCGTCCCGAGTGGTGGACACCAATTCGTCTTATCGAGTTTTTGTTCGATTCGAAGAATTCATGCCCTGCACCTAACAAGGTGCCTCTTTTGGGATTGGAAAAAAGAAATTTTAAATCCGTGGGACAAATTTAATACTATCTTTGTATTTTCCTCAAAGCTTGACGCCAACTCCTTCAATGGATGCTTGCTAAGAGTTTGGCGTATTTCATAGTGAAAAGTACAGCTTCCTGACTTGCTATTTGTTTACCATGCCTTTCATTATTTTCCCCAGAGCAGCTTATCTTCTTGAAAGGATATGCTGATTTGGCATGATATTTCTGGTCTTTGAGCTGCTTTGCTTGGAATATGCTTTGGGAAGTTTTCTGTTATGTTTAATTGGAGATAAGCGATTGCTCCAACTATGCTTGCAATTAAGAAATTGGCCCTTAGTATGGTCTTACAATTATGTCATTTAGGTCAGCATATAACTCTTGATTTATATAACTTTTTTTAATACAACATAGGAGAATCATTTGCTAAGAATATCACAAGTAAAAGAGTAGAATAAAATGACTACTGGTTCTTAAGTAGTAAAGCAAAGTAAAGTAATAGAGGTTGTTTTTTTAGAACCGCCGTAGTTTGGAAGCTAGTAACTGATCCTCAAGTAAATGTTGGCCTTGGACCAGCTTGAGCGATCTTCTCATTACTTTTTGCATGTTGGCCTTGGACCAGCTTGAGCAATCTTCTCATTATTTTTTGCATGTGGAGAGTTGGAGTAGTGTTCATGGGCTTGAACATATTGTTGCAAATGATTCTTCCTGATCAGCTCCTCGATCAATGATTTTAGATGCCTACAATCATCTGTGTCGTGCCCTGGCTGGTTATGGAAACGACAAAACCTTTCTGATCTTAGAGCACCATATTTAACCTGCATTTGTTTCGGGATTGGATGTTTCTCTATATCCTTGGTTTCCATGAAAATATTCCCTATGGTATCACTGAGAGGAGTGAGCTCAGAATTTTTAAAGAAGCCATCTTCTTCTTAGCACCGTTATCTTTTCTTTCATTGTTGCTCTTCCGACTGTCAAACCCGCCTTGCGCGCTATCTTTCATTTTCAGCCTGTCACACACCGAGTTCTCTTCAATGCTCATATATTTTTCAGCTTTATTAAGTGTACTTGGTCTCTTTTTCTTAATCCATCGTCCTAACTTGGTCTTTTTACATATGGCCCCCTTCGAGGCCATCATAACCAGTCGGGGCTCATAATTTTCAACTTCGGCCACTGCCATATTAAAGCGGGAGAGAAAATCATTGATGGACTCTCCTGGTCTTTGTTGTATTTCACTTAACTTCATGACATCCCGGATTCTGGCTGCCTGGAACCTGAATTGCTTACTGAATTATTTGACAAAGGTAGCGAAGTCGTCAACAAATTTTGGCGGTAGCTTTAGGAACCAAAGGTAGGCCACCCCCTCTAAATAAGTCAGAAAGTATAGGCATTTGATCTCGTCGGTGGCGTGTGTCCCATCCGTATGCTGATCATATTTGCATAGAAATACATTGGGGTCACTTGTTCCTTCATAGGATTGCAGTGCTGGAGGCTTAAATTATTGCGGATGTATAGACATTTTAATTCTCTCAGTGAGTGGGGTCTTAGTAGGAAGAAATTCCCATTCCTTTCGACTATCCACTTGTTTCAAGATCTTTTTCACAATTTCACACGCCATTTCTGAAATATATTCGTGCTCTTTGTTATGACCCATGGAACGAGCACCTTCTTCCTTGCAATATTCTTGCCCAAACGTGTAATTACAATTTAGAGATGGGGAATATAGGGTTTCCTGCGAGAGGAATGCCCCTTTCGTAGGATCATCCGGTTGTCGAGAGGTTGTGCCATCAGAGGGATTGCACATAGGTGCTTTAGCTTTTCCGTGGTCCAGATTAGCATGATATGTAACTTCTCGAACATGATTTCTCTATTTTATGCACGAAGTAGGGGATTCTGTATCGTAGGCTTGACTTGTTCGAGTAGGTAGAAAACAAGTGGCACTTAGCATGTCTTTTGCAGTAGTGGCTTGAATAGCGAACATTGACTCAAGTTTCTTCATTATTGCGCTGTTTACGATGGTTATCTAACTCATCAGTCCCACTATTGCTTCTTCCAATTCTCTTTTTGTTACATTAACCTCGGCTCTTGACGATTCTCCTTTCCCGAAATGAGTGGCGGGAAATGAGACAATATTAGTATTGTCGGCGGGGTCATTGACTTCATGGATGGTCTCCTTTGGTATACTCATGATTTCAAGTGAAGTTTCCTGAGAGGATCTTGTTGAATTTCCATAGGGAAAGATGCAAATACATCCCCACGGTGGGCGCCAAATGTTTTCACCAAAAATGTTTCAAAAACCAAGGGTACAGTGAACGTACTTCATCAATATGGTTAGAAAATAAATGGAGTCACACTCAACAACAATTGAAAGTAAAAATGCCAAGCAAAACAAAATGGAGATGAGGTTTTAGAGTGGTTCAGCCTTGTGTTAGGCCCACATCCACTGTGAATGGAGTTTACATTATCATGATGATGATTACAAGATATATCAGCTCTTGATCTTTGTACATCTTCTTATTTACTCAATATATTCTCACTTTTACATACAAATTTCGCTTAGATTCACAAGGTTCAATGGAGGGATGGAAGGATATATGATGGAGAAGGACGGATAGCGACGGAGGAGGAGGTCCTCGATCTTTTGCACCTATAGGATTTCGATGGACGCCATGGTCAAAAGGATGAAAGATCTTCGGGTGGTGATGATGATCGTGGATGAAATGTCTAAGGAATGGCTAAGGACGGAATTTAGCAGCATTTCGTGGTGGCTAGAGGTCCCCCCTTTCCAGTGGTAACTATGGCTTATTTATAAGTGTGCCCCCCTCTCGAGAAATGAATGGAGTTCCACTTTGTAGGCTATGGATCGCCCGTCTTATTAATTACAAACATGCCACTGCATAGCTGTAGCCAAATGGTGACAGCTGTTTCCGGCTATCCTATGTGAGCGCGACTGCATAGGAACAAGTGTTGTGTTATCGCGGTTGAGGTCTTTGCACATACATCATCTGATTGAAGTGCTCATATCTGAAGGTAGACGAGCGGTTGATCGGAACCTGTAAAGCTGATTTGTGTGCGATTGCTCTAATTGTAGTACTAATGACAGATCAAGGGAAGAGCGAGAGTTCGAGGTTGTTATTCGATGAGCGGATGTGAGGTCCATAGGTGGTTTTGTGGTCGAACGACCACGGAATGGATCATGTGAATGAAGTCGGTTCCCTTTTATGTCTTGGGCAACCGATTTCTTTGATGCGAGAATAAGCAACTTTCTTGATATAAGCGATCTCTGCAGAATGTGCGGGCCTCATAGTCTTTAGGCATTACCATTCTTAATGTGTGACCTCTCTGTATAATCATGTTGCACTTCATGATTACCTTTTTCTCTCGTGTTCGAGCCGTAGTCCATGTTTGACCTTGTTGCGTAAGAACGATCTTGGTTGAGGCATACATGTACGAATCTCATGAATGCTCGTTCTATGGTTCTAGTATGGACTTAATTCTTCGATGCATATATGATCCTTAAGAGATAATTCCCCTCGAAGTTTGTAATTCTCATCTTGCGATGATTACATGCTTCGAAATAATGAAATGTAACGTTAATTGATGGATTAAGTCCAATTCTCCGTAAGACAAGCACACTTACTAACGTTCTGCGCTTATTGAATATCCTTATGATCGTTTGTGCACATACATAACTGTTTTGCTGAGTGGGCCTTGATGGGCTATTTTCCGGGATAATTAAGTGTTTTACTCGGGCCTGACAAAGCTGTCGTATCTCTTTAATTTGAAATGACCTTTTAGTCTTCTTAAAGTACATTACTCTTCCTTTTCCTGCTTTTTTTGTATTTTGTTTTTCTAAAAACTTGCTTTAATGGCGGCTCTGCTATAGGAGATTCCACATTGCCTCCAATTATTACCTTTCTTAAATTGTTATCTCGCTTGGATTCCCTCAATTTCAAAATTGGTCAGGGCGCTTCTTTTTCCTAATCAAACTCCCTTGCTGGTATGTAAATAAATTTCTGAATGGTTGAAATTTTTGAAACTATTTTTCGATCATATTATCTGTTTTTCTTTAAATTATTTATTTTTGTAAACTAAGTTTAAAATGATTTTAATGTTTTTTAACATAAACTAAAAGAGGGTATCTTAATTATAAAAACACTAATTTTTGAATATTTGTAATTGATTAAATATTGCATATCAAAATGATAAAATTATAGGTTCTAACACTGGTATTCATGCGTTGGTTGCTCATCGTCTTATACCTCTAGTCGATTGAGATCTAGGAGCTCCCAATGGATGTCCTCATACTGTTGCTCTTGACAAACTAGTCTTCATCAGTTCGCCGATTTTCCATCGGTACATTGCCAGCATCTGAGTCTAAAAATGAAGGTTAGGAGTCATTACTGGGAGGGCCGATAGAATATGGACGACTTATAAGAAAGGAATGAAGCGTGAGTATGTAAGTGCAAAGGATAGGAAGTATATATACAACTTTGTAACATTAAAGGTAGAGAATAATTAGGATAATCAACGGTATTATCTGAAATGATAGAACACTAAAAAGTTATTAAGTGGACAGATTATTGAGACACCACCACTTTATGACATGGTATTCAATTCATAAAGTGGAAAGATGTTTAAAAATTAGCATATGGGTAACTTTTTCAAAATGTGCAACTATAAACATATTGCACAACATCCATAACATACGTAAACACAACATCCATATAACATTACAACCATAGTATCCACAAACCCACAAATAATAATCAAAAGCATAAAAAGATTATATGTCCAGTTATTAATATTCAACATTATAGGTAAATAACACAATCCAACCAGAGGATATTTGTGCAATGCTTGTGGTTATGACCTTGGAGACTACATTTTCTACACCTAAAGTTTTTGATGCCTTGCACTCGTCCATTACAACTTTGATCCGAGTAGAGAAAGGTCTTCTTAGTTGTCTTTTCATAGTTGTTGGAAATATAGTTGGACCATTATAAATTCTCCAATACTTCTTATCATTTATAAGATGATACTTGGGCTTGTACATAGCTTTGTAACTGGTAATGGTATACCCTGCGATGCAGAATCATGGTAGGCTCTGTTAGCTCCACTAGTTTGAGTAGAGCAAGCAGTCATTACATAAGCACATGTATTTTCTGGAGTATTGGAATGTTGCATGTGCAAGAACAATTATTGGCTTCGATTATTACTTTATATTCGTCTCCAAAATAGTGAATAACCTGCCATTCGGTTCGGCTAAACTGCGCATGCCTACATCGACGAGCTTCACTTGCCCTTTCTGCAATTTTGGCTTTCCACTTTGGAGTCAAGTGTGTCGCTAGTTCATCAACACATCTTCATCACTTACAAAAATATTCAATTGAGCGAAAAAATGTTCATCCAACCAAGGTATTTATAAGTAAACATTTAGCACCTTTTAGCACATCAGCAAAACTTTCAGACGCGTTAGTAGTCATAACATGAAAGCGTCCTCTAATGTCTTTGTATAACACTCGATTTTCCTCAAATTTTCCAAACTTCTTTCTATCCAATCGTTAGCCCACCTAATTGTTGCTTTGATCCCTTTCCTAATCTTCTACTAATTAGCTTCCTCGAAGGCACAAATTGTAAAGTAAAATCACCCTATCAATGTTTTATCTCTTAATCCTATTGCTTGAAAGTTGGCTTTAATATACCTTACACAATATCGGTATTTGTGTAGTTCTCACCATTTTTCCTGCAAAGCTTCCGAAATTCCTTTCATTTGATCCATTATGAACGTAATATGTCGACCGCAGATAGAATGTATGAACTCACACATGCATGAAAAAAATCATCCCCAACTATCGCATGACTTAGATTTCATAATTGCATAGGCCAAAGGAAAAGGATAATCATATACATCTATACCGGTAGTAACAAGTAATGCGCCTTTGTATTTACCATTCAGATGAGTCCCATTAATACATAACAATGGTTGATGATGTTGAAAACCCGAAATGCAAGGCTTAAAAGACCAGATCGCATGATCAATTACCCCCACTTCAACATGCATCACATAGTCTATTTTACAGATTGGTTCTCTTTATCTCCTTAAAATACCATAGCAATGTCTCATATGATTCAGCCTGATTACTAAATATTCTCTCTATTGCTTTGCTTCATGCACGCTAAGCTTTCATGTAACTTATGTTGCTGAACAACTGATCATGTACCAGAACTTGAACTGTAGCGGCATAATTATCCAAATCAGCTTTGACAAATGACATGGTTAATATGTTTGATCTGAATCAGTTGCCGAAGAACATCAGAGAGATCTTACATGGGAAAAGCAGGGTAGACGAGGAAGTATTTACTAGACTTCTAACAGTCAGAGTAAGAATGTTGGTAGTAGTGCTATAGCTAGTAAAACGACTGTTCCAGATCCTACCAAGGCAAAAGGAGGCAAAAATGTGAAATGCTTTAATTGCCAAGAGATAGGTCATAAAATTCCTTAATGTACAAGTCCTAAGAAAAGAACTATGCTTGCAGACGTAGTGAAGCTTTCAACGAAGAGGTAGAGTTAATTTTTTCAACTCCATCGCGGTTTGATGAAGAAGCAGAAGAATTTGTAACTGGTGACGAAGGTTATAATTTGGTGATGAAAAGGACTTGTATAACTCCAAAGTCAACCGACGAATCTGAATGGCTACGAAGCAACATTTTCGAATCTACATGTACTATTTTGGGAAAGGTGTCTCGATTCGTGATTGATGCCGGAGGCTGTGAAAATATCATTTCAGAGGAGGCTATTAAAAAGCTTGGATGAAGACATAAAATCATCCTAGGCCTTACAAGCTAGCATGGTAAAATAAAGGAGGAGAGGTAAAAGTTTCTAAATCATCTTTTATTCCTTTTTCTATTGGCCTAAAATATAAAGACAAAATTTGATGTGACATTGTGAATATGGATGTATGTCATCTTTTGTCAGGGGAGACCATGGAAATATGATAGGGTTATGCAACATGATGGGTGCACGAATGGCTACAGTTTCATATTTGAATGCACTAAGATCACGTTAGTTCCAAAGAGGCATGTTCGAAGCAAAATCAGACCAAAAGGCTGAGAATATTAGTTTGCTTTCATTAAATGACTTTATGGACAATGTAGAAGAAGATGGCGAGATATATCTGTTAATGGGATTTGATTCTGCAGAGAGTGAAGAAATTCCCGAATTTTTGAAACCATTGCTATGTGAATTCGAAGAGTATTTCCGAAAGAGCTACTAGGTGGATTACCGCCACTTAGAGACATCCAACATCAAATTGATTTGGAACCAGTCGCTATTTTACTACATAGGCTGCATTATCATATGAGTCCTAGAGAACATAAAGAGTTACGACGACAAGTGGAGGAATTAGCGAGTCAAGGTCATGCTGGAGAAATCCTTAGTCCATTTGTTGTGCCAGCATTGTTAGTTCTAAAGAAAGATGGTTCATGGAGGATGTGCACGGACATTCAAGCTCTAAATAAGCTTACAGCGAGATGTCGTTTCCCTATTCCATGTTTGGATGATTTACTGGATCAAATTAGTGGATTAGCTATTTTCCCAAAGATTGATTTGAAAAGTGGATATCATCAAATTAGTATTAGACCAGGTGATCAGTGGAAGCTTTCAAGACCCGCGACTGGTTATGCCTTTCGGGTTATCAAATGCACCAAGTACCTTCATGAGGGTGATCAATCAAATTTTCAAACCTTATATTGTGAAGTTTGTGGTTGTTTACTTCAATGGCATTCTCATCTACAGTGCTATTCTAGATGAGCATATACTAAATCTACGTGTAGTTATTATCGTCATACGTCAAGAACAATTTTATGCTGCAACGAAGAAATGTGCGTTTATGATTCCAAGTGTGTTATTTTTGGGATATGTTGTTCCCAAGGAAGGTTACAGGTTGACTAGAGTAAAGTTATGGAAATCAGGGATTGGCCACAGCCGAAGATAATTACAGTAGTGTGTAGTTTTCATAGTTTTGCGTCCTTCTAGAGGCGTTTAATTATTTCACATTTTTGTAGCATTATGGCTCCAATGACAGATTGTATGAAAGGAAAACAGTTTGATAAACTAAGAAGACAGGGCATGCTTTTGAGCATATTAAGAGTTTGTTGACTTCAGCACCAGTTTTAGTACTTCTAGATTTTCATCTATCATTCGAACTTCATATTGATGCTTCAAATGTTGGAATTGGAGAAGTGTTGAGTCAGAATGAAAGGCCTATTGCTTATATCAGTGAGAAATTGTCGGGGCAAAGATATGATACAACACTTGTGATGTTGAATTTCATGTTGTGGTCCAAGCTATCATACATTGGAGACATTATCATTTTCACAAAGAATTTGTTTTATACACGGATCATGAAGTGTTGAAACATCTTCAGGGTCAAGACAAAGTAGCAGCTAGACATGCGTCATGGATTGCTTATCTGCAACAGTTCACATTTTTGGTGAATCATAAATCAGGAGTTACAAATAAAGTAGCTGATATGTTAAGCCAAAGGAGCAATCTAATGACTACAACGAGAGTTGAAGTAATGAGATTTTTGACTCACTTTCGGAATTGTTAACTATAGACCCTCATTTCTCAAAGATCTTGGAAAGGGTCAAGAAAGGTGAAACGTCAGAATTTTCAGTTGTGGAAGGTTTTCATTTCAAAGGGAATCGTTGTGCATTCCAGATTATACTCTTCGAATTAAAATCATCAAAGAGCTTCATAGTGAATGTCATTCTGGTAAATATTGTACATTACAACCATTTGTGGAATCATATTATTGGTCATTAGTGCGAAGGGAAGTTGAAAAGTTCGTGCAAAAGTGCCACATTTGTCAAGTGTCCAATGGGATGGTGACTAAATGAGGGGCTATACATGCCATTACCTGTTCCTTTTCGACCACGGGTTGATGTGAGCATGGTTTTTGTCTTGGGTTTTCCAATAACACAGAAAGGCAACAATTCCATTTATGTGGTCGTTGATCGATTTTCGAAAATGGTTCATTTCATTGCTTGTAAGAAGACGACAGATGCAGTGAATGTGCTCAGTTATTCTTTCGGGAGATATATCAATTTCATGGATTACCATATCATATCGTGACACTAGGTTTTTTAGTTATTTCTGGCTAAGTTTTTGGAAAATGGTGGGTATAGAATTGAAATTTAATAGTGCAAATCATCCGCAAACAGATTGACAAACCATAGTAACAAACAAATCGTTGGGAAATATGTTGAGAAGTCTTGTTAATAACAACTTGAAAAGTTGGGATTCTAAATTGTGCCAGGCAGAATACGCGCACAATCATGCTATCGATCACAGTACTGGATTCAGTCCTTTCACACTTGTGTACTCAGTGATACCAAAGGGACAATTAGATTTAACTCCATTGCCACAACAAGGTAGAATGCAGGGAAAAGCCATTGACCTTGTCTTGGACTTACATAAGCTTCATTGTGTAGTATAGAAACGGTTGGTTGAAACAAATCAAAAGTATAAGCAAGCTGTAGATTCAAAGCATCGACATGTTGAATTTTAGAAAGGTGGCTTCCTGGGGGAAGTATTGACTAAAGAACGGTTTTTAGTTGGTGCATACAATATGTTGGCTTCAAGAAAGATTGGTCCTTTGGAGATTACTGAAAAAATTAACCCAAATGCTTATTGATTAAGATTACCAAGCCATATTCATACTCCAAACGTTTTCAATGTTAAACATTTGATGCCATACTACGAGGATGATTTGGTGGAGGAGTCTACTTTAAATTCGTCTTTATATCAGCATCAAATAAATTCTATGTTATTTTTCTATTCGGCTCTTTGGTATCGGTGCCGCCTTCTCAGATGAGCTTATTTCGATAGCGGCACCAAAATCACTAGCTTTGTGGGTTTCTACTATTTCTACTTTCGTCTTCGGATATAAGAGCTTCCAGTTCCGACTTCAACTCAAGAAAGTAATTGCTTTCAGCTTTTGATCTATGGTTTCAGAATATGCTTCTTTTACTTCTGTTATCGGATCAAGCAGAGTGGTCTAGTTAGCTTTTAGTCGCTATCAGTGTCGTTTTCTTATTTTCTGTGTTGTAGTTATTTTAGTTTTAGTATAGAACAATTTGTATTCTGGTGTCGGTATCGTCTTATTGGTGTTGTAGTGTCGGTGTCAGTCTGTATTCTGAGCTTATAAATAGGCCGAGTGTGCCATTATAAAAGGAGTTGATTTTTATAATCGAAATATTGGCAATGCACTGCCATTATTGGGAGCTTTGTTTGTTCATCCCCACTTACGGTATCCATTGATGAATCAACAACTTGGAAGATCATCTTCCCGGCATCAGCGGTTCAACGAAGAGTTGTTGATCACGTTTCTGACTTCTTTGGGATCAACATAATTTGTGTTTTTTTCATCTCGAGTTCATCGAGATTTACAGTTTTAAGTACCTTTCCGGCATTAAGTGCAATCAACGAAATTGGGAATTATCTTTGTTACTATGATATTGGATTGTTTCAGTTTCATCTGAGGATTGTGATTTGTGTGAATTTATCTGAGTTTCGACATTAATTCGAAATCATTAGTGCTTCCACTACGTCAGCCCGCTTCGTCGATCTTGAAGGTCACCAACATATTGCTCTTGTCCAGCTCGAAGTCTCATTAGATAAGTTATTATAGTCCCTAATTTTTTTTATCTAACTCTCTTCGTAAAGAATATATTTCTAATTGAATTTTATATCTAAGAGAGACATGGCGCTTATCTCGTGTCTAGAAAAATATTTATAACGATAAAATGATTTGATTGTTAAAAACAAATGTATTTTGAAAAAAAATTCATACTTGAGGTACAGGA
Organism: Allium sativum; assembly: GCA_030737875.1. Classification (NCBI taxonomy): domain Eukaryota; kingdom Viridiplantae; phylum Streptophyta; class Magnoliopsida; order Asparagales; family Amaryllidaceae; genus Allium; species Allium sativum. Next base: position 432,328,688 of record CM060925.1, on the reverse strand, counting down.
ATGGCAGGTGGCTTCGCCATGACTTTTTCTTTGGAAATACTGGGATCAGGGACCGATGGAGGGATGGTCGAGTAGAGCCATAGAGGAGATCTGCTTGTTCTAAATTTTTCACGCCAACAACAGACTTGCCTTTATCATAGGGTTTATCTCCTTCGAAGCATGACGAGTCCCCTTATTTCTATCATCGTAATGTTCTCCTTTGTTGGGGAAATCTGCTTCAAGCCGGAATCATCGTCATCTTCATCATTCCCCGAGGGGCCTTTTGTACCCTCCATATCTGGGGCATCCCCATCATAATCATCCTCTTTATCAGAGTTCTCGTCATTAATTATTAGAATTTTGAAAGAACGAAGTTCCTCCGTATTAGACCATAACCAACCATCCGTTCTGTTCAGTTATTCTCTCTCTTGTTTTGAAACTGGTCCAACGAGCGGAGCAACTAGAAGAAGGAACCAGCCACGGGTCAGGTTGGGGGGGGTTACAACGGCAAAGTGTTCGCCGTTATAAGGTTACAACGGAAAACACTTTGCCGTTGTAACTTGCCGTTATAATGTTATAACGGCAAACACTTTGCCGTTATAATGTTATAACGACAAAGTGTTTGAGGTTATAACCCCCCCCCCCCCAGAAAACACCCTCGCCACCACCCCTCTTCTTCATTCTCCTTCTCCACATTTCAAACCCTAAAATCAAACCTCATCCCCCATTTTTCACCAATTTCTTTCGACCAATTCACCAATCCGTCAGCTTTGAACAAAATAAACTAACGTATTTAAGATATTCGTTCGAAAATATGGCCATATTACTTAAAAATTTCGCCAAAAAATTCATGCACGGCGACGATGGGGGCACCAAGGGAAGTGGCGCAGGCGGGAGTGGTGCAGGGGGTAGTGGGGAACAACCAACACTCGGAATAGAAGACTGCTTGTAGCTGCCGAAAACATGGAGAACGAAGACGTAGGGGCGCACGAGGAAGGCGGCCATCGTGGACGTGGCAGGCATAGAGGCGGACGAGAAGGCAGGCCGTGTAGGGGTGTGGGATCGGTTTCCGCTAGACAGGCCGATCTCAATGGTTTTCTGGATATGAACCTCAGCGCCGCGAAGCTTCCTTTCCTATCCAACTTTTGCATTCTTCCAGAGGACGAAGTACACGTTAGCATGCAGTCGAGTTTGGCTGTAAGTATTTTTAGTATTATTTAAATAGTATTCTTTGAGTATTAGATATTATGTAGGTAGTATAACATTTTGTTGAACTGTTGACAGTCGCGGACAATACGTTCACGTGGTTCATTAGCGACCACACTTAGATATTATCATGCACACTTGGCGGGTAAGGAGGGGGTCGCGGGACTGTTACATGCTTTTGGATTTCAATTTTTTCTAGGTAATATTAAAGACCTTTTAATGAAACAAGTGGATAATTTATTAGTTATATTTTATCTTGTTGTGTGCTTTACAATTTTAGGAATAAACCATGTTATAAATGCCGATGTCCAATTGTGTGCGGCCATTGCTCTACGGCGGTACAAAACCACCCACACATTTCACTTTCCTTGTGGTGAGTTAGGACTTACACCGCTTGATTTCTCCATGCTTACTGGTATTAGCATTGGAGTAGGTGCTTATCCCCCACTGCCTTATGACAATGGTTGATGGCGTGATTGTGCACTTATTCATGATCTACTGCCCCATTTTGATGTTTCTGCTGCGTCGTATCAGGCAGAAGGCGCTATTAGAGTGAGCGCCATCCGTGCGGCCATGGACAACATACTCGGTCAGTACTCCGTTGATGATGACTTGGAGCTTGCTCGATTATTTGTGTTATACCTTATGGGTAACCTTTTCTTTAGTTCTTCGAGTAGTAGTTTGCCTGTGGGGTTTCTTGAGGTTGCGGCTGAGTTAAATGCCGATGGGGCGATTTTATATGATTGGGGCACACCTATCCTTGCATAACTATACAGATGTCTCGACATGCAGTGCACCATCTCTGATTCTCAGGTTTCTTTATTTGGATTCTGGGAGTTGTTACAGTATTGGTACTTTGAGTACTCTAGGAACTTTCATTTTGTCACCTGTACTGCAGACCCATCGACCTTTTTCCCCCGTATATCCTTTTGTACTGCGGACAACCGGGGGTCCAGGGATAATGAGTCACGCCATGTGTATCCAGTTTCCCACAACCAGATCGAGCTGAGGATGTATAGGGATCAGATTATATGGCATCCATTTGAGCAGAGTACATCCATCGATCTTGAGATCATACAGATTGCTAGGATGCTTACCGGACGGAGATTTCCACTTATATCTTATCCTATGCTGGTAGGTGCTTATCAGTATCTTGGTGAGAGGTGCTGGAGACAGCTGTATGACTTCGATGCTATTCCGGATGATCCACACCCACATACTTATCGGTGTATGATTTACCTGACGGAGCATCTAGATATAGCCATGGCAGGAGGCTGGTGGACGACCGAGAGCTTTATTATTACCGGGGAGTGTTACCTTACCTTCTGGCGTAGATTTTTCACCGGGTCCTCCGACACGATTACACGTGCAGCATCAATTGATTTAGTAGGGCCATCTACTATACGACACGGCACACGTCCACCTGTTGTCGAGGATATTACCCAGCCCAGCCAGAGTTTTCGTGCAGCTGATCATGTGGCGGCCGCCAGTCATTTTGGATGGACCATGGCAGTGCCCACCATTGGACCAGATCGTTACGTTGACGTGTTTCATCCTCCGGCCCATCTCGATTACCCAGATCCTACACAGATATCATATCACGATCTGTATGATATGCAGATGAGGATTAGGCATACGGGCTATATAGAGCATAGGCGTAGCCTAGATTACTATGATGGTGAGCTACGTTGTGTTGCAGAGGAGGCACGACAGCAGCAAGCGCATTTAGAGGCCCAGCTTGAGGTAGAGCGCAAGAGACTTCAGGACTTGCAGATGTATTACCACCATAAGTCTAGTGCTGGGTCAAGTCAGCCTCCAGATGTTGGTGATGATTAGAGACGTCATCGGCGCCGCACATGTATACGTACACTTCCAACTTCAGATGACTCGGACGAGTGACTTACTACCACTTTCATGTACTTTCGCAGTTGTCAGTTGTTTGTACTTTTTATGTATTACGTTTTCTTAGTTGTTAGTTGTATGTCTCTGTTGTTTGAGTAGACGTTCTGCATTTGTTCACAACCACTATTATGTACTTTCGATGTATTACGTTTTCACAGTTATCAGTTGTATGTTCCTATTGTTTGAGTACGCGTTCTATATTTGTTGACTACCACTATTATGTACTTTCGATGTATTTTTTGTATGTTCTGGTTATGTTTCTGTGTAGAGACTATATTTGGTTCTATGTAGCGACTGTATATCTGTGTAGAGACTGTTTTTGTGTAGAGCCGGTATGTTCTGTTGTTCTAGTTCCTGTAAGCGTTGTTTGGAATGTAATAACGTTTGAATTTGATGTTGAACAAGATTGCCCTCTTCTCGCGTAGGAATGCAAAATTCTTAAATAGCATGCCAACATACCAAGGTTTACAAATAACTCCATATTCTATGGACAAACATCAGATTAAATAGACAGTAAAACAACAATAAAATCACAATACCATAAGCCTACTCAGTTCTATAGCGGGTCAACCAACTGTAACGGAGTTTATACGCTTTGTAACCACCAAATCCTCACCGTACTCGAAAAGGTAACGAGAATCATATGTTGCTTGATTTGTTTTAAGTATGTTCTCGTCTTTAACAGTTTCGATAATCTTTGTGTACCGATCACAAGCGTCGGCAAAATGACGATTAGCCATTTGGATTTCAACCGATGTTCGTCTAGTGGGCCGGGAAAGATGGTTGTTGTATAGCCTCGTGATCATTGCCCATCTTTCTTCATATGTTAAACCCCCTCCACTTTGCATTAGTAACTCATCACTCTTTTCAACCTCAATATAGGATTTTACGAGGGCCAGCAAATCCTTCGACGAAAAATCTGGAGTAGGAGAATTCAATGTTTGAGCACTATTACTAGGTAATTGATTTACTGGAGAAGGACGTGGAGCTGTAACCGCTCGATGCTGAATCGCGATAGGCACCTCTTCAACTTGTGTATCATGAACTAATCCAACTTCAATATCGTTCACTAAGTTTCGTTCGTACTCATCATAAATCCTTCCCATTTGTTCATCACTTATTTCTGAATCGGCCACGTAACCTACGCATCAGTAGAATAAGTAGAGTTACTAGAAGTACGAATTTCATTGATAATAAACGTTACCTTTAAGAAAACTTGAAAATAAATTTTCTCACTTGAGCCTGCAACACTGCTGCTTGAAGCTGTAGAAGGTATGAGATGGATTATCAAATATGGAGTACTTATAAGGGCAACGTACGACCAACAGTTACAATTCAACAGACTTGAATCCCAGCAACGAATGATGGAGACGCGTCTTTATTTTTTTCTTCTCAGTGAATGGTCTAATCATGTCATACATGCATGTGAAAGGGTATACTCTACATACACGTGACTTGTATTAATTTCACAGTGATATTAAAGTATGTAATATTGTTGTATGCCTCAGTGTGAAGTCATTTCATTGACTGTAGCAGGATTTCGAAACATTATTCGTAATTGTTTTGTCATAGTGGCAATTTTGTGTATATGTAGGAGTTTAAAAATAGGGGTCGCCCACCAGTGCTTTAACCATTTCAATTCACGAAAGAGTTAAGAAAAATGGGTCGTTCCCAGGTGCCTTACATAACTTAGAAGCTTACATGACTTAACAATTATAACAACTACGACAATTGAGCAATTATAACAACTGAAACAATGACAACTAGTACAAGAGAAGGAAATGCCAAACCTACAACAGGAATGCATGAAATGGAAATACGACATCAGCATGAACATTACAATGAAGTCAATAATCAAACTGATGATTCCGAACTAGAAATGGAGGAAGAGACGGAGGAGGAGCTGGAACAGCACGCAATGGTTGGGTATTCCAATTATTTTGCTGAAGGCTCAATGACCAACCGTCGAGGTAGTATGCTTGGCCGGATTGACCGGCGGTATAAGAGAGACTACAAGGATGGACATGAAAGATTAATGAGGGATTATTTCATCGACAATCCAACCTACGATATAACTTTGTTCCGGCATCGTTATCATATGAGTCCGGCAATTTTCTCAAAAATTTATCTTAAATTTCATCAGTCAAACCCATATTTCACTTATAGACTGAACGGAGCATAAGAAATCGGCCACTCGCCCCACATCAAAATTGCGTCGGCGTTGAGGATGTTAAGCTATGGAACATCTGGCGACCAAATGGATGGATATTTCAGAATCGCAGCATCAACAACAATAGAGTGTCTGAAAGAATTCTGTAAAACAGTTGTTGAATAGTTCGGGCAGGAGTATCTACGGACGCCTGGACCAAACGATATAAGTAGGATACTATGCAGGGGAGAAGCTAGAGGATTTCCAGGTATGATTGGAAGTTTAGATTGCATGCATTGGCCTTGGAAAAACTGCCCAACGGGATGGAAAGGAATGTTCACCGGACATAAAAAAGTGTCGTCAATGATCCTTGAAGCAGTATCAACAGACGATTTATGGGTTTGGCATGCTTTTTTTGGAGTCCCAGGTTCATTGAATGATATAAATGTTTTAAAACAATCATATCTTTTCACAGAACTTGCTAACGGACTGTCAGCAGATGTTTCATATAAAGTTGGTAATATCGAACACAAAACTGGGTACTACCTAGTGGATGGAATATACCCAAAGTGGAGAACTTTGATGCAAGGATACAGAGTACCATCAAATGATAAAGAAAGTTATTTCACTGAAAAATTAGCTAGCTACAGAAAGGACATCGAACGTACGTTTGGAATTTTACAAGCCCGATTTCGTATTTTATGAAATCCTACTCGTTTTCATGATGCAAGAGTGCTTTCAGAAATCAAGTATGCTTGTATAATAATACATAACATGATTGTGGAGTCTGAAAGAGGCGGATATAAGAATCAAAAGTCTAAATATCCTGACATGTTTACAGGGTCAAATGCAAAACCCCATAAAGATGTAAACTCAATGGAAGAATATGTTGATATGGTTCAACACATTGAAGTTCAAGCTGCGCACTTCCAATTGCGTGACCAGTTGGTGGAACATTTGTGGGCGCATAAAGGAAGGAATAGTCGGAATCAGTAGTTGGTACTAGAACTATGTATCAGTGTGTAGTCGTGTACTATGTATCAGAGTACTATCTATCAGTGTGTAGTTGGGTCAATAAATCTGGTTTCCAATCATATTGCAGATTGTATAATTATTTCAACAACCGGTACATAAATACTAAAAGTTGCTCACAATCATATTACTACTCAACCCAACATATACAGCTAGTACATAAACAACAACTACTGCATAAATACTACAAACAGGTCACAATCATATTACAACTCAACCCAACATATATAGCTAGTACATAAACACCCACCAGTACATAAATACTACAAACAGTTCACAATCATATTACAACTTAACCCAACATACATAGCTAGTCCATATACGAGCCACTACCGCTTCCGCTTATTCTTCCTTTGTGTTTTCTGTACTCTCCAATCTGCTCGGTTACTAGTTCTTGCTGTAGAGGGGAAAGCTTGCTAAAATCACATGTAATCATTTTAATATAATTCTTCTCTCGCATCATAGCTTTCGTCTCCTCCAGCTTCTCTCGTACCATTGCTTTCTTCTCCTCCTGCTTCTCTAATAGCATGGATTTCTTCTCCTCCTGCTTTTCTCGTACCATGGCTTGTTTCTCCGTATGTACATGTCTGCGAAGCTCTCGATCATCCCTAACTGCCTTTTGGAACTCTTCGTCGCTGTGGTTTCTTTGCACCGAAAATCGAGCTCTATGCTCTTTTATCGCCTTAGATGAATTCTCTATTGTTTCCATAAATCTAGAAAACTCTGCACCGCGTTGCTCCAGCTGAATTGACTTGGCTCTGCCAACAGGTCGTCCGTCACTAGTTCCAAATAAAGGGTTTCTTTCTTGCGAACTCGGGTCACTTCCTGGACTAGAATCAGAGTAGTTCATCCTTCTAGCTATGTTCTGCTGCTAAACATGAAGTTGCTTGGGTTCTTCCACTTCGGCAAACTAGATAGAAGTTCAAAACAGACTTGAAATTTAAATGGATGACCATACTTTTGTTGGTAGGACTTTCGTGACTCTTCAATCTGTAACACAAAGTGGAAATTGTGTGAGCGTATGACATTTCAAACTAATCAATCATAGTATAGTAAGTTATTTTTCAAAGTAATCTACGGTACTTACAACGTCATAAGATGCAGCACCGCTTTGTTGTCTGTTATTCAAGCCTGTCAGTATTGCCAGATAGTTCTTACATGCGGCATTCATAACTCTATAACTGCCTCTAAGTGATGCCCATGTTCTATTCCTCGCTTCCAACGAATTGTAAAACTCTGCTACTCTTTCCCAAAATTTCTGACCTTTCATTTTATTCCCAACAATGTTGTCTTGTGAAATGCGTATCCACGATTCAGCAAGTGAAACATACTGCTCGGAAGTAAACTTACATTGTTTTTTTCCATCCGATGCTAATCCTTCCCCTTCAGCATGATCATCCTCAATATCTTCTATTCCGGGATCCGACTCCGATTCAACTTCGTTTTGGTGTCGTTTATTGAATATGCCATTTAAAGACTTCCACTTCGTCTTCTTTTGGTTATATTCGGGACTAATAGGTGCAATGTATTCTTGAATAAATTCTTCAGAATTTGTAACATTCGCATCCTCATTTGCATCTTCCTCCGCCTCCTCCGTTGAAGTTTCAACATTTTCTTCGGTAGTAGGAGAGACATACCCGTACGAAAACTGTCTTTCAAGATTTTGCATAGCTTCATTGTCACGAACCTCGGTCTGTTGCAGAGTTAGGTGAGATTGTTGACTTTGATCGGTCTGCATCATCATTGACATATACGACGAATGATCGTCGTACACGCCTACCCCGGTCGGTCATTGGTAAAGTTGTGGCTAGGTTGTAGAATAGATGGGAGGAAAATTAGGAGGAGAAAGCGGTTGGTACGGCGGTCGGTATGGATAATTTGAATACGGCGAGTAGCTATATTCGTGAGATGGCTGCAACGGTTGCTGTTGTTGGATTGACCGTTGCATGACATACGATGACGAGTGCGGTTTGGACATGACTGTCCTGTTTGCGGATTTTTTCCCACTTTGTTTGGGTGCAGAAGAAGACATTTTATTGTTGAAGAAGTTAAAGTTGAGAAGGTGGAGTGGTTGTGTGGAAGAAGGAGGTAGGTTGGTATATAGGGAGGAAGTGCACTAGCCATTGGAGTGCAACGGCCAGTGCTTATAACGGCAAAGTGTTTGCCGTTATAAGCTTATAACGGCAAACTCTTTGCCGTTATAAGATTATAACGGCAAAGAGTTTGCCGTTATAATCTTATAACTGGAAACACTTTGCCGTTATAAGCACTAGCCCCTGTTCAGTCAACCAGCCACGAACGAGATGAAAACTAGCCACAGACTAGCCACGGGTGACTGAACAAGCCACACCTGGTTGCTCCGTGGCTTGTTTAGTAACTAAACAAGCCATTGTTGGTTGTGCTCTCAACTGCTTCTTTTTCCGAGACGTCAATCCCCTTTCCGATATTATCGAGTTTAACCTGTAGTATTTATAAAGTTTCCGATGGTGGGAAAGGTAAGATCTCATCAGAAAATTTATGTTTATTATCAGTATAAGCCACCAGAATGCCTCTCTCATGGTATTGGTCAAGAAATAAACGGTGAATCATTTTTGTATATAATGCTCAGCAACACATTATAAAAAATGGTATTACATAGTCAAAATGAACGTTGGTCCAAAAACAAAAAATAAAATAAAATGTGAAACAAAGAAAAAGATGTTCAAATATTCAATGTTCCACAAAATAACAGTAATGTGGGAAATTAAAAATAAAAGAAACCAAAAAAAAAACAATTAGAGGGGATAGTAACGTTCTTACATCTATAACTGGTGGAAAAATATTTGTTATTCATGGACCAATGGGAACTTTGTTTCATTGTAATGCAACTAAGATAAGTATAATGGTATAGACTATAATTTGCAAACATGGTATAAATAATCAATCGGCCTTACAAAAATTCAGGTACAAATCAAAATGGAAATGATAGTTACATTTTTTTAGGTTATGAATCAAAATTGTGATAAGCGTCTTGCCCTAATGAATTAAGTGACTTTTAATGCAATAGGTCATGTGTTCGATTCTCATTTTAAAGGTCTAACTTATTTGTCATGGTGTATGTTATATACTACGTAAACTTATATATAGTATCTAATTTCTTTTCTTTTAAAAAAACCGAAATTGTCAAATGAAAGCTCAGTAGCTACATGACAATAATTAGACTTGAACGAAAGTTTTCATATGTAGTAAATAAGTAAAATTAGAGCAATAATGTTCTATTAGTAAGCTAAAAATTATAACTTATGCGAAACCAAGTAGAAGTTTAACCTAAATTATCATGAATAACTTATATAGTGAAAATAGTAGCAATATACAAAGAAAAACTAAGTCAACTGTACTCCAATAAAATTAACAGAAGCTCAATAAATACACAAAAGCTCAATAAATATACAAATATAAAGAAGTAGAGATCATTGTCATTCATGAATAAGAAAGATTGACTAGCACCGTGTCCTAATGGACAAGGCTCCGACTTTGATATTAAAGGTTATAGGTTCAAAACTTGCATAGTTTAATTTGAACTACTGGGGTTAAATTGAAGGTGGTATGTTGTATATTCTACTTAAGACTCTGATCAGCTAGAAAAAGAACAAAAGAGGAAGAGTACCTGCAATTACAGTCCAATGGTCTAATTGGAAATTTTGGAATACTGAGAATATATGGTAGAGTGAATCCAAAATTAATAATTAATAACTAAGACTAAATAATAATTATTAATTTGAAACGTGGCATAATTCATGTTAGATCCAAAATTGTCTCTAACACCCAAACTAGTAAAAATTCTAAGGAAATGAAAACTAAACCGAAGAAAATACACAATTTATTGTGGTTTGGCGTTAAATAGCCTACGTCCACTTTCTTCTTTTTTGATTGATGTCTTGAATGCGAGTGCAATAATGATTTTCACTCAATTCTCACTCATCTCATACATTGATTCACTAAATTTCCTTCACAATATGATTTGAAAGATGATTATAAGCTGAATAAGCTGATGAAATTCAAGTTACAAAGGATTTTAAATTTTGAAAGTGCCCAAAGATCCTTCCAAATGCCTCTTGATGTGGTATTTATAGGTGGAAAATTCCCCTGGAGTGGGATCGGTTCGGATCCACGTGTCATCAATCCCGCCACAATCGAGTTCGGATGGAATTTGATGATGACAGCACACTAGGTTAGTGGCAAACATGGGTAGATCGTGGGTATAACCGCTCCGAGTATTAAGAAATCGTGGGGTGAAACCGTCACTGCAAGGGATCGGATCGGCTGTTCTATAGAGAATGGGATCGGATCAACCTATCTGAACCGATCCGGTCTTTGGAGAAGCTCTTCCTTTTTCCACTCACCTCTAATTTGTTTTGGCAATAAGGATCCAATCCAGTCTTTGGAGAAGCTCTTCCTTTTTCCGCTCCCCTCTAATTTGATTTGGCAATAAGGATCCGATCCGATCCAACTTGTTTTCCTTCCCTTTCTGCCTTGTGCTGATCTGTTTTCGCTCGAGGAAACCCGATCCGATCCGATTATCTGGCAGGGTACTCTTCATTGTTCTGACTCTTTAACTTTGTGTAGCCTAGTTCACAAAGTAGGCTAACATTTTGCCCCCTCAAGGGATGCTTCTATCGAAGATGGAGCGTGCCTTGACATCGTCTATTCATTGGTCTCTGAATTTGAATCGTTAAATAGTCATCCCCATTCATTTGTAGAGACGTATTGCTTCATAAGGTTGTGCCTCTTGCAGCCTATAAATACACCAAAAAGGTTCATAGATTCCCTCCTTTGTTTTTGACAAGTTTTAGAAATTCTGACTGATGCCCAGTGATTCTTCCAGGTAGGCTTCTTCTTTATTTTTCTTTAAATTAACTTATACACCACTTCAATGTTTATGGCTTCATTTGGGTTCAGACTCCGACCCGAACGGCTTTCTTTCTCGTCTTGCTTAGCATTGGGTTAACAGGTCAAAATGATTTTGTGTGCTTGCACTCCGGTCCGAACGGAGTAAAAAGGCTAAGAATACGAGGGGTCACAAATAAGCCTATATAAACCCGCCGCCTATTTCCTTCTTCCTCCCTTTCTCCTATTGCTCTCGTCTAACAGATTTTGTATTGAAACCCTAACTTCCAAAAATTCCAAAATACTCTCGTTAATCTTCGAATTAAACACTCTGGTAGGTTTAAAACTTCGATTTTTCTTGTAATAATCGAGTTTAGTTAGAATTTGTGGTCAATTTGAACGATTTGGTCATGTCTTTTGTTTGGCTTCGACATCGTGATCTCCCCCTCCCTCGCCATCGTCGTTGATGACTCCGTCATCACCTCGAGGCGATAGGAGATAGGATTTGACATGGTAAGGGGTAAACTGGTCAATGGTGATTTTGTTGTGACATGCTTCTCAAAAAAGGATGGGTTTTTTGAGAAGGAGATCGGTTCGGTTTTGATGAGGAAGGGGAAGAAGAAGAGGATAATGAATCGGATCGGTTCGGGTGAGGTAGCATAGGAGTGGAATTGGGAATGGAATTTACCTGACCGGATCAGGTCGGATTAGAAAGCAAAGATGAGGAGCAAAGCTCACTTGACCGGGTCAGGTCGGAATGAGAAACAAGGAGGAAGAGAGGTCTGGATACTCAAGTCTATCCGAACCACTCCAAGTACCTACTTCCGAACCGATCTGGTTTTGTTCGCTGGTTGTGAACGTTTGCTTCAGACCAAAACATAGCTTCCTCCGATCCGATCCCAATACTCACATCTGAACCGAACCGAAGCAGTTCTACTCAATGTACAAGAATTTGTTCAACTTAGCCAAATCAATACTTGACATAACCTTCAACTTAAAGAACAGTTAGGATAGCGCCTTATGAACATAAATGAACATCAGGAACTGTTCTAGACATTACTGCTTTATCGAACCTTTGCATCATGCTCTCATGTGTTTACTTTGCATCCTTTGCACACATAGCACACACTTTAGTTCACACACATACACGGGGGAATACGGGCTATCTTACTCTAACTTATGTTATTGCTTCTTCAGTAGTTTAGTGATCGTGGCAGAGAGACGTTCATCTAGGTTAGCAGAGAAGATAGAAGTTGCAGAAACTTCCGAGAAATTTACTCTTGATGACATATCCTCTCCCTCAGACCCTGAATGGGACGATGAGGGCCCAGATTATGAAGTAGAAGCACACAATAGTGAAGTACCTTCTGATAGTGAAGTTTCTCTTGCGATGAAGAGGAAGGAGGGATAGGAGATACTCGAGCTCCTGATGAGTTTGAGTCTGCCATTATATTGGAGTTACCCAAAGATTCTGTTGAATCAATGATTGATGACGACAGACTTGTTCGAATATGTCTAAAGCATGGAATACTGAAAAGAGATACCCTGGTGCCATCGAAAGCAGATCGCCCCTACAATCCTCCGGAAGGATTTATGGCAGTTACCCGATTGATGTGTATGGTTGGGGCTATTCCACCATTTCCTCCTTTTGTTGTTGACTTTCTGAGACAGATGCAGATTGCCCCCATGCAATTACATCCCAACTCTTATTCTTATTTATACACCTTATATATAGCATACAAAGAGGTTTTAGGTATAGAGCCTACCTTCGATGACGTCCACTTTTTTTATAATTTCAAGCATCGAACTCAAGAGACTCCTTCCTTCTTATATTTTGAATCAGTCCCAAAAAGGAAAATTATTACATCTCCGTTTAGCAGCAAGGTTGGCGATTCTAAGCTCGAATGGTTTTATATCAGGCAGCAGCCGGGGTGCGACAGAAGATGGACCAAATCAAGTAAAGCACCGATTTTCTAGATCTCAATTTTAAATGTTCATGCCAACACATTAACATGCTTTCTTTTTTATTCGCAGTTGATAACCCAAAGCAAATATCGGATCAATTGTACTTTGATCGTTTGCATCGTCTTCTCAATGGCGATCAAAAGTTTCTAACCATCGACGAAGTTCTTAAGGATGATTATCTCCATCATCACGGGTTACTATCCATTACCCATAGCATAGGTCATGGGACGGGTCCATATGTGTACACACCTCCGGTAGACATTATTCCTTAGACGGGCGAGGGCTCGAAAGGTCCAACAATACCTCTTCGGGCTTCACCTTCTCCATCTTCAACTCAGGACGACGAGTTAGCCAACATAGCTAAAAAGCACATAAAAGGGTATACAGTCCCTGATGACGCTATTTCTCCTGAGAAGTCAACATCTCTTAAAGAGCTGCCAACAGAAGCTTCTCAAGGAGATGCTCCTACTACTACGATTCCACATTTAAGCGTTTAGGAAACCTTCCCCTGCCTGAAACAATTTATACTTCAGAGGACTTTGGCACGTGTAACACCCCGTATTTTCTGTAAACGTATAAGTAACAAATTAGAGAATAATTAATTTTTAAAATAAGAATCAAGGGAAACGAGTTGCGCCATTGCGTTCGTCTGGAAATTCTGCTTGGGAATGAGTCCGAGTTTTCGAGAAACAGAGTCCGTATGAGGGAGATATGACCCTCCGAAGTTTTAGGAATTTTCAGAACCGAAAACATCTTGAAATTTGAATTCGAATTCGAAATTCGAATTCAAACGCCAGCGCAGACTGGGCGGCAATTTTCCCGCCCAGGACCAGGTCGACCTGAGCGTCAACACTATGGTCGACTTCCTAGGGACCAGGTCGACCCTATGGTCGACGTGGGAGTCGACCTGGTGACAGAACCCAGTTCTGAGCCTGGGTTCATTCTGATGTATCTGGTCACGTTTTCTGTCTAGATTCGTCCGTCTAATCATATATAAACAGCCTCCTACCCTCATTCTCTTTACACCATTTTATTCTCTCCTTATGCTGCCTCTGAAATATTATAAATAAATAAAATAATGGCGTCGCTACTCTGCTGGAACCAAAACTAGAAATAGTGCATCTTCTTCCAAATCCGAATTAGGTTAAAAGAGAACTACTGCAACTCTTCTTCTATAATCCAATCAAGGCAAGCACAGTTATTTTTAGAAATGAATTTTAATTATGATCGTGACATGGTTGTAAATCTGAATTGAGGTTATGCATATTCTGTTCTATTTAGATTTATCCTATTGTAACTATTCTGTATCTCTCTTCTTTCTGTTCTATAGCCAGGCTACCACGAGCCTGAGCCAAATCTCATAAGAGATTGATGCACGAATGCCAATCTTTTGGGGCAAATAATGAATGATGCATAAATTGGGCATGACTGATCCGTGACTGATTTGAGGAAAGAATATAGGCTGTAGCTAGAACATAAATCTGAGACATATGGCTAGACTTGTTTGAAACATAAAGTGTATTGAACTTATAACTTGAGGCATAGAAGAATATTGGACATATGACTTAGGATTTGGGCGTAAAGATTTAACTGTAAATAAGCAATTGATTTAGATACATAGCACATTTTGTAATTCAGGACATAAGTTGGAGGCATATTATATGAGATTGTTTATGACTTAGAATATAAAGGACATAAGTTGTAATTATAGATCTAGACATACTTTACATATTATAGTCTGTAATTTAGAAGAAGGAGGATTTTTTTGTGTATAACTTAGGCGTAAAGACCTATATTAAATAGGATAACCATTAATGTGAACACGCCTAAAAGTGGGTTTTTGGATATATGACATGCATTGTAATCCATGGCTATATTTGGCATAATTTATATGTAAGGTTTTTGGAGAATATTCTGAACTATGCAAGTTTAACTAAAATTTGGGACATATGTTATATGGTGGATTATGACCATTATTTGGGCTTATAAGTTTAGGCTTACTTTATGAATTAGGCAAGATATGTGAACGGGACTTTAAGGAATGTTTAATCGACTAAAACTGTTATCTATTTAATATGCTAAATTTGCCTAATCTGCTAAATCTGTTACCTGTTTAATCTACTGAATTGCCTAAACTGTTAAATATGTTGAATCGCCTAATCTGCTAATTGTGTCCAATCTGCTAAATCTGTTGAGTTGCCTAATCTGCTAAATCTGTTGAACCGCCTGAGCTGCTAAATCTGTTAAATCTGTTGAAAAGCTGAATGATTGTAATTTGTGTAAAACATGTTAATTTGTTTAATCTGCTGCGACTTAAAAATATGTCAAATCTATTAAATTGGCATAATTAGTCTGATATTTGTATCACTTGTAATGGAATAAATGGGTTATAATAAAAATGCTGACACACAAGGTTAGACTCATGTTTGCGGTAGAAGCCTGCCCGGACCCAACCGGCTTAACCAGCAACCGCAAACTGCTAGTCTAATGTGAGAGCTCGTAGGCATAAATAAAATATGCTTAGACACGAGGTTAGGTCTGGCTTGTGGCAGAAGTCTGCCCGGAACCTACCGGCTTATCCAGCGGCCACAAGCTATCGACCTAATGTGAGAGGTCTGCGCATTAATATTTAATTAATGCAAATCTGAGATAAATATGATGTCTAAAACGTGTTGGGTAGATAGGGCTAAACCAACTGGACTGATGAATTAATAAACCTGTTTCGTGAGTCTGTAGGCCCAATACAAAGTTAGACAATCTGTAAGTCTGTTAAAACTGTACATCTGATCTGTTAGTCTGAAAACCTGTTAACCTGATTTTTCTGATCTGTGAACTAGTTGACTTGAACTCTGTATGTCTGAAAACTTGTAAACAAGTTAATCTGAAATATGTTAGTATGGGGACACAAGGTTAGGAGGGAAAATACTTGTGTCATCTATTGTTTGGGACCCATATTAGTCAGTAACCCTTTCTGGTATCAAAACTGTGACCCAACAGTAGGTAGGGTCCGGGCACGCTTACTGAACTAATTATAAGCGGTTCATTCTGAAAATGGCGAGGGGTGTTGATGGTGCGTTCCAACCGGGTCATGTGCGTGCATGGATCCCAGTCTGCCTTTGAGGATGTAAGACGCCGTGACATCTGTAAATAGGTCTGTGTCATTTAAAGGTTGCCACTTTGGGGAGTGATACACCCTTCTTTGGGGCTGGCACAGGGTATTTATGTATTAGGGAGTTGATCGCTTGGGGTATATATAGGGTACACTTAGTTCTGTCTGTTTCCGTTAGGGTACCGTCTGTTTCTGTTGGGTGGTAACACCTGTCTGTTTCTGCGTGGTACCGTCTGTTGGGGTGGTAAAGGCCCATTTACTAGTGTACACCTAATTCTAACATTCTGTTTCCGTAAGGATTATTCTGTTTCTGTATCTTCTGTTCGGGTGGTAAAGGCCCATTATTCTGTTTCTGTTTAGACATTAGAGTAACACATAATCCTGTTATACTATTATTAGTGCAGAGAAGTAAAATATAGGTAAGAAGCATAACTTGGGCTATATCATTCTGTTTCTTCTGTTTAGCTTAAGTATATTAGTTACTCCTGTTGATATTGTCTCTTATCCAGCTTTATTTTCATGTCATGATATTATTATCTGTTCATATGCTGAAAGTCACTGAACTTGCCAGACTTTATGTCCGACCTTGCTTGTTTTCGCCCCTTCTCTTTCGTTTCCCCCCAGGTTTGTAGGGTGGAAATCTAGGAGCTTGATTTGGACTTTCTCTGCTTGAAGTATCGCTTGGCCTTGGCTCTATCTTTCCATGGTAGTTTATGTTGGGAAATTATGATTTTAAAAACTATGTATTCTGAAGGCTTTTGTATAAGACTGATATTTTTGTACTTGAATTCTGATATTGTGATTTGAAAAGATGTAACCAAACTTACTTCGGTTTCTGTTGTAATAAAGTTATAAATTTTTCAAGTACTGTTTTATCTGTCTTGTAAATTTCTGTTCTGTCTACTAAAACGCTCCATCAAAGTTAAAGCATTCCCTTTGTGAGTGACCTTAACGGTGCTGGGGTGTTACACTTGGTATCAGAGCTGAAGGTTACCAGACTTGATAAAAAGCTTTTGAAAAACTATTTTTAAAAAGGTTTTAAAAGAAAGTATTTTCAAAAAGGGAAAGCCTGTTTTGAAAAACATAATCCCCAAAGCCATAGCCTATCTTTCTATCCTTTGTTTTGAATCTTTCCTTTTTCTTTCGTTTCAGCATGTCTGGGGATCTTAACCTTTCTGAGGGCGTACTTGTACCTGGCTGGTTCAGGAGGTACTTAGAGGCTAGGGCCAACGATGCAGGCCCAGCAGACATTCCTCCTCCAGCCGCAGCGATTCCCCCTCCTCCGCCCCCACCTCGTGCAATTGCTTTCTCAAAGATCTGAAAAGATTTTAGGGCCATGGGTGGAAAGGATTTCAAGGGAACTGAATCATTCATAGAAGCGAGGAACTGGCTCAAATAAACTGAGGATATGTTCGTTATCTTCGAGGAGGGCGATAGGCAGAAGGTACAATTGGCGGTATGGTTTCTCAAGGACGAAGCTTCCTATTGGTGGGAAGTCACAAACGCTGAGAGGCCGGTTGAAACATGGATGGATTTCAGAACAAGGTTTGAGACGAAATTCCTCTCGCAAGCTGAACGAAGTCTACAACTGGAAAAGTTCTTATCTCTTAAGCAAGGAAGTATGACGGTCAAGGAATATGTCAACCAGTTCAACCAACTGGCTAGGTTCGGACTAGATTTAGTCAACACCCAGCATAAAAAGGCTCTCCGCTTTGTTAAAGGATTGAACGAGCCACTGCACAGCCTAGCCATGACCCATGTACCCATGGGAGAGACTTACGAGAGATTGGTGGACATGGCACTACTACACGATGAAGACAAGGGCAAGAAAGAGGAAAAGAAGGAAGAAGCACAGAACAAGAAAGCATGGCCCAAAAAGGAAACACAAAAGAAGGATGAAAAGTCTGAAGATAAGAAGGAGAAAAAGTGCTTTACTTGTGGAAGCTCGACTCATCTGAACGAGGATTGCAGAAAAAGAAAGGGCACTTGCTTCAACTCTGGTGAGATGGGACACTTCACTAGGGACTGCCCGAAGAAACGAGGGCAAGGGTAGAGGGTAGGATCCACTTCTGGAGGGCAAGCGAACACTCTTGAGGCTAGTGGATAGGATAGAAATAAGGAAACTTTCTGTAGGAGGTTTAATTTCTTTATCTGGTTGTTGAGTTAAAGCTCTTTTCTGATTCTGGCATTTTTTCTGTAATCGATACTCTGCACTTTAATACTAGTATTGTTTCTAATTCCGCTGTAGACTCAGACCCATAAGGGTTATGACTCATCTAATTGTGATAAGTTAGGTATCTGTGTTTAGCATTAACTTGACTACGACGCATACATTCTGAGTTTTAATCATGCTTAGCTTCCTAAGAATCATTTGGTGATCTGATCTGTATCAGTAGTCTGTAGGAGTTTTTACTCAAAGTGTGAAATAGATTTCCAGTTGGGCATTTGTTTAATGGGAGTGATTCTCTGAGTATTAATCTGATGTTGATTTCGGTCCTCGGGGTTGATACTTAGGGAGTTATTCTCTTAAACCGATGTCTAATGGGAACCTAGCTTTAGTTTTAATTATACTTGCCACTATCACTCGACTTTATCCTTCAACCTTTAGGTAGAAACTAATGGGTGTAAACATGTGTTTGATACATGTTATGTTTGTTGGTTGCAAGTGGATGCTAGTGATTGCCAGTAGATGCATATACACACACTAGGCACTAGATCGGCTCAAAAACACATTCATACTGCATATGGATGTGTATGCAATTTTTTTTATGGATGCGAAATGGTTGACCCAGCACATGGATGTTGCATATGAATGAACGGTTGTGCATTCATATAAAAATGATATGCATCAAATAGGAAAATTGCATACATGTGGAACTCATGGCACTGACATAATTCGCATTAAGGAGGTCAATTGAATCAGTCACCCTCCTGATCTTTGCATTAAATAAGGAACATATACACACACTTTTGCATATGTTCTGTAACACCCCACTCCCGCTATGATCACTCACTAAGGGAATGCCATAGCATCGGTGGAGTATTTTAGTGAATATAGAACAGAAAAATTACAACAAGACAGATATAAATAGTACTTGAAATTTTAAAACATCATCTCATAACAGCGGAAGTAAAACATGTCTGGTTACATCATAAAACCACAATAAAGGTCAAGTACAATATCCATCAAAATAAAGAAGTACATAATCCCACTCTCATACAATAGCCAAACAAAAGAAAAGATAACTGGATAACTGGAGCTTTACATCTATCCAAGCTCCTAAAGACTGGAACAGCAATCCGATCAAGCTCCACTACTGCTAGGATCCACCGTAGGACCTGAGGGTTGGGAAAAAGATAAAAACAACAGGGTCAGACATAAGTCTGAGCGAGTCCTATAACTTTAACAATACAATCGTTAAAGTAACCAGAGAAGACATAAACTGATATACGGTAACATATAGGGATGAATGGCTACCCTAAGCAGTCAACTAAACGAAGATAAAGGATAAAGACGCATCTACCCTCCCTAAGGTAAATTACTAAACTGCACCACACCAGTCGTTCCTAACTTAAAGGTTGATCCCACCCAAGGACTTATAAAATTTACTAATTAGTACCTGCGTACCCCTAGGTGACCAAGTAGGCGCCACGGGGCCCTACAATCCACTAGGTGTACACACTACTTCCCATTCGATCGGCTCCCTAACGTAGATACCCGTGCTGGCCCCACCGTGGGATGTATCATTCCCCAATGTGGCAACCTGATGGAACTAAAGGTGCACGGCTTATATCTACTCGATGCAACAACGGCTTACCTACCAGCCCGGGCCCACTCACGCATATGAAGCCCGTTGGACTTGCGTTGCCACCGCTAACCCGTTTGCCTCTTACAGTCAAGCCCAGTATGCGTGTCCCGTCCTCGACATGGGTCGAGCCCACAAAGATACGTATGGGTTACTGGTTGAAATGGGCCTCCACAAGCTACCCACCTAAGCTTGTCCCTTTTTCTAGTATATCCCACTTAACCCTTTAATCATGTTTTAATTACATGTTCCATTTTGGTTAAGTATTCTAATCGTATTTTCTATTGCCACCCAAGGCAACCACTAGATTTTCTCATGCCACCCGAGGCACCCACTTAACCCCTCATGTCCCTCTACATGCTAATATGGTTAAGTGTTTCTTAATTAATTAATTAAGAACGTAACCTTTGTAAAGACCTCTCACATTAGACTGTCTTTTATGACCGCTGGTTAAGCCGGTTGGGTCCGGGCAGCCTTATGTCATAACAGAGTCTAACCTCGTGTCTTTACATTAATTACGTATTTAGTTTGTGCCTAAGACCTCTCACATTGGGCTAACATTTGTAGCAACTGGTTAAGCCGGTTGGGTCCGGGCAGTTTTACGCTACAACTGAGTCCAACCTCGTGTCTTAGTCAATTAATTACACCTAATTAATCACCCTCATAATTTTATATTAATTATCCCTAATTAATCAAGTTTTCTTAACATGGGTAGACCTAACTTAATAGGTAAATTCCCATGGGGTAGACCTAACTCAATAGGTAAATTCCCAACACATAGTATGGGTACACCTAACCAAATAGGCAAATTCCCATACTATGTTTATTTATTTTGTGTTATGCATAATTATATTAATTTCACACAATCTTATTAACTTATGCATTTAATTACCCCATCGTTCCCACGTAATTTCGTTCATGATATAACACATATAAAAGGTGTCAACTTGCATATGAATGAACATGTTTCAAAGGTGCCATCTTGCATATTAACAAACACATAACTTGCATATGAACTTGCATAACATGTCACATAACTTGCATATAATATGTCACATAACTTACATATTCATTTTGCATAACAAACTTGCATATTAGCTTATAGACTTGCATAATGTGTCATCATGAACTTGCATATTAATAAACATGTAACTTGCATATTTACATACATGTAACTCGCATATTAACAAACATGTAACTTGCATATAAAGAAACATGTAACTTGCATATTTACATACATGTAACTTGCATATTAACAAACATGTAACTTGCATATTAACAAACATGTAACTTGCATATTTACATACATGTAACTTGCATATTAACAAACATGTAACTTGCATATTTACATACATGTAACTTGCATAGCATATTACCATGAACTTGCATAACATGCATATGATTACATAGCCCACAACTTGCATATTTAGCATCATGCAAACATAACATACATCATATTAAACTTGCATAAGCTTACATACTCAACATGCATAAACATAAGATTAATGCTAACATCATATCATATGATTCAAAGCTCATTAACCCACATACAAAACCATAAATCTCATCACATCTCATCTAATTAGTTTACCAAAAGATCATCAAAGTGATAGAAACTCACAACTAGCAACTTTGAACACCAAATGAAGAAGATTAAGATGCTAAGAAGGGATTAGAAGTTGATTAGAGAGTGATTAGTATGCAACCCTCTTCATAAAATTAGTGGAGGCCATGAGAGCTAGCATTTTGCCATAGTTTAGTCACTAGGTTTAATTATGAATGAATTAGGGTAGGTTAGGGTCTTATTTATAGATTAGGCAAGTGTTTTAGGCCATAGGATTAACCCTAGATTCAATCCAAGCCATCAAAGCATGTCTTGGGGAAGAAGTCAAGTGTAGGAACCATCTAGGGCCTTTAGATTAAAGATGGACCATGAGAACCATTCAAATGCAAAATCTGCACTTGAGCGAATCGGCCCACGGGTTGACAGCCAAACACCCTGGATTAACCCCTAGTCGACCCAGCGGGCTCGGGTCGACTTCAAAAATCGGCCGGTTCGGTTATTCCCCTCTCCCAATTCGCTGTTTTGAGCATTTTTGCATATTTATTTATTAAATTTTCAATTATATATATATATATATATCAATATATATATATATATATATCTACACAACCCATTTCACTTAATTAAGTATACTTTAATTTGGGAATTTTCGTGAAACTTCGCGAGGCCATATCTTGGTCATACGGACTCCGATTTTCGAAAACTCGGACTCTATTTCGCGTATTTTTCCGAGACGAACACAATGGCATAGCCCGTTTCCCTTGATTCCCATTTTAGAATTAAATTCTGCCTCGATTTATGTTATTACAGGTTATTGAAAATACGGGTTGTTACATTCTCCCCTCCTTAAAGGATTTCGTCCCCGAAATCTTCAAGTTAGGAAGAACGTATCCTACCATCCAATCATCCATCTACTCAAAGCATCATCCACGAGCAATCATTGTCCTTACAAGATTCTAAATGCTGGATGGATATATGCAAAAGTGTGTGTATATGTACTTACCTAATGCGAAAATCAGGCGGTTACTGATACAGTAAACCTCCTTAATGCAAACCATGATAGTGCCATGCATCCAATATGTATGCGAAACCCTATTGACACATACAAATTTCTACATGCGTGCACAACCATACACAAAAATGCATCATCCATATGATAACACAGCCATGATACATCCATCAATCTAACTACCACATCCATTTATGCAATATGCAACATGAAGTGACTGAGCCGATCTAGTGCCTAATGTGTGTGTATATGCATCCACGAGCAACCACTAGCAAACAATTGCATCCATATGCATCCATCAACCATAACATGTTTCAAACACATGTTTCAACCATAGGTTTTACCCTATCTAAAGGTCATAGGTATTAGCGAGAGGATATACTAAAGATAAGATAAGTACTAGACAAGCAATAAAGGAGAAGTTAAAAGACATACTCTCAAAAAGAAATGGATACAAAGAACGCATCTTTGCTTCCGTCTCCCAAGTAGCATTGCTTTCGTCATCTCCCCATTGCACTTTAACTAGCTGAACTTCTCTGTTCCTCAACTTCCTAGTTTCTGACCCAAGGATGCGAGTAGGAGCTCGTCGAATCGTCGCATCACGCTCTACCTCTACATCTCTAAGCAAGCTCGGCTCTACCACCTCCGCGGTCTCATGTAAGCACTTCCTCAAATGTGATACATGGAATACATCATGAACACCACTAAGTCTGTCGGGCAACTCCACCCTATATGCCATCCGTCCAATCCTTTCCTTAATAGGAAACGGCCCAACAAATCTCGGTGCTAACTTCCCTACGGACCCAAAGCGAACAACATTTCTCAATGGAGATACTTTGACAAAAACCATGTCCCCAACCTCAAACTCAAGATCCGTCCTTCTCCGATCCGCATAAGATTTCTGTCTATCTTGCGCTGCTTTCATCCTTTTTCGAATTAAATCAATCTTCTCTGAAGTCTCTCTAACCATATCCGGCCCAAGCAAGATCTTATCCGTAGATTCCCACCAACATGTAGGAGATCGACAAGGCCTTCCATAAAGAGCTTCGAAAGGAGCCATACCAATACTGGACTGAAAGCTGTTATTATATGCGAACTCCACCAAAGGAAGATGTTCTTCCCATGTACCTCCAAAATCCAAGATACAAAGCCTCAAAAGATCTTCTAAGATACGGTTCACCCTCTCGGTCTGACCGTCCGTCTGAGGATGATATGCGGTGCTCAAACACAACTGAGTCCCTACCGCCTCTTGCAAACTTCTCCAAAACTCACTAGTGAAAATAGGATCTCGATCACTCACAATGCTGGATGGTACGCCATGCAATCTAACAATCTCTCTAACATAGACTGAAGCAAGCCATGGAGCGGTCCTCTTACTCTTTACGGGTATAAAATGGGCACTCTTTGTAAGTCTGTCTACCACAACCCAAATTCCCGTATTGCCCTTCCTCGATCTCGGTAACCCGTCGATGAAATCCATCGAGACACTATCCCACTTCCACTGTGGAACTTCCAATGGGTGTAGCAACCCACCGGGTTTCCTTTGCTCCACTTTAACTTGTTGGCACACTAAGCATCTAGCCACATACTCGGCCACATCTTTCTTCATACCGGCCCAAAAGAAAACTCTCTTCATGTCTTGGTACATTTTGTCTCCACCGGGATGAATAGTCATTCTTGAACGATGTGCATCATCCAAAATAGCCTTCTTCAAACCCTCATCTTGCGGTACACAAAGTCTACCGTCTCTATGCAACCATCCCTTATCATCTATGGTGTATCTACCCAAATGGCTGGACGACTCCCCTCTTATAAGCTTCTCTACCAACACAACCAACTGTGGGTCGTCTCGCTGAGCCTCGCCAATCCGTCTCAAAAGAGTAGGTCTAACCTCCAAGGATGCCAACAAACCAAGTACAAAATCAACAGAAGGTCTGAAGTCAAACAAAGAAAGAAACTCCAAGCTTCGTCGTTCCACGAACAATGGACTCAAAGATAGCCTTTTTCTACTTAAGGCGTCTGCCACCACGTTACCCTTACCAGGGGTATACGCTATCTCGAAATCATAGGATGCTAAGAACTCCATCCACCTTTGCTGTCTTAAGTTTAAATCCTTCTGAGAGAATAAGTACTTCAATGATTTATGGTCGGTGAACAACTCGAATCTCTCACCAAGAAGATAATGGCGCCAAGACTTAAGTGTGAAAACAATCGCGGCCAACTCTAGATCATGGGTAGGGTAATTCTTCTCATGCACTCTCAATTGTCTCCCTCCATAGGCTATTACCCTTCCCTCCTGCATCAAGACTGCGCCTAATCCTGTTCCACAAGCATCGGTATAAACAACAAACGGCTTACTCCCATCTGGAAGCACTAAAACTGGAGCGGTGGTCAAAGCTCTCTTTAACCGTCGGAAAGCATCATCACAATCTACATCCCATGAGAAAACCAGATTCTTCTTCGTCAAGCGGGTTAATGGGGCTGATATCTTCGCGAAGTCTTTGATGAACTTCCTATAATATCCTGCCAACCCCAAGAAACTTCTTACCTCGGTAGCATTTCTAGGAACTTTCCAATCCTGGATAGATACTATCTTTGCGGGATCCACAGCTATCCCTTCCTTAGAGACCACATGCCCTAAGAATCGCACTTCTCTTCTCCAAAAATGGCATTTAGAGAATTTAGCTTTAAGACTATGCGCTCGAAGAGTCTCCAACACTTCCTTGAGATGTAAGGCATGCTCTTCTTCATTCTTGGAAAAGACCAAGATGTCATCCACAAAAACTACTACAAACTTATTCAGATACTCTCTGAACACTCTACTCATGAGATCAACAAAGTATGCGGGGGCGTTTGTCAACCCAAATGGCATCACTAGCCACTCATAAAAACCATCCGGAGTCCGGAAAGCAGTCTTCTCTATACTGTCCTCCGCCACTCTTAACTGATGAAACCCTGTAGCTAAGTCCATCTGCGAAAATACTGACGCGCCAACCAACTGATCAAAGAGATCATCTATCCTCGGTAATGGGTGTCTATTCTTCTTCGTGAGCTTATTAAGTTCCCTATAATCCACACAAAGTCTGAGGGACCCATCCGCCTTCGTGGCAAACACTACTGGAGCTCCCCACTCCGATATACTTCGCCTTATGAACCCCTTCTCAAGCAACTCCCCTACTTGCTTATGAAGTTCTCTTCTCTCACGAGGAGCCATGTGGCGTACTGGCAAAGACACTGGTTTGGCATTATCCACCAAATAAATTCGGAAATCTATCTCCCGCTTCGGAGGCAAACCCTTTACTTCTTCAAACACATCCGGATATTCCCGGACTACTCTGACAGAACACAAACTTTCGACCGAAGCATCGAGCGATTCAAGATAACTTAGCAAAACAGATTCCATGGGATTGCAAGAGATCTCGAGAGTGTTACCCAAGCGGGTCATGAGCCTGACAACTCTCCTTTCGCAATCAAGAACGGCACCATTACTGGATAACCAGTCCATGCCCAAGATCAACCCATAGCCCGTGAAGCCCAATACAAAAGCATCACATCTAAACTCAACGCTAAGTATAGAAATCTTCAAACCCAAACATATCATAGACAGATATATGGAGCCCCCAATTGGGTTTGAGACAACCAAGGGATCATCAACTAGACTGGTGTCTAAGTGCAGTGACTCAACTAACGATGATGAGATAAAAGAATGCGATGCGCCAGAGTCAAACAAAGTACGAACTAGATGATCAAACAGAAAAACCAGACTTTCAACGGAAATAGTTCTACCTCTCTGCTGAATCGGTGGAACTGAGAGAACCTGAACTTGCCCCCCTGACTGAGGTGGTGCTATAAGAGCTTGCACCTGGCCTCCTGAGGTAGACCCCGTCTTCTGCCCCTTCTTTGGGCAGTTTTTCACAAGATGCCCTGCTTCACCACAATGAAAGCAACCGGTCTTCTTCTTTTTGCGACAATCCTTACTGAGGTGTCCTGGTGTTCCACAATTGAAGCACTTCTTCTTCGTCTTCTTTTTGTCACCATTGCCTTTTCCGCCCTTGCCTTGTTGTTGCTGTTGCGGTTTCTTCTGATCCCCCTTTTTCTCTGGTGCCTTAGAATTCTTATCATCCTCATGCATAAGTGCCATGTAGACAAGCTTCTCAAAAGTGGCCCCCATAGGAATGTGAGTCATAGCTATTCCTTGCAATGGTTCGTTCAAGCCTCTAACGAACCTCAAAGCCTTCTTCTCCGGTGTATTCACCAACTCTATGCCAAACCTTGCTAATTGATTGAATTTGTTGACATATTCTTTCACCGTGAGATTCCCTTGCTTCAAATTCAAGAACTTCTCCATAAACAGATTCTCTTCCGCCCTTGAGAGAAACTTAGCCCCAAACCTTTGCTTAAAATCTGCCCAAGAGTCAACAGGGCGTTCTCCATTAGTGACCTCCCACCAGAATGAGGCCTCTCCCTTCATTAACCAAGCCGCCAACTTGACTTTCTTTCCCTCTTCCACTTCAAAGATATCTAGCAACTCTTCCACTTCCTTAAGCCAATCTCTAGCCTCTACGAAAGTCTCTGAACCAAGAAAAGGTTTTCCTCCTATAGCCTTGAACTCCTTGCAAACCTTAGCAAAATTATCCACTCTAGGCTGAGGAGGAGGAGCGGTTGTCTCTGGTGTAGTAGCATTGGCCGGACCCGCAGCCGCGGCCCTAGCCTCTTGCAACCTCCTATACCATAGTGGTATAACTAAACCCTCCGGGATGTTAAGATCTTCAGCCATGCTGAAACGAAAGAGGAAAGATTCAAAAAGGAGATTCCGAAAGATAAAGATATGGCTATTGGGGATTATGCTTTTCTTTTTCAAAAACTTTTTCTCTTAGAAGACATGCTTTTAAAAATCCTTTCTTCGAAAATACTCTTAGAAAGTAGTTTTTCTCAAAAATTTTATCTGTTCTGGTAACCTTAAGCTCTGATACCACGTGTAACACCCCACTCCCGCTATGATCACTCACTAAGGGAATGCCATAGCATCGGTGGAGTATTTTAGTGAATATAGAACAGAAAAATTACAACAAGACAGATATAAATAGTACTTGAAATTTTAAAACATCATCTCATAACAGCGGAAGTAAAACATGTCTGGTTACATCATAAAACCACAATAAAGGTCAAGTACAATATCCATCAAAATAAAGAAGTACATAATCCCACTCTCATACAATAGCCAAACAAAAGAAAAGATAACTGGATAACTGGAGCTTTACATCTATCCAAGCTCCTAAAGACTGGAACAGCAATCCGATCAAGCTCCACTACTGCTAGGATCCACCGTAGGACCTGAGGGTTGGGAAAAAGATAAAAACAACAGGGTCAGACATAAGTCTGAGCGAGTCCTATAACTTTAACAATACAATCGTTAAAGTAACCAGAGAAGACATAAACTGATATACGGTAACATATAGGGATGAATGGCTACCCTAAGCAGTCAACTAAACGAAGATAAAGGATAAAGACGCATCTACCCTCCCTAAGGTAAATTACTAAACTGCACCACACCAGTCGTTCCTAACTTAAAGGTTGATCCCACCCAAGGACTTATAAAATTTACTAATTAGTACCTGCGTACCCCTAGGTGACCAAGTAGGCGCCACGGGGCCCTACAATCCACTAGGTGTACACACTACTTCCCATTCGATCGGCTCCCTAACGTAGATACCCGTGCTGGCCCCACCGTGGGATGTATCATTCCCCAATGTGGCAACCTGATGGAACTAAAGGTGCACGGCTTATATCTACTCGATGCAACAACGGCTTACCTACCAGCCCGGGCCCACTCACGCATATGAAGCCCGTTGGACTTGCGTTGCCACCGCTAACCCGTTTGCCTCTTACAGTCAAGCCCAGTATGCGTGTCCCGTCCTCGACATGGGTCGAGCCCACAAAGATACGTATGGGTTACTGGTTGAAATGGGCCTCCACAAGCTACCCACCTAAGCTTGTCCCTTTTTCTAGTATATCCCACTTAACCCTTTAATCATGTTTTAATTACATGTTCCATTTTGGTTAAGTATTCTAATCGTATTTTCTATTGCCACCCAAGGCAACCACTAGATTTTCTCATGCCACCCGAGGCACCCACTTAACCCCTCATGTCCCTCTACATGCTAATATGGTTAAGTGTTTCTTAATTAATTAATTAAGAACGTAACCTTTGTAAAGACCTCTCACATTAGACTGTCTTTTATGACCGCTGGTTAAGCCGGTTGGGTCCGGGCAGCCTTATGTCATAACAGAGTCTAACCTCGTGTCTTTACATTAATTACGTATTTAGTTTGTGCCTAAGACCTCTCACATTGGGCTAACATTTGTAGCAACTGGTTAAGCCGGTTGGGTCCGGGCAGTTTTACGCTACAACTGAGTCCAACCTCGTGTCTTAGTCAATTAATTACACCTAATTAATCACCCTCATAATTTTATATTAATTATCCCTAATTAATCAAGTTTTCTTAACATGGGTAGACCTAACTTAATAGGTAAATTCCCATGGGGTAGACCTAACTCAATAGGTAAATTCCCAACACATAGTATGGGTACACCTAACCAAATAGGCAAATTCCCATACTATGTTTATTTATTTTGTGTTATGCATAATTATATTAATTTCACACAATCTTATTAACTTATGCATTTAATTACCCCATCGTTCCCACGTAATTTCGTTCATGATATAACACATATAAAAGGTGTCAACTTGCATATGAATGAACATGTTTCAAAGGTGCCATCTTGCATATTAACAAACACATAACTTGCATATGAACTTGCATAACATGTCACATAACTTGCATATAATATGTCACATAACTTACATATTCATTTTGCATAACAAACTTGCATATTAGCTTATAGACTTGCATAATGTGTCATCATGAACTTGCATATTAATAAACATGTAACTTGCATATTTACATACATGTAACTCGCATATTAACAAACATGTAACTTGCATATAAAGAAACATGTAACTTGCATATTTACATACATGTAACTTGCATATTAACAAACATGTAACTTGCATATTAACAAACATGTAACTTGCATATTTACATACATGTAACTTGCATATTAACAAACATGTAACTTGCATATTTACATACATGTAACTTGCATAGCATATTACCATGAACATGCATAACATGCATATGATTACATAGCCCACAACTTGCATATTTAGCATCATGCAAACATAACATACATCATATTAAACTTGCATAAGCTTACATACTCAACATGCATAAACATAAGATTAATGCTAACATCATATCATATGATTCAAAGCTCATTAACCCACATACAAAACCATAAATCTCATCACATCTCATCTAATTAGTTTACCAAAAGATCATCAAAGTGATAGAAACTCACAACTAGCAACTTTGAACACCAAATGAAGAAGATTAAGATGCTAAGAAGGGATTAGAAGTTGATTAGAGAGTGATTAGTATGCAACCCTCTTCATAAAATTAGTGGAGGCCATGAGAGCTAGCATTTTGCCATAGTTTAGTCACTAGGTTTAATTATGAATGAATTAGGGTAGGTTAGGGTCTTATTTATAGATTAGGCAAGTGTTTTAGGCCATAGGATTAACCCTAGATTCAATCCAAGCCATCAAAGCATGTCTTGGGGAAGAAGTCAAGTGTAGGAACCATCTAGGGCCTTTAGATTAAAGATGGACCATGAGAACCATTCAAATGCAAAATCTGCACTTGAGCGAATCGGCCCACGGGTTGACAGCCAAACACCCTGGATTAACCCCTAGTCGACCCAGCGAGCTCGGGTCGACTTCAAAAATCGGCCGGTTCGGTTATTCCCCTCTCCCAATTCGCTGTTTTGAGCATTTTTGCATATTTATTTATTAAATTTTCAATTATATATATATATATATCAATATATATATATATATATATATATATATATATATATATATATATCTACACAACCCATTTCACTTAATTAAGTATACTTTAATTTGGGAATTTTCGTGAAACTTCGCGAGGCCATATCTTGGTCATACGGACTCCGATTTTCGAAAACTCGGACTCTATTTCGCGTATTTTTCCGAGACGAACACAATGGCATAGCCCGTTTCCCTTGATTCCCATTTTAGAATTAAATTCTGCCTCGATTTATGTTATTACAGGTTATTGAAAATACGGGTTGTTACATGTTCATACAACATTAGAAGTTTTCTAAGGACATTGGATGCTTGTGGATGATGGTTGAGTAGATGGATGACCGGATGGTAAGACACATTCTTCTTAATTTGAAGATTTCGGGGACGAAATCCTTTAAGAAGGGGAGAATGTAACACCCCATATTTTCTGTAAACGTATAAATAACAAATCAGAGAATAATTAATTTTTAAAATAAGAATCAAGGGAAACGGATTATGCCATTGTGTTCATCTCGAAATTTTGCTTGGAAACGAGTTCGAGTTTTCGAGAAACGGAGTCCGTATGAGGGAGATATGACCCTCCGAAGTTTTAGGAATTTTCAGAACCGAAAACATCTTGAAATTCGAATTCGAAATTCGAATTCAAACGCCAGCGCAGACTGGGCGGGAATTTTCCTGCCCAAGACCAGGTCAACCTGGGGGTCGACACTATGGTCGACCTCCTAGTGACCAGGTCGATCCTATGGTCGACCTAGGGGTCGACCTGGTGACAGATCCCAGTTCTGAGCCTGGGTTCATTCTGATGTATCTGGTCACGTTTTCTGTCAAGATTCGTCCGCCTAATCCTATGTAAACATCCTCCTAGCCTCATTCTCTTTACACCATTTTATTCTCTACTTATGCTGCCTCTGAAATATTATAAATAAATAAAATAATGGCGTCGCTACTCTATTGGAATCAAAACTAGAAATAGTGCATATTCTTCCAAATCTGAATTAGGTTAAAAGAGAACTACTGCAACTCTTCTTCTATAATCCAATCAAGGCAAGCACAGTTGTTTTTAGATATGAATTTTATTTATGATCGTGACATGGTTGTAAATCTGAATCTGAGGTTATGCATATTCTGTTCTGTTTAGATCTATCCTATTATAACTATTCTATATCTCTCTTCTTTCTGTTCTATAGCCAGGATACCACGAGCCTGAGCCAAATCTCATAAGAGATTGACGCACGAATGCCAAACTTTTGGGGCAAATAATAAATGATGCATAAATTGGGCATGACTGATTTGTGACTGATTTGAGGAAAGAATATAGGCTGTAGCTAGAACATAAATCTGAGACATATGGCTAGACATGTTTGAAACATAAAGTGTATTGAACATATGACTTGAGGCACAGAAGAATATTGGACATATGACTTAGGATTTGGGAGTAAAAATTTAACTGTAAATAAGCAATTGATTTAGGTACATAGCACATGTTGTAATTCAGGACATAAGTTGGAGGCATATTATATGAGATTGTTTATGACTTAGAATATAAAGAGCATAAGTTGTAATTCTAGATCTGGACATACTTTATATATTATAGTCTGTAATTTAGAAGAAGGAGGATTATTTTGTGTATAACTTAGGCATAAAGACCTATATTAAATAGGATAACCATTAATGTGAACACGCCTAAAAATGGGTTTTTGGATATATGACATGCATTGTAATCCATGGCTATATTTGGCATAATTTATATGTAAGGTTTCTGGAGAATATTCTGAACTATGCAAATTTAACTAAAATTTGGGACATATGTTATATGGTGGATTATGACCATAATTTGGGCTTATAAGTTTAGGCTTACTTTATGAATTAGTCAAGATATGTGAATAGGACTTTAAGGAATGTTTAATCGACTAAAACTATTATCTGTTCAATATGCTAAATTTGCCTAATATACTAAATCTGTTACCTGTTTAATATACTGAATTGCCTAAACTGTTAAATATGTTGAATTGCCTAATCTGCTAATTCTGCCCAATCTGCTAAATCTGTTGAGTTGCCTAATCTGCTAAATCTGTTGAACCGCCTGAGCTGCTAAATCTGTTAGATCTATTGAAAAGCTGAATGATTGTAATTTGTGTAAAACATGCTAATTTGTTTAATCTGTTGCGACTTGAAAAGAAGTCAAATCTGTTAAATTGGCATAATTAGTTTGATATTTGTATCAATTGTAATGGAAAAAATGGGTTATAATAAAAATGCTGACACACAAGGTTAGACTCATGTTTGCGGTAGAAGCCTGCGCGGACCCAACCGGCTCAACCAACAACCGCAAACTGCTAGTCTAATGTGAGAGGTCGTAGGCATAAATAAAATATGCTTAGACACGAGGTCAGGTCTGGCTTGTGGCAGAAGTCTTCCCGGAACCGCCCGGCTTATCCAGCGGCCACAAGCTACCGACCTATTGTGAGAGGTCTGCGCATTAATATTTAATTAATGCAAATCTGAGGTAAATATGATGTCTAAAACGTGTTGGTCGATAGGGCTAAACTAACTGGACTGATGAATTAATAAACCTGTTTCGTGAATCTGTAGGCCAATATAAAGTTAGACAATCTGTAAGTCTGTTAAAACTGTACATCTGATCCGTTAGTCTGAAAACATGTTAACCTGATTTTTCTAATCTGTGAACTAGTTGAATTGAACTCTGTATGTCTGAAAACTTGTAAACAAGTTAATCTGAAATCTGTTAGTATGGGGACACAAGGTTAGGAGGGAAAATACTTGTGTCATCTATTGTTTGGGACCTATATTAGTCAGTAACCCATTCTGGTATCAAAACTATGACCCAACAGTAGGTAGGGTCCTGGCACGCTTACTGAACTAATTATAAGCGGTTCATTTTGATAATGGCGACGGGTGTTGATGGTGCGTTCCAACCGGGTCATGTGCGTGCATGGATCCCAGTCTGTCTCTGAGGATGTAAGACGCCGTGACATCTGTAAATAGGTCTGTGTCATTTAAAGGTTCCCACTTTGGGGAGTGATACACCCTTCTGTGGGGCTGGCACAGGGTATTTATGTATTAGGGAGCCGATCGCTTGGGGTAGATTTAGGGTACACTTAGTTCTGTCTGTTTCCGTTGGGGTACCGTCTGTTTCTGTTGGGTGGTAACACCTGTCTGTTTCTGCGTGGTACCGTCTGTTGGGGTGGTAAAGGCCCATTTACTAGTGTACACCTAATTCTAACATTCTATTTCCGTAAGGATTATTCTGTTTCTGTTTCTGTACCTTCTGTTCGGGTGGTAAAGGCCCATTATTCTGTTTCTGTTTAGACATTAGGGTAACACCTAATCCTATTATACTAGTATTAGTGCAGAAAAGTAAAATATAAGTAAGAAGCATAACTTGGGCTATATCATTCTGTTTCTTCTATTTAGCTTAAGTATATTAGTTACTCCTGTTGATATTGTCTCTTATCCAGCTTTATTTTCATGTCATGATATTATTATCTGTTCATATGCTAAAAGTCACTGGACTTGCCAGACTTTATGTCTGACCTTTCTTGTTTTCGCCCCTTCTCTTTCGTTTCTCCCCCAGGTTTGTAGGGTGGAAATCTAGGAGCTTGATTTGGACTTTCTCTGCTTGAAGTATCGCTTGGCCTTGGCTCTATCTTTCCATGGCAGTTTATGTAGGGGGATTATGATTTTAAAAACTATGTATTCTGAAGGCTTAGTACAAGACTGATATTTTTGTACTTGAATTCTGATATTGTGATTTGAAAAGATGTAACCAAACTTACTTCGGTTTCTGTTGTAATAAAGTTATAAAATTTTCAAGTACTGTTTTATCTGTCTTGTAAATTTCTGTTCTGTCTACTAAAACGCTCCATCAAAGTTAAAGCATTCCCTTTGTGAGTGACCTTAACGGAGGTGGGGTGTTACAACACGAACCCTTTAATTTTCACCTCTTCAGAGGAGATTGCTCCTGTGAAGACCAAAGAGCCCGCTCGTGCTAGTTTGGCTTCAGACTCGGGTTTGTTGGTGGGAACACCACTTAGGATGCACTCAACACATTAGCACCACACATCACAACACTCACTTCTTATGCGAACACTGATTCTGAATTCCACTTACATTGTTGCGCAGGTACAATGTCTCGCCCTTACTATGATGTCAGAAAAATGCGTCGTAGCATGTCTAGGCCTCCTTCCGATATCGAGCATGATCACCATGAGACCCGGGGCAGAGATGATAGAAGGCCTCATGATTCTTATCGACCACACACCTCGCGCTTCGTTCCCCCGTCCGGTCGGATCCAAACAGATATAAGAGCTACCAGAGTCGTCAAGGAGGAGACACGTCGTAGCCTAAAGACCGAACTTCTCCTCAAGACAAACAAAGTCGGGAGAAAAGTCCACCGAAACACACCGATTCACGAGACAAACACAAAGTTTTTGAGAAGCGATCTGGAAAGGGTGATACAACCATCGTCCCGACTAAGCGAAAACACGTTGAACTAACATACGGCAAGCCTCCAGCACTGGAGCTGATTCCAAAGTTAAGCTGGCATATCTGGAGAAGCAGTTCCCAGATCATTACTTTGAGAATCTGACTTTTTTACCTGCACTTGAGCCTATTTCCTCAAAGTGGACAGATGAGGCTAAAGAAAAGATTGACGCAGTTGAGAAGCAATACTAGGAGATGTTCAAATATTCACGCAATCTCTCCAGAATTATTCGGACTTTAATTACAGACGTTGATTCGATGAAAAAGGCTGCGGATTCCAATGCGAATGCCTTGAAAAATTTGGAGAAGGACCTAGAAGACACACAGGCTCAACTCGTCATCGCTCAATGAGACGCCAACAACTTCAAACAACAATTTGAGGAGTTACAGAAGCGTTATC
Source organism: Allium sativum (assembly GCA_030737875.1). Taxonomy (NCBI): domain Eukaryota; kingdom Viridiplantae; phylum Streptophyta; class Magnoliopsida; order Asparagales; family Amaryllidaceae; genus Allium; species Allium sativum. The sequence goes on along the minus strand of CM060925.1, from coordinate 432,293,247 downwards.
ATGATTTGCTGGAATCTCATAGTCAAGAGCATTTGGAGATAAAGAAACAAGCGGAAGACGCTAAGTCAAACAGTGTCAAAATGCAACTGGGTTATAATACTCTTGAGCAAGAAAAAGCCGAGTTAGCGAGAAAAAATGCTGAACTGGAGAAACGAAACGCTGACTTGGAGTCCAAGTTAATGGAAGCCGAGAATAGGGCTGCCCTTGCTGAGGGGAATGTGGAGAACGTCATTAAGTCTACTGAAGAGACCCGTAGACAGCTATCAGAGGCTCAGGAAGAAGTGCAAGGTTTTGGCGAATTACTGATTGAATTCTTTGCGCACATAATTCGTCGCCGAAACATCTCTTGGATTGAAGACTATCCAACTACCTTAGTTCACGTATGAAGTCAAATCATCGAATGGGAGAAAGAGGAACTTAAGGTAGACTTCGTTGATGAAGATAAACTTATGGAGAAGTATCTGAGAGATGATGAACCGACACGCCTAGCCGAGGGGCGTCGCCTCATTGCCGCTGCTATGGAGGAGGAGGAGCGCCTGGCCAAACAAAAGAATATCCCTGAGGCTGGTTCTTCTTCCGCTACTGCTGAAACTACTAAAGTCAAGGGATATGATCCCGAGAACCTGGGAATTCCTAAGGCGTCTCTTTTATCTCCTATACCCGAATCAGCATCAGAGACGGTAGTCACCCCAATTGAGAGACCATCGGAAGGTATTTCTACCTTTTCACCTCAATTTGTCAAGGCTGTTTCCACCTTTCATCACATAATTGGGTAATCAATGGAGGATCCTTTATTTTCTCCTGAGTTGATAACTTTTGCTTCTCATTATATAGGTGCTAGACCAGCCGAGAAGATCGATGAGCCTCAAGGATCCTCTATTAGAGAGGAATCCGTGAAAAAGGCTCAGGGAGGACAGGGTAAGGCTACCACCGCCGAATCCGGAGGAGGCACTAAACTGTCTAAGGCCGACACTTCTCATGATGACGAGATGATAGATGCCTTAAAAGACGACGGAGGTAATGAGGGGCATGAAGAAAATCCTGATGTGGCTATAATTGGGGATTCAAAAAGTGCCGATGACATTACTTTGGCTGAAATGAAAGCCGATCAAGACAAACGCATGCAGCTAAAAGCTGAAGACTTGAACCCCGAAAGCCTTAAGCCCCTTGCAGTGGTGGATCCTGGATCAAGGTTAGTCGTTAAGCTTGCAACTATGTCTATTACAGAAGAGCTTGATAAAAAATCTTCTCTTGATTCCAGCGTTCCGACTCCTGGGAAGAAATCCACCGATTCTGGTACTTCAACTACAGAGAAGAAGAGGCCAAAGCGTCTTATGACTGATGCTGAAAAAGAGGCTAGAGCTACTCATAAGGTCGCCAAAAAATCCAAGTCTTCTCCAAAACCCAAGTGATGATGTGCTTTGTTTAATTTTGATATTCAATTGGTCCGCAATTGTTGCGGCGAGTGCGGCCCTCGCATCTTTTGCTTGATTTCCCTGTACAAACTCACGTGTTTGTAAATAAAATAGTTTATTTCCTGCAATGTCTGATAGTTGTTAGTTTAGTACTTAAGTAAAAATGCAAATAGACAGCATGTCATATTACAGTTATATAATAAAGTCATTGTTGAGGGGAATATGTGTACACATATATGCCCCCAATCATTCTTGGATAACTGAGCAAAAATTAGTCAAGATTGATTAAATTCAAAATCCAATTGCCCTCGATTCTCCAACGGGGCCATATTCCTTTCGTCATTGATGCCTATTCTTTTCAGCATCTTTATACTCTCCTGTCTCATAACCAGGTTAGAGTATTGTTGAGGCGTTCTCTCATCCGGGTGCACCTTCACGCCCCAAGGGACGTCGTCTTCCTGTCCATTATACTCTCTCTCGATTCATGAGAGTTAGAGTTAAGAATGTCATCTTCCCATTCTTTTGCATTCTATCATGCAAGCGGTCATTTTGTTCGCTCCTACACATAGGTTATCTCCAATTTTCCAGATTTAATTTAATGTTTCATATTTCGTGGTCATGATAGAATGATTGTCAAATATATAAATAATGCAGGAAAGTAAATGACACACGATATTTTTATAGTGGTTCAACTAAGTCATAGCCTACATCCACTTCATAATCCTTTGTTCATATAAACAGACTTTTCAAGGCAAGTCGTTCCTTTTTACACAGCTTATAAAAACAAAAAGGAAGACATTTCATATTTAGCTCAGATATCGTCGTAAGTGCTGAGCATTCCAAGCTTTGGGATTCTCTTTACCGCCCACGGTCGTTAGCTTGAATGCTCCTGTATCAAGCTTCCGTTGGATGGTGTACCGCCCTTCCCATTTTGGACCCAATTGGGTCGAAGGTGGGAAGACTCGTTTCAGTACTAGATCTCCTGGTTCAAAGGTTTTAAAGCGAACTTTCCGGTCATAATAACGTGCTACTTGATGTCGATGTCTCGAGGCACGTAAGTCTGCTTCGTCTCTTTTTTCTTCAATTATATCAAGAGACTCTAGAAGGAGTGTCCTATTTGTCATTAGGTCATAATACGTGACTCGATGAGAAGGGACTTCCAATTCTACTGAAATCACTGCTTCTGACCCAAAGGAAAGTGAATAGGGAGTATGGCCGGTAGTTGTCTTAAAGGTTGTCCTGTAAGCCCATAAAGCTAGTGGCAACTCTTCTACCCATTTGGCTTTGGCCCGCTCCAACCGCTTCTTCAGAATAGATTTAATGACCTTGTTTATGGCTTCGACCTAGCCATTTGACTGCGGGTGAGCTACTGTAGTGTATCGTTTATCAATCTTGTACTTCTGGTAGAAGTTTCTGAACTCGATGCTATCAAACTGTGTCCCATTATCAGTTATGATCATCTTCGGTATCCCAAATTGACAAATAATGTTTCTGACCAGAAAACTGATCACCTTTCTCGCCGTGATGGTTGTTAAAGGTTCAGCTTCCACCCATTTTGTGAAATAGTCCACGGCAACAATCGCGTACTTAGCTCCTCCTCTGGCAATAGGTAACACTCCAATAATGTCAATTCCCCACATGGAAAACGACCATGGGCTTACCATCGACTTGAGCTGAGTCGGAGGCGCGCTGGGAACTTTGGAAAATCTTTGACATCTGTCGCGGCATCGTGAATAATCAGCCGCGTCTTTATTCACGGTAGGCCAGAAATGTCCATACCGTAATACTTTCTTTGCTGGGTTTTGGCCCCCAGTGTGGTCTCCACACTCACCTTCATGTACTTCTTGCAGTACACGTTTAATGTCGTCGTGTGCGATACACCGTAATAGAGGCATTGAAAACCCTTGGCGATAAAGGACGTCGTCCTGTAAAACGTATCTTGCTGCCTTGCATCTTACAACTCGTCTTTCGCTCTTTTTCAACGGGAGGGTTCCATTCTCGAGAAAATTCTTGATCGATGTCATCCAGGATTCTCTCTCTGGGTCGACTTCCAAGGCTAGTTCCGCTTCCATTAAGTCGAAACTCGGTGATTCCAAAACCTCTATCAGAACCATTTCAGTTTCTTTAGGATTACCAGAATTTGCTAGCTTCGCCAGTCGATCTGCTTTCTGATTTTCCGTTCTTGGAATGTGCGTTATGCTATAATGCTCCAAACTTCCCAACAACTCCTTTACCTTTTTTAGATAAATAACAAGTCGAGGTCCTTTAGCAGTATATTCTTCCCGAACCTGGCATACAACTATCTTGGAATCGCAATATATATCCAGTGTCTTCACTCCCAACTCTTTGGCGAGTTTCAGCCCGGCAATTAGGGCTTCATACTCGGAATCATTATTAGTAGCAGCGAACTCTAATCGTAATGCATAGTAAATAGGTCGTCCTTCAGGAGTTATTAAAATAACTCCGGCGCCAGACTTTCGATCATTTTTGGCTCCGTCCGTATATAGCTTCCACAGACTAAGCTCTAACTCTTGGTCTAAAGTAACTACCTTGTCACCCACCGTTTCCTCTTCGGGAATTACAAATTCAGCTATAAAGTCAGCCAATGCTTGCCCCCTTATTGATCTTCGTGGATGAAAATTCAAATCAAATTGACTCAGCTCGATGTTCCATTTGAGTAACCGCCCCGATGCTTCGGGTTTTTGCAACACTTGTCTCAAAGGCTGATCGGTATATACAACTATTGGGTGAGCCTGAAAATAATGGCGAAGTTTGCGGGAAGCAATCAGGAGGCTATAAGCAAGCTTTTCTATCTTCGGATAATTACGTTCCGCAGCATCTAGCTTTTTGCTCACGTAATATATAGGCTTCTGGACTTTATCCTCTTCACATACTAATGCCGTACTGACGGCGTGAGATGATACCGCTAAGTAGACAAACAAATCCTCATGTTCCACGGGTTTTGATAATATTGGAGGCTTTTCTAATAAGTCTAATAGATTCTGGAACGCCTCCACACAATCGTGGGTCCACTCAAAATTTTGCTTTCCTCTTTTTATGAGATCGAAGAAAGGTACACACCTATCTATAGCTTTGGAGATAAACCTACTCAATGCAGCAACTTTTCCGGCCAAGCTTTGAACGTCTTTGATCTTTCGTGCTTCTTCAATATCCCTTATTGCTGCTATTTGGCTAGGATTTATCTCAATTCCTCGAGAACTCACAATAAACCCAAGGAATTTTCTAAATGCGACCCCAAACGAGCATTTTAGGGGGTTTAACTTCATCCCATACCTTCGAAGAATATCAAACATTTCAGCTAAGTCCCTTGTATGGTCGGGAGATTGTTTAGACTTCACAAGCATGTAATCCACGTAAACCTTCATGGTTTTCCCGATTTGATTATAAAACATGCGGTTGACCAGGCGCTGATACGTGGCTCCTGCATTCTTTAACCCAAATGACATTACCACATAACAATATAACCCCAAGTCTATGATGAAGCTTGTATGCTCTTGATCCGGTATGTGCATGGGAATTTGATTGTACCCAGAATAGGCATCCATAAAGGATAAAAGCTCGTGCCCGGTCGTCGAATCTACTTGCTGATAAATTCTGGGGAGAGGAAAGCTATCCTTCGGGCAGGCCTTGTTCAAATCAGAAAAGTCGATACATGTACGCCACTTTCCATTTGACTTTTTGACCAGGACAGGATTCGATATCCAGTCGGGATATTTCAAATCCTTAATGAATCCATTATCTTTTAATTTCTCTACCTCTTCTTTTAAAGCTGCTGACCGCTCTGGTCCTAACGTCCATCTCTTCTGTTTGACTGGTGGGTGCTTTGGATTAATACACAAAGAGTAGCTCATGATGGCAGATGAAATCCCACACATGTCAGCGTGAGTCCAGGCAAACACATCCAGATTTGCCTTTAAAAAATCAGCCAACTCTTTCGCTCGAACTGGGTCAAGTTGCGAGCCGATCTTTAGTACTTTTGTCGAATCTGTCTCATCAATAGGTATATCCACTGTTATTTCGTTGGGAGTCACCTTCCTATCCTCGGGTTCTTTATCCTCTCTGGGATCTATATCTTCGAGCACATCTGAGGGCGACTCTCTTGAGGCAAGACCCCTTAACTGCTATGCTGAGTTCTCCTTCGGAGAGGTAGAATCGTCCTTAGTTTCTATATTCAACCCCTTCATTAGCATCTTCAACTCCGTCATGTAACAAGCTCGTCCTGTAGCTTGGTCACCCCTCATCACCACAATTCTTGAGTCAGTCGGGAATTTAAGCAGCAAGCACCAAGGTGCAATACATGCCCTAAACTCGGTAAGGGCCGGTTGGCCTAGGAAGGCATTGTAGGGCGACTCCACATCCAAAACTACAAACGGCAGGATCCTCACTCTCTGGCGATCTCTCTGCCCTAATGTCACTGGTAATTCTACGTAGCCCATCAGAGCCGTCGACGCTCCGTTGAAGCCACGTATCCATCCTTCGCATGGCTTTAGATCTTTTGCTTCAAGTCTCATTTGTTTGAAAGCTTTCTTGAAGAGGATATTAACCGAGCTCCCATTGTCCACTAACACTTTACGGACTAAAGCAGGGCCAATTGTCGTGGTAATTACTAGTGGATTGTCAGTTGGAGATTGAACTCCGGAATCATCTCTACTGCGGAATACGACGTCATCTGACATCGTCTTTTGTTGTTTTACTGGAGTAATGTCTTCGAGGCTACTGCATTCTCCTACCTCAAAATGCTTGGCGGCATTGACGTACTGATCCATCGCTTTGAAACTACGACCAACTAGGTGGGGTCCGCCTATAATGGTATTAATAATGATCCCCTTACCTTTCTGCTGGGCTGTGGGTTTTGAAGTAGGCTGGTTTTGGTCCGGGGCTTATCCCCCTTGCCCCCTGTCCCTTGGGGTAACCTTGTACTCATTTAACTTCCCTTCCCGCAACAATCTTTTGACTATATCTCTCAAATGACAGCATTCGTTGGTGGAATGACCGTGGGTTCCATGGAACAAACAAGACTTTACGGTTGCGATCTCTTTCTCAGTGGAGTCTGTGGGTGGTGGTTTTTTGTACTGCAATATGCTATATGTATCCATGTAAATATTCTCCAACGTATCATTTAACGGCGTATAGTTTTCAAAAGTCTGGAATCTGGGTCTTTTACTAGAGCTATTCCCTAGGTTTCTGTTCCTTCTATTGTCGTTCCCATTCCTGTTGCTATTACTCCCACTCTGGTTGCCAACGTTTACTTCAACCTTCCCTGAATTGTCACCAGATTGTTTCACAGCAGCATTACTCTAGACACCTTCCCTCGCGGCCCCTTCGGACTTTCTCTTCCTATTTGCATGAGCTTCTTCTCGCCTTAAGCGGATATTAGCTTTTTAATAGAACAATTCTCTAGTAGGAGGTGGTTTCCCAGACAAGCAATCCCTGAATTCTGTGTTAGGGTCTACCCCTTCTATCAGGCCATCAGGATAGTGGGCTCATGAGGATCACTAACTTCGGTGACGGCCAGGTTGAAGCGGTATAAATATGACTTCAAAGATTCTCCTGGGGCTTGTTTAATCCGTGACAAGTCTATGACGCTCCTGAACTTTTGAGCATGAAGTCGAAACTGATTCATGAAGCGCTCACTCAATTCTGTGAAATTTGATATCGACCGAGGGGGGAGTCGGGTGAACCACATTAACGCCACTTCTCCAAGATAAATTGTAAAGGCTTTGCATTTTACAGCATCTGGAGCTGTTGCAGCATTCATGAACCATGCATACCTCATCAGATGCTGCCCTGGGTCCGTTCTTCCTGAATATTGATCCATCTGAGGCAAGTTGAATCGCCGAGGGAACTGGAAATCCAATATATCATCTGTGAAGGGGGTATGACTTCGCTCAATGCCCCAACATTCATTAGTATACCATCGGCTCTCGGACATAATCTGACGCACCATTGCCCATACATCGGTATTTATTAACATCTGCATAGGTTCTCTAGGTCTAATGTTCGGATTACCCCTGGGTTCCTGATTAGGGGATAACCTCATGTTTCTAGCGGTGGCTGCTCTACACTGCTCTCTACGCTCCCGGTCGATCTTAGGAGGTAGAGGCTGAAGAATCTGTTGTTGCATAGGTTTGGTAATATTAGGATCCCTGGGTAGGCGTGGGATCCACGCATGGGTAGCAACATAGGCTGTTGCAGGCTTGGGTCATCAGGCCCTAACACACGAGCGGCGTCTTCTCAGGATCCAAAAGTTAACTGATCGAGGTTCTGAGTTCGTTCAAGCGGCCTTCTCTCACGAGGGCATCCCTCGTCTGAAGAAGATAAATCATCTGCAGCAAGGCGGCGTGTTGGGGAAGGCGTCTTCTACCTCCGGATCTCTTGGAGTTCTCTACCCATAGTGATCATGTTTTCCTGCATGCGAAGGATGTCACGCCTTTGGGCTTCCAATGCCTCCTTAATACTCTAGAGCATGTCAAGAAAGCGTGAAAAATCTCCCTGTGTGTTGGGTGCAGATGGATCAGGCTGAACATTAGTCATTGTGGCTGGAATTGGAGCGTTGGTGGGAGCTCGAGTAGAAGTTCCATCTTCATTCTGGTTCGGATCGGATCGGAGTGCAGTGGCTTGGTCGGAGCGGTTCAGACGGGGAGAATGAGTGCCCTCAACTTCATTGGACAGGCTCGGATCGGGGTCTTCCATCCGGTTCAGACCTTCCTGACCGGAGCGGCCTGCACCAGAGTCTTGAGCACATGACCTCGTTAGCACGATGGCTTGTTGATCTTCTCTAGCATCGTTTCCCCTAGCGCCTTGCACTTCTTTTCCTTTTGTCTTGGCCATAATATTCGATTCTTCAATAGTTAGCCAACAAGTACTTAAAGATGTCAGAAACAGAGGATTAACTTCTTTGAACTTGAGGGTTCAAATAGTAGAATGATAATCCCAAAAAGCTAAGAATTCGAAGATTTCTCAGTGAAAGCACCAAAATGTTAGATCCAAAATTGGCTCTAACACCTAAACTAGTAAAGATTCTAATGAAATGAAAACTAAAACGAAGAAAACAATCAACACTATGGCAAGATTTTTCGCACTTTGTTCAGCTGCATAGTAAAGCAAGATGTTTCGCACTTTGTTCAACAGTTAACAATTTACATCGGTTTCAATTCCTGCTTGTATTTAATTTGGTTAGCCATCTCCTTTTTAGATTTTCCTCTCTCCTTTTTCATTTAATCCAGTGCAACCCCTCATTCCCCTTTCGCTATTCAAGCCGCCATAGCGATCACTTCCCTATTTCACATCATCACTGCTTTATTTCTATCTATCGAAAACATTCTTTCTCCAGCAGCACTGCTCGTCGCTGTCTCCATTTCCATCGTCCACTGCTCGATCACCTACGGATCTCACATCCATTCTCTCACCGGTAAATTTTCATTCATTGTTCCAATTGCATGTGCTTGTAATTTTACTTTTTCACTCAGCTATTGCATTTGTGTGAATGTAGATTCATTGTTTGTGATGTTGTTTATGTATGATTGGCATCCTAGATCTGTCTTTTTTTTCAAAGACGGCGTGAAGAACATTAAAGAATCTTGCAGTTTGTTAGCTTTCAACAATAAAATGGAATTATATTGTATTAACATGAATTATAATAACATTTTAAATTTTAAGCATCCTTATCAGGTATTGACGTTTCTGGTACAGTTTAAAATAACAATAGCTTGATTATGTTTCTGGTACAATTTAATAGTTTTTTCCCTTTGTTTTTGGTTGGATTTGACATAGTTAGTGCCATGTCATAACTTGTAAATATGTTTATCGCATTATATGTGATTCCTGTTGATCTTTTTTTCTGAATCAAATGTCAGTGTATGCATTTTACCTAATATTGTTGCTTATATTTGTAGTATTATTATGCTAGGAATATTGTTATTTTGGTAGCATTGTATGAATATTGGGTACTGCTACAATATAATGGCCTTTTATCTGTACTTTTTTACTTAGTGCAGAATCAAATCAATAATTTCAGAGTTGTATTTACAAAAGAAAATGCATTCAGTTAACTGTTATTAATTTTACTGCTCTATAATTGCCAGTTGGATTTGATGAAAACTTTGGAGTTGCTTCTATGATACGTAGGATGAACGGTTATTAGAAGTAACAGTTTATAAAAATGAGAATTTTCCTTTGATTTTGAACCTTTTGTCGATTTGGTGAATGGCTGATGCACAAGATGTCAATTGCGTTGCCTAATCCATTTAGCTAAGAAAGAAATTGTATGTGTGCCCAGAGTTAATCTATAATTATATCACAACAAAGAATGACACCTGGGGTTGGGAATTGAAGAATCTGAAATGTAAAAGGTCTAATATCCCATAGTTAAACTTATTTTGTAGGCGTGAACCAATGCATGCTTTTTGATTAGTGAGGGAGTGATTACTTTTTGAATAGTAAATATTTGGGAGGCACAGTTAAAACCAAACTTGATTTCAACATAAATAATAGCACCTTGAATTTCAGAGCATTATCAATCATTACTAAGTTTAACCAGTTCGTTAATGAACTGTTGAACCATATATGATCATTTGATATATGAAATTTTAACAAATGTATAAGTTAATATTTGTTATATAAGAGAGGCAATCTACCAAGATGGCTGCATATAACCAAGCTGGACAATAATGTTGAGCTTATTTCTTTCCAGTAGGTCCGAGAATTAGAGGCGTTTTACCAAGATGGACAAAGCATGGGCCAATATACCAAGGTTTCATCATTTTTGCAATTACTTCCATAGTTAAAAGTAGTGTGATGCTAAAGACACATCATTTTCCTCTTAGTAATACCATGAATAAAAATAATAAGCACAACATATTTTATATATTTCCTAATACCATTTGTAATATAATTATTTAAGAATGAGTTTGGTGTTAGGAAGAATGTAGTATAAAATTTAATGGTATTAGCAAGAAGAAAACGAGGTGCCCTAGCATCACACTATAAGTATTCAAGAATGAGTATAAATACATTTTTTTTGTTTCATAGAATGACAATGGAATATAAGCAAGCTTTTGAAAATTTTGTATATGGGCATGCTGGGAGTGAAGGAAATCCTGAAAAAATTAGATGCCCATGTCGTAATTGTAGGAATCAAATTTGGAAAACATCAAGGGATGCTATGTCACACTTGATTTGTTTTGGAATGGACCCAACCTATGATGAATGGATTTTTCATGGAGAAAAACAGCGATCACAAAATAAAAGTGAGACTGATACTTATAGAATGTATGTTGATGCACAAATCTATGATGTGGAGTAGAAGCCAATGTTGAAGAAAGACATGGGGAAGGTATTAAGGAAATGATGGAGAATGCCGAAATTCCTTTGTATCTCGGCTGTGCAAGACACACAAAGTTTTCTGCTACAGTAGTTCTTTTCAAGCACAAAGCGCGAAATGGTATATCGGACACAGCTTTTACAGTGCTTCTTGAACTTCTTAAGGATATGTTTCCTAAATAAAACATGCTTCCCAATTCTACATATGCAACAAAGAAGTTGCTTAAGTCGTTTGGTTTAGGCTATAAGCAGATACACGCATGCGTAAACGATTGCTGTTTATTTAGAAAAGAGCTTGCAAATAGTGATTTTCATCTTAAGTGTGGTAAGTCTCACTAGAAAAAAACAAGACTACTAAAGATGGGAAGTAAACCAAAATACCTATGAAGCTTTTGAGATACTTCCTAGTAATACCAAGATTGAAAAGAATGTTTGCATCCCTAGAAACATCAGAACAACTAAGATGACATAGCAGTCATAAGAGTGAAGATGGTAAATTGTGTCATCAAGTGGATTCTTCTCAGTGGGCTATGATTGATGTAATGTATCATTCTTTTGCTTACAATCCACGAAATTTAAGGCTTGGCCTTGCATCTTATGGCTTTAATACTTTTGGTGATTGGAATTGCGGATATAGTTGTTGGCCAGTGTTTCTTGTTGCTTACAACTTTCCTCCGTGGCTTTGTATGCACAAAGATAATATAATGATATCTTTGTTCATTCCTGGGCCACGACAACTGGGAAATGACACTGATGTATACTTACAACCACTTATTGAAGATTTGAAAAATATATGGGACAAAGGGGTTAAAGTGTACGACGCTTACAATCGTAGTGAATTTAGATTACATGCTATTCTTATGTGTTCAATCAATGATTTTCTAGCTTACGGAAATTCAGCTGGTTGTGCTTTAAATGGTAAGAGAGCGTGTCCTATTTGTGATGCCAATACCTGCTCAGTATGGCTACCATTTAGTAAAAAGTGTGCGTACATGGGTCATAGACGATTCCTTGAACCTAACCATGAGTATCATCGAAAGAAAAACTTTCGTAGATAATAGACAAAGGCCTCAGATGCAACCTAGTGTTCAAATCTTTGATGATGTTCAAGATATTAGTAATGGTTAGGGAAAAAAATTAAAAGAGGAAGAGAATGGTGGAAGAAAAAGGAAAACTGTGATGAAAAAAGGATGTAAAATATGGAAGAAGAGGTCCATTTTCTTTTACTTGCCTTATTGGAAGGTAAAATTTAACTAGAAACACATTGCTTTTCGTTTTCTATTCATGTTTGCTACTTAAGACTTAATTATTTGTGTTTTGTCAATTTTTAGGCACTTCCTTTGCGGCATAATCTAGATTTGATGCATACTGAGAAAATTATTGGTGAAAGTATTGTTGGTACATTGCTTCACTGCAACAAAACAGATCTATTACAATGGGAAATGCCCGTTGTTATAGGGTTTTTACAGCGGCCAGCCCGCCCGCTGTATTAAGCCATGTTGTAATATGTCATCTTTTACAACGGGCAATGAAGGTTGTAACAGACAGTTGTAATAAACTTTTTACAATGGTCTTATGTTGTTATTGTATGTTCCTTCAATAGAATAGCAGCCCGTTGTAATATCTTCTATAAGAACAATTAATGCCCATTGTAAAATGTTGAAAGTTGCAATGGATTTAAATATTACACATAATATTAATAATATTTACAAGAATTGAATATTTAAACAAATATATATTCAAATAAATATTTATTACATTTCAAATAGTACACATCGCGTTTCCCCTCTATTTACACAATCACTTGTACATACACTTCCTCGCTACATTTCACTCGTATACATTGACTCCTCACTACACACTTATTCACTCATATACACATACATAGCCACTCACACTCTCACTATAGTTTGAGTCTTCGGCTTCTTGCTTCAAAGTTTATACAAAATATAAACAGTAGAACATACTCTTTAACTAATAATTAACTTGGCATCTACACCACAATATAAGAGAACATCCCTAATTACTGAAGATCAGAATATCTACTTTAATCCGGTTATGTTTGAACTTGCTTGATTCCAGTTGGATTCTTGGTCTGATTTTAAAACATAAACCTATGTATGTACATATATTAAGGCACAAAAATTGTAAGCCAAAATCAGAATAGAATTAGCATTCTAGCATCACAAATGTTTACAATAATTTTATACTAATAAAATTAAATCCGCACCTAATAAAATTTCATATTTTCTGATTATTTGGTATCTTAAAGGTAAAGCAGATTCCTTATGGTTTTGCTGAAAATTTGTATCATATATATATATATATATATATATATATATATATCTTTCATTAGTATTTGTTATACTAATAATATGATGATAGTTTGAGAACAAATAAAAGGTGTATGTTAGACCAAAAATTGGCACTAACACCCAAATGTATATCACAAATCATAGAATGCAATAACAAGTAAAATCAGAGGGAACACACGAAGTTTTTATAGTGGTTCGGCTGTAGATGTAGCCTACGTCGACTTTATAATCTTATTGTTATACCGATAGATTACAAGAATCAGTTACATGTAGACACACAATCCGTATGTTAATTGAGATTACAAGAAGAGAATTTTTGTGTAGAACGGTGCAAAATCATTGCACTTTAGTAATGGTGGAAGCTGCGAAGAAGAATAGCCAAAAGTGCCCTCAATTTGCCATTTAGTGGTGTATTTATAGTTGTAGGAGAGCCTCTGGTAAGGCCGGTTCGTGATGTGGTACGTGACACCCGATCCGGGAAAGTAGGAGTGGGAGTAGCCTTGAGAATAGGTCAAAATCTACGTGTGTATCAGCAGGTGCAGGGATCGGTTCGTGGTCATGGGGTCGGGTTGTGATGTGGGCTTTACGAGCCAAGGTCTGGTTGCGAGCTGGAGTGATGAAGCTAGTGGTCGGATCGTGGTAATCGGGTTCATGACCCATATATGCTCCACAAGCCGGAGTTGGTTCATGAGCAAAAGAAGAGTGCTTCACGAGTCGGGGTGCGAGCCAAAGAGGATCCCACGAACCAAGGGGGGCGACCAGAACAGAAATGCCACCAATTCTCAAAATCCAAGTTCTACGTGCGTTTATGGAAACAGGCATAACTTTCAAACCATAAGTCCGATCGAGCCAAAAGAAAGCTCTACCTAAAGCTAATTCAGAAGGCTACAAGAGTTACAGAGCCCAGATCCGTAATTGCGTTTTTCGGGCCAAAATAGGTTGTTCGATATGAGTTTCGGGCCATTTTATGTTGATGGTGTGATTTTGACCAAATCGCTCTATGTCTTCTGACGTTTTTTCCACTACTTGAGCGTGTTGCTATTCAGGAATTCCATGTGTGACAGCTTTGACCAGAAAGTGTATCAACAGTGTAGAACTTGATTTGCAGCTTAGGAAAAAGCATAAGCACATTCCTTATGGTTTGAGAACAGTTTGAGATCATATATTTCTGTTGTTATGTTGTCTTGCAATCCTTTTTTGCCTCGTGCCCCAGAAATTCTTCACGTCAGTGTCTGTTGTTCCTGGTAAAAATGTAGCAATTATTGCCTATTTATTTTAGAATGTCCCGTGATGTAACTAATAAAATTTCAACCACATCTCGTATCATTACTACTCTCTCTCGCTTAACTCCAAAACTATTACCTGGTAGTTCCTGAACCATACGTGATCATCAACGATTGAAAAAACAAATACGTGATCATGAAAAGGTTTCACTTTTCTCTGATCTTAGGTGTTCCACATATCTGCAAACAGAGTAAAGAGAATTTTATTATAGATGGAAAAAACCAAAGGATTCATTCAACTAGCAAAGACTAGGAAAAAGTATGTAGCACCAAAAACTATACTAATGCTCAAATGGCTAGTGTGCATGCACTGTATATAATTACATATCCATGTTAAATATGTCTTGCAATTCTAGATTATATAGCTCTGGTCAAGGTCTGCGTATTACACAACATTTTAAAACAGAAACCTCAACCAATTTCAATGACTTACTCAATAACACAGTGGCACTTAAATTTCAGCATTACACGACATTTTAACGACTTTACTCAATGAGTGGCTCAACTAAATTTTCACAATTAACAAAATTTTAGATAATACATACCTGAGTTATCAATTCTTTCATAAGCATCCACCGAGGTTCTTTATCAAAATTTGTAAAGAAAGTTAATAATGGTCGAGAACCTTCATATTTAAGCATGGAAACGAAAAAGGAAGAGATGGAAGGAATTCCCCAAGCCAACCTCTACATTACTAAGAAACATTGTCCGCATATACTGCAAACACTAATATATATTACATAATAGAGATAGCCTTCTGAGCCTTTTTTTTGGTCCAGAGAATCCTTAATTAACATGCTTCGCAACAAAGTTTGATTACTTCAATTTAATTGCTAATTAGATAAGTAAATGTTGCATACTGAAAATCTGAAAACTTATCACCTAATGAACTGTGTCATGATATAAATCGTTAAACACCAATGCATGAGCAAGGCTTCTTGTTAAACCACCATCAACAACAATATTAGCACCTGCATATTACTTGTTGGGGGAATGCATAAAGGTATCCCACGACTGCAACAAGCATCTCCCCACACAACACAAAGTTCTGTATATCAGTAGCTTCTTCTGCATTTTTATAAAACCATATTTCACAGTAAGAAAAACTAGAACACCGTGCCAGTAAGTCCAAAAAACAACAGATTTGATTAGCATAAACTTAGGGATAGGATTATATGGTCGAAGCAGATATTTGCAAGCTACATAGAACAAAGAAAGTGCATAGAGAGCAACTGAATAAGAGATGGTGTATATCATTGTGATATAAAGGTAGCCTTGATCAACACTAAAGTTTCCATCTTCATATTTCCCTCTTGCATAAAGTATGAACATAGTAACAACCAAAATAGGCTTCAAAATCAGAAACTGCATAACTCCCTTGCTTGCACCTCCTTAAAAAAATTATGAACCATTTGAAAACTACACCAAATGTTCTAATGGCATCAAGCCGAGCCAAAACATTAAGGTACAAGATTACATCAATCCCAATAAGAGACAAAAAACAAATTAGTCGAGCCTTTTTTGATTAAGTGTTCACATCATATATTATTGATGCACACATTGCTTGGGGACTTTCTATTCTACATACGGTGTTAAGGCCATACAAAAACTACGAACATTCATGTTTGTATGCACCCCTTACAAACATGAAATTTGGACAGGAAGGATAATAGAATAGGAAGATGAACTAGCAACATGTCGAGTTATATACAGTCCAAGAGTAACAACTGCCCTTTCTGAAAGATAAAGAGGTAGAATCTCAACAATTGTATCTTTAAAATTTTTATTTCAGATTCAAGTGAGCGTGCAAACACATCTTCTCAGCGGCAGCTGATGTGAAACAACAAGATAGTCATTGAATACAATCTTTGAAGAAGTGACAAACAGATTGCATTCAGTTGTCACATTTTGAAATCTAATTAACGATGGACCGACCATTACAAAATTACCAAAGCAAAATCAAAACCTAACTTTAGTAAAATGAAAGAGGAAATCACCTAAATAGTGAGAAATCCCTTAAAATCCAACAACTGGTGACTGAGGCCGATGTTGAATCATGATACCTAGCCGCAATCAGATCGGAACAGTTGCCGATAGAATGGAAGAAAAAGGGGGCCGATGAGGTTCTTTTTAACAACAACAAAAATAGGGTTGCGGATGGGTAAGAGGAAGTAGAGAATTTAGGGATTTTGGGAACTGAATACGCGCAACAAATGAAAAGGGAAAGGAAAAACTGGCGGATCTTAGAATGAAAAGAAGCGGCTTGTAGAAATTGCGGAGTTTCTTGTTGACAAATAACGATCGTTAACGTTGTTAGCAAGGTTAAGGGTGTGTTTGACGCAAGCGGAAGCGGAGAATTTGAGCGTAGATTTTAAGCGGAGAATGTGTTTGGCGCATTAAGCGGAGAATTCGAGCGGAGATTTTTTATTTTCGTTTGTTAAATTTTAATTAATTAATTTTGAACAGAACATTATCATTACAACAAAATAATACAGTAAACCAAACAGAACATAAATCTGCAAAAGTACAACAAAAAACTGAAATAATAGTAGAAATCCTAAACATTTCTTGGTCCGTTCTTGATCAGATAGTACTTGTAGTCATCATAAAGTTGATTGCGCTTTGTCTCAAATGCCATCCACGGTATTGCATCGTCATCGTTTAAGAGGTTGAATATATCTGCTTTGTTGGGATCAGCAAGTATGTGTAAACCTTCACTGAAATTAAAATCTGCTCCTTTACTCAAGCTTTTAATGCGTGCTATCATATCAGCCTAACTTAAAGAATTCCCTGTTGACCGTACACTATATGTTGTCGGAGTGTATGGCGTCGGACTTTCCATACTTGTAAACCTCCGAATTCAGTTATTGCCAAATGCATAGTAAGAATAAGTTCAAATATACAATATAAACAAAAAAATAAACCTACAGTTTTAATTTTAATTTCTTGATATGTTCCTGTTAAGAAACTGATGCTATTGTTAATGTAGTTTCAGTTTTAGTTTTAAGAAACTGATGCTATCGTTAACTGCAGTTTTAAAAATAAATTGATGTTATTGTTAATGTAGTTTAAATTTTAATTTCTTAATATTGGTTGTTTTTTAATTTGTAGTCTAAGATAAAGGAGCATCATGCCGCAAGTCAGGATTCTCAGGGAGCAACATCAGTTACTCAAGATGGCATGTCGATGCTTTTTGGTCAGGAGCATTGTGAAACAAAGTTATTAACATAGAGACTAAAGTACAGGAGCTTACTTCAATGTTGATGGTAAGTGTTAATTAGAAATTTATTTTAACAACGATTTTTTCCTGTTTTCCTATTAATAAGAAACCAAGTTATGTTGAAAATTTCCATTGTTGGTGAGAGGCTATACTGATATAATTTATCCACCGATTTGATGATAAGATTTGCATT
Source organism: Allium sativum (assembly GCA_030737875.1). Classification (NCBI taxonomy): domain Eukaryota; kingdom Viridiplantae; phylum Streptophyta; class Magnoliopsida; order Asparagales; family Amaryllidaceae; genus Allium; species Allium sativum. Next base: position 432,275,479 of record CM060925.1, on the reverse strand, counting down.
TTTCTTTGAGTTAATGATAAGTTCTGCATTGGGCCGGTCATTTTATTCAACACAGATAGGTTCACTAAGGAAAAGTACTTTATTTTGATACTCACTAGTTGATATGTGCCGTTTGCGAACTTGCTCCATTGCAGTGTTTATATCTATATCGATAAACCTGAAATCAAGCAAGGAAATAATAAAAATAACACTGGAAATCAAAGATGAAAGTAAATTACTTAATAGTGGTATGGGGTGTTATTGTGATACTTATTCAACTTTTCAATGTCAGTGGATGACGCTTATGTGATGGGAACAGAATGTATAGTATGAAGTAATTTATAGCCTTGTGACATAGTTAAGGGGGACTTTTTTTATGATTGAACCAGTATATGTATTTATAGTTGAGTATAGTTTTTCAGTCTATACAATCTTTACAGGAACTAAAAGGAAAGCAAGCAAGTAATGCAGTACAACAACTCCTGATCCTAATACGCCTCAGGTACCCTTTTTAATTGGTATGATAGTTAGAAAGATTGGATGTGGAAGTTTATAGTGAAATTACATCACAGCATTGCATAATCCTTGTGTTCTACGTCTATATGCTCAAATCAGTATGCACATTTTTTTCAAAATTGATTCTAGCATTATCTCTTTTTACTCACTTTCGTCGACAGTTCACTTTTAAAGTCTTATTTTAAACTTGCACTTATCAGCAAGCTGCAAACAATGCTATTTGAATCAATAAAATGACTTTCTAAAATCTAGCTACTCTCATTTTAGCACCATTTCCTCTATTTTTAGCGTTGGAATCATATCCATGCTTCTCATAGGTCTCTCGACCCAGGCTACAATTTTTTGTATTTTCTTGAACAAGAAAATGCTCAACCAGTCTTTATACCAAATCAACATCATACATTGTTTTGCTATAATTTGTATGTCCTTCCTATTCTGAAGCCACAAGCGTGCATACCACTCGTAACCCGTCCGCATTCAAGCTCCATTGGACCTATTCTTTTATTGCTGATGATAATCAGCTTACATAACTACAGTATAATGCGAGTTTGTGGCCGCCCAATCCCCACTTGATTCGGTCAAACATCAGTAATCTGGGTAATGAGTCTTTCAGTTGTTGGGCTCAGTCTTATTTTCCTTCGTTATCGGCTGTCGTGGGGACTGGCAGTGTGTCTCCGCAAGCGTCAGTTTCTCTTAGTCAACAGAATGTAGTGGTTCCTCTCTTATCTGAACCTGGTTTCATTTTGGAAAAATATTAGTTGAACCATCTACTACAGGAACATACCACTCAAGATTCTAATTCCATGGAGACCTGGTGGGGCTCCACATCACTGCTCTTCGCACTTGGTTTCGACAATATCTGTTGGTGGTTCTTCTGGTGTCGCTTTCTCGTCAGGTTTAACCAGCTCTTCTCGAAGGGCTGGTAGACCTCGGAAATTCCATGCTTCTCCAACAATAGCAGACTTTCTACCTTATGTTCTCCTTTCCTCTACAGCTAAGTGTTGTATATAATGGTGTTGTATACACAATTATATGATTTTTGTTTGATAATAATAATCGAATATATATTATTATAAATGGGTTTGTTATTGTACTGTTTCAATATATACATAACAAACATGAATATAATATTTATATTTAAATAGAATACGACAATACACGAATTAAAATATTCTACAGTATTTTATTTAAATATAATATTTTATTTCAATATTTAACAGTACAGAATTACAGCTCCACTATTTGCTCAACACTGTAATTCACTGAAACACAATCCATTCATACACAATTCTTTTATTACATAGCTCCTCACTACAACACTCAGCCCCCAATTATACAATTCTATATATACATTCATTTACACTCATATACAGATACATTTGTATATTTTTCACTGTCAACTTCTTATGTCTTCATTTTTCTGTCTTCATAGCTCACAGTCAGTCCAGTCATCATCTGCTTACCTGTCACATGAAACACACACAGTACACTGTAATAGAAATAAATCTGAATACATGCGAATATAAATTTTATTCCTAAAATTTTATTTGCCTCAGATTTCTGGTGTGTTTCTCATCATTTTTATGACTTGATCTGATATGTGAATATAGCACGCGCACGAAACATGTATACACACATATGTGTATGTATATACACATATTACAGTGCAGGGACAGGAAAATCTATTCTGGATGGCTGCAAATACACACGTGCATATATACATACATATGGACTGCCTAGCCAGTCCAGTGTGCAACTGAGGAGCAGCCACGTGGACCAACTCGACTCAGTACACAATGCAAATCATATACAAATGTTCAGTCAACATGCAAGTGGTCGAATAATGTAATATTCAACAAGCCAGCAAATGAAAAAATCAAAGTGCACAAACAAGTTTTAGCAAAAACAAAGTCAATCTTGGTCGAGCAAGGGGCTGAGCATATGGAAAAGTAAATCAAGTCAATATGACATGGAGTTATTCTACTCGAATTCAAAGTGCAGCTCAAAGCATCTCTCAGCAGCATGGATAACAAGTTTTACATACATGCATGATAACACATGAAGCGGTGTCAAGTTAGTTTTGCTAAGCAACCAAGTGCAAGTATACACATATATAGAAGACAACATGGAGGAACCACTATGGATAAGAGCACATGTTCAAGTGTAGCATCAATACAAGCATATAGGAATACCTTCTGTAACAACCTGCATTCTACGCATCGCAGGATCGTAGAATATTTATTTCTTTCACATACGGAGTCGTATAGTCATGTAACTTTGGGAGACGACTATTGGGGTCATTTCCCATGTTCATGATTTTTGCCAATTTCTAAATGACTATTTTGCCCTAGCTGATCTTGTTTTGGCCATAACTTTTGATTGGAAAGGAGTTTTGACCTGAAACCACTTCCATTGGATCCGGATGATGGTTTATAATTTCGTAGAGTGGTCACATTAGCCAAACGGACTCATCATTTGGGAGATATGGACGAAATAAGTTTCAGAAGGTGAAAAACTACTTAACCGGGCCAAATGAGGTGATTAGTAAATGGGCCCATAAACCATTTCAGGATTAGGGTTATAGGGAGGCTGAAATGAGTTAGGTTTTCATTTCATTTCAGTTTTCTAGCTGCCATTTACCTCCTAAGAACCCTAATAATGGCCTCTAACCTCTAAAACATCTCCAAATCACTTTCTAATCAAGGATTAAACTTAACAACATCAAATCAAAGAGGATTAGCACCAAAGCAAGGTAAGAGCTGTTGTGTTGAATTGGGGACAGCGCCAAACAGAGATTCATTTTAGATTTGGTATTTTATTTGTGGCCAAGGTGAGTGATTTGCATAGTTTTGCACTAATTACGGTTAATTAAGGGTAATTAGGGAAGACTAACGAAATTAGACATGATAAAATTTTGGAAAAATATTTATAAAATTCGAAATGATGTTTTAGACCTCTGTTAGAAGTATGGGTTAATTTGGTTAAGTTTTGCTAATCATATCATTAGATTTTGCCTAAACATGCTTAAGGGAAAATATGGGGTTTTGGGTATGTTTGATCCATTTTACATGCTATGATTGTTGTTTTGCTGTTTGTGGATGATTATACATGTTGCTATGACTGTATGGTATGATTTGTGATTGTCTAGAAGTGTTAGATTGGTCGAAAACGTCGTCGAATGGCATAAACAGCTTGCTGGACAAAGTGCAGGAAACTGTGCAGAACCGGATCAGATGGAGGGAGCCCGACCCGACCCGATGGAGGGAGTATGACCCGACCTGTTATGGTTGCACGATCCGATCCGAAGTGCCTCGACCTGCGGGTGATCCAGGAACCTATCTTTCACCCGATCCACCCACGTGAGTATAAGCCATCCCGACCCGAACCACTCTAGGGGGCGCGATCCGATCCAATGGCGTTGCATCACGAGTAGGACCTGACGATGAGTCACGAGATGGAGGAGCACAACCCGACCCGTATGGGGTATTCCGATCCGAACCGAGAAGCTGATGACCATGACGTGAAGCAAAGAGAAGTGAAGAAATGAAGACCGATCCGGAGAAGAAGGTGACGACCAAAACCCGAGATGCAAAGGTAGTCCAAGTGGGAAGTTTGTACTCAAGATCCAGCTGGGAACGAAGGAGTTAACTTCATGAGTTGGGCTTTGCTGCGGGATGTGTGCTAAGGGGTTGTCGATGTCTATAGCTTTGGATCACTATGTGTAGGGAGTACGTGAATGGATTCAGGGCCACAATGGCCTAGGCACGACTAAAGAGCTATAGACCAATGAAGTGGAGTTATTTGTAAAGATTTGGTCATGACTCCATGGGGAAAACTTGGTAGTAGCAGTAGTTGTACAAGTCGAACTCCGTCACTACTTCGATGGGTCTAGTGAATGACAGTGGTGGACATCGTATGCTTTACGCACTGAGTGAGAGATGTGAGGATGGTTGCTATGTTTGATTTGTTTGCCATCATTATGACATGCACACCCCCACCCCTGTATTCTTTACACCATATGTTAGTGGCGCCTTAGAGTATTGTATGGTATGTATTGCTAACACTTTGGTTGCAGGTCCAGGTTCAAGTACGGTTTAGTATACCTGTTATTGTCCTGTTTAGCTGCTTATCGCTCATACCAGACTTTTTGTCTGACCTAGAGTTTTATGTCTCTTCTTATTACTCTGGGTGCTCTCACGAGCAGACTAGAGACAGGTTAGGTGGTATGCACGAGTAGCTGTATCGAAGACGAGCAGGGGGCTTCCACGTATGATACATATATCTAGATATTCTCCCTGTGTCGCTGCGGTCACTACTTTGGGCATTAGTGGTGTACCTTTCTTTCTTTTATTTAGGGATAGTAATTTGAAAAGTTGTAATAAGCTGTATTTGGATTTCCGCTACTCTGACGATGATGTTGATGTTGGTTTTAGTTATCAGCTTATGCACTGTCTCTCCTGTTTTATGTTAACTACATTATTAATATATTTTGTTCCATGCGCTGTGAGACATTCTACAGGTTTTCGATTAGTTCATTCTCTTCTTTCCTTTCTTTGGTGACCGTTCCGTGCTAATCGAGCATGTGTACACCGCACTTTCGTAGGAAATGCTGGCTGGTGCGAGGCGGGTCATCACACTTGGTATTAGAGCTCTAGGTTGTGTAGTTAACTTAGGTAAAGACACCAGGGAGAGATAATACGCATATGAAAGCGTGTATTTGTGATTATTTTGATTTTTAAAAGCTATATATATATACACTATTAGTATAGCTAAGGATGAAGTCGCACTGCAGTGGCACCACTATGGAGATGGTTAATCATTTTCTCTTTACAGACTGAACGATGAGCCGATACGCAAGAGGTGCCGGTAGAGGAGCCAATACTGGGAATGCTGCTGACATGAGGACGATGTTTACTGACCTCATGAGGGAGATGCTTAGGGATGTGCAGAGGGCAGCTCCCAATGCTGGTAATGGTGGTGGTCCAATAGTGCAGGCGCCTAGGGCCGATTTCGCCAAGCTGAACAAGGGTTATACTAGTCTTGGTGGGAGGCCGTTCCACGGAATGGAGTCGGCTACGGATGTTCAGGGTTGGTTGGATAGCTGCGAGCGTATTTTCAAAGATTTGGGTATCGAGGATGCGATGAAGAGAAGGCTAGCATCCCGTCAGCTGCAAGGACGGGAAATGAATTGGTAGAACGCTATAAAGGCAGCTACTCCCGAGGATCAGATTACTTGGGATCAGTTTAAGGTTCACTTTGGTGATAAGTTCATTCCAGCTGCTCAGAAGTTAGTGTTGTTTAAGAAATTCTTGGAACTCAAGCAGAATGGCAGAGCTATCTCGGAGTATATTGCCGAATTGGACACTTTGTCGAAATATGGGTTATCCCTAATAGATACTGCCGAGAAGAAGAACGAGAAGTTCATAACTGGCTTGGATCAGTACTTGTGGAAAGGCTTATTAACAACATCGATGAGACGTTTGAATCGATTGTGGGGGAAAGCATTGAGGTCAGAGAGTCTTTACCCTAAGTCGAAGACTGAGGTTGCATCTATAAAGGAGCCAAAGCCGCAAGCAAGCGATGGAGGCAAGAATGGTTCTCAGAATAAGAGAAAGCAGAATCAGACCAATGATGACCAGAAGAAAAAGAATAAGAAGGATGTTGAGTGCTTTGGCTGTGGTAAGATGGTCCATTATGCTAGTAATTGTCGGGCCAAGCCAGCGGATATGAAGTGCTTCAACTGTGGCCAAGAGGGACATCACAAGGACAAGTGTCTGCAACCTCCTAAAGAAAAGCAGATGGTGAAAGCGTATGCCCTTAATGCTATTCCTTCTTCGTCGAATGCCCCAACTGCGGCGGAGAAGGGAAAGAATGTCGTTATTCAAGATATGCTTTCTGTTTATGATGTTCCTGTTAGGGGTTTTGTTTGATACCGGAGCTTCCAGTTCTTTCATGTAACGCCCCCGGGTTTCACCCGACCCGATCGATCAGTAGATCGACCAAGACCGTTCAAAACCCAAGTACGTTGTAACACCCCACCTCCGTTAAGGTCACTCACAAAGGGAATGCCCTAACTTTGGTGGAGCATTTTAGTAAACAGAACAGAAACTTACAAGACAGATAAAACAGTACTTGAAAATTTTTAACTTTATTACAGCGGAAACAGAAGTCAATATGGTTACATCCTTTCAAATCTCAGAATTCAAGTACAAAATATCAGTCTTGTACAAAAGCCTTCAAAATGCATGGTTTTAAAATCATAATCCCCACAGAAGAAGACAAGCCATACTTTAAGCACTTCAAGCAGAAGAAATCCGGATCTAGCTAGAGTATTCCTTCCTTAGAAAACCCGGGGGGGGGGAACGGAAGAAAAGAGGCGAAACAACAAGGGTCAGACATAAAGTCTAGCAAGTCCAGTGACTTTCAGCATATGAACAGATAATAATAATATGACATGAACATAAAACTAGATGAGAGATAACTGTAACAGGTGTAGCAGATATTACAGAAGAATAGAACGACATAACTATTGCTTTACACTTCTCTGCACTAATACTAGTATAACAGAATTAGGTGCCACCCTAATGTCTAAACAGAAACGGTTACAGAATAATTTAACAGAAACAGATTGCTAATACTGGGCCTTTACTACCCGATCAGAAACAGACAGAAGCAGAAACAGATTAATCCCTATGGAAACAGAATATAGAATTAGGTGTACACTAGTAATGGGCCTTTACCTCCCGAACAGACAGTACCACACAGAAACAGACAGGTGTTACCACCCAACAGAAACAGACGGTACCAACAGAAACATAACTAAGTGTACCCTAAAACCCTACACCAAGCGATCGGCTCCCTAATACATAAATATCCTGTGTCGGCCCCACAGTAGGGTGTATCACTCCCTAAAGTGACAACCAATTGGCACAGACCTATTTACAGATGTCACGGCGTCTTACATCCTCAGAGGCAGACCGGGATCCATGCACGCACATGACCCGGTTGGAACGCACCATCAACACCCCTCGCCATTATCAGAATGAACCACTTATAATTAGTTCTGTAAGCATGTCCGGACCCTACCTATTGTTAGGTCAAAGTTTTGATACCAGAAAGGGTTACTGACTAATATGGGTCCCAAACAACAGATGACACAAGTAATTCCCCTCCTAACCTTGTGTCCCCAGACTAACAGATTTCAGATTAACTTGTTTACAAGTTCAGACATACAGAATTCAGATTTACTAGTTCACAGATGAAGTTAACAAGTTTTCAGACTAACAGATCAGATGTACGGATTTTTCAGAATTGTCTAATTTTTTATTGGGCCTACAGATTCATGGACGGGTTTACTACACCTATTAATCCAGTTAGTTTAACCCTATTTCCCCCAATACGTTTTAGACGTCATTCTTATCTTAGATTTGCATTAATTAATTATTAATGCCCAGACCTCTCACATTAGGTCGCTAGCTTGTGGCCGCTGGATGTGCCGGGCGGTTCCGGGCAGACTTCTGCCACAAGCCAGACCTAACCTCGTGTCTTAAGCAGGTTATGACTAACTTCTCACATTAGAACCTATTGTTTGCGGCCACTGGATGTGCCGGGCGGTTTCGGGCAGATTTACGTCGCAAACTCATTCTAACCTCGAGTTAGCCATATTCATCTTTGCGGCCAATTAATTAATTATTTACCGTTTATGCACACGCCCAATATATATGCCAATTCAGATTATATCAATAACAGAATGATCACATCAACTCAACTGATATAGCAGATAACAGATTTTAGCAGATTGGGTGACTTAACAGATTTAACCGATTTAGCACTTAGCAGATTTTGGCATATAACAGATTAGGCATCTCAACAGGAAAATTTAATAGACTAGGCATTTCCCTTTTAATTAGCAGTTTAGGCCATATAACAGAACTAGCAGATTAGGCAACTTAACAAATTAGCAGGATAGGCATTTCAACAGATTAAGCGGGTTAGCAGAGCAGATAACAGATTTAGTAGATTTGGCATTTTCAATAGACTTAGCAGATGACAGATAACAAATTAGACATATCTACAGATTTAGTTTAGCAGATTTAGGCGATTCAACAAAATTTAGCCTACACTTATATGCCAAATCATAGTCATAATTCATAATTCAACATAGGCTACAGATTTTTAGTTAAGCATTGCACAGTACAGAAGAATCTCTAAAAACTCCAAATCATATGCCTAGACTCACATAAAACAAAGGTTGAGTAGATGATCATGGGTAGACCTAACTCAATAGGTAAATTCCCAAATCATGGTATGAATTATGCCAAGTTATAGCCTTTATTGCTAATTATCCAAAAATCCATATTTAGGCGTGTTCACATTTATAGTTATCCTATTTTAATATAGGTCCTTTATGCCTAAACAACAAGTTCGTTTCAGCCCAAGTAATAATATGTCCAAGGATCTAGATCTAAGAAATGTCCTTTAGTTCAGATGTTAATATTCCAGATATTACAAGGCATATATTACCATATGATATTCCCAAACTGTCATATATGCATAGATCCAGATCTAGTTTACAACCTATGTCCTTTATTCAATTCAGTCACAGATCAGTCCAATTTATGCCTTAGATTTATGTTCTAGGTTCCAAGTTCAACCTATATTCTTTCCTTAAATCAGTCACATATAATTTATGCATATTCATTTGATTGTCCCAAACATTTTAACGTATGTAAATCTCTTATGAGATTGGCTCAGGCTCGTGGTAGCCTGGCTATAGAACAGAAAGAGGAAAGAGGTACAGAATAAGATAAATCAAATCAGAACAGAACAGATATAACCTCAGATTCAGGTTTAGAATTCATGTCACAATCAAAATTAACGTTTATAGCGGAGAATAACTATACTTGCCTTGATTGGATTAAAGAAAGAACTTTAGTTGTTGCAGAATTGTTGCAGAAGCTTTTATCTCAAATTTGAATTGAATTGCTTAGGTTGATGTTGATTAGCTTCTAGTTTTGATTCTAGCAGAGTAGCGACGCCATTTTTATTCTAATTAGAACAGAGGCAGAGAAGAAGTAGAATAGAATTGTGTGTAGAGGGGGCTAGGTCTTAGGATCTATTTATAGGTGTAGTTAGTTGTTTTTGGCCTTTAGATAAACCCTAAAACAGATCAAAACCGTCAGAATTCGTCACAGACAGCCCAAAAACCCATCCAGATGCACCCAGGCCGACCTGGCTCGACCAGGGAGGTCGACTCCCAAGTCGACCTAGTCCCCTCCAGGTCGACTCCCAGGTCGACCTGGTCTGGGCGGGAATTTTCCCGCCTGGCTCGTTTTCTGCATTTTTGAAATCTGTTTCGTTTTTCTGATTTTTCGTGAAACTTCTGAAGGCCATATCTCGGTCATACTAACTCCGATTTACGAAATTTCGGACTCTATTTCGCGTATTTTTCCAAGACGAACGCAACCGCAAAACCCGTTTCCCTTAGTCCTCACATCTGTAATTAGTTATTCTTTAATTTGTGGCTATTAATATTAACAGAATTACGGGGTGTTACATTCTCCCCTCCTTAAAGGATTTCATCCCCGAAATCTTCAAGTTAAGAAGAATGTGTCCTACCATCCAATCACTCATCTACCCAGTCATCATCCACAAGCATCCATTGTCCTTAGAAATCTCTAGTGCTGTATGAACATTTGCAAAAGTGTGTGTATATGTTCCTTATCTAATGCAAAGATCAGGCGGTCTACTGATTCAGTTGACCTCCTTAATGTGAATTATGTCAGTGCCATGAGTCCAATATGTATGCAATTTTCCTATTTGATACATATCATTTCTATATGAGTGCACAACCATCCACTCATATCCAACATCCATGTGCTGATTCAACCATTTTGCATCCATAAAAATTGAAAAATGCTCACACATCCATATGCAGTATGAGAGTGTTTTCGAGCCGATCTAGTGCCTAATGTGTGTATATGCATCCACGGGCAACCACTAGCAACCACTTGCATCCACTTGCAACCATCAAACATAACATGTCTCAAACACATGTTTACACCCATTAGTTTCTACCTAAAGTTCGAAGATTCGATCGATAGGATACAGTCGAGTGATGGAGCGAGTACAGATAAAACAAAAACTTGATTCCTATCAGACATTGGCTGAGAAAATAATTCCCCTAAGTGTCAACCCCGAAGACCGAAATCAACATCAGATTGACACCCAGAGGGTTACCCTCTTTAGACGATGTCAAAACTGGAAATCTTATCAGAAGTATTCAGATATTTACAGACTACTGGTACAGATTAGGTTCCCTAATGATTCTTCGGAAGCTAAGCATGATAAAATCATATCCCACAAAAACTCAGAATATATGCGTCATATTTGATGCCTAACACAGATATCCCTCAAACATTAACTTAAAACAGATGAGTCATACCATTTATGGGTCTGAGTCTACACCAGAATTCAAAAGTAATACTAGTATTAAAGTGCAGAGTATCGATTACAAAATCAAAATACCAGAATCAGAAAAAGTCTTAACTCCATAATCAGATAAATAAATTAAACCTACTATAGAAATTTTCCTACTCCTATCCTAGCCACTAGCCTCAAGAGTGTTCGCCTGCCCTCCTTGTCCTCGTCTCTTCGGGCAGTCCCTAGTGAAGTGTCCCATCTCCCCACAGTTGAAGCAAGCGCCCTTCCTTTTTCTGCAATCCTTGTTCAGATGAGTCGAGCTTCCACAAGTAAAGCACTTTTTCCCCTTCTTATCTTCAGTCTTCTTATCCTTCTTTTGTGTTTCCTTTTTGGGCCCCGCTTTCTTATTCTGCGGTTCTTCCTTCTTTTCTCTTTTGGGCCCTTATCTTCCTCGTGCAGTAGTGCCATGTCCACCAATTTCTCGTAAGTCGCCCCCATGGGTATGTGGGTCATGGCTAGGCTGTGCAGTGGCTCATTCAATCCTTTAACAAAGAGGAGAGCCTTTTTATGCTGAGTGTTGACTAAATCCAATCCGAACCTAGCTAGATGGTTGAACTGGTTGACGTATTCCTTGACCGTCATACTTCCTTGCTTAAGAGATAAGAACTTTTCTAGTTGTAAACTCCGTTCAGCTTGCGAGCGAAATTTTGTCTCAAACCTTGTTCTGAAATCCATCCATGTCTCAACCGGCCTCTCGGCGTTAGTGACTTCCCACCAGTAGGAAGCTTCGTCTTTGAGCAGCCATACCGCCAACTGTACCTTCTGCCTATCGTCCACCTCGAAGATAACGAATAGATCCTCAGTTTCTTTGAGCCAATTCCTCGCTTCTACGAATGATTCAGTTCCTTTGAAATCCTTCCCACCCATGGCCCTAAAATCTCTACAGATCTTTGAGAAAGCAATTGCACGAGGAGGGGGTGGGGGAGGAGGATCATTTGCTGGACCTACAGCGGCGGTCCTAGCCTTAAGATATTGACGAAACCAACCGGGCACATGAACACCCTCTGGTATCTCAGATGCTTCAGACATGCTGAAACGAAAAAGGAAAGGTTCAATACAAAAAGGACTGAAAGAAAGATATATGGCTCTTGGGGATTATGTTTTTCAAAATAAGCTTTATTTTTGAAAATACTTCCTTTCAAAACCCTTTTGAAAACAGTTTTCAAAAACTTTACCCAATCTGGTAACCTTCAGCTCTGATACCAAGTATAACACCCCACCTCCGTTAAGGTCACTCACAAAGGGAATGCCCTAACTTTGGTGGAGCATTTTAGTAAACAGAACAGAAACTTACAAGACAGATAAAGCAGTACTTGAAAATTTTTAACTTTATTACAGCGGAAACAGAAGTCAATATGTTTACATCCTTTCAAATCTCAGAATTCAAGTACAAAATATCAGTCTTGTACAAAAGCCTTCAAAATGCATGGTTTTAAAATCATAATCCCCACAGAAGAAGACAAGCCATACTTTAAGCACTTCAAGCAGAAGAAATCCGGATCTAGCTAGAGTATTCCTTCCTTAGAAAACCTGGGGGGGAAACGGAAGAAAAGAGGCGAAACAACAAGGGTCAGACATAAAGTCTGGCAAGTCCAGTGACTTTCAGCATATGAACAGATAAAAATAATATGACATGAACATAAAACTAGATGAGAGATAACTATAACAGGTGTAGCAGATATAACAGAAGAACAGAATGACATAACTATTGCTTTACACTTCTCTGCACTAATACTAGTATAACAGAATTAGGTGCCACCCTAATGTCTAAACAGAAACGGTTATAGAATAATTTAACAGAAACAGATTGCTAATACTGGGCCTTTACTACCCGATCAGAAACAGACAGAAGCAGAAACATATTAATCCCTATGGAAACAGAATGTAGAATTAGGTGTACACTAGTAATGGCCCTTTACCTCCCGAACAGACGGTACCACACAGAAACAGACAGGTGTTACCACCCAACAGAAACAGACGGTACCAACAGAAACAGAACTAAGTGTACCCTAAAACCCTACCCTAAGCGATCGGCTCCCTAATACATAAATATCATGTGTCGGCCCCACAGTAGGGTGTATCATTCCCTAAAGTGACAACCAATTGGCACAGACCTATTTACAGATGTCACGGCGTCTTACATCCTCAGAGGCATACCAGGATCCATGCACGCACATGACCCGGTTGGAACGCACCATCAACACCCCTCACCATTATCAGAATGAACCACTTATAATTAGTTCTGTAAGCGTGCCCGGACCCTACCTATTGTTGGGTCAAAGTTTTGATACCAGAAAGGGTTACTGACTAATATGGGTCCCAAACAACAGATGACACAAGTAATTCCCCTCCTAACCTTGTGTCCCCAGACTAACAGATTTCAGATTAACTTGTTTACAAGTTCAGACATACAGAATTCAGATTTACTAGTTCACAGATTAAGTTAACAAGTTTTCAGACTAACAGATCAGATGTACGGATTTTTCAGATTTGTCTAACTTTGTATTGGGCCTACAGATTCATGGACGGGTTTACTACACCTATTAATCCAGTTAGTTTAACCCTATTTCCCCTAATATGTTTTAGACGTCATTCTTATCTTAGATTTGCATTAATTAATTATTAATGCCCAGACCTCTTACATTAGGTCGCTAGCTGGTGGCCGCTGGATGTGCCGGGCGGTTCCGGGCAGACTTCTGCCACAAGCCAGACCTAACCTCGTGTCTTAAGCAGGTTATGACTAACTTCTCACATTAGAACCTATTGTTTGCGGCCACTGGATGTGCCGGGCGGTTCCGGGCAGATTTACGTCGCAAACTCATTCTAACCTCGAGTTAGCCATATTCATCTTTGCGGCCAATTAATTAATTATTTACCGTTTATGCGCACACCCAATATATATGCCAATTCAGATTATATCAATAACAGAATGATCACATCACCTCAACTGATATAGCAGATAACAGATTTTAGCAGATTGGGTGACTTAACAGATTTAACCGATTTAGCACTTAGCAGATTTTGGCATATAACAGATTAGGCATCTCAACAGGCAAATTTAACAGACTAGGCATTTCCCTTTTAATTAGCAGTTTAGGCCATATAACAGAACTAGCAGATTAGGCAACTTAACAAATCAACAGGATAGGCATTTCAACAGATTAAGCGGATTAGCAGAGCAGATAACAGATTTAGTAGATTTGGCATTTTCAATAGACTTAGCAGATGACAGATAACAAATTAGACATATCTACAGATTTAGTTTAGCAGATTTAGGCGATTCAACAAAATTTAGCCTACACTTATATGCCAAATCATAGTCATAATTCATAATTCAACATAGGCTACAGATTTTTAGTTAAGCATTGCATAGTACAGAAGAATCTCTAAAAACTCCAAATCATATGCCTAGACTCACATAAAACAAAGGTTGAGTAGATGATCATGGGTAGACCTAACTCAATAGGTAAATTCCCAAATCATGGTATGAATTATGCCAAGTTATAGCCTTTATTGCTAATTATCCAAAAATCCATATTTAGGCGTGTTCACATTTATAGTTATCCTATTTTAATATAGGTCCTTTATGCCTAAACTACAAGTTCGTTTCAGCCCAAGTCATAATATGTCCAAGGATCTAGATCTAAGAAATGTCCTTTAGTTCAGATCTTAATATTCCAGATATTACAAGTCATATATTACCATATGATATTCCCAAACTGTCATATATGCATAGATCCAGATCTAGTTTTCAACCTATGTCCGTTATTCAATTCAGTCACAGATCAGTCCAATTTATGCCTTAGATTTATGTTCTAGGTTCCAAGTTCAACCTATATTCTTTCCTTAAATCAGTCACATATAATTTATGCATATTCATTTGATTGTCCCAAACATTTTAACGTATGTAAATCTCTTATGAGATAGGCTCAGGCTCGTGGTAGCCTGGCTATAGAACAGAAAGAGGAAAGAGGTACAGAATAAGATAAATCAAATCAGAACAGAACAGATATAACCTCAGATTCAGGTTTAGAATTCATGTCACAATAAAAATTAACGTTTATAGCGGAGAATAACTGTACTTGCCTTGATTGGATTAAAGAAAGAACTTTAGTTGTTGCAGAATTGTTGCAGAAGCTTTTATCTCAAATTTGAATTGAATTGCTTAGGTTGATGTTGATTAGCTTCTAGTTTTGATTCTAGCAGAGTAGCGACGTCATTTTTATTCTTATTAGAACAGAGGCAGAGAAGAAGCAGAATAGAATTGTGTGTAGAGGAGGCTAGGTCTTAGGATCTATTTATAGGTGTAGTTAGTTGTTTTTGGCCTTTAGATAAACCCTAAAACAGATCAGAACCATCAGAATTCGTCACAGACAGCCCAAAAACCCATCCAGATGCACCCAGGCCGACCTGGCTCGACCTGGGAGGTCGACTCCCAAGTCGACCCTAGGGTCGACTCCCAAGTCGACCTGGTCCCCTCCAGGTCAACTCCCAGGTCGACCCCTAGGTCGACCTGGTCTGGGCGGGAATTTTCCCGCTTGGCTCGTTTTCTGCATTTTTGAAATCTGTTTCGTTTTTCTGATTTTTCGTGAAACTTCTGAAGGCCATATCTCGGTCATACTAACTCCGATTTACGAAATTTCGGACTCTATTTCGCGTATTTTTCCGAGACGAACACGACCGCGAAACCCGTTTCTCTTAGTCCTCCCATCTGTAATTAGTTATTCTTTAATTTGTGGCTATTAATATTAACAGAATTATGGGGTGTTACATACGTTAACTCTGAGAATACAACAACATCAGAACAATAACAACAAAATTTTATAAACATTACAATAATGTTACATCAGAGTACAGAATATATCAGAGTACATCGATTTAAAATACAATGGAAGATAAATTACATTATTATAATACATTGCAGCGGAAAGAATAAAATAGATACAGCAGAAGTCTATCAATACTCTGGACACAGCTTTAAGCTTTGATCCAGAATCCTGCTTAATATATCCGCAAAAAGCTACTCGACTGCCCATGTGGAAAAGAGGGCACCTGAGTTTGCAAAGGTGGAAACAAATGACGGGTCAGTCATGGGACTGGTGTGAGAATTCTTAACTAATTTAACTAATAGTAATAAGGCAAATCCAAGGACCACGCCGCTAATGCGGAACGGGTTTACTCCATTGGATTGCCAGTGCATAATTAAAAGTAATCGTTAAACAACGCAATGCTTTTTGGAAAAATGAAACCATTATAAGACTCAAGCCACATCACACAATGCAACGCAAACCGGAGGATAGAGTTTTACCTTATAATGGTCAAAAATGCTTGATACGATAAAAACGGATTTGATATTATTATTAGTGTATATAAGTTTCAAAAAAAAAAAAACAGTTCAATGATAATGTATCAATCATAGAAGGCATAGTACCCCATCCTACTATGTCGCCATACTAGTTCTACAATCAAAACCGCATGGTGACGTATTGGAAATTGGGTTTCCATTATGAGTCAAGGCTAGGGAGGAGCTCCTTACCGATTCGAGACACTCTAGCTAATGTCTCAGGATCCCCCGCAGTGAACCCTTGGATCATGCAGGGCCGGTCCACACATACAGCTTTGTGGATTAGTTATTCCTAAACACACGTTTCTCGATCCTATAGGACCTATCATCCGAGGCGCCTCATTCCATCATCCACATAAGTAAAATGTCGGGCCGTGTAAAACCCAAACACCACTTCTAGCTAGAAAGAAACGTGTTGTTCTCCCTGCGTTCCCTTCTCCCGTTTTAGACTCCAATCGGGCTGTGAGGCTCGTGAAGCTACGTAATACAAAAAACTATGCTTATTCAAGCTGTGCTTTGATCATCAACCACAAGGCCATCTTTTCAACAAAAGCCTTGATCATTTGCATCTTAGCATGCCACATTGTCACTCCATACCATACCATTGATTCCTACCAATATATAACCTCTAAGCTCGTACGTCTTAAGAAGAGTGTTTAACACCAAACAGATATATATTTAGCAGAGATCAACGAATACCGTATAAAGGAATACGACGTCAGACATACAATCCATTTTCAAGTCCGTTCTAGGTCTGAACGAAACCAGAGGCACCTTATACCTCGCATATCTGAACAATCAACAAGTAGTCTGGATGGTCACCATTATAGGCCCTTCAAGGTAGCTACTCCAATCATGGGCGTCAACGGTAACTCATCCATTCGACGTGAAGATCGTCAGTCTTCAATCACCGTTTTCAACTCTTTGACTTAGATCGACGAATGATCATTTGAAATGAGATTGAACTCGGACTTTTCAAATGATCCTTGCGTATATATAATTTAAAATCATTTCTTAGCGCTAATAATAATTTATAACGATTAATCTCTATTTTTATTTATATAAAAATAATTGATTTTTATTTAACAACACTTCATATCCATAGGCGACTTTGGCACTGTTATCACCCAAATTTGTTTTACACATTTCTCTAAATCTAACCGTTGGATTTTAACACAATTCATATCGTTGGAAAGATCTTCCCAAGGCGAACCTAACGGTTTCAGTTTTGGGAAAATCCGACGGTCGAATCTTTCGGTATAAGCGTTTAAAGGCATAATTCCAAAATGCGAACTACCACGCTCGATTCGTTTGATTTTAATTTCTATATATATTATTATATATAATTCCTTCATCCATATATTTTGCTAACAACAAAATATCCCTATTTGTATATATAATATCAAGATATAACATTCACATACTGTACACAACAATGTACATTTTTTTTATCTTTCAAATTACACAAAATGTATATTTTGTTTCCTTATTCTTTTTTATGAAAAATTCATTCATTAAAATGTACATTTCATCGTTATAATCTTTACTGAAAATCATTTTACATAAATATGTAAATTTCATACTGTTGTTCTTTTACATGAAAAATGTAATTTCACTTTAGTTCAATTACATGAAAAGTGTAACTTTTACTTTTATTCAATTACTATCTTTTCATTGGAGTCAACTTATATTAAATTGAAGTTCTTAAACGTTTAATTCTTTTCAATGAAAATGACACTAAAATTATGCCTCATTTTAATATATGAACATGACACTAAAAAACATGTTTCATCTTCAATATATGATCTTAAAAAATATATTTATTTTTAAGATAATAACATAACACTGAAATATGTTTTAAATTTCATATATTAACATAACATTAAAAATACGATTATACTTCATATAATTAACATGACTTTAAAATATGAAGCAATTTCATATGCATTCACATGATTCCAACACATATTTTTATTTCATAGCATTAATGCTACTCCAAACATGATTTTGTTTTCATATACTTTAACGCTACTCCTAAATATGATTTTATTTTCATATGAAATTAAATTATATTAAAACAAATGATTATATTTATTTCTTATGCACTCATGTTATACTAAAAAAAAACATGATTTCATTTTCATATGCATTTTCATGATTCCAACTATAATCTAAAAATTGATTATTCTATATGTTATCCTTTTATAATAATATTATTTTCCAAAATATTAATTTTGAAATTTCTCTTTTAATATTCATTGTAAAATGGATAAAATAAATCGATAAACTTGTTCAGTTTTTTTTTTAAATGCATTGCTATTTTTAAAACGGATTAAATAGCCCAACTCATTTTCTTATCCATCTGTGTTTTATAATGGGCTAGACCTCTCACATTAAGCCTACGACTTGTGGATGCTGGATGTGCCGGTCGGTTCAGGGCAGACTTATTCCACAAGTTGGGCTTAACCTCGTGTCATGGCCCGTTTCATATTTGTGCACTTGGACCTCTCACATTAGGTTCAACATTAGTGGCTACTGGATATGCCGGTCGGGTCCGGGCAGACTTCCACCACAAATGTAACCTAACCTCGTATCCAAGCACAATTATAATTTATAATTACAATTAATTTTTCAAAACATATTATTTGAAATTATCCTTTCCATTAAGGAATCTTAATTTTAAGATATTCTTTATTTCTAATATCTTGATTTCAGGTATCTTACTATAAATTGTAACTTTCCATATTATTATGATTTTATAATAACAACCTTTTCAAGATGTTCCAAATTGAAACCATATTTTATTTTACTTTAACATATTGACACCAAAGATGTAATCTTTTTAATTGAATCCTTTTATTATAACTTTTAGACAATAAAGACATAATCTTTCTAAATCAACGTCTATTAATTCCATTAATTGAATATAAAATAAAATCATTCCTTTAATTCAAGATTGATAACGTTTTGGAAGCAAATCTTCTTAATTTAACATATTGACAATTAAAAAGGTAATCTTTTTAGATTCTAACTTTTTCTTTATATTGTAACCTCATCCTACTATGTTTCTACTATTACATTAAAAATTTATTTTTAATGTAAAGCGTATTTCTTAATAAAAATATGATTCTTTTTAAGTTTTCTAATATTACATTAAAGATATGTTTTTTTTATGTGAAACATATTTCATAATGAAATCTGATTTTTTTCCTAAGCCCCGAATATTAACATTAAAGATGTGTTTTTAATGCAAATCATATTTCATAATGAAATATGATTCTTTTCTCAGTTTTCTAATATTACATCGATAAAAGTGTATTTTAAATCTTATCCTTTTTATTAACAAATAAAATGTTAATAAAAATGTATTTTCAAACTTGTTTCTTTTATTTGTGCATGTAATGTAACTAAACATGTTAAAACAATTACGGTTTTTTATTTATTTAAACATAAAATCGAAATAAAAGTGTGTTTCATAATCTTGTCTTTTTATTTATATATGGAGTATAAATAAAATGCAAAATAAAATATATTTTTTCTAATCCTATCTTTTTATTTACACATAGTATGTAAATAAAAATATGTTAAACAAGTTTGTCTATTTATTCACACACAGAATGTAAATAAACATATAATAATCAATTTCGTATTTTTATTCACACATCGAATGTGAACAAACATATAATAATCAATTTCGTCTTTTTATTCACACATGGAATGTGAACAAACATATAATAATCAATTTCATCTTTTTATTTACACATGGTGTGTAAATAATTTTTTTTTTAAAAAAAAAAGTGAATAAATAAATCTGACAACGAAATAATTTGTCTTGATTTGGCAAATTGATTACAACTCCGTACTCAACATGATATACAATTCTAATGTTAACATAATTTAACGATTCTTGATTCGCTAAACATGACCATTTCAAATAAATGATATTTTAACAAATTCAATAACAATAAAATATCATAACAAATTTGATATTGTAAATTGGAAAAAAAATTAACCTAATCAAATTCACAAAACAAAACAATATTTTAATTAGAATAAAATTCTGGTTTAATCTAAATTACCAAACGCGATGTTTTATATCGGATCCATCTAGATCTAAGCGATAAAATGACAGATCTACATAATACAACGCAATACAATCCATCAGAACATTCAACACAATACATCATAGCACAGATCACACAAATAATTATTTAATGAAATAAAATAATTAATTAAATAAATTAAATTGTGAAAATCAGAGATTCTCACATCGGTTTATTCTGATTCGCAAATTTGTCAAAATTCCAACAGCTTGGAATTGTCTCTTTCCAGTCTAGGAGCGTAGATCTTTGCCGTACAATCACAACGCTTCTGAAATCGCGTTATTCTTCTTCCTCCTTCAACATTGCGTGGAGCACCAACCTATTCGCATGTCAACGTCAACGAACGGCGGATCTTTGAGCGACAAAATCAAACAATCCATGAAGAGGATATTGATCATGCCCATTGAAAACAAGAGCTTGTTGAGAGCTTTGATTTTTTTTTTGGATTTGTGATGTAATTCATAACATGATGAGAGAGATTTGGGGATTAAATTCACTGTGTGGTGGCCATCCATTTGAATAGAAGGCGGCGGCTATGAAGAATTGGATTAGGGTTTGGATTTCTAACTATCTAGGATATTTATAATATCATAATTATTAAATTTACAAAAAAGCCCATTTATCCATGAAATGCTGACTAAGGCTGAGGTGGTATATTTACTTCTCATTTATGTTTCCTTACATCCCCCGTGATTACATGCTATTATGACCCATTTATTTTATTTTTCTATTATTCAAATTTCAAAAGTAGATGTGTAACAACCCGTAAAATCTGGGCCAATTTAAAAATTTTATTTTGGTAATTTTAGCGAATTTCGAACATTTAAAATAGATTATTTTAAATAATATCGACGAAAACTTTATTTTGAATAGAATTCAAACGTATATATTTATATAGATCGTCGTTAGAATATAAATATTTATTTATAATTATAAAAGGAATTGAAAATGGCGCGGTAGTTCGATAATTCGATTTCAAACTTCAATTGAATGTACCGGGTTCAAAATAAACCGGATTTTAGTGAAACCAAAAATATTTGAATCTAATTGATAATATCTTTCCAACGAATCCGACAAATTGAAATTTCATAGCGGAAATCAAAAGATATGTCCAGTTGAAATTTCAGGATAGTCGCTATGGAATTTCGGCCCCTGAAAATAGCCATTTTGCAAACGACCTCGGATTTCGACGAAACCACTTTTATTGGATCCGGGATGTAAGGAAATTGCTAGATTTCAAATTTCATAATTTTTCGAATCAATATGTGAGCGTGGCAAGGGAAAAAGCGTTTGACCAGTTTCAGTTGATTTTAATCGACTGGAAATTGGCCATTTTTCAAACGGTCTCGGAATTTGACGAAACTAGTTTTGTTAGGACCGTATCGTCAATACGAAGCTAGAAAATATTTTTCGGGAATTTTTAGAGTGAGTATGTAGCCCCGGTAAATTGAAATGCGCGTTCAAATTCAATATATAGAGTTATATGTTGATTTTGACGAAAACTGATCGTAACGACCGAATCAGCTTACGATGCATATCCCATTGTGTTCGGAATGGGGGCAATTAGCTAGGGACGACAGGCGGTGGGTCTCGTTTCGAGGTCGAAATTAAAAGTTACTTTATGGAATTAAATAATTAAATAAATATATTTTTATATAAAGGCCCTTGGCCCTTTTCTATCTCTTCAAAAGTCAAACAGGAAAAGAGAAAAAAAATAAAAAAATAAAAATACGAACGATCCTTCTCAGATCAGAAGGGGGCGACGCCGCCGATCCAACGACCGTCGCACCCCCCCATCAGCCGATGCAATCAATCCCTCCTCCACCGCCTCTCTCTCCTCTCTCTCCTTCTAGAAACCCGCGCCCTAGCCCCAAAACCACCGAACGTCACCTAGCTGCGCCTCTCCACGCGTTGATTGACCACCGCCACCCGCACTAGGGCCAAACCCCGACCCTCCGCCGCCGTCTAAGCCTCCGCCTGACCCCCAATACCCCCTCCGACCATCAGCTCCAGTTCGACGCAGCAGAAATCGATTAAAGGTGATTTTTATATATATATATATATAAAACTAGTTTTTTTCTATCAGTTTCTTTTATTTATATAAAGCATAGTAAATCTGATTATACTTTAATTTAAAACATTTTTTTATCAGTTTTAATTAGGTATAAAGCAGTATTTTTAAAATCAAGTTATATATATATTTATTTAAAGGTAATGGGTTATATATATACATATGAAATCCGTTTTATATATACATGTAATAAAATAATAAAAGATTGTATTTTTAATTATGAAAAGCATACCTTTTTTTTTATAGAAAGAATATGATTTTTAATCATGAAAAGCTATGATTTTCACTTATGAAAGTTATGACTTTCATATATTATAACATTGGATAAAGACCCGATCTTTAAAAGTATAAAGGAAGGGTTTATAAATAAAAAGATTCGTTTTTTTTATATATATAACTAAAAAGATTGGATTTTTATTATATACTTTTGCTATGGAAAAGATGAAGTTTTTAAATTAGAAAAGAACTCATTTTTTTTAAAATAGTAAAGACCACATTTTTAAAATAGAAATATACTTTGTTTTAAAATACAATTGCTTTGAAAATAAATATGTTTTTAAAATAAAATTAACTTTGTTTTGAAATGGTTATCATAAGTATAAAAATTCGATTTTTATATATTGAATAGCATAGTAAAAATTCGATTTTTATATATTGAATAGCGAAGTAAAAATTCGATTTTTACATATGTAGTGGCTACAGCAACGAAGGTGACAAAAAGGCGAGAACAATGAAGATTTCTATAAAAGAAGAACTGTGGAGTTAGGATAGCTATCGGTGAGAATTCCTCACTTTTATTTCAAATTTCTAGTTAGAAATATATACTAGGATGCAGACGGTGTTTAGTAGCACCCGACACCCGTCATCCACAGACCATGGATGACTTGTTTGTTTAATTGTTTGGTTGTGTAGTTGGTTAGATTATTTGGTTTGAATTGAATTGTTTGGTGAAATGAAATTGATTTGATTGATGTGTGAATGGCGTGGGCCTTCACTAGACCGGGGATAAGGCTAGGCCTCGTCCCGTTTCTAGTATCGTGCCGTTATGCCGCCGAAATTTTCTAAAATGAGTTAGAAAAATAAAAATATCATTTCTATTTTGTAAATGAACTGAATAAAAATCCATGTATTAAAATAAAATATTTTATCGTTAAAAATATAATTTTTAACGTGAAAGTGAATAAATAAATTTTCATAAACAAATCGGCCGATTTGTTTATATACACTGATTTGACTGATATTGATTGGGCCGATAAATTTTACACATCGCCCAACTGTACAAATTAAATATGTGTTTGATTGTTTGAAACCCCACACGGGTGTTGGGATGAAATTTGAAGTTCACTCATCCTGATTGATTAAATAGGTCGATCGATTGATTGACAGGCTGTTATAAGCGTTAGATATCTATATTTGATGCTTATACAGTGTAATGCACTTTGGTTGATGGTTGATTATTTTTCAATGCTATTATATACGTGTGATATATGAAAATCCATGTAATTAACATTATATGGTGATTGATTGGGCCTCATTTCAATTTAGAAAATAAAGGATAAGATAAAACAAAGGTTCTTGTGTTGACTGTACTCATCCGTTGAGATTAGTCATGTGTTGAACGAAATATTTTGATAATAACAAATATTTTGATAATAGGAAATATTTGAAATAGAATATTTGAAAATAGAAATATATGAAGCCGTGTTGATTAGATTGACGCCATTTTGACGTGAACGATATTTATATCGATTTTATTCATTTCGAAATGAATTGAATTGAAAACGATTTGGAAATGAATTGAATTGAAAACGATTTCGAAATGAATTGAATTGAAAACGATTTCGAAATGAATTGAATTGAAAACGATTTCGAAATGAATTGAATTGAAAATGATTTCGAAATGAATTGAATTGAAAACGATTTCGAAATGAATTGAATTGAAAACGATTTCGAAATGAATTGAATTGAAAACGATTTCGAAATGAATTGAATTGAAAACGATTTCGAAATGAATTGAATAGGAAACAAATTTGATTTGAATAGAAAACCAATTTGAATTTAAATTGAATAGAAAACGAAATGAATTCGAATCAAATTAAAATCGATTTGAATTGAAATCAAATAGAAATGAAAGTAAAAATGATTTATAACAGAAAATTCAATTTTGATTTGAATTTGAAATATAGGTTGAAATTGTTTTTGAAACGAATTCAAAACTATTTATATAATCCGTTTTAAATAGAAATCGACGAAGTATATATTATATATATTATATATATAATATAACGGCCTGAATAGAACGCGCCGCGCCGCGGCAGTTCGTGAATTTCGACCATTTATTTCAAACGGACATTACGGGAGATCCGACCGTCGGATTCTCCTAAAACCGGAACCGTTGGGTTCGAATCGAAAAGAACTTTCTAACGAATATTAGAAATTTGAAATCTAACGGTTGGATTTGGAGTTACGTCCAAATCAAATTTGAAAAAGGTCGCTGTAAGTGCAGTTCGATGGCCATTGTTGGAAATCAATTGTACGGGCCTTAATAAAATTATTAAAAATAGTAATAATTTGTGTAAAATCATAAGAAATGATTTTTGAAAAATTGGGGTGAAAAACTCCATATTTGAAAGGATAAAAATAGATTTTTATCGAAATGAACTAGTTTTGAACTAAATTTAAAACCCAATTATTTTTAAATAAATAAATTAGATTTAAAAAGGGGTTTTAAAAATCGGAATTTCTAATATATTTGATTGGATTTGAAATGGGTTTATCGTGAACGGTGTTTTAAATAACACTAGTTCTTTAACCCGATAATAAATAGAATGTGATTTGGGTTTGTCGTGAACTGTGTTTTAAATAACACCTAGTTCTTTAACCCAGTAAAAGGAGTTTTAAATAAATCTGCAATTAAATTGAAATGTGAATTGATAATCTAAATTATCAAATTTAGAAATTGAGCGAGAATGGAGTATTACCAGTTTTGCTCCAAAGCGATAGTTAAATCTTTAATTAGATTTGAACGTGAAATGGTAATTAAATTTACCGATAACACCGTGGTGTTAGTTATGGGGTAATAATAGTTTTGCTCCATGGGATAAATAGGTTGGGATTGGGAAATAAAATAAATAATTACTTCGGTGTGGTTCGCTAATCCCGACTAGTTTGGAAAACCATAATATGGTTTGAAATGATATCCAAAGGAAGATTAAAGAATAAATTTAAAAGAATTTATCTTTGATAAAATTAATGGGAACCTTTCCCTAGGAGTGTGAATATCTGAATTGGAATGAGGCGTATGTTGTGTTTGTATAACAATTGTTTATTATAAACGTGGGTTATTCAGAAAGGCCGGGTCTATACCCATTCTGAATAACCGATTCGACGATAAGTCGAAGAGATTGAAGACGGTGCAAGACCGACGATCTTCACATCGAATGGATGGGTGCTACTGACGCTCACGATGGGAGTAGCTACCTTGAAGGGGGCTAAAGTGGTAGCCGTCCGGACGTGCTTGGAGGTCGACGGATATGCGAGGAAAGTGCCTCCAGTTTCGTTCAGACCCAGAACGGACTTGTAAATGGATGGTGTGTCTGACATTGTATTCCTTTATATTGTATTCGTTGATCTCTGCTAAATATATATCTGTTTGGTGGCGGAGAATTTATTCTCTTGCTTAACGCCCTTCTCTGAGACATACGAGCTTAGAGGTTATATATTGGCAGAAATCACTGGTACGATATGGATTGATAGTGTGGCATGCTGAGATACAGTGATCCAGACTTTTGTTGAAAAGCAAAGTTTGGTGGATGATGATCAAAGCGCAGCTTTAATATAGCACGGCTTTGTGTATAGCGTTGATTCGCGAGCCTCACACCCCGGTATGGTGGTAAACTGATGGTTTGATTAGTATGCTTTTTCGTGGATGGGCACCTTCGTGGTGTCGTGGATTCGGTCGATCGAGAGTGAGCTTAGTGCTCGGAGGGATAGGGTAAGCGGTGTTTTCTCTCGCCGGGACGTAAGCCGCAGTGATACTCGATTTCCCAAAAGTGCGGATGTGCATTACGGTGTTTTCTCTAGCCGAGACGTAAGCCGTTGAGATGGCACTACGCGATCGATCTTTCGAATAAGGAGCCACCATGATGGAAATCCAATTTCCAAATATGACATTTTGCGGTTTTGATTGTAGAGCCTAGTATTGGCAACATGATATATGGTACCCATGTCGTCTATGATTGATACATTTATATTTGAAGTTGTTTTCTTCACTTATAGTAATAATATAAGATGAAATTTCGCTTATCAAGCATATTTGGCTATTATAAGGGAAAACCCTATCCTCCGGCTTGCGTTGCATTGTGTGATGGGACCTGGGTCTTATAATAGCTTCATTGTTCTTTATTTAGCATTGCGCTGTTTGTTTTCTGCACTGGTATTTTTAGGAGGAAACCCGTTCCGTGTTATACGGCGTGGTCCCTTGATTTACCTAACTTTAAAAATAAAGATTAATAACTGTTTTAGTTCTCACACCAGTCACATGACTGACCTGGAGTTTATTGTTTTAACCTAAACTCTGGGTGCCCCTATTTTCCACGCGGGCAGCTAGTAGTTTTGGTTTTGCAGATTTATATTCACAGGATCCTGATTTACAGCTGGAACGATGTTCGGAAAGCTCTGTATCCGTGCATTATTTTCAGTTGTGATTTATATTGTTTTTCCGCTGCGATGTATTTAAATGTAATTTAAATCTCTGATATTTTCTGTGTAATATTAATTCATACTCTGTATATTCTTGTATTCTGATGGAATTGTTGTAATATACAATGAAATGTTCTTCTGTTTGTGTTCTATTTTGTCGTGTTCTCAAACAATCAGGTGTTTCGAAAGGTCTAGATCAGTTTAGCGACTGATTCAGATCGAGCGAAATTCCTTGTTTTCACTGTTGGTATCAGAGCTCTGGTTTACAGAGCTAGAGAACATGACACATTAGAACCAAACGAAAGAATTCATCAGAAATTGGATTAGTAATATCCAATGAGAATGACTCGTTAGAGATAGGATCAGTAGTATCCTAGAACGAGTGTGAAGCGTATATTTTTAAAATGAAAACCATTTTTGTTTTGAAATTTAAATCATATCATACGTGTTTGACTATTTATTTTAAATTGATTTGGACAATCCAATATATAAAGATTTTGCATATACGCCTTGCAAGCGTGTATTCGAGGTTTTAATATACTGGATAGATATAGAATCATACTCTAGTTGCCCGGGAATAATTCTGGTGATGGGGCCCCATCGCCAGTACTTGTTTTCGAGTTTCGAAAGTGAGATTTCTATATATTTCCAATCGACTAGTGTGAGAACAAAACTTAACTGAAATTTACTGTTTGTGACTTGACACCGAAATCTGATTTTTGAGTATATAAAAATCATATATATTTGACAATCTAATCAACAAATTGATTGATGGCTGTGATATTTGTTTATTGATTCAACTAAAAAATATATATACTAGAATGATAAATGAAGTATAATCAAGATGATTGTTAAGTGAAAAATAATGCGAACTCTCTTGACAAAAATCCTAAAAATATTATATAGGATATGGACGACTATGGCTTATCTCATACTGAATTCTGGATGACCCCGAAACAAGCGAGGAGAGCTCACCAAAAAGCAGAAAAAGAACGTGAGTTGAACTTAGGAATGTACGTGGGTATTTATTGCCGCATATGCAGAAAAGAAGGACATTATGCCGTTCGGTGCCCTGAGCGAAAGAAAAGCAGGGAGAAAATGATGAGAATGGACATAGTGTGTTTCAAATGCAAAGAGACGGGGCATTTCGTACATAAGTGTCCGAAGATAAAGAAGAAACCCAAAAATTTAGTAAATGAAAAGAAGTGCTTTCAGTGTAAAGAAATAGGGCTTCTAGCCCGAGATTGCCCGTTAAAGAAGGGTGATAAGAAATCCAAGGGAAAGGAGCTATCAACTTTGGAAATCATGCAAGAAGAAGGCACGACTTCCTAGAAAGTTGGGTTTTAATGTAATGAACTAGCGTTTTGGATATATGTATGTATGTATGATGCTTGTATGAACGTAATTATGCTTTTTGTTTTAAAATGTGTTGGTATTGTATAATATAACTAAGGTAAGAAAAATGTTGAACCAAGTTGAATTTAGCACCAAACATCGAATTGTATTGAAAATTTATCGCATTTGCTTGCATATACATGTACTTACATTGAACAGGTCATAGCAAGGAGGCTAGAGCAGAAGAATAAAATATGTTTGCCCGACAAATAGGTACATGTTTACTATAATTTACTGTTTTGTTTGGGTGATGATGATTTTATGAGCCTATTGGCTAGCCGCTTGGCTTTTTCTTTTTCTTTTTGAGATCAGAAGGCCTATATGGCAATTTCGGGATTTTCCCATGGCTCCCGGTGCAGGGGAGGTTATGGCGAATTTTTTTGAAAATTTAGGGTGTTAGCCAAATTTTTGAAGAATTTGAAAATTCTCAGAAACTGAAAAGTTGGAGAATGGAAGCCAAATCAAACGTAGAGTTGATTAATCAAACCACTTTCGACTTTGTTCCTTTTCGAGGACGAAAAGTTTTAAGTGGGGGAGATTGTAACAACCCGTAAAATCTGGGCCAATTTAAAAATTTTATTTTGGCAATTTTAGCGAATTTCGAACATTTAAAATAGATTATTTTAAATAATATCGACGAAAACTTTATTTTGAATAGAATTCAAACGTATATATTTATATAGATCGTCGTTAGAATATAAATATTTATTTATAATTATAAAAGGAATTGAAAATGGCGTGGTAGTTCGATAATTCGATTTCAAACTTCAATTGAATGTACCGGGTTCAAAATAAACCGGATTTTAGTGAAACCAAAAATATTTGGATCTAATTGATAATATCTTTCCAACGAATCCGACAAATTGAAATTTCATAGCGGAAATCAAAAGATATGTCTAGTTGAAATTTCAGGATAGTCGCTATGGAATTTCGGCCCCTGAAAATAGCCATTTTGCAAACGACCTCGGATTTCGACGAAACCACTTTTATTGGATCCGGGATGTAAGGATATTGCTAAATTTCAAATTTCATAATTTTTCGAATCAATATGTGAGCGTGGCAAGGGAAAAAGCGTTTGACCAGTTTCAGTTGATTTTAATCGACTGGAAATTGGCCATTTTTCAAACGGTCTCGGAATTTGACGAAACTAGTTTTGTTAGGACTGTATCGTCAATACGAAGCTAGAAATATTTTTCGGGAATTTTTAGAGTGAGTATGTAGCCCCGGTAAATTGAAATGCGCGTTCAAATTCAATATATAGAGTTATATGTTGATTTTGACGAAAACTGATCGTAACGACCGAATCAGCTTACGATGCATATCCCATTGTGTTCGGAATGGGGGCAATTAGCTAGGGACGACAGGCGGTGGGTCTCGTTTCGAGGTCGAAATTAAAAGTTACTTTATGGAATTAAATAATTAAATAAATATATTTTTATATAAAGGCCCTTGGCCCTTTTCTATCTCTTCAAAAGTCAAACAGGAAAAGAGAAAAAAAATAAAAATACGAACTATCCTTCTCAGATCAGAAGGGGGCGACGCTGCCGATCCAACGACCGCCGCACCCCCCCCCCCCCCCAATCTGCCGCCGCCATCAATCCCTCCTCCACCGCCTCTCTCTCCTTCTAGAAACCCGCGCCCTAGCCCCAAAACCACCGAACGTCACTTAGTTGCGCCTCTCCACGCGTTGACTGACCACCGCCACCCGCACTAGGGCCAAACCCCGACCCTCCGCCGCCGTCTAAGCCTCCGCCTGACCCCCAATACCCCCTCCGACCATCAGCTCCAGTTCGACGCAGCAGAAATCGATTAAAGGTGAGTTTTTTTTATATATATATAAAACTAGTTTTTTTCTATCAGTTTCTTTAATTTATATAAAGCATAGTAAATCTGATTATACTTTAATTTAAAACATTTTTTTTATCAGTTTTAATTAGGTATAAAGCATTATTTTTAAAATCAATTTATATATATATTTATTTAAAGGTAATGGGTTATATATATACATATGAAATCCATTTTATATATACATGTAATAAAATAACAAAAAGATTGTATTTTTAATTATGAAAAGCATACCTTTTTTTTATAGAAAGAATATGATTTTTAATCATGAAAAGCTTTGATTTTCACTTATGAAAGTTATGACTTTCATATATTATAACATTGGATAAAGACCCGATCTTTAAAAGTATAAAGGAAGGGTTTATAAATAAAAAGATTCATTTTTTTTATATATATAACTAAAAAGATTGGATTTTTATTATATACTTTTGCTATGGAAAAGATGAAGTTTTTAAATTAGAAAAGACCTCATTTTTTTTAAAATAGTAAAGACCACATTTTTAAAATAGAAATATACTTTGTTTTAAAATACAATTGCTTTGAAAATAAATATGTTTTTAAAATAAAATAAACTTTGTTTTGAAATGGTTATCATAAGTATAAAAATTCGATTTTTATATATTGAATAGCATAGTAAAAATTCGATTTTTATATATTGAATAGCGAAGTAAAAATTCGATTTTTACATATGTAGTGGCTACAGCAACGAAGGTGACAAAAAGGCGAGAACAACGAATATTTCTATTAAAGAAGAACCGTGGAGTTAGGATAGCTATCGGTGAGAACTCCTCACTTTTATTTCAAATTTCTAGTTAGAAATATATACTAGGATGCAGACGGTGTTTAGTAGCACCCGACACCCGTCATCCACAGACCATGGATGACTTGTTTGTTTAATTGTTTGGTTGTGTAGTTGGTTAGATTATTTGGTTTGAATTGAATTGTTTGGTGAAATGAAATTGATTTGATTGATGTGTGAATGGCGTGGGCCTTCACTAGACCGGGGATAAGGCTAGGCCTCGTCCCGTTTCTAGTATCGTGCCGTTATGCCGCCGAAATTTTCTAAAATGAGTTAGAAAAATAAAAATATCATTTCTATTTTGTAAATGAACTGAATAAAAATCCATGTATTAAAATAAAATATTTTATCGTTAAAAATATAATTTTTAACGTGAAAGTGAATAAATAATTTTTTATAAACAAATCGGCCGATTTGTTTATATACACTGATTTGACTGATATTGATTGGGCCGATAAATTTTACACATCGCCCAACTATACAAATTAAATGTGTGTTTGATTGTTTGAAACCCCACACGGGTGTTGGGATGAAATTTGAAGTTCACTCATCCTGATTGATTAAATATGTCGATCGATCGATCGACAGGCTGTTATAAGCGTTAGATATCTATATTTGATGCTTATACAGTGTAGTGCACTTTGGTTGATGGTTGATTATTTTTCAATGCTATTATATACGTATGATGTATGAAAATCCATATAATTAACATTATATGGTGATTGATTGGGCCTCATTTCAATTTAGAAAATAAAGGATAAGATAAAACAAAGGTTCTTGTGTTGACTGTACTCATCCGTTGAGATTAGTCATGTGTTGAACGAAATATTTTGATAATAACAAATATTTTGATAATAGGAAATATTTGAAAATAGAAATATATGAAGCCGTGTTGATTAAATTGACGCCATTTTGACGTGAACGATATCTATATCTATATCGATTTTATTCATTTCGAAATGAATTGAATTGAAAACGATTTCGAAATGAATTGAATTGAAAACGATTTCGAAATGAATTGAATTGAAAACGATTTCGAAATGAATTGAATTGAAAACGATTTCGAAATGAATTGAATTGAAAACGATTTCGAAATGAATTGAATTGAAAACGATTTCGAAATGAATTGAATTGAAAACGATTTCGAAATGAATTGAATAGGAAACAAATTTGATTTGAATAGAAAACCAATTTGAATTTAAATTGAATAGAAAATGAAATGAATTCGAATCGACTTAAAATCGATTTGAATTGAAATCAAATAGAAATGAAAGTAAAAATGATTTATAACAGAAAATTCAATTTTGATTTGAATTTGAAATATAGGTTGAAATTGATTTTGAAACGAATTCAAAACTATTTATATAATTCGTTTTAAATAGAAATAGATGAAGTATATATTATATATATTATATATATAATATAATGGCCTGAATAGAACGCGCCGCGCCGCGGCAGTTCGTGAATTTCGACCATTTATTTCAAACGGACATTACGGGAGATCCGACCATCGGATTCTCCTAAAACTGGAACCGTTGGGTTCGAATCGAAAAGAGCTTTCTAACGAATATTAGAAATTTGAAATCTAACGGTTGGATTTGGAGTTACGTCCAAATCAAATTTGAAAAAGGTCGCTGTAAGTGCAGTTCGATGGCCATTGTTGGAAATCAATTGTACGGGCCTTAATAAAATTATTAAAAATAGTAATAATTTGTGTAAAATCATAAGAAATGATTTGGGAAAAATTGGGGTGAAAAACTCCATATTTGAAAGGATAAAAATAGATTTTTATCGAAATGAACTAGTTTTGAACTAAATTTAAAACACAATTATTTTTAAATAAATAAATTAGATTTAAAAAGGGGTTTTAAATAATCGGAATTTCTAATATATTTGATTGGATTTGAAATGGGTTTATCGTGAACGGTGTTTTAAATAACACTAGTTCTTTAACCCGATAATAAATAGAATGTGATTTGGATTTGTCGTGAACTGTGTTTTAAATAACACCTAGTTCTTTAACCCAGTAAAAGGAGTTTTAAATAAATCTGCAATTAAATTGAAATGTGAATTGATAATCTAAATTATCAAATTTAGAAATTGAGCGAGAATGGAGTATTACCAGTTTTGCTCCAAAGCGATAGTTAAATCTTTAATTAGATTTGAACGTGAAATGGTAATTAAATTTACCGATAACACCGTGGTGTTAGTTATGGGGTAATAATAGTTTTGCTCCATGGGATAAATAGGTTGGGATTGGGAAATAAAATAAATAATTACTTCGGTGTGGTTCGCTAATCCCGACTAGTTTGGAAAACCATAATATGGTTTGAAATGATATCCAAAGGAAGATTAAAGAATAAATTTAAAAGAATTTATCTTTGATAAAATTAATGGGAACCTTTCCCTAGGAGTGTGAATATCTGAATTGGAATGAGGCGTATGTTGTGTTTGTATAACAATTGTTTATTATAAACGTGGGTTATTCAGAAAGGCCGGGTCTATACCCATTCTGAATAACCGATTCGACGATAAGTCGAAGAGATTGAAGACGGTGCAAGACCGACGATCTTCACATCGAATGGATGGGTGCTACTGACGCTCACGATGGGAGTAGCTACCTTGAAGGGGGCTAAAGTGGTAGCCGTCCGGACGTGCTTGGAGGTCGACGGATATGCGAGGAAAGTGCCTCCAGTTTCGTTCAGACCCAGAACGGACTTGTAAATGGATGGTGTGTCTGACATTGTATTCCTTTATATTGTATTCGTTGATCTCTGCTAAATATATATCTGTTTGGCGGCGGAGAATTTATTCTCTTGCTTAACGCCCTTCTCTGAGACATACGAGCTTAGAGGTTATATATTGGCAAAAATCAGTTGTACGATATGGATTGATAGTGTGGCATGCTGAGATGCAGTGATCCGGACTTTTGTTGAAAAGCAAAGTTTGGTGGATGATGATCAAAGCGCAGCTTTAATATAGCACGGCTTTGTGTATAGCGTTGATTCGCGAGCCTCACACCCCGGTATGGTGGTAAACTGATGGTTTGATCAGTATGCTTTTTCGTGGATGGGCACCTTCGTGGTGTCGTGGATTCGGTCGACCAAGAGTGAGCTTAGTGCTCGGAGGGATAGGGTAAGCGGTGTTTTCTCTCGCCGGGACGTAAGCCGCAGTGATACTCGATTTCCCAAAAGTGCGGATGTGCATTACGGTGTTTTCTCTAACCGAGACGTAAGCTGTTGAGATGGCACTACGCGATCGATCTTTCGAATCAGGAGCCACCATGATGGAAATCCAATTTCCAAATATGACATTTTGCGGTTTTGATTGTAGAGCCTAGTATTGGCGACATGATATATGGTACCCATGTCGTCTATGATTGATACATTTATATTTGAAGTTGTTTTCTTCACTTATAGTAATAATATAAGATGAAATTTCGCGTATCAAGCATATTTGGCTATTATAAGGGAAAACCCTATCCTCCGGCTTGCGTTGCATTGTGTGATAGGACCTGGGTCTTATAATAGCTTCATTGTTCATTATTTAGCATTGCGCTGTTTGTTTTCTGCACTGGTATTCTTAGGAGGAAACCCGTTCCGTGTTATACGGCGTGGTCCCTTGATTTACCTAACTTTAAAAACAAAGATTAATAACTGTTTTAGTTCTCACACCAGTCACATGACTGACCTGGAGTTTATTGTTTTAACCTAAACTCTGGGTGCCCCTATTTTCCACGCGGGCAGCTAGTAGTTTTGGTTTTGCAGATTTATATTCACAGGATCCTGATTTACAGCTGGAACGATGTTCGGAAAGCTCTGTATCCATGCATTATTTTCAGTTGTGATTTATATTGTTTTTCCGCTGCGATGTATTTAAATGTAATTTAAATCTCTGATATTTTCTGTGTAATATTAATTCATACTCTGTATATTCTTGTATTCTGATGGAATTGTTGTAATATACAATGAAATGTTCTTCTGTTTGTGTTCTATTTTGTCGTGTTCTCAAACAATCAGGTGTTTCGAAAGGTCTAGATCAGTTTAGCGACTGATTCGGATCGAGCGAAATTCCTTGTTGTCACAAGATGACAATAAAAGAGAGAGAGAGAGGAAAAAAGGAACGAACTAATGCTAGCTTAATGCTATTTGTTTATGAACATGTAATCTACATTTTAAATTTCTAAAAGTTAAACTTGAATTGACAGGGGAAATAATTAAGAAGACAGCCAAAGATATGTACATACATATATATATATATATATATATATTAATATAAACATATAGTTAAGATTTATTTCATTTATAACGTACATATTATTTTCAAATGACTCAAATTTAAGAAAAAGAGGAAAGGAGAAAAATAAAGTAATAAATTGGAAGAGATGAAGGTTTTTACCACCGCATGTATATTACTGTATGAAACGTTGTCCGTTTAGAAAAATAATGCATATGTTGAAAATATAATAGTTTAAAATTTACAGTGCATGCATGCATAAAAAAAAAGTAGGCAATGCATGGCCTCTTTGTTTTATACATAATAAAGGGCCTACAGATTAAATAACCCTTTTGACTTCAATACTAAAATAAATACACTAATACATTAAGAATACATGGAAAGGTTGGACAATAAATATATTTTATGTTTTACTTGTTTTCTTTTATATTTATTTTTTATTATTATTTTAAATGTTAACATTAATTTCATTAACCGCGATAGTTAAAACATAGATTATATACCTTTAACACTCAGTGTCTTACAATTCATCCTATATAAAATTAATTTGGAATCATTCATTAATAATAATTTAAAATTTATATATGTAAATATCATTTTAAATTCAATAATAAAAAAAATGGAATTTTTAAATTCTAACGTATTTTCTAACAAAATTATTTAAAATTAAATTATTCATTCTAACTTCGATTTAAATCAATTTTTAATCATTATTATTTTAAATAAATTATTTTAAATATCAAAACTCATTCAAATTACTTAATATAAATTTTTAAATTTACCCCAAAATTCAGGGGTGTTGCATTTCATATCTAGTGACGTGGTAGATAGGTTGGGATTGGAGCCTGAGATTGTCGATAGACCTTTAGTAGTGACGAACCCGATTGGTGGTTCGACTAACCTTAGCATGATTTGTCGTAATTTGGTCTTATCGAGTCATGGATGCATGTTTGTTTGTGACTGCTTTGTTTTGGGCTTTACTGGGTTTGGCATTATTTTGGGAGTCGATTGGCTCCAAAGATACGGGGTGGTGGTAGACTGTGAGGGCTTTTTTGTGACAGCTAGAGCAGATGATGGGCGGAGGGTAGTGTTTGGTGATCTACCTAGTGATGAGGTAATGGCTAGTTTTCTAAATTCCCTCGACATCCCGCATAGTGAGTTGTCAGGTTTGCCCGTGGTTGGCCAGTATCCGGACGTCTTCGAGGAAGTGACGGGTCTTCCACCACATCGAGAGATTGAGTTCCGTATTGATTTAGTGAAAGATGCCAGACCTATAGTGATGCCACTTTGTCATATGGCACCAAGGGAGCAGCGAGAGCTCGGGGTGCAAGTCAGTGATCTTTTGAAGAAGGGATTTATCAGAAGGAGTGTTTCTGAATGGGAAGCACCAGTTGTGTTTACTACCAAGGCGGATGGTTCCCTTCGTTTGTGTGTGGACTACCGCGAATTGAATAAAGTGACGAGGAAGAATAAGTATCCTCTACCGTGGATAGATGATTTGTTTGATCAGTTGAGTGGCACGAGAGTATTTTACCAGTTGGATCTCGCGACAGGTTTTCATCAGCTTAGGGTGGAAGCTGAGAGTATAGCTAAAATGGCATTTCGGACGCCGTATGAATTTTATGAGTGGTTGGTCATGCCATTTGGGTTGACCAATGCACCAGCATATTTTGTGGATCTTATGAATAGGGTATTCAGATATCAGCTAAATAAGTTTGTCCTTGCGTTCGTGGATGATATTTTGGTCTACTCGAGGACAGAGGAGGAACACAAGGAACATTTGAGGATAGTAATGGAGGTGTTGAGAAAACACCAACTGAAATTGAAGTTTTCTAAGTGTCACTTCTAAAGAAGGGAAGTGAGATTCTTGGGCCATGTTGTTTCAGAGAATGGTATTGCTGTGGACCCTGCGAAGGTGGCTACGGTACAAGATTGGTCTACGCCCAAGAATGCGACAGATATAAGAAGTTTCTTGGGGTTAGCTGGATATTATCGTAAGTTTATCCAAGACTTCTCCAAGATAGCAGCACTGTTGACTCAGTTGACCAAGAATAATCAAGCTTTCGTCTGGGACGAAAAGTGCGAGAATGCATTAAAGAGTCTAAAGGAAAAGTTGACATGTGCACCAGTATTAGTCATTCCTAAGGGGAATGAAAAGATGACGGTATATACGGACACATGTGGTACCGGACTAGGTGCTGTGATGATGCAGGGAGGTAGGGTTGTAGCTTATGCAAGTCGGCAACTGAAACCGCACGAGAAAAGATACCCTACACATGACTTGGAATTAGCAGCGCTCGTATTCGCATTGAAGATTTGGAGACATTATCTCTTGGGAGAAAGATTTGATTTGTTTACCGATCATAAATCATTAAAATATCTCTTCTCCGAAAAGGATCTAAATCTCCGACAGCAAAGATGGTTAGAATTCTTACTTCCTATGATTTCAACATTGCATATACACCAGGAAAGGGCAATGCGGTAGCTGATGCATTTGAGTAGAAGACATGCCAGTATAGGGGCTATGTTCCTAGAATGGAAGCAACTGGAGTACATCGCTGGGTACGGTTTCAGACCAAAGTGCAAATTGGATCCAGAAATGTTAGCGAGTTTGATGATCAGACCCACTTTGATTGAGCGGATTGGTTCCAGTCAGAGGAACGATCCTAACCTATCGGAAATCATCTCATAGTTAGAGATGAGAATCGACGAAGAGATGAATAAGTATGGGCTTGATTGAGATGGATGGCTTAGGAAGAATGGAAGACTAGCTGTGCCCAATGTCAATGGATTGAGAGATGAATCGCTTAGAGAATGTCATCACTCAAAACTGACCATACATCCTGGTGGTAACAAGATGTATCAAGACATGAAACAGACCTACTACTGGGAAGGGATGAAAAGAGACATTGGGACGTTTATATCCAAATGCATGAATTGCCAGCTAGTTAAAGCTGAGCAAAAGAAGCCTAGTGGTTTGTTACAACCATTAGAAATTCCAGAATGGAAATGGGAACAAGTGTCAATGGATTTCATTGATGGGTTACCAAGGACTAGATCGGGCCATGATAGCATTTGGGTGATTGTGGACTGATTGACTAAGAGTGCAAGGTTTATACCCGTCAAGTCAAACAGGACGGCATCTAATTTAGCAGAACTGTATATAAAGTGGGTAGTGAGATTTCATGGAATACCCAAAGGCATTGTGAGTGACTAAGATCCGTTGTTCACCAGTGGATTTTTGAAGAGCTTACAAGAGGCGTTAGGATCAGAACTACATCTCAGTACCGCGTATCATCCTCAAACCGATGGACAGACAGAGAGGGTGAATCAAGTGTTAGAAGATCTCTTGAGAGCTTGCATATTCGATTTCGGTGGATCATGGGATGACCATCTGCATCTAGTAGAGTTTGCATATAATTATAGTTATCAATCCGGTATTGGTATGGCTCCATTTGAAGCTTTGTACAGAAGACCGTGCAACTCACCATCATGTTGGTTAGAGACCGGTGAGAAATATGTGCTTGGACCAGAAGTAATAAGAGACACATCAGAAAAGATTAAGGTTATCCAACAGCGAATGAAGGCTGCCCAAGATAGGCAGAAGAGTTATGCTGATAAAAGGAGAAGAGAATTAAAATTCTCCATTGGCGACTTGGTATCTGTCAAGATTTCTCCGTTGAAGAGCGTGATATGATTTGGCAGGAGAGGCAGGTTAGCACCAAGATTTGTTGGCCCATTCCTACTTCTTGAGCATATTGGGAATTTGGCATACAAAGTTGAATTACCAGAGAAGATGGTAGGAGTTCACAACGTATTTCATGTTTCCCAGTTAAGGAAGTTCGTACACGACCCATATGTGACTATTTCACCTGATCAGTTGGATGATATCGATGTTGAACCCGAGGCAGTTGGGAACCGCAAGCCTATGTGTATTGTTAGGAACGATACGAAGCAACTTCGAAGGAAGGCGGTGAAATTAGTCAAAGTTAAGTGGGGCGAGGATGAGAATGACTGTACTTGAGAGACAGAGGAGAGCATTAGGAAGACGTATCCAGAACTCTTCGCCGGGTAAGATTTCAGTTTCGATCTAGTCTTTCTGCATGCTAGGATAGGTTTGTTTTATTTGTTTTGCATGATTGATTGTTGTATATGGCTGGTAGGCATGCGGGATCCTTTGTATGTTTTGGGTTAAGGGATTTCGGGGACGAAATTTCTTAAGGGGGGAGAGTGTAACGACCTGCATTCTACGCATCACAGGATCGTAGAATATTTCTTTCTTTCACATACGGGGTCATATGGTCATGTAACTTTGGGAGACGACTATTGGGGTCATTTCCCATGTTCATGATTTTTGCCGATTTCTAAATGACTATTTTGCCCTTGGCTGATCTGGTTTTGGCCATAACTTTTGATTGGAACGGAGTTTTGACCTGAAACCACTTCCATTGGATCCGGATGATGGTTTACAATTCCGTAGATGGTCACATTAGCCAAACGGACTCACCATTTGGGAGATATGGCTAAAACACGTTTTAGAAGGTGAAAAACTGCTTAACCGGGCCAAATGAGGTGATTAGTAAATGGGCCCATAACCCATTTTGGGATTAGGGTTATGGGGAGGCTGAAATGAGTTAGGTTTTCATTTCATTTCAGTTTTCTAGCTGCCATTTACCTCCTAAGAACCCTAATAATGGCCTCCAACCTCTAAATCATCTCCAAATCACTTTCTAATCAAGGATTAAGCTTAGCAACATCAAATCAAAGAGGATTAGCACCAAAGCAAGGTTAGAG
Organism: Allium sativum; assembly: GCA_030737875.1. Taxonomy (NCBI): domain Eukaryota; kingdom Viridiplantae; phylum Streptophyta; class Magnoliopsida; order Asparagales; family Amaryllidaceae; genus Allium; species Allium sativum. The sequence goes on along the minus strand of CM060925.1, from coordinate 432,235,214 downwards.
CTGCTGTGTTGTATTAGGGACAGCTCCAAACAGAGATCCATTTCAGACTTGGTATTTTATTTGTGGCCAAGGTGAGCGATTTGCTTAGTTTTGCACTAATTACGGTTAATTAAGGGTAATTAGTGAAGATTAATGAAATTAAACATGATAAAATTTTGGAAAAATATTTATAAAATTCAAAATGATGTTTTAGACCTCTGTTAGAAGTTTGGGTTAATTTGGTTAAGTTTTGCTAATTATATCATTAGATTTTGCCTAAACATGCTAAAGGGAAAATATGGGGTTTTGGGTATGTTTGATCCATTTTACATGCTATGATTGTTGTTTTGCTGTTTGTGGATGATTATACATGTTGCTATGACTGTATGGTATGATTTGTGATTGTCTAGAAGTGTTAGATTGGTCGAAAATGTCGTCGAATGGCGTAAACAGCTTGCTGGACAAAGTGCAGGAAACTGTGCAGAATCGGATCGGATGGAGGGAGCCCGACCCGACCCGATGGAGGGAGTACGACCCGACCTGGTATGGTTGCACGATCCGATCCGAAGTTCCTCGACCAGCGGGTGATCCAGGAACCTATCTCCGACCCGATCCGCTGGGAGTTCTCAGACCCGATCCGCCCACGTGAGTATGAGCTACCCTGACCCGAACCACTCTAGGGGGCGCGATCCGAACCAATGGCGTTGCATCACGAGTAGGACCTGACGATGAGTCACGAGCTGGAGGAGCACAACTCGACCCATATGGGGTATTCTGATCCGAACCGAGGAGCTGATGACCACGACCTGGAGTAAAGAGAAGTGAAGAAATGAAGACCGATCCGGAGAAGAAGGCGACGACCAAATCCCGAGATGCAAAGGTAGTCCAAGTGGGTAGTTTGTACTCAAGATCCAACTGGGAACCAAGGAGTTAACTTCATGAGTTGGGCTTTGCTGCGGGACGTGTGCTAAGGGGTTGTCGATGTCTATAGCTTTGGATCACTATGTGTAGGGAGTACGTGAACGGATTCAGGTCCACAGTGGCCAAGGTACGACTAAAGAGCTATAGACCAATGAAGTGAGGTCATTTGTAAAGATTTGGTCATGACTCCATGGGGCAAGCTTGGTAGTAGCAGTAGTTGTACAAGTCGAACTCCGTCACTACTTCGATAGGTCTAGTGATAGACAGTGGTGGACATCGTATGCTTTACGCACTGAGTGAGAGATGTGAGGATGGTTGCTATGTTTGATTTGTTTGCCATCATTATGACATGCACACCCCCACCCCCGTATTATTTACACCATATGTTAGTGGCGCCTTAGAGTATTGTACGGTATGTTGTGCTAACTCTTTGGTTGCATGTCCAGGTATGGTTTAGTATACCTGTTATTGTCCTGTTTAGTTACTTACCGCTCATACCAGACTTTTTGTCTGACCCAGAGTTTTATGTCTCTTCTTATTACTCTAGGTGCTCTCACGAGTAGACTAGAGACAGGTTAGGTGGTATGCACGAGTAGCTGTATCAAAGACGACCAGGAGGCTTCCACGTATGATACATATATCTAGATATTCTCCCTGTGTCGCTGCGGTCACTACTTTGGGCATTAGTGGTGTACCTTTCTTTCTTTTGTTTAGAGACAGTAATTTGAAAAGTTGTAATAAGATGTATTTGGATTCCCGCTACTCTGATGATGATGTTGATGTTGGTTTTAGTTATCAGCTTATGCACTGTCTCGCCTGTTTTATGTTAAATACATTATTATTATATTTTGTTCCATGCGCCGTGAGACATTCTACAGGTTTTCGATTAGTTCATTCTCTTCTTTCCTTTCTTTGGCGTCCATTCTGTGCTAATCGGGCATGTGTACAGCGCACTTTCGGAGGAAATGCCGACTGGTTCGGAGCGGGCCGTCAAACCTTCAGACTAGCAAAACAATGTGAAAGCAACAGGTAAATAGAAACATATGCAAGGTAAGAGCTAATGATCATGCATATACATGTTAAGAAATGATACAAGTCGAGCATGGGACAAATGTAGTAAAACTGCAGTTGTGCATGGAAGTGCAAGCTAAAATGGTCAAGTTCATAACAACATTAACGTGGAGCAACAAAACTTCAATGACACAACAAAAACATTCATGAACAAAATTGAAGCAAAGACAGTGGTGCAGATTCGCAGCCAAGCCAACATGATTATCAAGGTAACAGCATTGTCTTGGCATGAGTTCAAATCAGTGCAAGCATATTGATATACTCATACATATATCAGAATGGTCTTGAGCAGAATTTACATGGTCAAAGTGTATAACAGCAAAATGTTTACATAAGCATGAAAGTAAAACATGATAGTTTTTATTTGCAAATTTGTTTTCCTGAAATCATGTGTGGATTTGTAAATTGACCAAATACATCAAGTTATGTTTTGGCAAGAATTAGATGTGATTCTCTTGGTAAATGGCAAAACAGCAATGAAGAGTAACTGCAGGAAACAAATAGATTTAGGCAAATCAGCATGTAGATATTCCAGAAATGCACAAGGTAATTCAGAGAATGGTACACAGGTTTAAAAGCTGTAACGACCCAGGGAATCGCGATCCTGAGTAATCGACACATAACCCAATGTCGACTATCAAGCATCGGAAAACACCGAATAGTCCATGAAAGAAATTAGAGGGTGAGAATAGATAAGATATAAACTTAGAATAGAAGAAGAAGAAGAATAACATACAACATTAGAGTAAACACGAATCTCACAGTGAAACGAACAATATATAATAGATACATATCTTTGAAATAAAATTAGTATATGTACACAGTAACATTATTAGATTATAACACTTACAACACAACGGAAATAAACAATAGTTATATATTCCTGAAGCCTCCTGCTCCAAGCTCTCCAAGTAGATCTGTAAAATCCTGGCTACTTTACTGCCCATACAAAATTGGGCACCCAAAAGTTTAGGGAAAACAAAACAAAATAAACTCTGGATCAGTCATGTGACTGGTATGAGTAAAACCATTTAAAACAATTTGAGCAATTAAACGATATCTCATTAGACCATGTCGTATAACGGAACGGGTTTTTCTCTTACGAGAATCCAAAACATTTGATTTAACTTTCAAAATCCTTTTGAAAGAAACGATAAACTTTATATCAAAACTCTTTTGATATTATAATAATGTCTATCAACCACAACTAAGTAATCATCTAGCAGAAACGCTTTCAGCTCACGTTCTACATATATAGTATACAATCAAAACCGTGAGCACTTATTGGGTAAAAGATTTCCAATTATGACAAGGTATGGAACCAACTTCCGATAATGTACCTCTAGAGAGGAATACACTGGGTTTAGCAAGAACATCTTGCAACCCGGCCACACATGACCGACCACTCATTTCGCTTGAGTGTATCGAATGTATATCACCAACGGTTGGGATCAACAACCGTTTCCCAAAATGGGACAGCATCGAATAGATTAAATAATGAAATGAATATCTCTAGATAGGTGATAATACACCCTAATTGGCAGCCAACCACTTAACCATGTTGCCTGCCCGATTTTTGTCATTTCCCGGTTGTGAGGCTAGAGGGCACGCTTATCTCTGACAGATCACACAATTATTCACTTTGAATGTCACATCGTCATACCTGTCAAATCACAAATTGATTTCCCCATAAATACAACGGGTATATAGCTAAGAGAAACGAATTCCTTTGCTACCAAACGTACATACATTCGAAGAGATCAACTTACGCGATCTATTAAATATACTCCGTCAGACATTCTTCCATACAGGTCGTCCTGGGACTGGACAAACCGAAGGCACTATTCTGAAAACAGGACAAACCTGTATAACTCCGTCTTCAGTTATCTTCGTCGTATTTGATCGCAACGCTAACGCCCATATAGAGTGGCTTTCAGATAATGAATCTGATCCCGGTCTCTCCATATTGACGACGGAAAAATCGTCAAAAACTTCGATAGTCAGTGAGTTAACTATCAAAGAAAAATACGTTTACAAACAACGATATTATTTCCAGATGGAAATTCTCTCGATCAATCATCAATTAACCTTTATCTCTTTAGTTCATTAATTTATTTATTTCCTGTTCCCAAATATTAACATTCCTTATTTTCTAAATTTAGAAAATATACGTTATTAATCATTGGAAAACATTTCCATCTCTTTTTCACGTATCACTGTCATTCCAGCATTCTTTATCATCAAACATTTCATTTTCTATGATTAGAAAATATCTCTGATTTTATTTGGAAAATGTTTCCAAAACTCATTCATTGGATTTAAACAGATGTTTGAATAAAACATCGCTATCCCAACACAAACCATTACCTCATTAACTAAATTCACTTAACCAACCTTCACTATTGAACCTTAACCATTCCTTAGTTAAAAATGGAGTCAATCATGGGGTTTAACTACCTCTCAGACCTTAACTGAACAACATTTCTAAATTCAAAAATAGACAAAGTTCACCTTCTAAATCTTTAACAAACTTCCTTACGTAACTCCCCGATTCTATTTACGAATACATTTCTTTTACAGAAATCGTTTGATTTTAACAACAGTGTTAAAATCCCATGCTTCTAAAATATAATAACTTAAGTATAACTTTTATTTATTAATTTGTATAAATAAACAAACAACTAATTTATAAATAAATAAATAAATCTTGATTAAAACGGAAAGTGAATAGTACTTTCCCGAATTCGATATAATCGAATTCAACTTATAATTCTCTTTCGAATAATCTCAATTCGATAACTCCTTTTCGAATAAACTATATTCGATTAACTCTCTTCAAATAACTAATATTCGATAATCTCTCTTTCGAATAAACTATATTCAGTAATCTTCCTTCGAATAACTATATTCGATTTACTCCTTTTGATTAACTCCTTTTGCTCTATTCGAATAAACTATATTTGATTAACTCCTTTCGAATAAACTATATTCGATTAACTCCTTTCGAAAACTATATTCGATTAACTCCTTTCGAATAAACTGTATTCGATAACTCTTTTCTTCGAACAAACTATATTCGATTAACTCCTTTCGAATAAACTATATTTGATTAACTCAAATCAATTACTCTATTCGAATAACTAACATTCGATTAACTCTATTCAATTAACTATATTTGATTAACTCTAATCAATTACTCTATTTGAATAACTAACATTCGATTAACTCTATTTGATTTACTCTAATCAATTACTCTATTTGAATAACTAATATTCGATTAACTCTATTCAATTAACTCTATCGATTAACTCAAATCGATTAACTCTTATTTATTAACTCCTTTTGATTAACTCCTTTTAATTAACTCCTTTTGCTATATTCGATTAACTCCTTTAACTCTATTAGAATAAACTGTATTCAATTAACTCTAACTCGAACCAATTAACTCTAACTCTAATCGATTAACTCTAATTGATTAACTCTAATCGATTAACTTTATTCGATTAACTCTAATATATAATCCATTAAGTTTGATTTCGTATTTTAAAAAAATATTTCATTTCCAAATAGTATATATACTTCTATTTATAGAATTATTCATACGAAATCTCCTTTCTATTTCTAACACTTAAACCTCATTTAAAATTCCTTTTTATAACTCTATTTATTTCATAAATAAATATTTCCTTTTATAACTCTATTTATTTCATAAATAAATATTTCCTTTTATAAATATATTTATTTCATAAATAAATATTTAGTTTTATAACTCTATTTATTTCATTAATAAATATTTCCTTTTATAATCTATTTGTAAATGTTTTTAAAAATATTCCCTTTTCAACAAATATTCCCTTTTCAATTCTATTTGTAAATGTTTTACAAATATTTCCTTTTCAATTCTATTTGTAACTGTTTTACAAATATTTCCTTTTCAATTCTATTTATTTTCTAAATAAATTTCTCCTTTTATATAAAATCCTTTTATTGTATATAAATATTTTATTTTCAAAATACACTTTGAAAATTCCTGTGACCACCCCAAACCCCCATTCCACGGTTGTAAGGGTAATCTTTGGAATATAACATAGAAATAAATAACAGCAGAACCGAAATATATCAATACACCATATAATGTACAACAAAATACGCTGGATAAACATAATCATCAGAGTTACACAGTATACAGGATCAAACTTAGTACAAAATACAGTTCAACTTTACATAAAATGTCTACATCGGAATCAAAACATAATATGTACAACAGGAGTTGAACAGCATAAAAAGAAAGAAATGATAGAATCCATCTTCAGCTCCATAGCTATCCAGAAAGAGCCTGCTAAAACCTGAATACAAGGCTGCTCGTGTAGAAATAGGGGCACCCGAGTTTGCAAGTGAAACAAACTACGAGTCAGTAATGGGACTGGTATGAGAAACCTACTACTTACTTATTTTAATAATAAGGCCAATCACAGGACCACGCCGCTAACGCGGAACGGGTTTACTCCATTGGATTGCCAGTGCTCAAAACAAGTAAATCATTTAAACATCGCAATGCTTTTTACAAAAATGAAGCCATTATAAGACTCAGTTCCCATCACACAATGCAACGCAAACCGGAGGACAGAGTTTTACCTTATAATGGCCAAAATATGCTTGATACGAATAAAACAAAAACATTTGATATTAATACTAGTGTTTATATGTTTCAAAAACAATTTCAATCATAAGTATCAATCATAGACGGCATGGGTACCATATATCATGTCGCCATATATAGGTATACAATCAAAACCGCGCGATGTCGTATTTGGAAATTGGATTTCCGTCATGAACCAAGGCAAGGGATTGTCCTTACCGCTTCAAGACTGTCTAGCTCGAGCCACAGGAATAGCCGCAACTGCCCCTTGGATCATCAGGGCCGGTCCACACGGAGTGGATTAAAATGCTTGAACACTGCGTTTCCTCGCCCTATGGTGCGTAAACTGGTCAAATACCGACCAAACCATCAGTCCCGGAGCGACCGATATAACCGAGGCGCCTGGCTATCCATCATCCACATAAGTAAAATGCCCGGGCATGTAAAACCCAAAACACCACTCCTAGCTAGAAAGAAACACAGGTCCTCCTTGAAGTCCTCTCTCGTTTCTGGCCCATACCAGGGTGTGAGGCTCGCGAATCAATGCTAAACACAAAGCTAGCTATTTCAAGCCGTGCTTTGATCATCAACCACAAGACTCTGCTTTTCAACAAAATCCTTGATCACAGCATCTCTGTATGCCACGTTGTCAATCTACAATGTCAGACACACATCCATTTACAAGTTCGTTCTGGGTCTGAACGAAACCGGAGGCACTTATTCCTCTCCCGTATGTCCAATATAGGGGAGAGGCCCTCGCACATCCGAACGATCAACAAGTACGTCCGGACGACCACCACTGTAACCCCTTCGGGGCAACAAATCCCATTAAAGGCATCAGTAGCCATCCATTCGATGTGAAGATCCTCGGTCTTGCACCGTCTTCATATCTTTGACTTCTAACCATCAATCAAGTATTTGAAGTGAGAATTAACTCGGCCTTTTCAAATAATTCACGTATATTTAGAATTTCAAATCAATTCATTTCAATGGTTAAATTATCTGACATCCATAATTCAGTTCATTAATGTAATTTTCACGTCAAACACATTCAACCATCAAATATCCTATAAACCGGGTAAATTCAGTTTATTTCCATTCCATATTGTTTATAATATTTTATCACGATTTATCGCTATTTTTATTTATTTAAATATAGCCAATTTATTCAAACGACGCTTCAGGCCATAACGCGGCCATGGCGCTGTTTTTCTTCAGATTTGATTTACACATATCTAAAAATTTAGCCACTGGATCTTTACAAATTTTATACCATTAGAAAGATCTTTTCAAAGCGGACCCAAAGGTTCCAGTTTTGGGAAAATCTGACGGTCGGATCTCTCGGTACAATCGTTTAAAGTTACGATTTCAAAATACCAACTGCAGCGTCGTTGTTCGATTTATTTTAATTATATTTATATATATATATATATATATAATCCATTCTGGCGTTGTTTTCATTCAGATTTGAATTAAACATTTCAGACAATCCAACCGTTGGATCTTTGCAAAGTTGGTATCGTTGGAAAGATATTTCCAAAGCGAACCCAACGGTTTCGGTTTTGGAAAAATCTGATGGTCGGATCTCCTGGTACAATCATTTGAAATCACGGTTTCAAAATACGAACTGCAGCTTCGTTATTCGATTTAATTTTGATTATATATATATAAAATATGTTCTTCGATTTCCGAACCATATTCATTTCATATATTTATAAAATAATATTTTTTGCCAACAAATGTTCATTTCGACACATGACTATTTTTGACACTTCATATATATAATAAAAATGTTAATTTTATTTTCAAAACAATTTATTTCCAACATGATTATTTTTAACACTTCGTATATATTATGAAATGTGATTTTTATTGTTAAAACAATTTATTTCAAAAATGAAGATTTTTAACGATTCATATATATAATAAAAATGTGATTTTTATTGTTAAATTTTTTTATTTCAAACATGAATATTTTATATACTATGTGCATACAATAAAAATGTTATTTCTATCATTCAAACAATTTATTTCATACCTTCAATAAAAATGTTATTTTTATCGTTCAAACAATTTATTTCATACATTCAATAAAAATGTTATTTTTATCGTTCAAACCATTTTATTCAAAAACGAATATTTTTCCCAACACATGAATATATTTCAATACATGAATATAAATCAAACACAGGAATTTTTCATAAAATTTCGGCAGCATAACGGCAGGGTAGTTATAACCGGCACCATCCTGAGTACGGCTCCTTGCTCTACCTTAAAGCCTCGTAGCTTTTGACAATGGGGATTTCAATAATCTAGTTCATATGCAGACGAATTTTCCCATATACAATCCTATTGGGATTTCAACCACAATCAGTCATATCAACCATTCGCATTTATCAACCAAATTTCACATCAACCAAATATCTAAACAATCACAAACAATATATATCGTCTATGGTCCGTGGACGAGGGGAGTATATATATATATAGATATAGATATACGTATATAAATATATTTTGATTTCATTTCAATATTATTTCAATTCCATTCAACGCATATATGATTTTTACAACACATATATAACTTATACGTCGCATATACAACTTATACAACGCTTATACATGAGGTGTACAACGCCTATATAACTTATATATCGATCGCATAATTTACACATCGTCATTCCATATCGTTTATAATTCAGAAAAATCACATTGGGCTCCACTCCTCCAAAAATTGTAAGAAGCTCAGAAAAATATCCGGTCTCTTCTAGAATCTAGAAGACGTCCACACGAGTCCAATGTCTCTTGTTTCACTGGATTTCGACCACATAGCAAAAAGATATGATTTTTATCGTGAAATCAAAATCCGTAGCGCTTTAAAGTGTTGTAATCACTTTAGAAAATAAATAGCCGTTAGCTTTCTAATGTGTTCAAAACTAGGTTTCAACTTTTCCCAAAACCCGTGCAGCCTGGTGATGATCGGCCTATGCCACCTTGTAGTGCTTGGAGAGGCATGCAAATCGAGGTAGGGGTGTGCAGTTCGACGGCGTCCTGGAGGTGTGGCGGTGGCTGAAAGGTTGGATGTTTGGAGAGGTGGCTCTCAAAGTAGGAGCAACGATAGGGGGTGTACTAGGTATAGATTTGACGCTCGTGAGGAGATCTTCAAAATCCTCAACTGGGGCGTTGGCTATCGTGGCGTGGATTGGTCGGAATTGGGGATGGAAGGGAGGAGCGGTTTCCGCTGTATAACGCGAGGGGAGAGGGAGAAAATCGGGTTTTTATATTTTTTATATTATGAATGAATTAATTTGATTGGCCAACTATATATTTATTTCAAAAATATCCATTTCTCCAAACGAACTCCAATTCAAACCCAACGACTGTCGCCCCTAGCTAAATACCCCCATTCCGAGCACAATGGAATATGTTTCGTAGGCCCATTCGATTGTTTCAGTCAGTTTTTCTTCAAACTAAAATATAAAACATTCAATATTTGATTTGAACGTACATTTCAATTTGTCGGGGCCACATACTAATCCTAAAAATTCCATAAAAATAAATCTAGCTATGTTTTGACTATACGGTTCCAACATAACTAATTTTGTCAAATTTGGAGACCATTTGAAAAATGGCCATTTTCTGGTTGATCCAAATTGATTGATATTAACCAAACTCATTTTCCTTTGCCACGCTCACATATTAACTCCAAAAATTATGGAATTTGGAATCTAGCAAAAATTCGACATCCCGAATCCAACAAAAGTGGTTTCGTCGAAAACGGAGGTCGTTTGCAAAATGTCTATCTTCAAGGGCTATATAAACCCCATAGCGACCTTTCTGAAAATTCATTTGGCCATAGCTTTTGATTCCCGCTATGAATTTTCGATTTTTCAGATTCATTAGAAAGATATTCATAAACAGATTTAAATATTTTTGGTTTCACTAAAATTGGTTTGATTTTGCATCCTGTACAGTCAATCAAAGTTCGAATTCAAATTTTCAAACTACCGCGCCATTTCAGGCCTTGTTTTATAATTAAGATAAATATATTCACTATAACTTCGATCAAAATTGATTTTTGGTTGTTATTATTTAAAATAATTTATTTTAAATATTCAAAATCCACTAAAATAGCCAAATTAAAATTTTAAATTGGTTCTGATTTTCTGGGTTGTTACAATTCCCTTTTTAAATTCCAGTATTTACTTATGGTATTTAACGTGCCATATAACAATGATCGGTATCCTTCAAACATACAAAATTAGCAACATATTTCATATCACATCATATAACACAATATATGAAAAACAATAAAATAAATGTTGAGGAATCTAGTTGGATTCCTCCGACCTGTTTCCCTGCATCATTGATGTCAAACAATATAATTAACATCAACTTCATTTCAATATGAAATATTCTGATAAACAGAATCAATATAAAATTACGATTTATATATATATATATATATCGTTATCTATAATTTCAACCAATACATAAGCAATTCAACCAAACAATCATCACATAACAGTCAATCAGCATTTATCAATTCTAAATATACATTATAAAAATATGAATTGGTAGAGTTGGTGAATTTTACTCACATTGGACGATCATCGTTAAATAACGATAATTGTCGCTTGATTTAGACGGACAATTTATTTTGCTATAAATTGAAACGAGCTCTAATCCACTCCCGCTCAATTCCAATGTGTAGCCAACATCCATACGATCCCAATGGATCACCGTTCGCAATTCTGATAACGTATGGTGAAGTTACGATGTTAAGCAGTTAATATACACTTAATTTAAATAAAGACTTAGAATTTAAATTTCATTGGGCTTCACCCTCAGAACCTGGCCCATTTAAAGTACCCGCACCCCAAATCTCGTCTTCCACAATTCATGTTCTTGAACGCAACTCCTCCACCATTACAACAACTTCAGCGATCCCGTTCTCCCCTTACACATCACTGAATCACCCCCAAACCTCCTCTAAAATGCTTCTCCTCAAAATCTCCATCTCCTTCTCTCATTAAACTCCAACTCGATAGTCATCTTCCTGCGGCGATTTCATGGACCTCACGCACATCGAACACCACAACATCGACACTTGTACTTCTCAGATTTCATGAAAACTTTCAACAATGTGCCAAATCACCTCACAAATACACTTATAACCTTCATTTATCCATTCGATGCTCGAATCTCGAGCGATGGAAACCCTAGACTCACTACTTAAAACTCGAGCAACATAAATTCGCATCGTATCCCCATAATACTGGCATAGAAATGAAGCTCTTCATTTGTTGAATCCATACATATATATTTTGCAATTTATAGGAATATATTGGAATTGTTTTGATTTTCCAAACTCAAGAATTTACTATTTATATTTTCTTTGAGGAAACGACGCTTTTTTTACCTAAGAAAAAGTGACTTAGGTTTAGAAGGAACGAGGATTATTTATAGGGTAGGTATATATTTTTTTAATCGATCATTTTATTTGATTTTAAGCTATCACTATTCGTATATATCTTTTAAAATTCTGCATGATCACACACGATATCCAAAAATCATGAAAATGAACATGCAGCTAGAGTTTGATATTACGGATCCAACGAAACTGGTTTCGTCAAATTTCGACTCCGTTTGCTCATACAGCGCATTTTTAACCTTCAAAATGCTGACTGTTTTTCACAGTAAAAATCCGTACGACAACACACTGACTCCAAAAATCACAAAAATTGAAATCTAACAATAATTTAATATTACGGATCCAACAAAATTAGTTTCGTCGGAAACGGAGGTCGTTTGCAAAACTATCTATTTTTAAAGCTCTAAATAACCCATTTAAATATATAAATATATTTAAAAATAATTAAATTAAATATTTAAAAATAAATATTATCATATATATTCATAATAGAATATCATATAGCTCCAGAATAATCCTATATGAATTTCTAACTTGATATTTCAAATCCCGATCAAATCGATATTCAATTTATAATGAAATTCCTTTTATATATCGTTATAATTTATATATGAATTCCATAGCGACTATTTGGAAATTTGATTTGGACCTAACTCAAAATCTACACAATGAAATCTCTATTTTTCTCTTCCATTAGAAAAAGATACTTCACCAGCTCCGAACGTTTCTTGTTTCACAGAAATCCGGCTTAAAACGGATTATGTATATTTATTTAAAGTTCGAATCGCCAAATAGCGAACTACCGCGCCATTTCGAGCTCGATTATAATTATAATATAAATTATACTTTCAGCTGTCGTTCAAATAATATATTCGTTATTCTAATTCAAATTCTAAGCTGAATTAAATATTTTAAATTGTCTAGTTCACATTATATTGTCAATTCACTATTTCTGACTGTTTCAGAATTAAATATATTATTCTATTATTTAAATTAATTAAATATTCACTATTATTTAATTAGACAACGATTTAATTCCCTAAATAACTATTTAAATAATTAAATAAATTAATTATAATACCATAAAAATACGGGACATTACATTCTTCCCCCCTTAAAATAATTTTGTCCTCGAAATTGCTAAGGTAGAAATCAAACTCTATTAATTGGGTTAAAATTATCTGATTACTTCTAAATTTCAGTTTCAACTGAACCAATAAATTTCAATTAAAATATTAATTAATTCCTATCAAAATTTTTTTCAGAAATCCTGAAAATTTCCTAATACCTTATATTTCCGAAAAATTTCGCCAGCACCTCCTTTGTACTGGTCAATAGCTCAAACTCCAACTCGCCTCTCTTGGCCTTCTTCAACCCAAAAGAAAATCAAACAGCCAAGCGGCTTTCCAATTCGGCTCATCAAAAATCTCATACCATATGAAATGTAAACTAGTACCTTTTTGTCGGTCATATCATTATATCCTTCCCATCTATTACCAATTATGCATATACCAATACCCTTTCTACTTGATCTCCATTCAATTCATTCGCAGACCCAAATCATCTGCTTATATTCAAGCTAGATTTCATTTCAAACCCAAATTTCCATTCTTGATTCCAACTCTTTGCTTACCAACTAAATTCTGTTCTAGATTATTCTCTGATCAATTCCAGTTTTACTTAACTTAGTTCAAGTTAAGTTCTAGTTTATTTATTTACTTTTACCATCTCATTCTATTCAACTTCACAAGTTAAATTTAAATTCTAGAATTTAAATTCCTGAGTTTCTCTTTCAAATCAATTTGAAATCATAATAATAATTCAAACCCTTTAAATTTCTGAATAACTTGTTTTCGTAAAACAATTTAAAAACAAAATCTTCTGTGGTAACCTGTCACTTAGAACTCGAAAATGAACACTGATGATGTCATGATCATCATCGGAATCTATTTTCCAGCTATCGAAGTGAGTTCAATACTATATCGCTTTTAAAACTACATCTAAACACTTCCATTTTGAAATTCATTTCAAAATACCATTTACAATGCTTGTAACAAATTTAAAATCTCCCAGGATTTTAAAATTCACATATACTTAATTCCATTCCATTTACAAACACTTCTCCAACTTTTAATTCCAATTCTGATTCTAAACTCAGATTTAATTCATCTGATTTCACGTATTTCACTTATATGAATTCTGATTGGCTATTTACATAACCATTTCACGTTTTATAATCTTATTCGACTATAATAGTGACCAACACATCAAATACAATAATTTCAATATATATTCACTTTTATATCAAAATATACTTTGGGTAAAATTATTTAATTTACCCTCTTTTCAAAACATACCGTGTCGGTTCATCGTATTCGAGTGTTTATAAACTCCTACCGATACAGTGGATCAAACTAATCAACCAAAACCCATAAACAACTCAACCAATAAATCTCTACAATATAAAACCATTTTTATATCAAATAATAAATACGCTCACTCGTATATATACACTCAACTCAATCTAGGATATTACTAATCCTATCTCTGCTGAGTCACGCCACAGAGCCAAGGTAATTACTTAACCTTCAGCTCTGATACCACTGTAATGACACGGGGAATCGCGATCTTGAGTAATCGACAAATAACCCAATGTCGACTATCAAGCATCGGAAAACACCGAATAGTCCATGAAAGAAATTAGAGGGTGAGAATAGATAAGATAGAAACTTAGAATAGAAGAAGAAGAAGAATATACAACATTAGAGTAAACACGAATCTCACAGTGGAACGAACAATATATAATAGATACATATCTTTGAAATAAAATCTGTATATGTATACAGTAACATTATCAGAGTATAACACTTAAACACAGTGGAAATAAACAATAGCTATATATTCCTGAAGCCTCCTACTCCAAGCTCTCCAAGTATATCTGTAAAATCCTGACTACTTGACTGCCCATACAAAATTGGCCACTCAAGAGTTTAGGTAAAACAAAACAAAATAAACTCTGGGTCAGTCATGCGACTGGTATGAGTAAAACCATTTAAAACAGCTTGAGCAATTAAACGATATCTCATAAGACCACGTCGTATAACGGAATGGGTTTTTCCCTTATGCGAATCCAAAACATTTGATTTAACTTAAGACTTAGAATTTAAATAAAGACTTAGAATTTAATTTCCATTGGGCCTCACCCTCAGAACCCGGCCCATTTAAAGTACCTACACCCTAAATCTCATCTTCCACAATTCCTGTTCCTGAACGCAACTCCTCCACGATTACAACAACTTCACCGATCCCGTTCTCCCATTACGCATCACTGAATCACCCCAAACCACCTCTAAAATGCTTCTCCTCAAAATCTCCATCTCCTTCTCTCATAAAACTCCAACTCGATAGTAATCTTCCTACTGCGATTTCATGGAGCTCATGCATGTCGAACACCACAACATCAACACCTTTACTTCTCAGATTTCACGAAAACTTTCAACAATGTGCCAAATCACCTCATAAAATACACTTATAACCTTCATTTATCCATTCGATGCTCGAACTCTCGAGCGATGGAAACCCTAGACTCACTGCTCAAAACTCGAACAACAGAAATCCACGTCATACCCTATAAAACTGGCATAGAAATGAAGCTCTTCATTTGCTGAATCCAAACATATATATTTTGCAATTTATAGGAATATATTGGAATTGTTTTGATTTTACAAACTCAAGAATTTACTGTTTATATTTTCTCTGAGGAAACGGTGCATTTTTTTACCTAAGAAAAAGCGAATTAGGTTTAGAAGGAATGAGGATTATTTATAGGGTGGGTATATATTTTTTTAATCGATTATTTTATTTGATTTTAAGCTATCGCTATTCGTATATGTCTTCTAAAAATATGCATGATCACATACGGTATCCAAAAATCATGAAAATGAACATGCAGCTAGAGTTTGACATTACGGACCCAATGAAACTGGTTTCGTCGAATTCCAACTCCGTTTGCTCACACAGGGTATTTTTAACCATCAAAATACTGACTGTTTTTCACTGTAAAAATCCGTACGGCGACACACTGACTCCAAAAATCACGAAAATTTAAATCTAACAATAATTTAATATTACAGATCCAATAAAATTAGTTTCATCAGAAACAGAGGTCGTTTGCAAAACTGGCTATTTTTAAAGCTCTAAATAACCCATTTAAATATATAAATATATTTAAAAATAATTAAATTAAATATTTAAAAATAAATATTATCATATATATTCATAATAGAATATCATACAGCTCCAGAATAATCCTATATGAATTTCTAACTTGATATTTTAAATTCCGATTAAATTGACATTCGATTTATAATGAAATTCCTTTTATATATCGTTATAATTTATATATGAATTCCACAGCGACTATTTGGAAATTTGATTTGGACCTAACTCAGAATCTACACAATGAAATCTCGATTTTACTCTTCCATTGGAAAAATATACTTCACCAGCTCAGAACGTTTCTTGTTTCACAGAAATCCGGCTTAAAACGGATTCTGTATATTTATTTAAAGTTCGAATCGCCGAATAGCAAACTACCGCGCCATTTCGAGCTCGATTATAATTATAATATAAATTATACTTTCAACTGTCATTCAAATAATATATTCGTTATTCTAATTCCAATTCTAAGCTGAATTAAATATTTTAAATTGTCCCATTCACATTATATTGTCAATTCACCATTTCCGACTATTTCGGAATTAAGTGTATTATTCTATTATTTAAATTAATAAAATATTCACTATTATTTAATTAAATAATGATTTAATTCCTTAAATCATTATTTAAATAATTAAATAAATTAAATATAATACCGTAAAAATACGGAACATTACAAAAGCATTCATGTTGAAATTAGTTTCCAGAATTCCAACAATCAAACAAAGGAGGCCAATATCACATAGTTACACTTGGAAAGAAATATTTTATTTTATCCATCAGTGCATCACATTCAAAGTGTGATGACCCCAAACCCCGTACTGACGGTGGCAAGGGTAATATTTGGAATATAACACATAAACAGATAATAATAGAACAGAATTAAATAAATACACCAGATAATGTACAAATAATACACTGGATAAACATAATCATCAGAGTTACGCAATATACATGTTCATACTTAGTACAAATACTGTTCAGCTATACATAAATGTCTACAGCGGAAAACAAACATAATATGGACAATAGGAGCTAAACAACATAAAAAGAGATAAATGATAGAATCCATTTTCAGCTCCAACTATCCAGAAAGAGCTTGCTAAAACCTGAATACAAGGCTGCCCGTGTAGAAAGAGGGGCACCCGAGTTTGCAAGTGAAACAAACTACTAGTCAGCCATGGGACTGGTATGAGAAATCTACTTGACACATTTATGATATGGCTAATCACAGGACCATGCCACTTTCGCAGAACGAGTTTACTCCATTGGATTGCCAGTGCTTAAAACAAATAAATCTTTTAAACATCGCAATGCTTTTGATAAAAATGAAGCCATTATAAGACTCAGTTCCCATCACATAATGCAACGCAAACTGGAGGATAGAGTTTTACGTTATAATGGCCAAAATATGCTTGATACGAATAAAACAAAAGAATTTGATATTATTACTACTGTTTATAGGTTTCAAAAACAATTTCAATCATAACTATCAATCATAGACGGCATGGGTACCATATATCATGTCGCCATATACATATACAATCAAAACCGCATGGTGTCGTATTTGGAAATTTGATTTCCGTCATGAACGAAGGCAAAAGATAGTCCTTACCGAATTCGAGACGCTCTAGCCCGTGTCTCAGGAACAGCCACAACTGCACCTTGGATCGTCAAGGCCGGTCCACACGGAGTGGATTATAATTCCTGAACAATGCGCTTCCCTGCCCTATGGGGCGTAAATGAGCCAACGAATAACTCCATCGGTCCCGGATCGACCGATATATCTGAGGCGGCTCGCAACAGCAACAACCACACAGCTGAAAATAGTATAAATTTCATCCAGTTTAAGCACTGACACCACCTCTAGCTAGAAAGAAACGCACGTCCCCCCTGAGGTCCTCTCCTGTTTCTGGTTCATACCGGGGTGTGAGGCTCGCGAATTCACGTTATACATAAAGCTATGCCACACAGGCGGTGCTTTGATCATCAACCACAAGACTTTTCTTTTCAACAGAAGCCTTGATCACCGCATCTTAGCATGCCACATAGGCAATCCGGACCATGCAACTGATGGCTATCAATCCCACAGAACGAATTCCAATGTCAGACACATAGTCCATTTGCAAGTCCGTTCTGGGTCTGAACGAAACCGGAGGCACTATATACCTCGCATATCCATCGATCTCCACGCACGTCTGGACGATCGCCACTCATTATCCATATTTCGGGATTCCTCCCAATCAGGACATCAGTTACCATCCAACCGAGGTGAAGATCTCCGGTCTTCAACCACCGTCTTCATTGTCGACTTCTTGTCGTCGATTCAGTTATTCAGAATGGGATAAACCCGGTCTTTCTGAGCAACTCGCGTATATAATTAACAAGTGCTACACAAACACAACACACGCCTTATTCCAATTCATTATTCACTAACCGTAAATTAGTAAGAGAACGATTTCCCAAATATTAACCCCGAAGGCCGAAACCAACATCAGATCAAAACCCAGGAAACCATCCGACTTAGCTAACCTCCAGTTAGTTTATAAATTTCACATTCAACCATCAAATATTCAATAAACCGGTTAAATTCGGTTTATTTCCATTACATATCGTTTATAATATTTTATAACGATTTATCGCTATTTTTATTTATTTATTTATAGCCAATTCATTCAAACGACGCTTCGGGCCATAATGCGGCCGTGGCGCTGTTTTTCTTCAGATTTAATTTACACATATCTGAAAATCTAACCGTTGGATCTTCACAAATTTTATATCATTAGAAAGATCTTTTCAAAACGAATCCAACGGTTCCAGTTTTGGGAAAATCCGATGGTCGGATCTCCCGGTACACTCGTTTGAAGTTTCGATTTCAAAATACGAACTGAATTGTCGTTATTCGATTTAATTTAATTATATATATATATATATATATATATAAATATAATCGATTCTGGTGCTGTTTTACTTTATATTTGAATTAAACATTCCAGACAATCCAACCGTTGGATTTTCACAAAATGGGTGTTATTGGAAAGATATTTCCAAAGCGAACCCAACGGTTTCGGTTTCGGGAAAATTCGATGGTCGGATCTCCCGCACTAATCGTTTGAAATCATGGTTTCAAAACACGAACAGCAGCTTCGTTATTCGATTTATTTTAATTATATATATATATATATATATATGAATATAATCTATTCTTCTATTTCAAAACCATATTCTTTTCATACATTTGATAAAAATGATATTTTTATCCAACGGACATTTATTTCAACACTTCACTATTTTTAACACTTCATGTATATAGTAAAAATGTGATTTTTATTGTAAAACAATTTATTTGAAAACACGACTATTTTATGTAGTTCATATAGGTGATAAAAATATGATTTTTATTATAAAACAATTTATTTCAAAACACGACTATTTTATATTGTTCATATAGGTGATAAAAATATGATTTTTATTATAAAACAATTTATTTCAAACACGAATACCATTCAGCAAATGAATTTCTATTCAACGAATGAATTTCTATTCAACACATGAATGTTTTCTATAGTTCGTATATATAATAAAAATGTGATTTTTATTATTAAAGCAATTTATTTAAAACACGAATACCATTCAACACATGAATTTCTATTCAACGAATGAATTTCTATTAAACACATGAATGTTTTCTGTAGTTCGTATATATAATAAAAATGTGATTTTTATTGTTAAAGCAATTTATTTAAAACACGAATACCATTCAACACATGAATTTCTATTCAATGAATGAATTTCTATTCAACACATGAATGCGGTTTCAACACATGAAAATAATTCTAACACATGAATATTATTCAAAATTTCGGCAGCATAACGGCAGGGTAGTTAAAACCGGGGCCGTCCCTAGTACGGCTCCTCGCTCTACCTTAAAGCCTCGCAGCTTTTGACAATGGGGATTTCATGCATCTAGTTCGCACGCCGGCGGCATGTATATTTTTTTCTTTCTTTTCCACAAACTAATCCTATGTGGTTTCAACCAAATAATTCTGAACCACAAACGGGTTTTTTTCAACCACAATCAATCAATTTCAACCACAAACAATTCTAACAACCATTCGCTATCAACCAATTTTTCACACCAATCACAACCAATAAATATCGTCCATGGTTTGTGGACGAGGGGTGTGTGTATATATATATGTATGTATATATATATTTATATAAGCATTTCACTTCTACTTTAACACAAATAATTTTTACAACGCATATATAACTTATACATCGAAAGTACAACTTATACAACGCTTATACATGAGGTGTACAATGCTTATATAACTCATACATCGACTGTATAATTTATACATCGTCATTTTCCATATCGTTTATAATTCAGAAATCTCACGTTGGGTTCCACTCCACCAAAAATAACATAAGGCTCAGAAAAATATGCGGTCTCTTCTAGAATGTAAAAGGCGTCCACCTGAGTCCATTGTCTCTTGTTTCACTGAATTTCGTCAACAAACGAAAAAGATATGATTTTTACAGTGAAATAAAAAACCGTACCGCTTTAAAGTGCTATCATATAGTTTAATTTAATTTCAGCCGTTTCCTTCAAAATTCGTTCGAAACTAGGGTTGGATTTTCTGGCCAAAGCGTGTAGCGTGGTGACGATCAGACCTCGCCACGTTGGAGAGCTAGGAGGCGCGCACCCGAAGAGGTAGGTGGGGCCCAGTTCGATTGTGCCAGTCGACGGCGGCGGCTCCTCGAAGCTCCGAACTTCGAGCTGGTGGAACTCGTCGTACAGGGCACGGTGGAGGGTGAGGCTTGCGTTGATTTGAAGCTCTCGGAGAGGTCTTCGAAATCTTCAACTGCGGCAAGGGTCAACGATGAAGGAATCGATCGGAAATCAAGAGGAAAAGGGAGAAAGGGTAGCAGCCGTTCGTGATTTTTAATCGGGGGAGAGAGAATGATCTGGCCCAATGAAATTTTTTTATATTTATAAATTTTAAAAATCCAAAAATACCCCTTCTTCACACACGAGCACCAATCCAAACCCAACGACTGTCATCCCTAGCCAAATACCCCCATTCCGAACACAATGGGATATGTTTCGAAGGCCCATTTGACTGCGTGAGTCAGTTTTCCTTCAAATTAAAATATAAAACATTCAATATTTAATTTGAACGTACATTTCAATTTTCCGGGGCAACATATTAATTCTAAAAATTCCCAAAATATAAATCTAGCTATGTTTTGATGATACGGTCCCAACAGAACTAGTTTCGTCGAATTCTGAGGTCGTTTGAAAAATGGCCCTTTTCTGGTCGATCCAATTTAATAGAAATCGACCAAACATATTTTCCTTTGCCACGCTCACATACTAGCTTCAAAAATTATTAAATTTGAAGCCTAGCAATAATTTGACATCCCGGATCCAACAAAAGTGGTTTCGTCGAATTCCGAGGTCATTTGCAAAATGGCCATTTTCACGGGCTATATAAACTCTATAGCGACCTTTCTGAAAATTCGTTTGGCCATAACTTTTGCTTCCCGCTACGAAACTTCGATTTTTCAGATTCGTTAGAAAGATATTCACTAACAGATTTAAATATTTTTGGTTTCACGAAAATTCGTTTTGTTTTGCACCCGGTACAGTTAGTCAAAGTTTGAATTGAAATTTTGAAACTACCGCGCCATTTCAGGCCTTGTTTATAATTAGAAATAATTATATTCATTTTCAAACATCGATTCAAACTTACTTTTCGTCGTTATTATTTAAAATATTTATTTTATATATTTAAAATCCACTAAAATAGCCAATTTAAATTTTTTAAATTGGTTCAGATTTTACGGGTTGTTACAATCTCCCCCACTTAAAACTTTTTGTCCCCGAAAAGGAACAAAGTCAAAAGTGGTTTGATTAATCAACTCTACTTTCAATCTGGGTTCCATTCTCCAACTTTTTAATTTTTGAGAATTTTCTAATTCTTCAAAAATTTGGCTAACACCCTAAATTTTAGAAAATTTCGCCATAACCTCCTTTGTACGGGGAAGGGTTTGGAAATTTATTGGGCCGTATTAGGAACCCAATAAATCCTAATAAGCATGCACATATTTATAGTGATATATTCCGGTGTCCACAGGGGAGTATGTATAGATCATAACTCCAGAGAATAATTCTCATCACCCTATAAATGGTTTTGTGCCTTAATGACCAGAGAGACGTGTTTATTGTCATCTCCAGACCCATGTGGGGGTTTTAATAATCTGGCAATTTACCGTTAACATTTTATATGGTCCATATCAGTCATCAGTTCAACCTGTAATATATAGTCATCGCCATACAAGCCTCTCGCTCGTATGGTAAATCTTCAACCTCGTCACACAAGCTCCAAGTGCCTATGTGGTATACGATGAAGTATGCCTATCTTCGAGAAGTATGCCATGTAGTGTAGTTCAAAATTAATTGTTACTAGCCTATGGCGACGTTTATTATTACACACAGAACAACCAGCACTCCGCATCCAATGGCATTCACAGGAGTTGATATAGTAATAAAATTGCGCATCCAACTCATTGATGTTTAACTATTTGTCGGGCACGCAAATAAATTCTCTACTCAACAGCTAATCCTTTTACCTGTTGAAACATATATAATGCACATGTATATATTTCTATCTATTTTTAAATCAGTTCAATGTGTGATTTAATCGATAAATTCTACCATTCATTCTCTTATTGATTAAATTAGCTATCGTTCTAATAATTTAATTAATCAAATCCACTATCACACAAACACAAACAACAATCAATTTGTTTTTAACTTTTCAAAATCATACAAATTGATTCTCATACTCTTTTACTTTTCAAGTATATATCTTCTATATATTCAAAAATCATATTTTTAAAACCAGACTATATATATAATCACAAATACGTTATTTATAAACATATAACTCTCAACTCGTTTTGGGGCATTTCTGACCCCATCTCTAACGAGTTATTTTGATTCTGCCATACTCGTACTAGGATATTACTGATCCTACCTGTATTGAGTTACCCGTCCTAGAACACTACTGGTTCTATCTCTGACGAGTTCGTTAACGTGTTATATACCAGAGCTAAGCTTAACCAAAGCTCTAATACCACGTTGTGACGACCCCAAACCCCGTACGGACGGTGGCAAGGGTAGTCTTTGGAATATAACACATAAACAGATAATAGCAGAATAGAAATAAATAAATACACCAGATAATGTACAAATAATACACTGGATAAACATAATCATCAGAGTTACGCAGTATACAGGTTCATACTTAGTACAAATACAGTTCAGCTATACATAAATGTCTACAACGGAAAACAAACATAATATGTACAATAGGAGCTGAACAGCATAAAAAGAGATAAATGATAGAATCCATCTTCAGCTTCAGCTATCCAGAAAGAGCCTGTTAAAACCTGAATACAAGGTTGTCCGTGTAGAAAGAGGGGCACCCGAGTTTGCAAGTGAAACAAACTACGAGTCAGTCATGGGACTGGTATGAGAAATATACTTGACACATTTATGATATGGCTAATCACAGGACCACGCCACTTTCGCGGAACGAGTTTGCTCCATTGGATTGCCAGTGCTTAAAACAAATAAATCTTTTAAACATCGCAATGCTTTTTATAAAAATTAAGCCATTATAAGACTCAGTTCCCATCACACAATGCAACGCAAACTGGAGGATAGAGTTTTACCTTATAATGGCCAAAATATGGTTGGTACAAATAAAACAAAAGCATTTGATATTATTACTAGTTTTTATGGGTTTCAAAAACAATATCAATCATAACTATCAATCATAGACGGCACGTGTACCATATATCATGTCGCCATATATATATATATATATATATATATATATATATATATATATACACACACACACAATCAAAACCGCACGCAGTCGTATTTGGAAATTTGATTTCCGTCATGAATCAAGGCAAAAGATAGTCCTTACCGAATTCAAGACGCTCTAGCCCGTGTCTCAGGAACAGCCGCAACTGCACCTTGGATCGTCAGGGCCGGTCCACACGGAGTGGATTATAATGCCTGAACAATGCGTTTCCCCGCCCTATAGGGCGTAAATGAGCCAACGAATGACTCCATCGGTCCCGGATCGACCAATATATCCGAGGCGCCTCGCAACAACAACAACCACATAGGTGAAAATAGTATAAATGTCAGTCAGTTTAAGCACTGACACCACCTCTAGCTAGAAATAAACGCACATCCCCCCTGAGGTCCTCTCCCGTTTCTGGTTCATACCGGGGTGTGAGGCTCGCGAATTCACGTTATACACAAAGCTATGACACACAGGCCGTGCTTTGATCATCAACCACAAGACTTTGCTTTTCAACAGAAGCCTTGATCACTGCATCTTAGCATGCCACACAGGCAATCCACACCATGCAACTGATGGCTATCAATCACACAGAATGAATTCCAATGTCAGACACACATTCCATTTACAAGTCCGTTCTGGGTCTGAATGAAACCGGAGGCACTATATACCCTGCATATCCATCGATCTCCACTACGTTTGGACGATCACCACTCATTATCCATATTTCGGGATGCCTCCCAATCAGGACATCAGTTACCATCCAACCGAGGTGAAGATCTCCGGTCTTCAACCACAGTCTTCATCGTCGACTTCTTATCGTCGATTCTGTTATTCAGAATGGGATAAACTCGGTCTTTCTGAGCAACTCGCGTATATAATTAACAACTGCTACACAAACACAACATACTCCTTATTCCAATTCATTACTCACTAACCGTAAATTAGTAAGAGAACGATTTCCCAAATATTAACCCCGAAGGCCAAAACCAACATCAGATCAAAACCTAGGAAACCATCCGACTTAGCTAACCTCCAGTTAGTTTATAAATTTCACATTCAACCATTAAATATTCAATAAACCAGGTAAATTTGGTTTATTTCCATTCCATATCGTTTATAATATTTTATAACGATTTATTGCTATTTTATTTATTTATTTATAGCCAATTCATTCAAATGATGCTTCGGGCCATAACGCGGTCGTAGCGCTGTTTTTCTTCAGATTTGATTTACACATATCTGAAAAATCTAACCGTGGGATCTTCTTAAATTTTAAATCATTAGAAAGATCTTTTCAAAACGAATCCAACAGTTCCAGTTTTGGGAAATCCGACGGTCGGATCTCCCGGTACACTCGTTTGAAGTTTCGATTTCAAAATACGAACTGCAGCGTTGTTATTCCATTTAATTTAATTATATTTATATATATAAAAATATAATTGATTCTGGCACTGTTTTTCTTCAGATTTGAATTAAACATTTCAGACAATCCAACCGTTGGATTTTCACAAAGTGGGTGTCATTAGAAAGATATTTCCAAAGCGATCTCAACGGTTTCGGTTTTAGGAAAATCCAATGGTCGGATCTCCTGTACTAATCGTTTGAAATCACGGTTTCAAAACACGAACTACAGCTTCGTTATTCGATTTATTTTAATTATATATATATATATATATATAAATATAATCTATTCTTTTATTTCAAAACCATATTCTTTTCATACATTTGATAAAAATGATATTTTTATCCAACACACATTTATTTCAACACTTCACTATTTTTAACACTTCATGTATATAGTAAAAATTTGATTTTTATTGTAAAACAATTTATTTCAAAACACGACTATTTTATATAGTTCTTATAGGTGATAAAAATATGATTTTTATTATAAAACAATTTATTTCAAAACACGACTATTTTATATAGTTCATATAGGTAATAAAAATATGATTTTTATTATAAAGCAATTTATTTCAAACACGAATACCATTCAACACATGAATTTCTATTCAACACATGAATGTTTTCTATAGTTCGTATATATAATAAAAATGTGATTTTTATTGTTAAAGCAATTTATTTAAAACACGAATACCATTCAACACATGAATTTCTATTCAATGAATGAATTTCTATTCAACACATGAATGTTTTCTATAGTTCATATATATAATAAAAATGTGATTTTTATTGTTAAAGCAATTTATTTAAAACACGAATACCATTCAACACATGAATTTCTATTCAACGAATGAATTTCTATTCAACACATGAATGCGGTTTCAACACATGAAAATAATTCTAACATATGAATATTATTCAAAATTTCTGCAGCATAACGGCAGGGTAGTTAAAACCGGGGCTGTCCCTAGTACGGCTCCTCGCTCTACCTTAAAGCCTCGCAGCTTTTGACAATGGGGATTTCATGCATCTAGTTCGCACGCAGGCGGCATGTATATTTTTTTCTTTCTTTTCCACAAACTAATCCTATGTGGTTTCAACCAAATAATTCTGAACCACAAACGGGTATTTTTCAACCACAATCAATCAATTTCAACCACAAACAATTCTAATCAACCATTCGCTATCAACCAATTTTTCACAGCAATCACAACCAATAAATATCGTCCATGGTTTGTGGACGAGGCGCGTATATATATATATATATATATATATATATATATGTATATGTATATGTATATGTATATGTATATATATATATAAGTATTTCACTTCTACTTCAACACATATATAATTTTTACAACGCATATATAACTTATACATCGAACGTACAACTTATAAAACGCTTATACATGAGGTGTACAACGCTTATATAACTCATATATCAACTATATAATTTATACATCATCGTTTTCCATATCGTTTATAATTCAGAAATCTCACATTAGGTTTCACTCCAACAAAAATAGCAGAAAGCTCGGAAAAATATGCGGTCTCTTCTAGAATGTAGAAGGCGTCCACACGAGTCCACTGTCTCTTGTTTCACTGAATTTCGTCAACAAACAAAAAAGATATGATTTTTACAGTGAAATCAAAAACCGTAGCGCTTTAAAGTGCTATCATATAGTTTAATTTAATTTCAGCCGTTACCTTCAAAATTCGTTCGAAACTAGGGTTGGATTTTCTGGCCAAAGCGTGTAGCGTGGTGATGATCAGACCTCGCCACGTTGGAGATCTAGGAGGCGCGCACCCGAAGAGGTAGGTGGGGCCCAGTTCGACTGTGCCAGTCGACGGCAGCGGCTCCTCGAAGCTCCGAACTTCGAGCTGGTGGAACTCGTCGTACAGGGCACGGTGGAGGGTGAGGCTTGCGTTGATTTGAAGCTCTTGGAGAGGTCTTCGAAATCTTCAACTGCGGCGAGGGTCAACGATGAAGGAATCGGTCGGAAATCAAGAGGGAAGGGGAGATAGGGTAGCCACCGTTCGTGATTTTTAATCGGGGGGGGGGGGGGAGAGAGAATGATCTGGCCCAATGATTTTTTTTATATTTATAAATTTTAAAAATCCGAAAATACCCCTTCTTCACACACGAACACCAATCCAAACCCAATGACTGTCGTCCCCCGCCAAATAACCCCATTCCGAACACAATGGGATATGTTTCGAAGGTCCATTCGACTGTTTGAGTCAGTTTTCCTTCAAATTAAAATATAAAACATTCAATATTTAATTTGAACTTACAATCCAATTTGCCGGGGCCACATATTGATTCAAAAAATTCCTGAAAAATAAATCTAGCTATGTTTTGATGATACAGTCCCAACAAAACTAGTTTCGTCGAATTCTGAGGTCGTTTGAAAAATGGCCCTTTTCTGGTCGATCCAATTTAATAGAAATCGACCAAACACATTTTCCTTTGCCACGGTCATATACTAGCTTCAAAAATAATGAAACTTGAAACCTAGCAATAATTTGACATCCTGGATCCAACAAAAGTGGTTTCGTCGAATTCCAAGGTCGTTTGCAAAATGGCCATTTTCACGGGCTATATAAACTCTATAGCGATCTTTCTGAAAATTCGTTCGACCATAACTTTTGCTTCCTGCTACGAAATCGATTTTTCAGATTCGTTAGAAAGATATTCACTAACAGATTTAAATATTTCTAGTTTCACTAAAATCCGTTTTGTTTTGCACCCGGTATAGTCAGTCAAAGTTCGAATTGAAATTTTGAAACTACCGCGCCATTTCAGGCCTTGTTTATAATTAGAAATAATTATATTCATTTTCAAACATCGATTCAAACTTACTTTTCGTCGTTATTATTTAAAATATTTATTTTAAATATTTAAAATCCACTAAAATAGCCAATTTAAATTTTTTTAAATTGGTTCAGATTTTACGGGTTGTTACACAAAGATAAATAAAAAGGCAACAAATAATTTTTAGGATTAATGTTTTTTGTTTTGGTAAAAAGAATTTTTTTAGAAATTATTATTCCTGAAAATTACAGAGAAGTCAATCAAGTTTTTAAATCATGCAAATTCAAACCAGGCAAGAATCGAATTCAATCCAAGAAACAAAGGTCTCCGATCACGCGTGGAAGCAAGAGAGGAAACCCAAGCAAATCAAATCAAAACAATTTGAGAAATCATAGTGCTTAGCGTTTACTATAACCCTATAAACCACACAAATCATAACAGGCAAAAAGCATCGAAAACCATAATCAACTCGAGAGAAAAGTGAATTCAAATCAAAATTACATACCATTGTTTTCGATCGCAAGCAGAGAGGCTAGCCCAAATCAGATTGGCCAAGAGTAACAACATATTTGAGCATCAGAAGATTTATCCCGACTTGTAGAAGCATCGCGTTCTTGATTTGGGAATTAACTGAAACCCTAATCCCCAACTTGAATAGCCGCCATTTTTTCTCAACAAAGAAAAGAGAACGGGACTAAAGAGATCGGGTGCAACACAAATGAAAGTTGTCGGCCAAGTGTTTTAAGTGATAAAGGGGATGACACTTCTTTTTAAATCCTAGAGTTTTAGTTGTTTATTTTTTTGTTTTGTTTTTTTTGTATTCGATCCATCAGTTTCTAGTGTCTGTAAAATACTAGGGAATCCAGTTAGGGATTAGCTGGCAGTTTACTAGAGTCTGTAAAATCTAGGGTTACAGATTACGGGTTTGTAATTTGGGAAAATCTGGTCGAGGGGATATCGATCAGTCTAGGGTTTAGAGCATAGGGTTAGTACAGGAGCAGGGAGTGCGAGTTTATAGTGTCTATAAGCGGGATCTGTTATTAACACCTAGTAGAAACCTTAGGAATGCAGCACTAGGCAAGATTTGCCGAAGCTGGGTATCTCTGTTTGTTATTTACTTACTCTGCAATTATCTGTGCTACAATTAATTTTTAATATCTTATTAAAACTGTAATAAACCCTATTCAGCCCCCTCTAGGGTTAATCTAGATCCAACAATTGGTATCAGAGCCTAGTATTTCATTAACTCTAGAGCAATGGTGATTCCTAGTTGTTAGTATAGCGAGAGTTAGTCCAGTGATATTACAATTATTTTCAATGGAACAGATTTTTTAATTTGGAAATCAAAAATCGAATTACATTTAAAATCTGTTAATTTAGATTATTGGTATATTATTGAAAATTAGGGAGATATGTTGGATAAAAGGAATAAAGTTTTAAATGCTCGTGCTATGCATATATAGTATTCTTATCTGATGTGACGACCCCATTCCCCGTACTGACGGTGGCAAGGGTAATCTTTGGAATATAACACATAAACAGATAACAATAGAACAGAATTAAATAAATACACCAGATAATGCACAATAGAATATACTGGATAAACGTAATCATCAGAGTTACACAGTATACAGGATCTTACTTAGTACAAATACAGTTCAGCTATACATAAATGTCTACAGCGGAAAACAAACATAATGTACAATAGGAGCTGAACAGCATAAAAAGAGATAAATGATAGAATCCTTCTTCAGCTCCAGCTATCCAGAGAAAACCAGCTAAAACCTGAATACAAGGCTGCCCGTGTAGAAAAAGGGGAACCCGAGTTTGAAAGTGAAACAAACTACGAGTCAGTCATGAGACTGGTATGAGAAATCTACTCAACACATTTAAAATATGGCTAATCACAAGACCACGCCACTTTCGTGGAACGGGTTTACTCCATTGGATTTCCAGTGCTTTAAAACAAATAATTCTTTTAAACATCCCAATGCTTTTTATAAAAATGAAGCCATTATAAGACTCATTTCCCATCACACAATGCAACGCAAACCGGAGGATAGAGTTTTACCTTATAATGGCCAAAATATGGTTGATACGAATAAAAAAAAGCATTTGATATTATTACTAGTGTTTATATGTTTTAAAAACAATTTCAAATCATAACTATCAATCATAGATGGCATTAATGACCCATACCACTATGTCTCCATATATAGGTATACAATCAAAACCGCACAGTCACATATTTGGAAATTGGATTTCCGTCATGAACAAAGGCAAAAGATAGTCCTTACCGAATTCGAGACTTTCTAGCCCGAGCCTCAGGCAAGTACTCAGTCAAGCCTTTGAAGCGACAGGGCCGGTCCACCGATGTGGATTAAAATTCCTGAACACTATGTTTCCCCACCCTTTGGGGCGTAAGTGAGCCAACGAATGACTCCATCGGACCCGGAACGTCCGATTTAACCGAGGCGCCTCGCAACAGTAACAACCACATAAGTCAAACTCGTCAGGGCGTGTAAAACCACTGACACCACTTCTAGTTAGAAAGAAACGCATGTCCTTCCTGAGGTCCTCTCCTGTTTCTGGTTCATACCGGGGTGTGAGGCTCGCGAATTCACGTTATACACAAAGCTACGCCACACAGGCGGTGCTTTGATCATCACCACAAGACTTTTGTTTTCAACAGAAGTCTTGATCACTGCATCTTAGCATGCCACACAGGCAATTCACACCGTGCAACTGATGGCTATCAATCACACAGAATAAATTCCAATGTCAAACACACTGTCCATTTGCAAGTCCGTTCTGCGTCTGAACGAAATCGGAGGCACTATATACCTCGCAAACCCATCGTTATCCACGTACGTCTGGACGATCACCACTCATTATCCATATTTCGGGATGCCTCCCAATCAGGACATCAGTTACCATCCAAACGAGGTGAAGATTTCCGGTCTTCAACCACCGTCTTCATCTTCGATTTCTTATCGTCGATTCAGTTATTCAGAATGGGATAAACCCGGTCTTTCTGAGCAACTCGTGTATATAATAAACACGTGCTACACAAACACTACATACGCATCATTTCAATTCATTAGTCACTAACCGTCAATCACTAAGAGAATGATTTCCCAAATATTAACCCCGAAGGCCGAAACCAACATCAGATCAAAATCCAGAAAACCATTCGACTTAGCTAACCTTCAGTTAATTTCTAAATTTCACATCCATATCGTTTATAATATTTTATAACGATTTATCGCTATTTTTATTTATTTTAAAATAGCCAATTTATTAAAACGACGCTTCGGGGCATAACGCGGTCGTGGCGCTGTTTTTCTTCAGATTTGATTTACACATATCTGAAAATCTAACCGTTGGATCTTCACAAAATTTACATCATTAGAAAGATCTTTTCAAAATGAATCCAACGGTTTCAGTTTCGGGAAAATCTGACGGTCGGATCTCCCGGTATAATCGTTTGAAGTTTCGATTTCAAAATACGAACTACAGCGTCGTTATTCGATTCAATATAATTATATTTATATATATATATATATATATATATAAAATCGATTCTGGCGCCATTTTTCTTCAGATTTGAATTAAACATTCCAGACAATCCAACCGTTGGAGTTTTACAAAGTTGGTGCCGTTGGAAAGATATTTCCAAAGCGAACCCAACGGTTGCGATTTCGGGAAAATCCCGCACTAATCATTTGAAATCACGGTTTCAAAATACGAACTGCAGCTTCGTTATTCGATATATTTCAATTCTGTTTATATATATATATATATATATCGATTCTTCGATTTCAAAACTATATGATTTTCATACATTTGATAAAAATGATAATTTTATCTGACGGTCTTCTATTTCAACACTTCACTATTTTTAACAATTCATGTATATAATAAAAATGTGATTTTTATTGTAAAACAATTCATTTCAAAACACGATTATTTTATATGGTTAATATAGGTGATCAAAATAGGATTTTTATTATAAAACAATTTATTTCAAAACAAGATTATTTTATATAGTTCATATTGATGATAAAAATAGGATTTCTATTATAAAACAATTTCTTTCAAAATATGAATATCATTAAACACATGAATTTCAATTCAACGAATGAATTTCGATTCAACACATGAAGGTTTTCTATAGTTTATATACATAGATAAAAAGGTGATTTTTATATTTAAAACACGAATACCATTCAACACATGAATTTCTATTCAACGAATGAATATCGATTCAACACATGAAGGTTTTCTGTAGTTTATATATATATAGATAAAAAGGTGATTTTATTGTTAAAACAATTTATTCAAAACACGAATACCATGCAACACATGAATTTCAATTCAACGAATGAATATCGATTCAACACATGAAGGTTTTCTATAGTCTATATATATAGATAAAAAGGTGATTTTATTGTTAAAACAATTTATTCAAAACACGAATACCATTCAACACATGAATTTCAATTCAACGAATGAATTTCGATTCAACACATGAAGGTTTTCTATAGTTTATATATATAGATAAAAAGGTGATTTTATTATTAAAACAATTTATTCAAAACACGAATACCATTCAACACATGAATTTCAATTCAATGAATGAATATCGATTCAACACATGAAGGTTTTCTATAGTTTATATATATATAGATAAAAAGGTGATTTTTATATTTAAAACACGAATACCATTCAACACATGAATTTTCAATTCAACGAATGAATATCGATTCAACACATGAAGGTTTTCTATAATTTATATATATAGATAAAAATGTGATCTTTATTTAAAACAATTTATTTAAAACACGAATGACATTCAACACATGAATATGATTCAACGGATGAATTTCTATTCAACACATGAAGGTTTTATATTCAACAGACGAATACAGTTTCAACACAGAAAAATAATTCTAACACATTAATATTATTCAAAATTTCGGCAGCATAACGGCAGGGTAGTTAAAACTGGGACCATCCCTAGTACGGCTCCTCGCTCTACCTTAAAGCCTCGCAGCTTTTGACAATGGGGAATCTTGCATCTAGTTCGCACGCAGGCGGCATGTATATTTTTTTCTTTTCCACAAACTAATCCTATGTGGTTTCAACCAAATATTTCTCAATCACAAACGGGTATTTTTCAACCACAATCCATCAATTTCAACCATAAACAATTTCAATCAACCATTCGCTATCAATCAATTTTCACACCAATCACAACCAATAAATATCGTCCATGGTTTGTGGACGAGGGGCGTATATATATATATATATATATATATATATATATATATATATATATATATAGAGAGAGAGAGAGAGAGAGAGAGCATTTCACTTCTATTTCAACACATATATAATTTTTACAATGCATATATAACTTATACATCGAACGTACAACTTATACAACGCTTATACAAGAGGTGTACAACGCTTATATAACTCATACATCGACTATATAATTTATACATCGTCGTTTTCCATATCGTTTATAATTTAGAATTCTCACATTGGGTTCCACTCCACCAAAAATAGCAGATGGCTCAGAAAACTATGTTGTCTCTTCTAGAATGTAGAAGACGTCCACACGAGTCCACTGTCTCTTGTTTCACTGAATTTCGTAAAGAAACGAAAAAGATATGATTTTTACAAGTTTGCAACGGTTTAAAGTGTTAAAATAGTTGAAAATAAACAAAGCTGTATACCTCGTTTTAATGTTCAATACTAGGTTTTGAATTTTTGCTCGATCTGTGAAGTGTTGCGTCAATCAGCCACTGCCACGCTGTAGAGGGGAGAGAGGCGCGGCGAACGACGGTGGTGCGGTGGACTCCGGTGGTCGGAGGTGACGGCGACGGCGAGATGAAGGCCCGAACTTTCGAAGTCGAATTCTCCCCCAATTCTGAACGAAAAAATTCAAACCCAATATGGATTTGAAGATCTCGAGAAACTCTACAAATTCCTTAACTGGAGTGTTTGATTTCGATGCGTGGATTGATCAGAAAATGAACGGGAAGCTTTTGAAGCTTTTCCGTCGTGGGTGAGGGAGAGAGAGTGCTGAGATGGACAAATGAGATTTTATTTATTTATTTATATATTTTTAAATTTCGAAATTACCCTCTTTCACCCACGAACACCAATCCAAACCCAACAACTGTCGTCCCTAGCGTTTTACCCCCGTTCCGAACACAATGGGATATGTTTCGAAGGCCCATTCGAATGTTTCAGTCAGTTTTCCTTCAAATTAAAATATAAAACATTCAATATTTAATTTGAACGTACATTTCAATTTGCCAGGGCCACAAACTGATTCGAAAAATTCCAGAAAATAAATCTGGCTGTGTTTTGACGATACGGTCCCAACAAAACTAGTTTCGTCGAATTCTGAGACCGTTTGAAAAATGGCCCATTTCTGGTCGATCCAATTTAATAGAAATCGACCAAACACATTTTCCTTTGCCACGCTCACATACTAACTTCAAAAATTATGAAATTTGAAACTTATCAATAGTTTAACATCCTGGATCCAACAAAAGTAGTTTCGTCGAATTCGAGGTCGTTTGCAAAATGGCCATTTTCACGGGCTATATAAACTCCATAGCGACCTTTCAAAAAATTCTTTTGGCCATACCTTTTGTATCCCGCTATGAAACTTCGATTTTTCAGATTCGTTAGAAAGTTATTCAATAACAGATTTAAATATTTTTGGTTTCACTCAAATCCGCTTTGTTCTGCACCCGGTACGGCCAGTCCAAGTTTGAATTCAAATTTTGAAACTATCGCGCCATTTCAGGCCTTGTTTATAATTAGAATTAATTATATTTATTTTCAAACGTCGATTCAAACTCACTTTTCATTATTATTATTTAAAATATTTATTTTAAATATTTAAAATCCACTATTTTAGCCAATTTAAAATTTTTAAATTGGTTTAGATTTTCCGGGTCGTTACAATCTCCCCCATTTAAAACTTTTCGTCCCCAAAAAGGAACAAAGTCGAAAGTGGTTTGATTAATCAACTCTACGTTCAATCTGGCTTCCATTCTCCAACTTTTTAATTTCTGAGAATTTTCAAATTCTTCAAAAGTTTGGCTAACACCCGGACTTTTCGAAAAATTTCGCCATAACCTCCTTTGTACGGGGAGGGGTTTGGAAATTTATTGGGCCGTATTAGGTACCCAATAAATCCTATAAAACATACACATATTATAGTGATATATTCTGGTGTTTACAGGGGAGCGTGTATAGATAATAACTCCAGAGAATAAATTCTCGTCACCCTGTCCAAGCCTGAGGGAGTGTGTATTTTTAATTGCTCCAGAGGATAAATTCTCGTCACCTCATCCCGTGTGGGAAGTAAATAATCCATGTGCCGTATCTAATAACTACAGAAATGTGATTATTGTCAACTCTAGACCCGTGTGGGGTTTTTATTAATCTGGCAATTTTATCGTTACAATTTTATATGGTCATATCAGTCATCAGTTCAACCTGTAAAATATAGTCATCGCCATACAAGCCTCTCGCTCGTATGGTAAATCTTCCACCTCGTCACACAAGCTCCATATGCTTATGTGGTATATGATGAAGTATGCCTATCTTCAAGAAGTATGCCATGCAGTGTAGTTCAAAATTAATTGTTAATATCCTATGGCGATGTTTATTATTACACACAGAATAACCAACACTCCACATCCAATGGCATTCACAGGAGTTGATATTATAATATTTCGCATCCAACTCATTAAGGTTTACCTATTTGTCGGGCACGCAAATAATTTCTTTACTCAACTGCTATCCATTTACCTGTTTAAACATAAATGATGCACATGTATATATTTCTATCTATTTTTGAATCAGTTCAATGTGTGATTTATATGAATAAATTCTACCATTATTCTCTTATTGATTAAATTAACTATCGTTTTAATAATTTAATTAATCAAATCTACTATCACACAACACAAACAACGATCAAATTGTTTTTAACTTTTCAAAAATATACTAATCAATTTCTATACTCTTTTAAAATCATTCAGACTATAGAATTAAAAGTGCACATCCATGGAAAGAAAATAACAACAAAGTAGAGAACTAATTGGTAATGCAAAGTATGGTAAATGTACCTTGCACCGGAGTCAATCAGAGATATCTACTCGACACTTAGGATAGGCTTTCTGAATGATCTCCTCAGTTTCCCAAGTACAATCTCGTGGATCTCCACTCCATTGCACTTTGACTAAGTGAATCTTCTTGTTCCTCAGCTCTTTGGTTTCTTTGTCGATGATCTTTAGCGGCTCTCTTCTCACAACCAATTCTGGGGTAATTTCAATATCCTGTTGAGTTGCTTCTTCCACGATCAAGTCTGGATCATGAACGTGCTTTCGAAGTTGAGATGTGTGAAATACATCATGCACTCCAGGCAACCAATCAGGCAATTGAACCCTATAAGCGAGAGTTCCAATCCGTTCAAGAATAGGAAATGGACCAATGAATTTCGGCGCCAACTTCCATGTTTTACCGAACCGGATAACTCCTCTCATCGGCGATACTTTCAAATATACATAGTCGCCTACAGCAAACGATATATCTCTCATTCTCTTATCTGCATAGCTTTTCTGGCGGCTTTGAGCGGCGAGCAATCGTTTCTTAATAAAATTGACTTTGTCGGTAGCTTCTCGGATCATATCTGGCCCCAACACAAGTCTATTGCCAGGTTCGACCCAACAAGCAGGGGATCGGCACGGTCTACCATATAATGCTTCGAATGGTGACATTGTCAGGCTCGCCTGGTGGCTGTTGTTATATGAGAATTCAGCCAAATGTAAATGGTCTTCCCATGATCCACCGAAATCTAGAACACAAGCCCGCAATAGATCTTCTAAAATATGATTCACCCTCTCAGTCTGACCATCTGTCTGAGGATGATAGGCGGTGCTCAAGTTTAGCTTCGTTCCCAGCTCTACTTGAAATGCCTCCCAGAACTTGCCATTGAATATTGGATCTCTATCACAAACTATACTGATCGGCACTCCGTGTAGTCTAACAATTTCCTTGAAGTAAATCTGCGCCAGAGTCTGAGCAGTTCTGTTTGATCTGATAGGTATGAAATGGGCGGTCTTCGTGAAGCGATCTACGATCACCCAAATAATGTCATTTCC
This sequence comes from Allium sativum, assembly GCA_030737875.1. Classification (NCBI taxonomy): domain Eukaryota; kingdom Viridiplantae; phylum Streptophyta; class Magnoliopsida; order Asparagales; family Amaryllidaceae; genus Allium; species Allium sativum. The sequence continues at coordinate 432,197,638 of CM060925.1, read as the reverse complement.
TTTCCTGGTTCTGGGAAAACCATCTATGAAGTCCATGGAAATATGTTCCCACTTCCAGCCTGGAACGTCCAGCGGTTGCAACAGTCCAGCAAGTTTCTGTTGGTCGCTTTTGACTAGCTGGGAAGTAGGGCATCAGCTAACATATATTGAAACGTCTCTTTTCATAGCCTTCCACCAGAATGTTCGCTTGAGATCGTTATACATTTTGGCCACACCAGGATGGATACTCAGCTTGGACTTGTGACACTCGTCTAACACTTCCCTTTTTAGCTCAGGGATGCCAGGAACACAAATCCTTCCTTTCAATCTCAGGATTCCATCGTTATCTATTTGAAAACACGAGGGTTCGCTTTTCTGAATCCTTTTGATCATATCCTTAATAAAGTTATCCTCCTTCTGAAGAATAGATATTTTGTCAATCAAGGAAGTCGTAATAATAAAGCTGGCGATCATTACATTCTTTCGGCTTAACGCATCGGCCACGACATTGGCTTTCCCTGGAGTGTATAGAATCTTAAAATCGTATGCTGCAAGGAACTCTAGCCAACGTTGCTGCCTCAGATTCAAGTCCGTCTGGGTGAACAGATACTTTAGCAACTGGTGATCTGTAAACAGTTCAAATCTCTCACCCAGAAGATAATGTCTCCAAATTTTCAAAGCGAATACGATAGCCAACAACTCAAGATCATGAGTGACGTAGTTTTTCTCGTGCGGCTTCAGCTGACGGCTAGCATAAGCGATCGCTTGACCTCTTTGCATTAACACTGCTCCAAGGCCTTCTCTAGAGGCATTTGTCCAGACTTTTAAATCCTAATTGCCGTCTATAATGGTTAACACTGGAGCAGTCGTTAATATTAACTTTAGCTCTTCAAAAGCCTCCTCACATTCTGGAGTCCATTTGAATTTTGAGTGCTTCTTTGTAAGCTTCGTTAAGTGACCAGATATCTTCGAAAAGTTTTTAACGAACTTCCGGTAATAACTAGCCAATCCGAGAAAACTGTGGACTTCTGTAAGAGTACTGGGCTGTTTCCAATTTTGGATAGCTGTGATTTTACTTGAATCCACAGCAATTCCTTCTTTCGATACGACGTGGCCCAGAAATTTCACTTCATCTTGCCAGAATATACATTTGGACAGTTTGGCTTTCAGAACGTTCCTTCTCAGAATTTCTAGAACCTGTTCCATATGCTTTTCATGTTCGGCCTTTAATTTAGAGAAGATTAGAATATCATCAATAAAAACCAGAACAAATTTATTCAGGACCCCTCTGAACACTCTATTCATCAAATCGATGAAGTAAGCTGGAGCGTTACATAAGCCGAATGGCATTACTAACCACTCATAGAATAAGTCTGGACCTCTGAATGCTGTCATTGGAACACACTCTTCGGCAATTTGAAGCTGATGGAAGCCTATAGCTAGGTCCATCCTTGAAAATACTTGTGCTCCATTCAGACGATCCAATAAATCATTGATTCGCGGCAATGGATATTTGTTCTTTATCGTCTGCTTGTTCAAATCGTGATAATCCACACATAGTCGCAAAATACCGTCCGATTTTGGGACAAACACCACTGCTGCCCCCAATTAGAGAAACTAGGCCTGATCAGACCCTTCCATACAAGCTGTCTTGTTTGATTGTCCAATTCCTCTTTCTCTTTTAAGGACATTCTTCGAATAGCATGAACTACCGGCCTTGCATTCGGAATTAAAGCAATTTTGAAATCTATTTCTCTCTGCAGAGGTAAGCGAACAACTTCTTCGAACACATCCGCATAGTTCTTGACGACAGGAATGTCTTTGATGAGGTCAGGAATATTCTCTGTGACTTCAGGGATATTTTCAATTTGGGCAGGAGAAACATCTAGAGCTGACCAAAAGTCTTTTCTATTGGAATTCGGATCTTTGCATGGTATGGTTATATAATTCCCTGATTGGGCTTCGCCTTAACAACTCTCTCAGTGCATCTAACCTCTGCTTCATATTTGGTTAGCCAATCCAATCCCAGAATAAGATCGAATTCAGTAAAATTCATGACGATAGAGATAGTAGGGAATTTATAGCAGGAAAAAGAGACAGGTACTGCACAAACCCAACTGAGATCGATGGAACCCCCGACCGGATTTTGGACAGTCATTGGTTCTTTGAGCTTCTTCAAATTCAAATCCAGTTTCTTAACTGCATTCTTTGCAATAAAGCTTCGCGACGCGCCTGTATCAAACAGTACTTTAACTGGAATATTTTTGACATTAAGCGTGCCTTCCAAAACATCAGCCCTTTCTTGACTGGCTGAGGGCTCAGAAGCTTCTGCTACTTCATTTATATGTACTGCTTCAGATTTCTTTGAGAGTTGGCACTCCCGTGCAATATGACCTGCTTTGTGGTACTTATGGCACCTCCTTTCCTCATGTGGGTTCTTTTGCTTCTTAGTAGGTTTAGATCCACTCTTGCTTCGTTTGTTTAATGATTTACATTTTCTGGACAAATGCCCCTTCTGATTGCAGTTCTTGCACATGGCAGTCGTTGTTGGTTCTTTTTCAGATCTGGCCCTTTTCCTCTTGGCACTGGGCTTCTTACTGACCTCAGGACTATCAGTCACAGACTCCACTTTGTTACTCGAGCTGACTTCCTCTTCGTCGTGCAGCATACCTTTCTTATGGAGATCTTCGTACTGATAAGCCATATAAATCATTTCAGAAAAAGGAAGCTTCACATTCTTCATCACACTATTCTGATATTTTCTTTGCAGGCCATGAATAAATCTCAGATTCTTCCTCTTTGGATCTTGAATCAGATGAGGAGAAAAGTGAGAAAGTTCATTGAATTTCTTATGATATTCTGGAATGGTCATATCTCCTTGTATCAGATAAGAGAATTCATCACATAATCGCTCCGTCGCTTCAGGAGGAGTAAATCTTTCTAGGAAAATCTCCTTGAATCTATCCTAGGTGATATCACCTTCTGGATTATCTTTGATAATTGTTTCCCACCAGATTAAAGCTTCTTCTTTGAGCGCCCAAGATGCTACTAATCTTTTCTGATCATCTCTCAACTGGATACGTTCAAAAATTCTTCCGACAGAACTCATCCAAGCTTGAGTCTGAATTATAGATTCATTGCCCGAGAACTGTGCTCCGTTCAGATTTCGATATCTCTTTAATAGAGCCTCTAGATCGGGTTCTGCATTTCTTCTGTTTCTGACACTCACTTTTCTAGTACTTCTGCAAATGGCATGTAACGACCCGCATTCTACGCATCATAGGATCGTAGAATATTTATTTCTGTCACATACGAAGTCGTATGGTCATGTAACTTTGGGAGACGACTATTGGGGTCATTTCCCATGTTCATGATTTTTCCCGATTTTTAAATGACCATTTTACCCCTAATTGGCACTGTTTTGGCCATAACTTTTGACTGGAAAGGAATTTTGACCTGAAACCCCTTCCATTGGCTCCGGATGATGGTTTCTCTTTCCGTAGAGTGGTCACATTAGTCAAACGGACTCACTGTTTGGGAGATATGGCTGAAACAAGTTTCAGATGGTGAAAAACAGCTTAATTGGGCTTAACCGGGTGATTAGCAGCCAGGCCTACAGGGGAATTTCGGGTTTAGAGGTATAGGAAGACTGATTAGGGTTAGGTTATCACTTTCATTTCAGTTTTGAGCCGCCACAAACCTTCTTGAGACCTTAGTAATGGCTTCCATCCTCTAAAACCACTCCAAAACACATTTTTAGTGAAGATTAAGCCTAAACTACATCAAAACAAGGCCAAATAGCAACAAAGCAAGGTTGGAGCTGCTGCTATACATAGGAATTCGACCCAAGCAGAGAATATTTCAGATTTGGTGTTTTATTTTGTGGCCAAGGTGAGTGATTAGCTTGCTTTTACACTAATTACGGTTAATTAGGGGTAATTAGTGAAGATTAGCGAATTTATACGTAAATAAATTCTAGAAAAATTCCTAAAATTCTAAAATAATGTTTTAAGGCTCTGTTAGAAATTTGGGTTAATTTTGACGTGTTTTGCTAATTGTATGCTTAAACATGATTAAGGGGGATTAAGGGAAAATGAGGGGTTCTAGCTATGTTTGATCCATTTTAATCTATCAAATTGTTGTTATGGTGTTTGCAATTGATGTTATATGTTGCTATGACAGTTTGACATGAATTGTGATTGATTAGAATAGTTAGATTGGTCGAAGACGCCGTCGTATGGCGCAAAACAGTCGCTGGAAAGTCAGTGCAGGAAAGTACCTGAACCGGATCGGATCGGATGGGAGGCCCGAACCGAACCGTTGTGAAGCCGCCCCTACGAACCGCTTGTGGTGATGGAGACCGATCCGGACCACCTGGAAGCTTGCGAATTGATGGCCATGGAGGATCACAAGTTGGAACACACTATCCGAACCGACCCGTTCACACCACCCGACCCGATCCGCCTCTCGTGAGCATGAGCTACTCCGACCCGAACCGATGGGTGACGATTGGACTCGAAGGCCGACCCGATCCACCAGGAGTGACCGTGACCGATCCGAACCGCCACGATATGAAGGCCACGAACCAAACCGGAAGCTGAAGGTTGACCGAGCCGAACTGATGATTCTTGACCGATCCGAAGCGAGTGGAGCAAGATGAAGACCGATCCGGATGAAGATGATGGCCAATACCCGAGATGCAAAGGTAGTCCAAAGGAGAAGTTAGAGCTCAGGATCCAGATGGGAACCAATGAGTTCACTTCATGAGTTGGGCTTTTGCTGCGGGACGTGTGCTAAGGGGTTGTCGATGTTTTTGACTTTGGATCACTATGTATGGGAAGTACGTGAGCGGATTCAGGGCTGAAAGGGCCTAGGTACGACTAAAGGGCTATAAACCAATGAAGTGGGGGTCATTTGTAAAGATTTGGTCATGACTCCATGTGGTAAGCTTGGTAGTAGCAGTAGTTGTACAAGTTGAATTCTGTCACTACTTCGATGGGTCTAGTGATTTACAGTGGTGGACATCGTATGCTTTGTGCACTGAGTGAGAGATGTGAGGATGGTTGCTATGGATGATTTGTTTGCTATGCTTGATTGTTTGACATACACACCCCACCCCCGTATTCTTACACTATTTATTATGGCACCTTAGAGCATTGTACGGTATGTGGTACTAACTCTTTGGTTGCAGGTCCAGGTTCAGGTATGGTTTAGTATACCTGTTATTATTCTGTTTAGATGCTTATTGCTCATACCAGGCTTTATGTCTGACCCAGAGTTTTATGTCTCCTCTTATTACTCTGGGTGCTCACACGAGCAGACTAGAGACAGGTTAGCTGGTGATGCACGGGTAGATGATCCGGAGACGAGCAGGAGGCTTCCACGTAATACATATATATAGTATTTTCCCTGTGTTGTTGAAGATCACTGCTTGGGCATTGGTGGTGTATCTTCTACTTTGGCTTTCTTTTGTTTAGAGACAGTAGATTCTGAAAAGTTGTAATAAGCTATATTTGGATTTCCGCTGCTCTGATGTTGACATTGATTATTAGTTATCAGCTTATGCACTGTCTCACCTGTTTTATGTCAAGTATGTTATTATTATATTTTATTCCATGCGCTGTGAGACATTCTACAGGTTTCTTGATTAGTTCATTCCCTTCTTTCCTTTCTCCTGACGACCGTCCTGTGCTAGTCGGGCATGTGTACAGCGCACTTTTGGAGAAAATGCAGGCTGGCGCGGGGCGGGCCGTCACACTTGGTATCAGAGCTCTATGTTGCGCAGTTAACCTAGGGAAGTTATCAGGGAGAGATAATATACGTATACGAGCGAGCGTATTTGTGATTACTTTGGTTTTTAAAAGCTATATATATATATATATATACTATTACTAGTATAAGGATGAAGTCGTACTGCACTAGCACCACTATGGAGTCGTTAATCGTTTCCTTTTTCAGATTGACGATGAGCCGGTATACTAGAGGTGCTGGTAGAGGAGCCAATAATGGGAATGCTGCTGACACGAGGACGATGTTTACTGACCTCATGAGAGAGATGCTTAGAGATGTGCAGAGGGCAGCTCCCAATGGTGGAAATGGTGGTGGTCCAATAGTGCAGGCGCCAAGAGTCGACTTCGCCAAGTTGAATAAGGATTATACTAGCCTTGGTGGAAAGCCGTTCCACGGAACGGAGTCGGCCATGGATGTTCAAGATTGGTTGGATAGTTGCGAACGTATCTTTGAGGATTTGGGTATCGAGGATGCGATGAAGAGAAAGCTAGCGTCCCGTCAGCTGCAAGGGCGGGCAATGAATTGGTGGAATGCTATAAAGGCAGCTACTCCCGAAGATCAGATTACTTGGGAGCAGTTTAAGGCTCGCTTTAGTGAGAAGTTCATTCCAGCTGCTCAGAAGTCAATGCTGTTTAAGAAGTTCTTGGAGCTCAAGCAGAATGGCAGAGCTGTCTCGGAGTATATTGCTGAATTTGACACTTTGTCAAAATATAGGTTATCTCTTATTGATACTGCCGAGAAAAAGAATGAGAAATTCATAACTGGTTTGGATCAGTACTTGGGGGAAAAACTTATTAACCACATCGATGAGACGTTTGAATCGATTGTGGGGAAAGCATTAAGATCAGAAAGTCTATACCCTAAGTCGAAGACTGAGGTTGCATCTGCAGATGAGCCAAAGCCACAAGTAAGTGGTGGAGGCAAGGGTGGTTCCCAGAATAAGAGAAAGCAGAACCAAGCTAAGGATGGCCAGAAGAAAAAGAATAAGCAAGATGTTGAGTGCTTCAGCTGTGGTAAGAAGGGCCATTATGCTAGTAATTGTCGGGCCAAGCCAGCGGATAGGAAGTGCTTCAACTGTGGCCAAATGGGACATCACAAGGACAAGTGTCCACAGCCCCCTAAGGAAAAGCAAATGGTGAAAGCCTACGCTCTTAATGCTATTCCTTCTTCGTCGAATGCCCCAACAGCGGCGGAGAAGGGAAAGAATGTCGTCATTCAAGGTATGCTTTCTGTTTATGATGTTCCTGTTAGAGTTTTGTTTGATACCGGAGCTTCCAGCTCTTTTATATCTAGTGACCTGGTAGATAGGTTGGGATTGGAGCCCGAGATTGTCGATAGACCTTTAGTAGTGACGAACCCGGTTGGTGGTTCGACTAGCCTTAGCATGATTTGTCGTAATGTGGTCTTATCGAGTCATGGATGCATGTTTGTTTGTGATTGCTTTGTTTTGGGCTTTACTGGGTTTGGCATTATTTTGGGAGTAGATTGGCTCCAAAGATACGGGGTGGTGGTAGACTGTGAGGGCTTGTTGGTGACAGCTAGAGCGGATGATGGGCGGAGGATAGTGTTTGGTGGTCTACCCAGTAAGGGGGTATTGGCTAGTTTTCTAAACTCCCTCGACATTCCGCATAGTGAGTTGTCAGGTTTTCCCGTGGTTGGCCAGTATCCGGATGTTTTCGAAGAAGTGACCGGACTTCCACCACATCGAGAGATTGAGTTTCGTATTGATTTGGTAAAGGATGCCAAGCCTATAGTGATGCCACTTTGTCGTATGGCACCAAGGGAGCAGCGAGAGCTCGAGGTGCAAGTCAGCGATCTTTTGAAGAAGGGATTTATCAGAAGGAGTGTTTCTAAATGGGGAGCACCAGTTGTGTTTGCTACCAAAGCGGATGGTTCCCTTCGTTTGTGTGTAGACTACCGCGAGTTGAATAAAGTGACGAGGAAGAATAAGTATCCTCTACCGCGGATAGATGATTTGTTCGATCAGTTGAGTGGCGCGAGAATATTTTCTCAGTTGGATCTCGCGACAGGTTTTCATCAGCTTAGAGTGGAAGCTGAGAGTATAGCTAAAACGGCATTTCGAACGCCGTCTGGATTTTATGAATGGTTGGTCATGCCATTTGGGCTGACTAATGCCCCGGCATATTTTGTGGATCTGATGAATAGGGTATTCAGAGATCAGTTGAATAAGTCTGTCCTTGTGTTCGTTGATGATATTTTGGTCTATTCGAGGACAGAGGAAGAACACAAGGAACATCTAAGAGTAGCGATGGAGGTGTTGAGAAAACACCAATTGAAAGCCAAGTTTTCTAAGTGTCACTTCTGGAAGAGGGAAGTGAGGTTCTTGGGCCATGTTGTATCAGAGAACGGTATTGCCGTGGACCCAGCAAAGGTGGCTACGGTACAAGATTGGCCTACACCCAAGAATGCAACAGATGTAAGAAGTTTCTTGGGATTAGCTGGATATTATCGTAAGTTTATCCAAGGTTTCTCCAAGATAGCAGCACCATTGACCCAGTTGACCAAGAAGAATCAAGCTTTTGTCTGGGATGGAAGGTGCGAGAATGCATTTAGAAATCTAAAGGACAAGTTGACAAGCGCACCAGTGTTAGTCATTCCTAAGGGGGATGAAGAGATGACGGTATACACGGATGCCTGTGGTACCGGACTGGGTGCTGTATTGATGCAAGGCGGTAGGGTTGTAGCTTACGCAAGTCGGCAATTGAAACCGTATGAGAGAAGATACCCTACCCATGATTTAGAATTGGCAGCGATCGTGTTCGCGTTAAAGATATGGAGACACTATCTCTTGGGAGAAAGATTTGAGTTGTTTACAGATCATAAGTCGTTAAAGTATCTCTTCTCTTAGAAAGATCTGAATCTCCGTCAGCAGAGATGGTTAGAGTTCTTAGCTTCCTATGATTTTGACATCGCATACACACCGGGAAAGGGCAATGCGGTGGCTGATGCATTGAGTAGAAGACATGCCAGCTTAGGGGCTATGTCCCTTGAATGGAAGCAACTGGAGTTTATCGCGAGGTTTGATTTCAGACCAAAGTGCGAATTGGATCCAGAAATGTTAGCAAGTTTGACGATCAAACCCACTTTGATTGAACGGATCGGCTCTAGTCAGAGGGACGATCCTAACCTATTGGAAATCATCTCCAAGTTAGAGATGGGTATCGATGAGGAGATGAACAAGTATGGGCTTGATCGAGATAGATGGCTTAGAAAGAATGGAAAGCTTGTTGTACCCAATGTCAATGGATTGAGGGATGAAGTGCTTAGAGAATGTCATCACTCAAAGCTGACTATACACCCCGGTGGTAACAAGATGTATCGAGATATGAAGCAGACTTACTACTGGGAAGGGATGAAAAGAGACATTGGGAAGTTTATATCCAAGTGCATGAATTGCCAGCTAGTTAAAGCCGAGCAAAAGAAGCCTAGTGGGTTGTTACAGCCCTTAGAAATTCCCGAATGGAAATGGGAGCAAGTCTCGATGGATTTCATCGATGGTTTACCAAGGACTAGATCGGGATATGACAGCATTTGGGTAATTGTAGATCGACTGACTAAAAGTGCAAGGTTTATACCAGTCAAATCGACCAGAACGGCAGCTAAGTTAGCAGAATTGTATATGAAGTGGGTAGTGAGATTTTATGGAGTACCTAAAGGCATTGTGAGCGACCGAGACCCGTTGTTCACTAGTGGGTTTTGGAAGAGCTTACAAGAGGATCTAGGGACAGAGTTACATCTCGGTACCGCATATCATCCTCAGACCGACGGTCAGACGGAGAGGGTGAATCGTATTTTGGAAGATCTCTTGAGAGCATGTATATTGGATTTTGGTGGATCATGGGATGACCATTTGCATCTAGTAGAGTTTGCATATAATAATAGCTACCAATCCAGTATCGGTATGGCTCCGTTTGAAGCTTTGTACGGAAGACCGTGTAACTCACCATCATGTTGGATAGAGACTGGCGAGAAGTTTATGCTTGGACCAGATGTGGTGAGGGAAACTTCAGATAAGATCAAGATCATTCAACAACGAATGAAGGCAGCCCAAGATAGGCAGAAAAGTTATGCTGATAAGAGAAGAAGAGACTTAAAATTCTCCGTTGGTGACTTGGTGTTTGTCAAGATCTCTCCGTTGAAGAGCGTAATACGATTTGGCAGGAGAGGCAAGTTGGCACCAAGATTCGTTGGCCCATTCCCTGTTCTTGACCTAGTCGGGAATTTGGCATATAGAATTGACCTACCAGAGAAAATGGCGGGAGTTCACAACGTATTCCATGTTTCCCAACTAAGGAAGTTCGTTCACGACTCAGATATGACTATTTCACCTGATCAGTTAGAGGACTTCGAAGTAGAACCCGAGGCGGTTGAGAACCGCAAGCCGGCCCGTATTGTCGAGCACGACATGAAGCAACTTCGAAGGAAGGCGGTGAAGCTAGTCAAGGTTCAGTGGGGCGAGGACGAGAATGATTGTACTTGGGAGACAGAGGATAACATTAGGAAGTCACACCAGAACTCTTTGCCTGGTAAGATTTTGGCTTCGATTTAGTTTTTCCGCATGCTAGGATTGACTTGTTTGCTTGTTTTGCATGATTGATTGTTGTATGTGGTTGTTAGGCATGCGGGATCCTTTGTATGTTTTGGGTTAAGGAATTTCGGGGACGAAATTTCTTAAGGGGGGGAGAGTGTAACGACCCGCATTCTACGCATCATAGGATCGTAGAATATTTATTTCTGTCACATACGAAGTCGTATGGTCATGTAACTTTGGGAGACGACTATTGGGGTCATTTCCCATGTTCATGATTTTTCCCGATTTTTAAATGACCATTTTACCCCTAGTTGGCACTGTTTTGGCCATAACTTTTGACTGGAAAGGAATTTTGACCTGAAACCACTTCCATTGGCTCCGGATGATGGTTTCTCTTTCCGTAGAGTGGTCACATTAGTCAAACGGACTCACCGTTTGGGAGATATGGCTGAAACAAGTTCCAGATGGTGAAAAACAGCTTAATTGGGCTTAACCGGGTGATTAGCAGCTAGGTCCACAGGGGAATTTCGGGTTTAGAGGTATAGGAAGACTGATTAGGGTTAGGTTATCACTTTCATTTAAGTTTTGAGCTGCCACAAACCTTCTTGAGACCTTAGTAATGGCTTCCATCCTCTAAAACCACTCCAAAACACATTTTTAGTGAAGATTAAGCCTAAACTACATCAAAACAAGGCCAAATAGCAACAAAGCAAGGTTGGAGCTGCTGCTATACATAGGAATTCGACCCAAGTAGAGAATATTTCAGATTTGGTGTTTTATTTTGTGGCCAAGGTGAGTGATTAGCTTGCTTTTACACTAATTACGGTTAATTAGGGGTAATTAGTGAAGATTAGCGAATTTATACGTAAATAAATTCTGGAAAAATTCCTAAAATTCTAAAATAATGTTTTAAGGCTCTGTTAGAAATTTGGGTTAATTTTGACGTGTTTTGCTAATTGTATGCTTAAACATGATTAAGAGGGATTAAGGGAAAATGAGGGGTTCTAGCTATGTTTGATCCATTTTAATCTATCAAATTGTTGTTATGGTGTTTGCAATTGATGTTATATGTTGCTATGACAGTTTGACATGAATTGTGATTGATTAGAATAGTTAGATTGGTCGAAGACGCCGTCGTATGGCGCAAAACAGTCGCTGGAAAGTCAGTGCAGGAAAGTACCTGAACCGGATCGGATCGGATGGGAGGCCCGAACCGAACCGTTGTGAAGCCGTCCCTACGAACCGCTTATGGTGATGGAGACCGATCCGGACCACCTGGAAGCTTGCGAATTGATGGCCATGGAGGATCACAAGTTGGAACACACTATCCGAACCGACCCGTTCACACCACCCGACCCGATCCGCCTCTCGTGAGCATGAGCTACTCCGACCCGAACCGATGGGTGACGATTGGACTCGAAGGCCGACCCGATCCGCCAGGATTGACCGTGACCGATCCGAACCGCCACGAGATGAAGGCCACGAACCGAACCAGAAGCTGAAGGTTGACCGAGCCGAACTGATGATTCTTGACCGATCCGAAGCGAGTGGAGCAAGATAAAGACCGATCCGGATGAAGATGATGGCGAATACCCGAGATGCAAAAGTAGTCCAAAGGAGAAGTTAGAGCTCAGGATCCAGATGGGAACCAATGAGTTCACTTCATGAGTTGGGCTTTGCTGCGGGACGTGTGCTAAGGGGTTGTCGATGTTTATGACTTTGGATCACTATGTATGGGAAGTACGTGAGCGGATTCAGGGCTGAAAGGGCCTAGGTACGACTAAAGGGCTATAAACCAATGAAGTGGGGGTCATTTGTAAAGATTTGGTCATGACTCCATGTGGTAAGCTTGGTAGTAGCAGTAGTTGTACAAGTTGAATTCCGTCACTACTTCAATGGGTCTAGTGATTTACAGTGGTGGACATCGTATGCTTTGTGCACTGAGTGAGAGATGTGAGGATGGTTGCTATGGATGATTTGTTTGCTATGCTTGATTGTTTGACATACACACCCCACCCCCGTATTCTTACACTATTTATTATGGCACCTTAGAGCATTGTACGGTATGTGGTACTAACTCTTTGGTTGCAGGTCCAGGTTCAGGTATGGTTTAGTATACTTGTTATTATTCTGTTTAGATGCTTATCGCTCATACCAGGCTTTATGTCTGACCCAGAGTTTTATGTCTCCTCTTATTACTCTGGGTGCTCACACGAGCAGACTAGAGACATGTTAGCTGGTGATGCACGGGTAGATGATCCGGAGACGAGCAGAAGGCTTCCACGTAATACATATATATAGTATTTTCCCTGTGTTGTTGAAGATCACTGCTTGGGCATTGGTGGTGTATCTTCTACTTTGGCTTTCTTTTGTTTAGAGACAGTAGATTCTGAAAAGTTGTAATAAGATGTATTTGGATTTCCGCTGCTCTGATGTTGACATTGATTATTAGTTATCAGCTTATGCACTGTCTCACCTGTTTTATGTCAAGTATGTTATTATTATATTTTATTCCATGCGCTGTGAGACATTCTACAGGTTTCTTGATTAGTTCATTCCCTTCTTTCCTTTCTCCTGGCGACCGTCCTGTGCTAGTCGGGCATGTGTACAGCGCACTTTTGGAGGAATTGCAGGCTGGCGCGGGGCGGGCCGTCACATGGCAGATCAAGTGTCAGGTCATAGAAAAGATAATTTAAAATCTAGAAACACATACTTGAATGTAAATGTGTCTACTGGGGTGTATTTCATTCTGCTTTACTCATACTAGGATATTACTGATCCTATCTGTAATGGGTTACCCGTCCTAGAACACTTCTGGTTCTATTTCTGACGAGTTCGTTAATATGTTATATTCCAGCACTAAGCTTAACCAAAGCTCTGATACCACGATGTGACGACCCCATTCCCCGTACTGACGGTGGCAAGGGTAATCTTTGGAATATAACACTTAAACAGATAACAGCAGAACAGAATTAAATAAATACACCAGATAATGCACAATAGAATATACTGGATAAACGTAATCATTAGAGTTACACAGTATACAGGATCTTACTTAGTACAAATACAATTCAGCTATACATAAATGTCTACAGCGGAAAACAAACATAATGTACAATAGGAACTGAACAGCATAAAAAGAGATAAATGATAGAATCCATCTTCAGCTCCAGCTATCCAGAGAAATCCAGCTAAAACCTGAATACAAGGCTGCCCGTGTAGAAAAAGGGGCACCCGAGTTTGAAAGTGAAACAAACTACGAGTCAGTCATGGGACTGGTATGAGAAATCTACTCAACACATTTAAAATATGGCTAATCACAGGACCAGGCCACTTTCGTGGAACGGGTTTACTCCATCGGATTTCGAGTGCTTTAAAACAAATAATTCTTTTAAACATCGCAATGCTTTTTATAAAAATGAAGCCATTATAAGACTCAGTTCCCATCACACAATGCAACGCAAACCGGAGGATAGAGTTTTACCTTATAATGGCCAAAATATGGTTGATACAAATAAAACAAAAGAATTTGATATTATTACTAGTGTTTATATGTTTTAAAAACAATTTCAAATCATAACTATCAATCATAGACGGCATTAATGCCCCATACCACTATGTCGCCATATAAAGGTATACAATCAAAACCGCACAGTCACGTATTTGGAAATTGGATTTCCGTCATGAACCAAGGAAAAAGATAGTCCTTACCAAATTCAAGACTGTCTAGCCCGAGCCTCAGGCAAGTACTTAGTCAAGCCTTTGGAGAGACAGGGCCGGTCCACCGATGTGGATTAAAATTCCTGAACACTGCGTTTCCCCGCCCTTTGGGGCGTAAGTGAGCCAACGAATGACTCCATCAGACCTGGATAGTCCGATTTAACCGAGGCACCTCGCAACAGTAACAACCACATAAGTCAAACTCGTCAGGGCTTGTAAAACCACTGATGCCACTTCTAGCTAGAAAGAAACGCATGTCCTCCCTGAGGTCCTCTCCCGTTTCTGGTTCATACCGGGGTGTGAGGCTCGCGAATTCACGTTATACACAAAGCTACGCCACACAGGCGGTGCTTTGATCATCACCACAAGACTTTGCTTTTCAACAGAAGTCTTGATCACTACATCTTAACATGCCACACAGGCAATTCACACCGTGCAACTGATGGCTATCAATCACACAAAATAAATTCCAATGTCAGACACACTGTCCATTTTCAAGTCCGTTCTGGGTCTGAACGAAACCGGAGGCACTATATACCTCGCAAACCCATCGATCTCCACGTACGTCTGGACGATCACCACTCATTATCCATATTTCGGGATGCCTCCCAATCAGGACATCAGTTACCATCCAAACGAGGTGAAGATTTCTAGTCTTCAACCACCGTCTTCATCTTCGATTTCTTATCGTCGATTCAGTTATTCAGAATGGGATAAACCCGGTCTTTCTGAGCAACTCGCGTATATAATAAACACGTGCTACACAAACACTACATACACATCATTTCAATTCATTAGTCACTAACCGTCAATCAGTAAGAGAACGATTTCCCAAATATTAACCCCGAAGGCCGAAACCAACATCAGATCAAAATCCAGGAAACCATTCGACTTAGCTAACCTTCAGTTAATTTCTAAATTTCACATCCATATCGTTTATAATATTTTATAACGATTTATCGCTATTTTTATTTATTTTAAAATAGCCAATTTATTCAAATGACGCTTCGGGCCATAACGCGGCCGTGGCGCTGTTTTTCTTCAGATTTGATTTACACATATCTGAAAATCTAACCGTTTGATCTTCACAAAATTTACATCATTAGAAAGATCTTTTCAAAAAAGAATCCAACGGTTCCAGTTTCGGGAAAATCCGATGGTCGGATCTCCCGGTATAATTGTTTGAAGTTTCGATTTCAAAATACGAACTACAGCGTCGTTATTCGACTCAATATAATTATATATATATATATAGTCGATTATGGCGCTGTTTTTCTTCATATTTGAATTAAACATTCTAGACAATCCAACCATTGGATTTTTACAAAGTTGGTGCCAATGGAAAGATATTTCCAAAGCGAACCCAACGGTTGCGATTTCGGGAAAATACGATGGTCGGATCTCCCGCACTAATTGTTTGAAATCACGGTTTCAAAACACGAACTGCAGCTTCATTATTCGATATATTTCAATTCTATTTATATATATTTATATATACCGATTCTTCAATTTCAAAACTATATGATTTCCATACATTTGATAAAAATTATATTTTTATCTAACTGTCTTCTATTTCAACACTTCACTATTTTTAACAATTCATGTATATAATAAAAATATGATTTTTATTGTAAAACAATTCATTTCAAAACACGATTATTTTATATAGTTAATATAGGTGATCAAAATAGGATTTTTATTATAAAACAATTTATTTCAAAACAAGATTATTTTATATAGTTCATATTGATGATAAAAATAGGATTTTTATTATAAAACAATTTCTTTCAAAATATGAATATCATTCAACACATGAATTTCAATTCAACGAATGAATTTCGATTCAACACATGAAGGTTTTCTATAGTTTATATATATAGATAAAAAGGTGATTTTTATATTTAAAACACGAATACCATTCAACACATGAATTTCTATTCAATGAATGAATATCGATTCAACACATGAAGGTTTTCTATAGTTTATATATATAGATAAAAAGGTGATTTTATTGTTAAAACAATTTATTCAAAACACGAATACCATGCAACACATGAATTTCAATTCAACGAATGAATATCGATTCAACACATGAAGGTTTTCTATAGTTTATATATATAGATAAAAAGGTGATTTTATTGTTAAAACAATTTATTCAAAACACGAATACCATTCAACACATGAATTTCAATTCAACGAATGAATTTCGATTCAACACATGAAGGTTTTCTATAGTTTATATGTATAGATAAAAAGGTGATTTTATTGTTAAAACAATTTATTCAAAACACGAATACCATTCAACACATGAATTTCAATTCAATGAATGAATATCGATTCAACACATGAAGGTTTTCTATAGTTTATATATATATATATAGATAAAAAGGTGATTTTTATATTTAAAACACGAATACCATTCAACACATGAATTTTCAATTCAACGAATGAATATCGATTCAACACATGAAGGTTTTCTATAATTTATATATATAGATAAAAATGTGATCTTTATTTAAAACAATTTATTTAAAACACGAATGACATTCAACACATGAATATGATTCAACGAATGAATTTCTATTCAACACATGAAGGTTTTCTATTCAACAGACGAATATAGTTTCAACACAGAAAAATAATTCTAACACATGAATATTATTCAAAATTTCGGCAGCATAACGGCAGGGTAGTTAAAACCGGGACCATCCCTAGTACGGCTCCTCGCTCTACCTTAAAGCCTCGCAGCTTTTGACAATGGGGAATCTTGCATCTAGTTCGCACGCAGGCGGCATGTATATTTTTTTCTTTTCCACAAACTAATCCTATGTGGTTTCAACCAAATATTTCTCAATCACAAACGGGTATTTTTCAACCACAATCCATCAATTTCAACCATAAACAATTTCAATCAACCATTCGCTATCAATCAATTTTCACACCAATCACAACCAATAAATATCGTCCATGGTTTGTGGACGAGGGGCGTATATATATATATATATATATATATATATATACAGAGAGAGAGAGAGCATTTCACTTCTATTTCAACACATATATAATTTTTACAATGCATATATAACTTATACATCGAACGTACAACTTATACAACGCTTATACAAGAGGTGTACAACGCTTATATAACTCATACATCGACTATATAATTTATACATCGTCGTTTTCCATATCGTTTATAATTTAGAAATCTCACATTGGGTTCCACTCCACCAAAAATAGCAGATGGCACGGAAAAATATGCGGTCTCTTCTAGAATGAGGAAGACGTCCACACGAGTCCACTGTCTCTTGTTTCACTGAATTTCGTAAAGAAACGAAAAAGATATGATTTTTACAAGTTTGCAACGGTTTAAAAGTGTTAAAACAGTTGAAAATAAACAAAGATGTATACCTCGTTTTGATGTTCAAAACTAGGTTTTGAATTTTTGCTCGATCCGTGAAGTGTTGCGTCAATCAGCCACTGCCACGCTGTAGAGGGGAGAAAGGCGCGGCGAACGACGATGGTGCGGTGGACTCCGGTGGTCGGAGGTGACGGCGGCGGCGAGATGAAGGCCCGAACTTTCGAAGTCGAATTCTCTCCCAATTCTGAACGAAAAAATTCAAACCCAATATGGATTTGAAGATCTCGAGAAGCTCTACAAATTCCTTAACTGGAGTGTTTGATTTCGATGTGTGGATTGAACAGAAAATGAATGGGAAGCTTTTGAAGCTTTTCCGTCGTTCGTCATGGGTGAGGGAGAGAGAGTGCTGAGATGGACGAATGAGATTTTTTTTATTTTTTTATATATTTTTAAATTTTGAAATTACCCTCTTTCACCCACGAACACCAATCCAAACCCAACGACTGTCGTCCCTAGCGTTTTACCCCCAGTCCGAACACAATGGGATATGTTTCGAAGGCCCATTCGAATGTTTCAGTCGGTTTTCCTTCAAATTAAAATATAAAACATTCAATATTTAATTTGAACGTACATTTCAATTTGCCAGGGCCACAAACTGATTCGAAAAATTCCAGAAAAATAAATCTGGCTATGTTTTGATGATACGGTCCCAACAAAACTAGTATCATCGAATTCTGAGACCGTTTGAAAAATGGCCCATTTCTGATCGTTCCAATTTAATAGAAATCGACCAAACACATTTTCCTTTGCCACGCTCACATACTAACTTCAAAAATTATGAAATTTGAAACTTAGCAATAGTTTAAAATCCCGGATCCAACAAAAGTGGTTTCGTCGAATTCCGAGGTCGTTTGCAAAATGGCCATTTTCACGGGCTATATAAACTCCATAGCGACCTTTCAGAAAATTCATTTGGCCATAACTTTTGCATCTCGCTATGAAACTTCGATTTTTCATATTCGTTAGAAAGGTATTCACTAACAGACTTAAATATTTTTGGTTTCACTCAAATTCTCTTTGTTTTGCACCAGGTACGGCCAGTCAAAGTTTGAATTCAAATTTTGAAACTACCGCGCCATTTCAGGCCTTGTTTATAATTAGAATTAATTATATTTATTTTCAAACGTCGATTCAAACTCACTTTTCATTATTATTATTTAAAATATTTATTTTAAATATTTAAAATCCACTATTTTAGCCAATTTAAAAAATTTAAATTGGTTCAGATTTTCCGGGTCGTTACATCTTAGTAATATTCATCTTGATCTTATCTCTCATTGTTTGACTGCGCAGGATATCTGGAGAACTCTAGATGCGTTGTACGGTAAAACTGGCAACAACTACTCAAAACCAGAGAGGGACATCTCAGATTTAGATATATCTCTAACAGGCTATATAGATGAAAATTCAGATGATCAAGAATCAACAGATGATGAAACAGAAGATTTATCATACGAAGATTTAGTTTACATGTGTACTGATTTAACTAAATTTGTTGATAAACTCCAATGAAAAAACAATCTTCTGAAATCTGGAAATCGTGATTTGATTTGAAAAAATAATATGTTGCACTTAAAACAAGAAAACTCCTATTGCAAAAGTTGTATAAATTTGAAAACTAATTTAGCTCATTTAAATGAAAATTTCCAAAAGATTGAAAAAGAAATTATGATTTCAAAACAATAAGAGGATGAGCTAATTTATAAAAAAATGTTTTGCAAAAGGAGTTGGATGTGCTTAACTCAAAACATAAAATTTTTGAAAGTCAAAATTTACAAAAAATCTGAATCAATCATGAACGAGCTTGAAATCAAGATTGAAAAATTCAAAATTTTTGAAAAATTTGAATTTGAAAGTCGGAAACATTTTGAATTTGAGATTGTTGAGTCCTTAGCCAAAATTAAATTGCTTAAAGACGAAAATATGGTTTTGAAATCTGATTTTGAAAAATGTAAGATCACTAAAAATCATTGTTCGGATTTAATGAAAGAAAACCATGATCTTAAAACTAAAATTCAACAACTTGAAACAACATTGACTAAGTTTTCTAACGGTGAAAAATCTTTAAATATGTTGCTGAAAAATCAATTTACATCAGGAAATAGAAGTGGACCTGGCTTTGGAAAAATTAATGAGTTTGAAAAGAGAAGATCAATTGATTTTTAAAATCCTTCAAATCATTTTGAGAATATCCGTTTTGAAAATTTGAGTTCAAATAATTTCAAAGGGTTTGTAAATCACAACCGAGATGAGAATTTATTTTCTAACAAACCATTCAAACAATCTTGGATCACAAAAGGAAGTAATATAGGCTTCGTTAAATTCGTACAGTTTAGGGTTCCTAAAGGCACAAAGATAGATTCGAATGGGTTGTTATACAAACAAATTTGGGTATCGAAAGATGTTAACAAAACTGTGAGTGGTTTTACTAATTTTGTTAGACCACTCGATCCTTTAAACTGTTAGGTACCGAAGGTGGCTAAGGAACTGCTGTGCTAAAAGAAAATTTGTAATCAAGCTGGTCTATAATTCTGTATCATTTACAATTCCTTTAGCCAATATCTGTTGAGTTAGAGATTTATTTAATCACGTCAATTTCAGGTATAACCTCTGAACTCATCTTTGTAAATATTTTTTATGTTTTCCCTCCTTCTATCTCTTCGTTTATTTTCTTTGTCTGTTTGATTTGTCACTATCATATCATTGTAATTTTTCTTGTGCTTTCTTAAACTTCCAATTGTAGAATTCACACTTTCTGGAAATTCACTTCATTTGTATGAAACTTTAATGTTTTAATCATTTCCAGATCTTGAATTTAAACTTGTGAATATCTGCAATTGTTTTGAAGTTTGTTTTCTGATTGCTGAATTCATAACAATGTTGATGTATTCTTGTTATATCTTGAACACTGTTGATTTGAATTCTAAATTCTGAAGATCTGAAAATTTAATGGAATTTCACACACATATGATTTTTTGAGTTTATTCAAATTCATTTTGGGAAGGCTTGAAAATTTATACTCATTACAGCACACCAATATTTATCAGTTGTGATAATTTCATTATTTTTCAGATTGGCTTGGATATTTTGAATTGTATTGAATCAGTGATACATCTTGAATTTCACTTTTATTCATGATCATTATGGTCGAAATTTGTTTGTTTGAAATCATGTGAAATTCTTGATATTTTGAATATCATACACCTCTTAATCCTGAAATTATCATCTTCTGTAAATGATTCGTTATATCACAAACTTGACATTGATTCAAGTGATTTCAAATATTTTTTTTAATTTTCTGGATCATGAATACCTCTCAAATTTGATGTAAATGATCTGGAATTTCTCTTATACTTTTCATAGATACTTGTGAAAAATTCTTTGAAAATCTGGTCTTAAAACTCACTGTTATTTCATGATTATTTGATTTAAATATATGTTTGTTTAAAATCATTTGAAATTATTGATTTATTGAATAACACACATTCTTGGATCTGAAATTTATAATCTGGTGTGACTAATTCATTGAATCCTGATTTTTCACTTTTCCTCAAATGATTTAAAATAAACTAAATTTTATAATCTCGAATCATGGTATATATTTTGTGACCATTAGAAACATCTTCTGACAAGTTTGCTATGCTATTAGTTTTTGTACTGCTCTGATAAATGGAATTTTTTTAGGACTGCTTTTTTTGGTATCATCTGCTACTCTAATAAAATGGTCTTAATTGAATCATGATTTGACCTCTTGGATTTATTGTAAATTGTCTAATAACTTTCTTGCGAAATTTGTTTTGAACATGTCTTGCGGCTCTGATTAATGGAACTGATTTTCTAGTTTTGTTTGCTTGGAATTTGTGATTAAAATTATGTTATCTGTATTATCCTTATTGGTCTCCAATGTTATTTTTTAAATCCTTATTATTAGAGACATCAAGTGATATTAGTTTAGAAGTGCTGATTTGTTTATTCTCATCATGTATATATTTCTTATTCTCTCATACCTTGTATAGATCTTCATATCCCTCTTGTAATTGATTTTCAATTTTTAAAATTATTTACTGATTATTCATTCAGAAATTTAAATCAATAACCAAACTGAACTATACTTATAATTCGTCAAAATTATTATCAGTTTTTGAACTTGTGATGAATTGCGACTGCAGTATATTTCACAACGAGAGGAGATTATATTTAGATTTTTATGGTGGTTGAATAATTATTATATTATCTTTGAATTGGCGATTATTTCATGAACATCTTCTTTATCTACCATCATTATGCCATCCATCATATTTTTTTATATTAATGTGGAGAGTTTAATATATTTTAAAAAATATCTTGAATAAACAGTGGAAATATTTGTGATAGACATTGGACTATGTTATTACTCAGAATTAGTGATAATTGAAAATTTTCAATGATCCCGATACAGTCGAGCATATTTCAAAATATAATTAATTTAGAAATTTATTTCACAAACCATTTTTGTACCTACCACATTTTATCGTCCATATTGGTTTTATATACCGAGGAGTTTTTCTTTTTAAAGCTGAAAATGATAAATATAATTAATACATATGTGTATCTCTAACCTCATTTAAAAATCCAAGCTCTGGTCATGCATGGTTAAGAGATTACTTTTATTTAAGCTACAACTGATCTCATTTAAAAATCCAAGATCTGGTTATGCGTGGTCAGTGTGCTCTTAAATCAATAGAAAAAGGAAATAATGTGTTTTAAATAGAAATTAATCTGAAATACTCCTTGGTGTTTATAAAAACCAGCCTATCAGTCCATTTTCTATTTGTGAAATATGTTGAAATCATATGACGTATTATGATTTGTTGATTGATGGGTATTTGGATTTAAGATTATTCGATTTTGTTACTTAAATGGAATTATTAACTATAGTCCGAATCCATCACTGTTTTTGTGCTTCATTTTTGAAATTTTTTTATTGGAAAATAATTGGAAATCATTTTTAAAACTCTCCCCATTTTTATAAATTTCGTCGTAAATCCATCATTATCTACAATGTGAAATATAACACTAGTTCTCATTTTATTATGATTATTGTTTGACTGATTGAGATTTATGATGATCGTTCTTCCTCTTAAGCTGAAATTATATCTTCTAGTCATTATTCATCTATATTTTAAATTCTGAATCATTTTGATGATAACAAAAGGGGGATAATGGGTTGAGATTTTGATTTATGAGCAAATATTTTATAAATATTTCAATATTGAAAATTTTATTTTATTTTTCAATCATGCACAGTTATAGGGGAGTTACTGTTGTAGGGGGCTTTCAAATAGGGGGAGTTCAGTTCTTCACTGTCAAACACATTTATTGGATCCAAAATCTTAATATTTGTTTATCATCATCAAAAGGGGGATATTGTTGTATATAACGGTGTTGTATACACAATTATATGATTTTTGTTTGATGATAACAATCAAATATATATTATTATAAATGTGTTTGTTATTGTACTGTTTCAATATATACATAACAGATAGGAATATAATATTTATATTTAAATAGAATACGACAATACACTAATTAAAATATTCAACAGTATTTTATTTAAATATAATATTTTATTTCAATATTTAACAGTACAGAATTACAACTCCACTATTTGCTCAACACTGTAATTCACTGTAACACAATCCATTCATATACAATTCTTTTGTTACATAGCTCCTCACTACAACACTCAGCCACTCAGTTATACAATTCTATATATACATTCATTTACACTCATATACAGATACATTTGTATATTTTTCACTATCAACATCTTATGTCTTTAGTCTTCATATCTCACAGTCAGTCCAGTCATCATCTGCTAACCTGTCACATGAAACACACACAGAGTACACTGCAATAGAAATAAAACTGAATACATGCGAATATAATTTTTTTTCTAAAATTTTACTTGCCTCAGATTTCTGGAGTGTTTCTCATCATTTTCATGACTTGATCTGATATGTGAATATAGCACACGCACGATACATGTATACACACACATGTGTATTTATATACACATACTAAAGTGCAAGGACAGGAAATTCTATTCTGGATGGCTGCAAATACACACATGCATATATACATACGTGTGCACTACCTCGCCCGTCCAATGTGCAACTCAGGAGCAGGCACGTAGACCAACTCGACTCAGTACACAATGCAAATTAGTATACAAATGTTCTGTCAACATGCAAGTGGTCGAATAATGTAATATTCAACAAGCCAACAAATGAAAAAGTCAAAGTGCACAAACAAGTTTCAGCAAAAACAAAGTCAATCATGGTCGAGCAAGAGGCCGAGCATATGGAAAAGTAAATCAAATCAATATGACATGGAGTTATTCTACAAAAATTGAAAGTGAAGCTCAAAGCTTCTCTCAACAGCATGGATAAAAAGTTTTACATACATGCATGATAACACATGAAGTTATGTCAAGTCAGTTTTGCTAAGCAAACAACCAAGTGCAAGTATACATGTATATAGAAGACAACAAGGAGGAACCAGTATGGATAAGAGCACATGTTCAAGTGCAGCATCAACACAAGCATATAGGAATACCTTCAGACTAGCTAAACAGTGTGAAAGAAACATGTACATAGAAGCATATGCAAGGTAAGAGATAATGATCATGCATATACATGTTAAGAAATGATACAAGTCGAGCATGGGAAAAATGTAATAAAACTGCAATTGTGCATGGAAGTGCAAGCTAAAATTGTTAAGTTCATAACAACATTAACATGGAGCAACAAAACTTCAATGACACAACAAAAATATTCGTGCACAAAAATGAAGCAAAGACAGTGGTGCAGGTTTACAGCCAAGCCAACATGAATATCAAGGTAACAGCATTGTCATGGCATGAGTTTAAATCAGTGCAAGCATATTGATATACTCATACATATATCAGAATGGTCTCAGCAGAATTTACATGGTCAAAGTGTATAGCAGCAAAATGTTTACATAAGCGTGAAAGTAAAATAGGATAGTTTTTATTTGCAAATTTGTTTTCCAGAAATCATGTGTGGATTTGTAAATTGACCAAAGACATCAAGTTATGTTTTGGCAAGAATTAGATGTGATTCTCTTGGTAAATGACAAAACAGCAATGAAGAGTAACTACAGGAAACAAATAGATTTAGGCAAATCAGCATGCAGATTTTCCAGAAATGCACAAGGAAATTCAGAGAATGGTACACAGGTTTAAAAGCATTCATGTTGAAATTAGTTTCCAGAATTCCAGTAATCAAACAAAGGGGGCCAATATCACACAATTAAATTTGGCAAGAAATCTTTTATTTTATCCATCAGCACATCGCATTCAAAGATAAATAAAAAGGCAACAAATAATTTTCTAGATTCATGTTTTTTTTGGCAAAGAGAAATTTTTTAGATAGTATTTATCTAGAAAATTACACAGCAGTCAATCAAGTTTTTAAGTCATGCAAATTCAAATAAGGCAAGAATCAAATTCAATCCAGGAAACAATGGTCTAAAATCACGCGTGGAAGCAAGAGATGAAACCCAAGCAAATCAGATCAAATCTATTCGAGAAATCAGAGTGCTTAGGGTTTACTATAACCCTATACAAACCATACAAATCATCACAGGCAAAAGCGTCGAAAACCATAATCAACTCGAGAGAAAAGTGAATTCAAGTCAAAATTACATACCAGTGTTTTCGATCGTAAGAAGAGAGGCTAGCCCAAATCAGATCGGCCAAGACTAACAACATATTCGAGCATCAGAAGATTTATCCAGACTTGAAGAAGCATCGCGTTCTGATTTGGGAATTAACTGAAACCCTAATCCCTAACTTGAATAGCCGCCATTTTTTCTCAACAAAGAAAAGAGAACGGGACTAAAGAGATCGGGTGCAACACAAATGAAAGTGGTCGGCTAAGTGTTTTAAGTGATAAAGGGGATGACCCTTCTTTTTAAATCCTAGGGTTTTAGTTGTTTATTTTTTTGTGTTATTTTTTTTGTATTCAATCCATCAGTTTCTAGTGTCTGTGAAATACTAGGGAATCCAGTTAGGGATTAGCTGGAAGTTTACTAGAGTCTGTAAAATCTAGGGTTACAGATTACGGGTTTGTAATCCGAGAAAATCTGGTCGATGGGATATCGAACAGTCTAGGGTTTTGAGCTTGGGTTTAGTATAGGATCAGGGAGTGCGAGTTTACAGTGTCTATAAGCGGGATCTGTTATTAACATCTAGTAGAAGCCTTAGGAATGTAGCAGTAGGCAAGATTTGCCGAAGCTGGGTATCTCTGTGTGTTATTTACTTACTCTGCAATTATTTATGCTCTGATTAATTTTTAATATCTTATTAAAACTGTAATAAACCCTATTCACCCCCCTCTAGGGTTAATCTAGATCCAACAATTGGTACCAGAGCCTGGTATTTCATTAACTCTAGAGTAATGGTGATTCCTAGTTGTCAGTATAGCGAGAGTCAGTCCAGTGATTTTCCAATTATTTTCAATGGAACAAATTTTTAAATTTGGAAATCAAAAATCGAATTACATTTAAAATCTATTAATTTAGATTATTGGAATATTATTGAAAATTAGGGAGATATGTTGGATAAGAGGAATAAAGTTTTAATTGCTCATGTTATGCATATTCTGTATTCTTATCTCAGTAATAATCAGCTTGATTTTATCTCTCAATGTTTGTCTGCACAGGAAAACTGGAGAATTCACGATGCGCTGTATGGAAAAAATGACAACAATAGCTCAAAACCAGAGAAGGACATCTCAGATTCAGATTTATGTCTAACTGGCTATACAGATAAAAATTCAGATGATTAAGATGATCGAGAATTAACAGATGATGAAATAGAAGATTTATCATACGAAGATTTAGTTTACATGTGTACTGATTTAACTAAATTTATTGATAAACTCCAACGGAAAAACAATCTTCTGAAATTTGAAAATCGTGATTTGATTTGCAAAAATAATATGTTGCAATTAAAACAAGAAAACTCTTATTGCAAAAGTTGTATAAATTTGAAAACTGATTTTGCTCATTTAGATGCAAATTTCCAAAAGCTTGAAAAAGAAATTATGATTTCAAAACAAGAGGAGGATGAGCTAATTTATAAAAACAATGTTTTGAAAAAGGAGTTGGATGTGCTTAATTCAAAACATAAAATTTTTGAAAATCAAAATTTACAGAAATCTGAATCAATCAGTAAAGAGTTTGAAATTGAGATTGAAAATTCAAAAATTTTAAAAAATTTGAATCTGAAAGTCGGAAATATTTTGAGTTTGAAATTGCTGAGTCCCAAGCCAAAATTAAATTGATTAAAGATGAAAACATGGTTTTGAAATCTGATTTTGAAAAATGTAAGATCACTAAAAATCATTGTTAAGTTTTAATGAAAGAAAATCATGGTCTTAAAACTAAAATTCAACAACTTGAAACAACATTGACTAAGTTTTCTAACGGTGAAAAATCTTTAAATATGTTGCTGAAAAATCAATTTTCATCAGGAAAAAAAGTGGACTCGGCTTTGGAAAAATTGATGAATTTGCAAAGGGAAGATCAAATGATTTTAAAAATCCTTCAAATCGTTTTGAGAATATTCTTTTTGAAAATTTGAGTTTAAATAATTTCTAAGGGTTTGTAAATCACAACAGAGATGAGAATTTGTTTTATAACAAACCATTCAAATAATGTTGGATCCCAAAAGGAAATAATACAGGCTTCATTAAATTCGTACAGTTTTGGGTTCCTAAAGGCACAAAGATAGATTCGAATGGGCTATTATACAAACAGATTTGGGTATCGAAAGATGTTAACAAAATTGTGAGTGGTTTTACTAATTTTGTTAGACCACTCGATCCCTTAAACTGTTAGGTACCGAAGGTGGCTGAGGAACTGCTGTGCTGAAAGGAAATTTGTAATCAAGCTGGTCTATAATTCTGTATCATTTACAGTTCCTTTAGCCAAAATCTGTTGAGTTAGAGATTTATTTACTCATGTCAATTTTAGGTATAAACTCTAAACTCATCTTTGTAAATATTTTTTATGTTTTTCCTCCATCTATCTCTTCTGTTTATTTTCTTTGTTTGTTTGATTTGTCACTGTCATATCATTGTAAATTTTCTTATGCTTTCTTAAACATCCAATTGTAGAATTCATATTTTCTGGAAATTCACCTCATTTGTATGAAACTTTAATGTTTTAATCATTTCCATATCTTGAATTTGAACTTGTAAATATCTGCAATTTTTGACGTTTATTTTCTGATTGCTGAATTCATAACAGTGTTGATGTATTCTTATCATATCTTGAACACTGTTGATTTGAATTCTAAATTTTGAAGACCAGAAAATTTAATGGAATTTCACACACCTATGCTATTTTGAGTTTCTTTTAATTCATTTTGGAAAGGCTTGAAAATTTGTACTCATTACAGCACACCAATATTTATCAGTTGTGATAATTTCATTATTTTTCAGATTGGCTTGGATATTTTGATTTGTATTGAATCAGTGATACATCTTGAATTTCACTTTTATTCATGATCATTATGGTTGAAATTTGTTTGTTTGAAATCATGTGAAATTCTTGATATTTTGAATATCATACGCCTCTTAATCCTGAAATGATCATCTTCTGTGAATGATTCATTATATCACAAACTTGACATTGATTCAAGTGATTTCAAATAAATTATTTTTAATTTTTTGGATCATGAATACCTCTCAAATTTGATGTAAATGATCTGAAATTTCTCTTATACTTGTCATAGATACTTGTGAAAAATTCTTTGAAAATCTGGTCTTAAAACTCACTATTATTTGATTTGAATATATGTTTGTTTAAAATCATTTGAAATTATTGATTTATTGAATCACACACATTCTTGGGTCTGAAATTTATAATCTGGTGTGACTGATTCATTGAATCCTGATTTTTCACTTTTCCTCAAATGATTTAAAATAAATTAAATTTTATAATCTCGGATCATGGAATATATTTTGTGACCATTAGAAATGTCTTCTGACAGGTCTGCTGTGCTATTGGTTTTTGTACAGCTCTGATAAATGGAATTTTTTTTTGGACTGCTTGTTTTGGTATCATCTGCTGCTCTAATAAAATGGTCTGAATTGAACCATGATTTGACCTCTTGGATTTATTGTGAATTGTTTAAGAACTTTCTTGTGAAATTTTTTCTGAACATGTCTTGCAGCTTAGATTAATGGAACTAATTTGCTAGTTTTGTTTGCTTGGACTTTGTGATTAAAATTATGTTATCTGTAATATCCTTGTTGGTCTCCAATGTTTATTTTAAATCCTTATTGTTAGAGACATCAAGTGATATCAGTTTAGAAGTGCTGATTTGTTTATTCTCATCATGTCTATATTTCTTAATCTCTCATACCTTGTATAGATCTTCATATCCCTCTTGTAATTGATTTTAAATTTTTAAAATTATTCATTCAGAAATTGAAATCAATAACCAAACTAAACTGTACTTATAATTCATCAAAATTATTATCAGTTTTTGAACTTGTAATGAATTGTGACTGCAGTATATTTCACAACGAGAGGAGATTATATTTAGATTTTCATGATGGTTGAATAATTATTATAATATCTTTGAATTGGCGATTATTCCACGACCATCTTCTTTATCTACCATCATTCTTACATCCATTATGTTTTTTATATTAATGTAGAGGGTTTAATATTTTTTTTAAAAAAATCTTGAATAAACAGTGGAAATATTTGTGATAGACATTGGACTATGTTATTATTCAAAATTAGTGATAATTGAAAATTTTCAATGATCCCGATACAGTTGAGCATATTTCATAATATAATTAATTTAGAAATTTATTTCACAAACCATTTCTGTACCTACCACATTTCTATCGTCTATATTGGTTTTATATACCTCATTTAATACATAAGTGTGTCTCTAACCTCATTTAAAAATCCAAGCTCTGGTCATGCATGGTTAAGAGATTACTTATGTTTAAGCTGCAACTGATCTCATTTAAAAATCCAAGATCTGGTTATGCATGGTTAGTGTGCTCTTAAATCAAAAGAAAAATAAAAGAAAAAGGAAATAATGTGTTTTAAATAGAAATTAACCTGAAATACTCCTTGGTGTTTATTAAAACCAGTCTATTAATCCATTTTCTATTTGTGAAATGTGTTGAAATCTTATAAGGCACTATGATTTGTTGATTGATGGGTATTTGGATTTGAGATTCTTCGATTTTGTTACTTAAATTGAATTATTAACTATAGTCCGAATCCATCATTGTTTTTATGCTTCATTTTTGAATTTTTTTAATTGGAAAATAATTGGAAATCATTTTTATAAATTTCATCGTAAATCCAGCATTATCTGCAATGTGAAATATAACACTAGTTCTCAGTTTATTATGATTTTGGTCTGACTGATTGAGATTTACGATGACCATTCTTCCTCTTAAGCTGAAATTACATCTTTTAGTCATTATTCATCTATATTTTAAATTCTGAATCCTTTTGATGGTAACAAAAGGGAGAGAATGGGTTGAGATTTTGATTTATGAGTGAATATTTTATAAATATTTTAATATTGAAAATTTTAATTTTTTATTCAATCATGCACAGTTATAGGGGGAGTTTTTGTTGTTGGGGGCTTTCAAATAGGGGGAGTTCAGTTCTTCACTGTCAAATACATTTATTGGATCCAAAATCTTAATATTTGTTTGTCATCATCAAAAGTGGGAGATTGTTGTATATAACGATATTGTATACACAATTATATGATTTTTTTTATGATAATGATCAAATATATATTAGTATAAATGTGTTTGTTATTGTACTGTTTCAATATATACATCACAGACAGGAATATAATATTTATATTTAAATAGAATATGATAATACATGAATTAAAATATTCAACGGATTTAAATATAATATTTTATTTCAATATTTAGCAGTACGGAATTACAACTCCACTATTTGCTCAACACTGTAATTCACTGAAACACAATCCATTCATATACAATTCTTTTGTTACATAGCTCCTCACTACAACACTCAGCCACTCAATTACACAATTCTATATATACATTCATTTACACTCATATACAGATACATTTGTATATTTTTCACTGTCAACTTCTTATGTCTTCAGTCTTTTGTCTTCATAGCTCACAGTCAGTCCAGTCATCATCTGCTTACCTGTCACATGAAATACACACACAATACACTGCAATAGAAATAAACCTGAATACATGCGAATATAAATTTTATTTTAAAAATTTTATTTGCCTCAGATTTCTGGTGTGTTTCTCATCATTTTTCATGACTTGATCTGATATGTGAATATAGCACGCGCACGATATATGTATACACACATATGCGTATGTATATACACATGTTACAGTGCAGGGACAGGAAAATCTATTATGGATGACTGCAAATACACACGTGCATATATACATACGTGTGCACTGCCTCGCCAGTCCAGTGTGCAACTGAGAAGCAGCCACGTGGAGCAACCCTACTAAGTACACAATGCAAATCAGTATATAAATGTTCAGTCAACATGCAAGTGGTCGAATAATGTAATATTCAACAAGCCAGCAAATGAAAAAGTCAAAGTACACAAACAAGTTTCAGCAAAAAACAAAGTCAATCATGGTCGATCAAAGGGCCGAGCATATGGAAAAGTAAATCAAGTCAATACGACATGGAGTTATTCTACTCAAATTCAAAGTGAAGCTCAAAACATCTCTCAGCAGCATGGATAACAAGTTTTACATACATGCATGATAACACATGAAGTGGTGTCAAGTCAGTTTTGCTAAGCAAACAACCAAGTGCAAGCATACGTGTATATAAAAGACAACATGGAGGAACCAGTATGGATAAGAACACATGTTCAACTGCAGCATCAACACAAGCATATAGGAATACCTTCCGACTAGCTAAACGGTGTGAAAGCAATAGGTACATAGAAGCATATGCAAGGTAAGAGTAAATGATCATGCATATACATGATAAGAAATGGTACAAGTCGAGCATGGGACAAATGTAATAAAACTGCAGTTGTGCATGGAAGTGCAAGCTAAAATTGTCAAGTTCATAACAACATTAACATGGAGCAATAAAACTTCAATGACACAACAAAAACATTCATGCACAAAAATGAAGCAAAGACAGTGGTGCAGGTTCACAGCCAAGCCAACATGAATATCAAGGTAACAACATTGTCATGCCACGAGTTCAAATCAGTACAAGCATATTGATATACTCATACATATATCAGTATGGTCCCGAGCAGAATTTACATGATCAAAGTGTACAGCAGCAAAATGTTTACATAAGCATGAAAGTAAAATAGGATAGTTTTTATTTACAAATTTGTTTTCCCGAAATCATGTGTGGATTTGTAAATTGACCAAAGACATCAAGCTACGTTTAGCAAGAATTAGATGTGATTCTCTTGATAAATGACAAAACAACAATGAAGAGTAATTGTAGGAAACAAATAGATTTAGGAAAATCAGCAAGCAGATTTTCCAGAAATGCACAAGGGAATTTAGAGAATGGTACACAGGTTTAAAAGCATTCATGTTGAAATTAGTTTCCAGAATTCTAGCAATCAAACAAAGGGGGCCAATATCACACAGTTAAACTTGGCAAGAAATTTTTTATTTTATCCATCAGTGCATCACATTCAAAGATAAATAAAAAGGCAACAAATAATTTTTAGGATTCATGTTAGAAATTTTTTAGAAAGTATTTATCCAGAAAATTACAGAGCAGTCAATCAAGTATTTAAATCACGCAAATTCAAACAAGGCAAGAATCGAATTCAATCCAGGAAACAAAGGTCTCAAATCACGCGTGGAAGCAAGAGAGGAAGCCCAAGCAAATCAGATCAAATTTATTCGAGAAATCAGAGTGCTTAGGGTTTACTATAACCCTATATAAGCAACACAAATCATCACAGGCAAAAAGCATCGAAAACCATAATCAACTCGAGAGAAAAGTGAATTCAACTCAAAATTACATACCTGTGTTTTCGATCGCAAGCAGAGAAGCTAGCCCAAATCAGATCGGCCAGGAGTAACAACATATTCGAGCATCAGAAGATTTATCCAGACTTGAAGAAGCATCGCGTTCTGATTTGGGAATTAACTGAAACCCTAATCCCCAACTTGAATAACCGCCATTTTTTCTTAACAAAGAAAAGAGAAAGGGACTAAAGAGATCAGGTGCAACACAAACGAAAGTGGTCGGCCAAGTGTTTTAAGTGATAAAGGGTATGACCCTTCTTTTTAAATCCTAGGGTTTTAGTTGTTTATTTTTTTGTGTTATTTTTTTGTAATCGATCCATCAGTTTCTAGTGTCTGTAAAATACTAGGGAATCCAGTTAGGGATTAGCTGGCAGTTTACTAGAGTCTGTAAAATCTAGGGTTACGGATTACGGGTTTGTAATTCGGGAAAATCTGGTCGAGGGGATATCGATCAGTCTAGGGTTTAGAGCGTAGGGTTAGTACAGGAGCAGGGAGTGCGAGTTTACAGTGTCTGTAAGCGGGATCTAAAATTAACACCTTGTAGAAACCTTAGGAATGCATCAGTAGGCAAGATTTTCCAAAGTTGGGCATCTATGTGTGTTATTTACTTATCTGCAATTATCTGTGCTGTGATTAATTGTTAATATCTTATTAAAACTATAATAAACCCTATTCACCCACCTCTAGGGTTAATCTAGAACCAACACTAAGCATAGTCCAATAGACACTTAATTAATTATAGAAAAGAAAATTGAACACTACTGAAACGATTTTTTGCTTGAAAAAATTATTCATTTCATTCCTGTCAAGTGTCAAATTGCGTCTGTAAATGGTATATCAATCATTTATTTGATTTCTGTTCATAACGTGCACTTTGCCTGTTTCATCCTCTAAATTGGGAAGTGCTCATCTCATACAAAATAGGTTCTGGTAGACCTTAAGCATCTAAATTCCACATATGCCTATGCTATATGCAAAGCTTCTTGTTCTTTCTTTCCTATGTTTGCAAAATAGGTTCTGGAAATGTTCCTTTGTTTGGGTCTATGTTCCTGTACTGATTTTTCTGGTGTAGACTCATTTTTCAGTTTTTTGGTTTTATATTCCTGTATTGTTCTAAATTTTTTTATTCCAAGCCTCAGTTTTTTGTTCTATTGAACCTACTAAAGTTACACTTTTTTTCCAGTCACACCGTGGAAGTAACAACTTGACAATTCAACAGTCTAAACAGATTGAAAAACAAGCTGAAAATGAGGGAAGAAAATGTAAAATATTGAATTGGGAAAAACAAGTAATTGCAGAAGGAATGTTAGTATCCACAAATCCAGATGCTTTGGTGCACTTTAAAAAAGTTGGACCGCAAGGTTGGGAAGTTTGGATTGATATGGCGGTGGATCCAGAAGCTTTCTTGTGGAAGTCGAATTCGCAAATGACTACCGTTGGAGAAGCTGTTGGATCAACTATGGCTTGGAATAAAAATTACGTTGCCTTCTACAAGAGTGCTTTCTTACGGTAAGCTTGTGTATCTTTTGTGGACAAAACTTATATCTTTCTTATGTATATTTTGTTTTAGATCGATGTATGTATCTTGAAATGGTTACGTTTTTTATGATGGGTTTAGTTGATGATGTACTGTGTGTTTGTTGATCGAATATTATGTTAATTAATTTATATGAATGATTCTGTACAGTTATATTTGTTGCATTGAAATATGAATTATATTATTATTGATATATATGAATTCTTTGTATTAGTAAGGTGTATATGAGTTACAACAGCAAAAAAAAGTTGTAATAAAACATTTTACAATGGTGTGAAAGAGTTGTAATACTCTGGAGGTACAACGGTAATCATCAATTGTCATACCTATGATCTTACAATATTTCAAGGTTTACAACAATGGGGAATAAAAGTTGTGATAAAGTTTATTATAATGATGACAAAGTTTGTTATACCTCTGCTCTGACTTTATAATAGAATATACAACAACGGGGAATGAAAGTTGTAATAAAAATTATTATAATGGTGAGTAACAGTTGTTAAATATCCTAATTCACAACGGTGTTGCAACGATGCATAAATGTTGTAAAAGATATAAGTACTTCTTAATACAAGACGGTGACTGCACCATTGTAAAAGCTTTTTACAATGGTTTTGCACCGTTGTAATATAGTATATTTGTTGTAGTACAAATTTTTTTAAACCAACTTATAAATTTTTTCTTCAAACATCAATCAAAATTTATCGTCAAGGCTATCAAAGTCAAGGTGGTCAGTGGTAGCGGTAGGACTCCGCTATAGCAGTAGCCATGCACAACAAAGCAATGTATAGAAACGTGACAAGCTCCAACCAAGTAGCTAGTGCAAGTGCACACACACTAGTTATGTGTCTTCTTCTTGGGCTAATAAAATTTCATCGCTATTCTACTTTCACGTCGATACCACACAAACATTGATCAAAATGCTCTCTTCTTAAAAATAGTTAAGTACATGTACCCATGCTCGTAGTAACCATATATCAGTAAACAAAGCACTCATGAACTTCGAAAACCAACCAGTCTTGATGATCATAACCATGTGTTATTGAGCATAAGAGATTCCGAAACTCGGTCCTCCCTACCAGCTCTTCTGGCCTTGCATTCCCTTTTAGGTGGGCCGGGCTTGCTATTCCTTCCTTCCATTTTGGAATTGTCGACCTTTTCCACTATGTCAGGCCTCCTGAGATTATTTCTTATCATTAATTAAGAATTGATTACAAAATGTAGTTTTCATGATCAGAATTATTGTAGAGAAGTCTGTGAATTGTTTGAAGAAGAGAATGTAATAAATATATATGCAGTTATGTGCGCCGAACAAAATAATACAGCACAAAAGTTATTGAACTCTGATACAAAGCTTTATACAATATACAGTCATCACACATGATATTTAACTATCTCCAATACGCCCCCTCAAACCAACTAATTCTACGGTTTGCTAAGATAATAAAAAATAGAACATGATTGTGACGATTTGTCCAAAGAGATTTCAAATCGACGTTGGAAACATGTGAGGGAGTGGCGATTCATGTAGAAGCAATGATTTTGAGCACAAATTGCGATGAAGCTTGGGTAGATCTGGAGAACGCTTTAGATTTATTCAGGCAAATAGATCTGTGCTTAAGACCAAAGATTGATTTCAAATTCATCAACATTGAGCTCGAGCTTGAATCTATTTAAGCTAAATTTTGACAGTGACTATGTAAGTATATCCGCCTTTTGATGAGTTGATGGTATGCATCCAATTTCCTGCTTTTTTTGTATTACTCTTTCTTTGATGAAGTGTAAGTCCAACTCTATATGTTTGGATTTCGAGTGTAAAATAGGATTAGCTGTTAGTGCAGTTGCACTTATATTATCACACCAAATCATTATTTTTCTATCATTTGTAATTTGAGCTCACTAAGTAATGCTTCTACCCACATAACCTTGGCAGTAGCACTTGCAACGCTTCTGGACTCTGGTTCATGGTGCTAGATCTGGACAAGGCGCATTGTTTTCATACCACAACACTGGATTATTTCCTAAAAAGATGCAATACCCTGTTGTTGATTTTCTATCATCTTGATCTGACCTCCAATCTGCATCAGAATATGCATTTAAGTTGAGAGTCTTTCTAGTCTTTAGTATGAGTCCTTGATTTATGGTTCCTCTTAGATATTTGAGTATTCTTTTTACTGCTCTCCAGCATTCATATAAGGGCTTTTGCATGTATTGACTCACTTTGTTGACACTGTAGGAGGTTTCAGAGAGTAAGATATTGTAGGCCCCCAACAGTGCTTCTATATTATCACTTATTTTGAATAGCTTCTACTTGTTTTTTGACCAGTTTGGGTTGATGATCATAGGTCTTGGTAAACCTTTTTCTTTAATCACATTAACTTTAGACAAAATTTCAAAGATGTATTTCAATTGATTGAGATGCATCTCTGAGGTTGTTGTTCTATTGACCTCAATGCCTTGGAAGTAATTCAAGTTGCCCAGATCTTTGATAGAGAATTCATGATCCAATATTTGTGTGATACTTGGAATTTCTGCTTCATTGTTGTCTGTAATGATAAGATCATTAGCATAAATAAATACATGTGTAATAGTGTAGTTAGTGAACTTTGTAATGATTGAGTTATCAGATTTTGTACGATTGTATCTATGTTTAACAAGTGATGTTTTGAGCTTGTCGAACCACACCCTTGGTGCTTGCTTTATCCCATAGATTGATTTATTTAATTTGCACACCAATTTCTCCTTTCCTTTTTGAATGAACCCTTCTGGTTGTGCCATGAAGACCTCCTCCTGCAATTCAACATTCAAAAATGCATTATTTGCATCTAGTTGTCTTATAACCCAATTCTTATATAAGGCAATAGTTAGAATAATTCTAATAGATGTTGGTTTTATGACAGGTGGAAAAAAAATCAAAGCCACACTTTTATGAATACACTTTTACTACAAGTCTTGCCTTATACTTATAAATTAAGCCATCAACATTC
This sequence comes from Allium sativum, assembly GCA_030737875.1. NCBI lineage: Eukaryota > Viridiplantae > Streptophyta > Magnoliopsida > Asparagales > Amaryllidaceae > Allium > Allium sativum. Next base: position 432,160,563 of record CM060925.1, on the reverse strand, counting down.
TTTTTAAGTCTAAAAGTCCATTTGCACCCAAATAAATTTTTATGATATGGTAAGTCAACAATTGTTCATGTTTTATTTCTAATTTGACCATTGTATTCCTCCTATATGGCTGCCTTCCACATGCTGTAGTGAATGGCTTTCTGATAAGAAGCCAATTCATCTAAAGTCTTGTTGGTGTTGTATTCCTTAGGCTTAAATATGACATACTTTGCCCTTGTCATTGTAGGATGTTGATCGACATTTCTGGTTGTTTTGTAGTTGCCTTCAATATCTACTACTGTGCTGTCATTTGATTTTGATCTCTGAGTTTCATTGATTCTACTAATATATTTTAAGGTTGAGCATTACTGTTAGCACTGGCAGGTGAACTTTAATACTCTCGGCCTGACTCACTTATAGGGTTATGAGTTAGAATTTGAACCTTTAGTTTGACCTTTTGTGTTGTCCTTTTGATTGTTAATCGTATTTACACTAGAATTGCTAGATTTTTGAGATGGAGAGTAGTTAGCATTGAATATGAAATAGCATTTACTAGCATTGCGGTTAACTTTCTTACATATTTAATATCTCAATTTTTTTGTTTCTACCTCCTCTTCCTCTACCTTTATTACTCTGGTTACCTCTCTGGATAAAGAACTGTCCTCTTAATCAATTCCCTTTCTCTTGTTGTTTTCCCTTGTTGATATAATTGACAAATAAGTCAAAATTGACACTTCTTTTATGTTAATTCTGCCTTTATGTGCCGATGGAGTGGTTTATACATATTGCAGTGATGGTGTAACGACCCGGATTTTTGGTTGATTTATTTTAAATATTTAATATTATTTTAAATGTTGAGTTGATAATATAAATGGAATTTTATATGGAATTTATCAATTAAATAAAAGAAATATGACTTAATTTCGATGTATATTGAATTATCGTAATATGGATACAAAAATACTTGAATTTGAAGTTAAAACTGAATTGAAACGATTTAGATGATAAATATAATTCTATTTGAACATAAACAATAATAATAATTCATTATTGAGGAATTGATTGTTTCCGAATTTAAATTATATTATTTCGAATTAATATGGTTATTTTATATATACTTTCAAATTAAATTTCAGAATATATTCCGTTGAGTTCAGAATAACGTAATAACATTGGAACGTTGGTCGTTACATTAAAATAGGGGTTCATGATTTCATGTTATGAATCCCGAGATATTTGATTATAAAATTAGTGGATAAGCTCAAAATCAAATCGGAATCTATTAAAATAAAATAACAATCTCTTTAAATCAAATTGCATTAAAATTTAAATCAAATCAAATTAAGTATCTTATACTTAAGCCATTCTATCCTATTGTACTACAGGCAACCTAGAAACCTCCCTTCCTTCATTTGTAAATTCACAATGGCCTCTTCTTAATCCCTCTTTCATTTTAATCCTCCAGGCAACGAATTGAACCACACCCTCCTCCTTTTATTTTGTAAATTCGAGCAAAGCTCTAAGTCATTAAAAAGAAATAAATGCTTTCCCTTTTTAATCGAAAATCAGATTATCCTTTCTCCCCTCCAAAACAAATCAATTATGTATATATATATATATATGTATATATATATATATATAACGAAATAGGCGAAATCGAATTTGAATTCTAAGAATCGCGAGCGACGTGAAGACAATACCGAAACTAAGGCTTCGGCCTGGCGACAATGCGGTTGAGGGGCTCGATAACGCGTTGGAGGGGATTAGTTGCGATTCATTGTCTCACGACTGTAGCTTAGGGTTTAAGTCGAGATTATTATAGGTGGTTTGAATCAAATACGTCACACTAAATTTCTCTGATGCGTGGGTCCAAGTTAAAGTCGTGATCCATTTTTGCGAAATGGAGTTGTGATTTAGGCGGAGTTGAGTGGACCAGTGACATTGAGTGATGGGTAGGGGTTAGCGATGAAGATAATGAATGCAGGCAATGGGTTGTCATGTGAAGGAGGTTGATGCTAATGTTGCAAACAACTGGAGGGGTGCAATGTTCTGATTTTTGAATTGGTGGATTAATGGGTGTTTGACAACAAAGTGTTTGGTAAAACGCCGATGTAGCGATGGGCTGTAAGGTATATGTTTTACGAATTTAAATTTCATAGAATACTTAATTTATATATGTTAGTAGTTAATTTAAGTGAATAATAGTTTAATCGTTAAATTAAATTAATTAATCGTAGGTACAAATTGATGCATCCAGGATGATTCATAGACGCAACAGTACAACATTTAATTGGATATTCAGAAAATGAAATCGAGTTGAGTAAACTCACTCTTTGGATTCATTTATAATTTTATTATTAACGAATTTTTATTTTAAATAATTTTTATATGATATTTGTTAACTGTTTGGATGCATTGAATAATTGTTGATGAATTGTGGCTATTATATATATATATATATATTAGTTATATATGCTTGGTGGTTGTGGCTATATATATATATATATATATATATATATATATATATTGGATATTTTCCGTAGTACCATTAGCGGATGACCCTACGCGCCCCCACAATATATATAGTAGATGACCTTCTATACCGCGATATCTTGCATTGAAGCAAGATGGGTATTATTTATGTTTAACATCTGCGGATGCAGGAAAAACAGGTTTGAGAGATCTAACTGGATTTCTCAAAATTTATTGTTGTTTGTTTTCATATATATTATCATATATGATGTGTTAAAAAACCTGTGATTGATGATTGTGTATTTTGGATGTTTGAATAGCACGGGCCCTAGGTATTCTTTTTTTTGAAAACACAATAATGTGTGATCTTCCTATAGGAAGAGAGCACACACACACATATATATATATATATATATATAAATGAAAAGAACAGGGTACAATATCCAAATACAGACCCAGACAAGAATGCCAAAAGAAAGTAAGGAATAATAGATAGATGAGTTCCGGCAAGGCCACCACCCATCATACCACAATACCGAGTTCCGGCAAGGCCACCACCCAGTATTGAGTATATCTATTTCCTTACAAAATGGCAATCTAAGTAATAGACAATGGGGCTAATCATACCCCTATAACCACAACACATCAACACTAAATACATAAAAACTAGATAAGCAAGCAAAAATCCCAATCCAGTCAGCACTCTCATAGCCACGTAAGTTCCCGGGGTAAGTCCATAATCAGTACCCTGAAATACTAAGAAAAATTATCAGTAACAAACAAGTATATATGATTATATGCTTATACCTATATATGTATGTGTAAATATACATATTAGTATAAAAATTATACTTATGTGTATATTAACATGTATATATATGTATAAACATATAATCATATATACCATAGAAAGAAAGAGAAAGCGAAATAAAAACATGTAGGGTAAGTGCTAATAACTAATCAAAGGTCAACACAGACGAAATCTATTAAATCTAAAATATCTAGAAAATCTAATAAACAAACTCAGATTTGATCCGACCTTAAACAGAAAACAGCCAAAGCTTAAATAACCAAAAAACTTATAATGTGAGTTCGACATCCAATCTAGACTAAATTTCACAATACTAATTATTAAATTATCAGAAGATTCAGACTTAAAATTAAATAATCTCTGATTTCTTTCTAACCAAATAAACCACCCCGAGATTACTATTAAGGAATCCAATATATATCTCTGCCTAGTATTAATCCTTAATCTAATACAATTCCAATACTCAGTACAATCATTTAAAACATTGAAGCCGACAAATGTAAAAATATTTAGAATCATGTTAAAAATATAAAGTGTGAATTTACAAGAAAAGAATAGATGATCGACATGCTCCTCACAAATATGACAAAAACCACACTTGCTATCAAATATGATATTCTTTCTTTTCAATAGCTCAATCGTATTAAGTTTCTTATGGATGATCAACCACATAAGAAACTTCGCTTTGGGGGTAGCATTTGACTTCCATAGAAATTTAAAAGGATAAGTAGAAACTCCAGAAAAATTAATAAAATTATACATTGAATTAACTGTGTAGACTGATTTCTTATCTAAACTCCAACTCAGAGAATCCCCATGCTCATCTAAATTATACATTTCTAACTTCGCTTTAAGTAGAGCTAACTGTCTTAACAAGACTTCTTCTAAAATGTTATCGAAGGAAAACATCCACGGTGGGTGAACATCCACGCTATAAACATCTATAATACGTGCATCCTTAAAATTACAATTATCATAAAGCTCGTTGAATTCAATTTTTAATGGCACCCTAGAGATCCAAGGATCATGCCAAAAGTAAGTAATATCCCCTGAGTGAACTATTACTTTATAACCTATTTTGAAAAAAGGAAAACAATTCAGAACAGATTTCCAAAAGTGTGATAGTCTATTTTCCCATACATTGCTATTCCCCACGATGAACTCCCCTCTAGAGTAATAGGATTTAACTACAATGGACTTCCACGATGCGTTAATGTCAGGGCTTCTAAATTTCCATAACCATTTAGCAAGCATAGACGAATTAAAATTGTATAAATTTAAAATACCCAAACCCCTTCGTTGTTAGACTTACAACACGTGTCCCAGTTTACTAAACATTTGTGAACTTGACCTAAGGTAGCACCATTCCAAAGAAAGTTACGTTTAATCCTATCAATCTTCTCTATGACCCATAATGGAAATCGATGTACAGCCATCCAATATGATGGAATAGCCGAAAGTACCGAATTGACTAAAACTAATCTACCTGCTCTCGATAGGAATCTGTTATTCCAACTAAGTAATCTATTATTAATCTTATCAATGATCACTAACCAATCTTCTTTTTTAAGTTTCGAAGGTCTAATCTTAAACCCTAGATAATCAAAAGGGAATTTCATAATGGAGCAGTTTAAGGTGTCAGCTACCAAAGTCTCCACCTTATTAACATCATTAAAAACCATAACCGCACTTTTATCAAAATTAATCCTAAGACCGGATAACATTTCAAAATAGTAAAGTATAAATTTAAGAGTAATTATGTGCTTTGGCAAGTGGGAAGAGAATAATAATGTATCATCAGCAAATTGGAGAATAGATAATTCATTATTAAATTCCTCGTTCCCAACACTACCAAGTATCCCTAGTCTACTTGCTCTTTTAATGATTCTAGAGAAGACATCCACCGCTAAATTGAACAGAAAAGGCGATAAGGGGTCTCCTTGTCTAAGACCCCTCTTAGATTGAATCTTCTTTCCCACTATCCTGTTAACAACTATGTTAGAACAACTAGATCTTAACAATAATAAGATCCAGTTTGTCCATCTTACACTAAAACCTCTAGCAAGAAATAATTCACATAAGAAATCCCAGTCTATAGAGTCAAAAGCCTTCTCGAAATCTAACTTTAAAATGGCACAAGTAATGTTATTCTTACAACAGACATTGATGTATTCCTGTACTGCTGCCACACCATCAACTATATTTATACCTTTAATGAATGCGGTTTGAGAACAATCGATAAGATCGTTCATCCTAGTACTAAGCCTGTTAGCTAATAGTTTAGATATAATCTTAACGGAAACATTAATAAGAGAGATTGGCCTAAAATCCTTTAGAGAATTTGCTCCCTCTCTCTTATGAATAAGGATGACGTTTGCACAGTTGAAACTACCTAAACGTAGTTCACCATTATAAAATTCATTAAATAAATTTATTATGTCTGGCTTTAAGACTTCCCAAAATTGCTTATAAAAATTAACAGAAAATCCATTTGGTCTAGGAGCTTTGTCACTAGGCATATCACATATTGCCTTCCAAATCTCCTGCTCAGTAAAAGGTTCGTCTAAACTATCAAGATTTGTCCTACCTTCATATGGGTATAACTCACTCCATCTAACGTTAGTTCTCCTCTTAATCTTAGTACCAAAAATCTGCCTATAGTAACTAGTGAAAGCTTCATTTAAATCTTTTTGTATATTCAATTCTACATTATCCACAATTATAGAATGAATCATATTATCCCGTCTCCTCTTGTTCGCTACACTATGGAAAAATTTAGTGTTATTATCCCCTTCCTTAATCCATTGTATTCGCGATCTTTGCCTCCACATTACCTCTTCTTTTTCTAAAATTAGTTTGAGATCTTTTTTAAGATTACAGTATTTATCCTTTTCAGCTAGATTAAGAAGCCTTGACTCACTAATTTTATCCAAATCCAATAAACCACACATAATCTTATTCTTTTTAATTCTCACATTACCAAATACAAATTTATTCCAACGCTTTAAAAAGAATCTCAATTTACCTAACTTAGCAACAAAAATCTTAGCACTATTACCACAATATAAATCATTAAAGTAGAATAAAGATCTCCATTTTACCAAAACTAGATTTATGAAACTAGGATCAAGTAACCACATTTTCTCAAATTTGAAATTATTGCTAATAGTTAAGTTCGAATCACAAGTAAGGATGATTGGACAATGATCAGAGAGTAAGAATGGAAGTCCCTTGACTCTACAATTCGAAAATCTATCTTCTATCTCCGAATTAATGAAAAACCTGTCTAATAATGCAAAGGAGGGACTATCACGAACGTTCGACCAAGTGAACAATCTATTATCCATATGAATTTCTATCAAATTATTATCTAAAATAAATTCATTGAATTCCTCCATATCGGAGAAATCACCTTCACGGGGTAACCTCTCCCCTAGGAATCTAGTAACGTTGAAATCACCCCCAACAATCCAAAGATTGGGGGGGGGGGGGTGATTTCTGAAATTAGATATTTCATCCCACAAAATTCTCCTCTCTATCTTAGAATGAGGTCCATACACATTGGATATGCACAAAGTAGAATCATCGCAAAGGGAAGCTAATATAACGTGTAAAGAATGTATCTTTATAGACTCTTGAACGAGTCTATATTGACTCTCTTTCCAACCAATCATGAGTCCACCAGCAGTACCTACTGCCGGTAGACACACCCATTTACGGAAGGTGGACCCACCTAATCTAAGATAAAATCTAAAATCCGGACGTTCGATTTTTGTTTCTTGCAATAAGATAATATCAATATGGTTATCTCTAAAGAAAGATCTAACTTTAGCACATTTTTTAGGTTCATTTAGTCCTCTAACATTCCAACTAACTATCCTCATCTATTCAAGGAAGTAACCCTTTCTAATTCTCTACTCCTAATATAATCAGCGTCCAATTCAATATCAGTAAATATAAATGCTGTATCACTGGCAAGCTGAAAAAGTTGGCTAGTTGTCATACTATTTAGCGCATATGGAGAATAAGTACTGCCGTAAACAGAAGTCATACCTGAGCCCCGTGTCGAACTGCTACTACTAGCATCCGAAGCCGGGGACCTACCTCTATATGGAGAGGTGCTAGATCTGATTCTAGCACTACGCCGTACCAATCTAGAACAAGAAATAGCTTTTATGCCCCTCCCCCTTCTAGACGCAGAGGATGAATGATCTGAAATCACCTGTACGACCTCATTTGGCATCAACAAATCATCACCGCGTAAGTAACTAGCAGTATCATGTTCACCCACTGTTGAGGAATGTCCATTGCCAACATAGCAAATCAGTCTAAACAAATTGTCCTCCCAATTAAATATATCATAACTCGGCCTCAATGTCAAAGACCACAACATCATTCCACCTGTGCCGATAGCCACCATGATCTTGCTGCTCAAATGACAGACCCTAACCAAATTGCCAGCCGAGAGAGTTATTGTACCATCCAACCTCTTCCCTTCCAAACCCAACTGATCATCCCAGCTATTCGGAACTACCACCTCAAAGCTAACCCGGTCACCACCAGTCACCTCACAAACCCCTTATACGTTATCTTCTGTATCAAATTCACATTTTTTATCCACCTTGCCACTTCCCATTCTAATACGATTCAAGTCATTCTTATGATGTAACAAATTAACTTTTAATCTATTAACCCGAAATCCTCTCCTTCTCGAGTACTCCAACTTCATACCAACCTCACTGCCAGAGTCTACTGTATCTTCATTCGTTGATACCAGCCCCTCCTCATCTACATTCACTGTCAATGCATCAAAACTATTCGAAAGAGCAACATCATTTGCCACTGTTCATGAAATCACTTTTGACTGATCTTTAGTGAGAGCAGCCTCCCTCTTCAACATCATCTCATGACTTACCTCTTCCATTTCTAGTTCATCCCCCTCTAACGTCACATTAATACTCTTGTCGAGCTTATACCCATTACTCACATCAACAGACATAGAATCGTCAACCAGACCCATGCATTTTATTACTGCAGGGTCCAACATCAATGGATCACAACAGTGAGGCCACCGCAATTCAACAATATTTAGTCTATCCTCTTCAAAACAGTTTACCTCACACTCAGCTATATTTGCACTCTTTACCTTAACCTCCTCTGCCTTGGAGTTGTACATTAAGCCGTCAAGTTTCAAGAAATCAGAAGCAGTAGCATTATGATACTCCTTATCTCTGAATTCACTAATAATTGCAGAATGCAGGGCATCGAAGTGATCCAGAATTCTGTCTAGCAACCTAACCGCCTTCATGATTTTATTCGGAAACTGATCAGAGAGCAATCTTCGTAGCTTAACCAAGTTTAAACTAAATGCAAAGGCGTGTTCTTTACTGTTTAAAGGTGCTGGCAATGGGGGATAGACCCTGTCTTCATCACCCCTCTTTTCCCACAAAATTCCATCCACCATCCCTTCTAAACTCCATCCCAACAACAACAAGAGGTAGGCACTTTCATTTAAACAACTAGGAGAGTCCAGAGAAAGTAATTCTAGAAGCTCAATTATAATATGACATATTCTCAAGCAGTTCATATGCATCAGTTCTAATAATGATTTTCCAGTAAAACTCAATGAACAACTAGACTTTCTATGACCTATTCCGCCACATTTAAAGCATCTCAGGCTATTTCTACAATCCCTTGCTCTGTGATTCGATTCACCACAGCGAAAACAAACATTAGATCCCACGTTTTTACTATATTGAAATTGGTTAGCCTTAAACGAATTCCAGTTTGGCATATTGAGCATGGGTTTCCTTACAATATCAGCATAAGAGCGATTAAGAGAAGAGAATAATTGCTGTGGTATACTTACAGATTGCTGCGGAAGGCTTTCAGGAGAAATATGCGATGCCTCACACTGTCTAAAGGTCAGATTGAGCCTCCCCCCATTCATGTTGGTCATATTTTTGATTAAAACCGGAGCCGAATTATTGATAATACCAGATATGCCATGGTGGATTCCTCTTGATTTGCCACCGAAAATCAATACATCACCTGATTCCAGCAGAATGTTCCTGACAGAGTTTCTTCCCTCTCTATACACAAACTCCGCTGAATCTCCTATCGAGATTGAAACAACTGGAAGGCCAAGAGACAGACTTTCCTTACTTTCATCATTATCCTGGTGCATTCCCAATTTCCCATCACTATTGTAGTAATTAATGATACAAACATCAGGGGTCATGGGTGGAATTTCGTAAGGCTGTCGTCCTTTTTCAACTAGAATCTTATGTGCAAAAATCAAAGAATCACAGACCAATTTGTTGAATTCAACAGGGATTTTTGGTGGAATTGATCCATCGTTGTTCCTCCTATCTTCATATATTCTGGTTTGAGGATTCCAATTTTTTCCCAAGCACATCAAGAACAGATTCATCATGGAGCCGTTTTCGAAGACCGGTCTGTAGAAACCACCATCTCCTATACCCAGTTCTTGAATTCTTTTAACAATCTGAACTTGCTCATCAAGACTGATAAAATTCTTTAAAAGGATCAACCCAGAACTTAGAACCTGTGCGTCTTGAATCTTTAACCGATTTAACCCCAAATCACTATCCGAATTCGAAAGAAGACTCCTTCTATACTCCGATGACCCACAGTACCTCACGAGATGGCCGCTCTCTCCACACCCAAAACAACATTTCTGGAATCTAATGGAAACCAAGTCTGGACGAGATGTAAATTTCGTTTTTTTCCTCTTCTCGTGCAGAATATTCGACTTAGAATTATTTGGGTAAGAAACAGAAGAGAGATACGACCGAGATCCATTCAAGAAGAATGAAGAAGAGCGTTCCGCCATTGCGTCTGTTTTTTCACCTGCAAATGTAACTTCGGGCCCTAGGTATTCGTATTTAAAAAAAAATACAGTAAAAATATATTCGAATGAAAAGAAAAGGGTATGAGTTTAAAAAGGAAAATTTATTTTTCCATAATAAAATTTGAATTTCAAACTAGTTAGGAAATATTCTTGTTTTGAATAATAAAAACAAGTAGTTGAATTTATAAAAGATGCTTATAAATAAAGTGAAATAAATTACCGTTGGGTAAATTTGGGAATTTAGATTCAAACGTGAATTTAAAAAGTAATCGGAAATCGTTTCAGAATGTTTAAGTTCGATTTGGAAAACTAGTTTAATTTGTATTTAAATATGGAAGAATGGAGTTGGAATTTATTAATAAATGAAGTTTAAACGTTCATATCTAAATATAATTAAAACGATCTCGCCGCAGCGTGGTAGTTCGTAATTTGATGTTTTGAACTTCAATTGAGTTTTTAAGACTCAATTTAAGTCTGAATTCTTTGAAACAAGAATCATCTGGACTGATTGAATAATAATCTTCTAATAAAAGAGAAAAATATGGATTTCGTCTTATAGATTTTGAGTTATGCTAAAATCAAATTTCCAGAAAAACGCGCTATAATCGTTATTAAACCATAATGGTTTATTTAAATTAATAAAAGAATTTTAAGCAAATAAAATTTGGATTTCCATTAGGAAAACCCAAACATGAGTTATAAAATAAATATGAACTCAAGTGGAGTAAATGGATTGATTTTTGAAACATAAATCAAAATTTTAATTATTGAACGGAATTCATTAAGTAGAAGAATAATTAATTAATCAAGTTTTGGATTGAGTTTAACTTTGGATAAGTGAATGGGATTTTTGAATTTATATACGAAATTAAATATGAGAGAATTTGTTTTGTTTGTAAGAAAACTAAAAAATATATGAATGTAATATGTTCAAATGAAAGTGAAATTAGCAAAAGAGCTAATTAGAGAATGAATTATCAAATTAAGTTAAAACGATTGGGTTGAGTTGGAATAAATTGGGAATAGTTGGATATTTACTAAGAAAAATTGGAATGAAACGTATAAAGAGATAAAAATTGAATGCTCGACAAAAGAGGTACATATTTAATTTAATATGAGATTTTATGAGCATATTTGGCAAGTCGATTGGTTTTTGATTTTCTTTTTGAATGGAAAGGGCCCGAAGAGGTGATTTGTAGTCGTACCGATTAAGCCATACAAAGGAGACGCTGGCGAAATTTTCCCAAAATTTAAGAAGATAGAAAAATTTAAGAAAGTTTGATAACTAGAAATAAACTTCTCAATTATATATGAAATTTAATAAGAAAATAAACGTATAATGGAATTTTATAAGAAAAAGGAATTTGTAAAATTAAATCTTGAGAGGTGGGAAGGAGAAACGTATACACGTTTTAAAGTGTGATGGTTTAAAAGCATACGTTTTGTAGATCGAAATGATTTTGTTTATAATAAGTTAGAAAAATGGAGTTAAGGAAATTAGAAACTAACTGTAGATTAGTCAAGTTGAAAGGCTTCCTGAGTGTCGATCTAATGTTGGTTTCAGCCTTTGGGGGTTTATACTTAGGGAGCTGTTCTCTTACTAGTTTACAGTTAGGGGTCGATGAATGTGGAAGAATAGTGATTTCTGAATATATGGAAATGTTTTTCCGATGTTAGAAAAAGATATTTTCTGGAATATTGAAAATAAATAGTTACGATAGATGGAATGTTTTTCCAAGAATCGTGAGAGGCTAAACGAGTTTGGAGAAATATCGGGATAAAGATATTGAAGAGGAATCGGGAAATGATAAGTTTAATTAATTAAATATTAATTAAAGAGGGGCTCAATGATTGTTTGATGTTAATTGATAGTATTCCCTTTGGGAATAAGATCTTTGGATGAATGTTTGTTTCTTCGACAGATAAATAAAAGACTATCTAAGTATTGTCCAATTTAATACCATCATTGTCAATAGTGGAAACCGGTTGGATTATTATTTGAAAACCACTCCGTATAGGCATAAGCGTTGCGAATCGAAATATGCTGAAGATTATTGAAGACGGAGTAAAATGCAATGGTTATTTTGTTGATCCTAGGTAGAAATTGCCTAAGAGAAACTCAAGCTGAACTTGGACATGGAATACTAATGGCGATTCAAATACTTATGGCGATTCATGGCTGACTCTTCCTTTGTCTTCGAACCCTCATCATTTCCTCCTATTCCACCACCGAAACATTCTCCTCCTCATAATCCACCTCCTCCTATCCCTTCTATCTTTTCTCATGGTACTAGATCGGAGGCTAATCGATCTGGATCAGATCCTAATCGTGGTATCTCAAATCCAGACAAGCTGGCGTATCATCCTTCAAAATTGGATTATGCTTCACTGTTTCAATCTCTGCCTAGGAATGCAGGACATTACAAGCCTATTCAATTCGAAATTATCAAGGATGGATCTAAAAAGGAACTATCGGAACTGGTCAAAGAAGGAGTCAAATACTAGAGCAACCATCTGGTAGGATTGTTTTTAGATGGAGCGCTTTCTTATATTGCAGTGGTCAATTTTCTGAAATTACTTTGGAAATTATTAGGGAATTTTAGCATTAAATTTGATGGTTTCAATTTTACTTCCAATTCTTAAATGATCTTGATAGGGCAAAGATTCTTTAGTCAGATCCAATTTTCATCAAAGGTCGAATGTTTATTATCTCTCAATGGGATCCTGCTATTGGTAATTTTCAAAAACAAATTAAAAAGGTTCCCATCTGGATTCATGTTTCAAAGATTCCGCTAATTCTCTGGACTTTGGTAGGTATAAATTGGCTAGCATGTCACGTTGGTAGACTAATTTGCTTTGACTATAGTACTAAGAAGTTACAAAGTTTCAGGTATGCTAAGGCATTAGTTGAGATTAATCTTGATTCGGAATTGCCTGATTACATTGAACTACCTGAACTGAATGATTGTCCTTCGGTGAAACTCTCATACGATTGGAAACCTAACATGTGTCATTTGTAAAAGCTTTGGTCATTGTGCTGTTAGTTGTGATTAAGGATGTGTAGATAATGATTTTTTTGAAATGGAATGTGATGGTTACTTTGTAGATAATAAAGTGGATAATAATATGAATAACTATTAAGCTAGAAGTAATAACATTACTAATAAGGGAGATAAGGGATGGACCAGGGTAGTATCCAAGGAAAATATAGTTTGGATGAGGAATAATGTTGTAAATAAGGACGCGGTTGTGAATAACGTTAATCAAGTGGATAATGCATGCAAGGATAATAATTCTACTACTATGGATACAAGTTCTAAGGTGTTGAATACATTGGTACCAGATGGCATTAACACTATTGTATCAACTAAGGTGGTTGCGAATGATGTTAATGTTGAGGATAGTGCAGGCAAAGATAATACTGGTATGGATACTTCTAAGGAGATGAATACACAGGTAGCAGATGGCATTATCCCTAGTGATATAAACAAGAGGAATCATCAAGATGAAAATCGAGCTTCTGTTGGTTGTGATAGGATCCAGGTGGAAACTTTGGATTAAAGACTTTATTTATTGATAATGCAGCTGTAGTAGGGGATCTGAATGACAAGTTATCATCTGGTATTAGTGCAGCAGAATCTTATTCAAAAGTTGCTAGCTCTAACCCTTCTGGAATTTCATCTACTACTCCTTATTCCAAGTTATCTCCTCCTCCTCATGTGATTTTACCTCCATCTTGTAAGTCTGTCTCGGCATCAAAACTAGTATCAGGTGCTGGTTTAACCTTTCCTATTGTTAATTCTTCTATCTTATCTTCAGTATTCCTACTAGTTCGATTCTGTCATCTAAAAAAAAGTAACAAATTAAAAGGAAAGTTTTGGGATGATTCAGACGATGGAATAGATTATAGTATGGAGGGTGTAATGCTATTGAATAATAATAAAACTAATAGGAGGAGCCAAGTAGTTTCATTGAATTCTGTTTGGTCTTGTTGCATTAGGTGTTCAGATTGGTTTGGTAATAAAGCTGCTAGGTATTATGTCAACTGGATAATATTTTCTTTGAGTCATTTGATGGTTATATCTGAATGCAGCTCTAGTTGAGATATGATGAATGTAATTTAGCTAATTAGTTAGCTTGGTGACGAATATGTGGATGGTATCTTTGGTATTGGTTCTTATGGAAACATTTGTTTCTATGGCAATGGCGATTACTTTTTGATAATCTATCTACTGGTATGGTATTATTTCAAAGATGCCGAGTGCATAGGTAACAGATGGCTTGGTGAATTGTGGCAGTTTGTAGTTAGTGATCAATGAAAAACATATATGTTATATAGTGATGTCAACAGTTGTAATAAGTTTGTATATTGTTTATACCGTAATTCTTTGTTAGCAATAAAAAAAATTGTGCTTGCCTTTCAGAAATTGCCTAAGATGGATTGATGAAATAGTGCCTTCGGTTTGTACAGTCCTAGGACAACTTGTATAGACGAATGTCTGACAAAGTAAGTCTAACAGATCATATACATTGATCTCTTCAAACGTATTTACATTGGTGGCAGAGGAATCCGTTTCTCTTAGCTTTATACCCGTGATATTTTTGGGAAAATCAATAAATGATTTTGGTGGGTTTGATGATATGGCATTCAAAGTAAATGTAGATTTGGCTTGTCAAAGATAAGCATGGCTTCAAGCCTCACAACCGGGAATGGTATAAAATCAGGTAGGTCGCATGGCTAAGTGGGTTGCTCCCAATTAGGGTGTATTGTCACGTGATCTAGAGAAAATTCATTTGCTTCTTTATTCTTTCAGTGTTGTCCCTTTCGGGTAACGATTGTTGATCCCAACTGTTGGTGATAATACATTCGGAACACTCATGTGAGGTGAGTGGCCGGTCATGTTTAGTCTAGGTTGCAAGACGTTCTTGTTGAACTCGGTGTATTCCTCTCTAGAGATACACTATCGGAAGGTGGTCCCATACCATAGTAGTTGGAATCCATTATCCCATAAGAGCCCGTGGTTTTGATTTTATACTATGTATGTGGAGCGTAGGATGCAAGCATTCTACTAGATTGTTATTTACTTTATTTAGACATTATTATAATATTAGAATAGTATTGATTTTAAAAAAATGTTTTGGGTTATCATAAGGTAAAAACCATCCGTGTTTATGTGTGGATCGATCTTACGATTAGCCTTTCTTTACAAGGATTTTTAAAAGTTAAACCAAATGGTTACAGTTTTCTCACACCAGTCCCATGACTAACCTAGAGTTTATTTTGTCTTGTTTTATCCTAAACTCTTGGGTGCCTAAAATTTGTACATGCAGTCAATTAGTTCAGGTATTTACAGATATCCTTGGAGGAGCTTGGAGCAGGAGGCTTCAGTGTTAGATATATATAGACTTTAAAATACTGTGTTGTATATGTGATATACTCCGATGATGTATGTAAGTACAAATTTTTTATTTCAAAAGCTGTTATATATATATATGTGTATATATATATATATTTTATATTTTGTCCCGCTGAAATGTGAGATTCTGTGTTGTTGTTTCCGGTTCTACTTCTATCTTTTTCTTCTTTAACCCATAATGATTTGATTCGTATTTCTGTGCAATTTGGGTTGGACTTGTGCGTGTTAAGTCAACTCAGATAGTACATATTTGCGAGCCATTACAGTTGGTATTAGAGCTTAGGTTGAGCGAATACCTTGGCTTTAGTTAGGTTTAATCATTAGATATAGGGTCAGTAGTACCCCAGAATGAGTTGAGTGTACATATATATGACAACGCGTGTTTGTTAGTTGATATAAAAGTTGTTTTATATTGTGTTGATTTATTGGTTAAGTGAGTTATGAATTATGGTTGATTTGTGGGACGCTATGATATCGATAGGAATATCTAGACCCTTGAACGCGATAACCCAATAAAGTATGTTTTTGGAAAAGAGTAAATGAAATAATTTTACCCAAAATTCTATTTTGATATGTAAGGAATAATTTTTTGAAACTATTATAATATATGGATGTGTTTGTTGTTATTATAATCCAATGAATCATAAAATCGAAATGGATATATATATACAAATAAAATTTGTATATGAATCAAATATACAAATAAGACGAACTAGAATTAAATTTAAATAAGAATTTGGAATTTAAAGCCAGGGAGGTTGAAAAAATATTTATCCAAGGTATTTTAAAATAATATAACTATGTTTTGGAAGGATTTTTGAATGAAAAACGTTTTGAATAGATTTTAAAAAAGATAAAACACTGAACCCACTTCAGTAGCTGGAAAATAATTCTGTGGTGACTACAACATCAGCCGTGTTCATTTTCGAGTATCTAAGTAATGGATTGCTATTCGAAATAAAACGAGTTGGTTTGAAAATTCAAATGTTTTGAATTTGAGATGATTATAAATATATGTATATATTTATCTGATTTCTAAAGGATTTGAAATGAAAACCTAGGAATTTAGGATTTAACGTATGCAAGTTAAATAGATTGAAGTAACTGAATGGTTTATAATCAATTTGAATGGATTTGAATACATATCAATGGAATATGAATTGGATGTAAATATACTGATTGTAAATCATTCAGATTAAATGAATGTGAGCATATATGGAGTGCAACATAAATGAAAACCAAAAGTTATGTTGAAACTAAATTTGTAGAAATATGAAATATTGGGTTTCAACAAAAGAGAGTTTTTGAAAAATAAATGAGTTTGTAACATTTTTCCAGCCTCAATACTTTCGGGGACGAAATTCTTTTAAGGAGGGAAGAACGTAACGACCGAATTTTTGGTCGATTTATTTTAAATATTTAATATTGTTTTAAATGTTGAGTTAATAATATAAATGGATTTTATACGGAAGTTATCGATTAAATAAACGAAATAAAATTTAATTTGATGTATATTGAATTATCGTAATACAAAAACAAAAAAAAGTTGAATTCTAAGTTAAAACTGAATCAAAACGATTCAGATGATAAATATAAATTCTATTTTAACATAAACAATAATAATAATTTATTATCTAGGAATTGATTGTTTCTAAATTTATATTATATTGAATTAATATGGTTATTTTATATATACATCCAAATTAAATTTTAGAATATATTCCGGTGAGTTCAGAATAGTGTTGTAACATTGGAACGTTGGTTGTTACGTTAAAATAGGGGTTCATGATTTCATGTTATGAACCCCGAGATATTTGATTACAAAATTAGTGGATAAGCTTGAAATCAAATCGGAATCTACTTAAATAAAATAACAATCTCTTTAAATCAAATCGCATTAAAATTTAAATCAAATCAAATTAAATATCTTGTAGTTAAGTCATCCTCTCCTATTGTACTTCAGCCGACCTAGAAACATCCCTTCCTTCGTTTATAAAATCTCAATGACCTCTTCCTTAATCCCTCTTCAATTTTAATCCTCCTGGCAACGAATTAAACCGCACCCTCCTCCTTTTATTTTGCAAATTTGAGCAAAGCTCTGAATCGTTAAAAAGAAATAAATGGTTTCACTCTTTAATCAAAAATCAAATTTTCCTTTCTCCCTTCCAAAACAAATTGCTTTTGTGTGTGTATGTATAAGAAGTAGGTGAAATCGAATTTGAATTCTAAGATTCCCGAGTGATGCGGAGGCAATACCAAAGCTAGGGCTTCGGCCAAGTGACAACGTAGTTGAAGGGCTCGATAACGCGTAGGAGGGGATTCAATGAGATTCATCTTGTCGCATGCCTGTAGCCTAGGGTTGAAGTCGAGATTGGTACATGTGGTTCGAACCAAATGTGTCGCACTAAATTTCTCCGGTGCTTGGATCCAGGTTGAAGTCGTGATCAATTTTTGGGAAATGGAGTTGCGATTGAGGCGAAGTTGAGTGGAGGAGTTACATTGAGGGATGGGTAAGGGTCAGAGATGAAGATGGTGAATGCAGGCAGTAGGTTGTCAACCGAAGGAGGCTGATGTTGCAAACAACTGGAGGGGTGCAATGTTCTAATTTTTGAATTAGGTGATTAATGCGTGTTTGACAGTAAAGTGTTTGGAACGCCGAAGTAGCAATGGGTAGTAAGGTATATGTTTTACGAATTTAAATTTCATATAATAATTAATTTATATATGTTAGTTGTTAATTTAAGTGAATAATAGTTTAATTGTTAACTTAAATTAATTAATCGTAGGTACAAATAGATGCATCCAGGACGATTCATAGACGCAACAATACACCATTTAATTGGATACGAGGTGAGTAAACTCACTTTTTGGATTCGTTTATAATTTGATTATAAACGAATTTTTATTTTAAATAATTTTTATATGTTGTTTGTTGACTGTTTGGATGCATTAAATAATTATTGATGAACTGTGGCAATTATACATATTAGTTATATAGGCTTAGTGGTTGTGGCTATATATATATATATATATATATATATATATATATATATTTGGATATTTCCTGCAGTACCATTAGCGGATGACCCCATGTCCCTCACAATATACATAGTGGATGACTTTCTATACCGCAGTATCTTGCGTTGAAGCAAGATGGGTATTATTTACGTTGTCTAACATCTGTGGATGCAGAAAAAACAGGTTTGAAAGATCCAGCTAGATTTCTTAAAATTTATTGTTGTTTGTTTTCGTATATATTATCATATATGATGTGTTAAAAACCCTATGATTGGTGTGTTATGGATGTTAGAATAGCACTGGCCCTAGGTATTGGTATTTGTTAGCCCTCTTTTTGGCACTAATCTCATCGGGCCTAAACCAAAGCCCAAACGCGCAACCAAATACAAATCGCGCTCCAGGAGAACCATCAGGGAAACTACACCATGCAATGGTATATCGGTCGAAATCCAACTCAGTCAGATTGACTGCACATTACCAAGAAAAATCGCTCACCAGGACGACCGCGTTTCTCGCTTCCAGAAAGAACTCGTCGACCGATTATCTCGGGCCAGCGTGGAAGATTTCTACAGAGCCAGTCCACTTAATATCCCGACTTCCAAGGAGATAAAGGCGGTCAACCATATGCGGACAAAGCTCTACTTTTGATATACCTCACCATGGATGCCATGTTGGCCACAACTTTCGAGGATACTATTCATGAGCAGTGGAATCAGTCTTCCAGCCGCAATTCGAGCTAATGAATGAATTCCACGTGTCTGAACTTTCTCGAAATGGCCGGATCATTTCGCAACAGCCCAAGCAGCATTTTCCACCTATAAATACCTCCAAGCTTAAAGAAAGTGACAACTCTTCTTGGCCAGAAGGCTTTCTCAAAAACTTCTCATCTCTACTCTTCTCCGGAATCTTAATCTCTTAAAAGGAAGAAAGGAAAATAGTCATTTCTTTTTCTTCCTCCAAACAGAAAAAGCATTGTATTTGTAATCAAAGAAGAGAGAAATAATATATAAAGTGGACGTAGGCATTATCTTTGCCGAACCTCTATAAAAATTCTGTGTGTGCTCCCCATTGTTTTATTTTGCATTTTATCTTTATTCGTGTGTAGATCACACGATTAGGGGTTGATTTTCACTAGTGACCAACTTTTGACGTCAACACTTTGGCGCGCCAGGTAGGGGCAGTGCACGAACACCGCCATTGAGCTCCTGCTTATCTCAGGTCTTGGCGAACAAACGAAAGAAAGATGCAACATCCTCTCGTCCCACAAACGTCGATGCAGCTGATGCTGATGCTACAGAAGTAAGCCACGAAGTTTCCTCTCATGACAACATGTCCCGATTCCTTACCCGGGACGACATGTATAAAATCATGGTCGAACTCAGAGACCATATGACATCTCAGGGTATAGTCCTCGAACGATAGCAGCAGTTGATGGATCACCTTCTCGGTCGACTGGAAACAGGGTTGAACGCTTCAACATCAATTCCTCTATCGACCGAAGCTGGGGCAATAACCGATCTTCGGTCTGCACGAAATCTGGCCACTGATCGGGCTACACCTTTTTTTCATCCTGGTTTGGCTCCATCAACCGATCGATCCCCGCCGAGAATATCGCTTCCAGCGACCAGCACGGCTGCAAAAATAGAACCTCAAGAAGCTAGAGACCAAGATCTACGTCGTCTGACAAATATGCCTCCACTCTTTGGAAAATCTTGACCTACCGAATCAGTCGAGCTACCTCCGGGTCCATCAGAATCAACGCCATTCCCATTACAACCCGGGATCTTGCCGCAGACCAGTCTAACCACTCTTCCGCTTCAACGAAGAGTTGGAATAGCCTTCCCTTCGAACGAGGGAAGCCACCCTACCGTGCCGGTCCTCACCGTAGTAGAAGAAAACGCTACCGTAAACCCTCCTAACCTCGCTTCAAACGGAGGCAACCCTGGCCTCCGAACATCACATGCTATGTTGGATCAGCCTAGATCTTTAGCTACAAATATGGCTCGATCCACAACTCATCAGGTTCCAGAGGGGCCATTCTATCCAGAACAACCCGCCAGATCTCACCTTCCCTCACACCTTCACTCAACTCTCGGAGGTCGATCCCAGCCAATGCAGGATACATAGTTAAGTTCATGGCAATGACTCCTTGGAGATGGGAGTCATCTTGCAAGCACCATCTGATGATTCACTTGGGGCAATTCTTCGCAGCAAGACATAGACAATGTCAATCGCAGCCCCTTCACTAGAGAAATCAGAAATTCTCGAAACCCTCCGGACTTCAGGTTCCCTGCCATCGAACCATACAACGGTCGTGCTGACCCGACCATTCATCTTATGCAATACATGCGACATATGGAAGTACTTGGTGCATCGACCAGCTTCATGGTAAGTGCTTTCCACTCTTTCTCACCGATATAGCCGGTATGTGGTTTCGGCAGCTAACAATGGAGTCGATCAGTAGTTGGAATACTCTGGTCACCCGCTTCATCGAGCAGTTTCGAGTGCATATCTCTCGACCGAAAAGTGTGATGTTTCTATCTACCATTAAACAGCGATCCGGAGAGACGCTAAGATCCTTCCTCGAAAGGTTCAACGCAGCCGTAGCATCTGTCGATCGGCCCGAGCCATCGATGGTGTTGATGGCAGCCATCGCGGGAGTCCAGAAGAGATCAGAATTCTCTAACTCCTTAACTAGGGATCCTCCCAAAGATATAGATGATTTCTATTCTGGGGCCAAAAGATTCCTCCGACAAGAGGATGCCAGCCTTGAGATGGAGAGCCTTGAAGTCCTGGTAGCCAAACAATAAGGTCCACTCAACGGCAATGGTCCGAATAAAGGAAGAGGAACGGCCCCGGAAAAGGATAAACGCAATGTCCGACCTCGAAATGAAAACAAATATAATTGGTATACCGAGCTCAATTCCTCTTTGCTCGATATCTATCTCGATATGCACGAGTCCTTCCCCACTCCAAGCCACCTCAACGAGAGTCGACCCAGATGGAACTTGACTCTGGCAAGCATTGTATATTCCACAACGTAGCTGGACATAATACAAATGATTACCGACATCTGCGTGATCTCATTGAAGGACGAGTCAAAAAAGGGGAACTTGCTGAGTATGTCAAAAATCACACCCCGACTACGCTGCCACGACCTTCTGTCCGCGCTCCTTAGGCTGGTCCGCAAGCTCCTAGAAAAGGAAAGGACCCTGAAACTAGCACTCACGGCATTATCATTAATTAGATTTTTTATTTTTTCTCTCGATGTATTTCTTTCAATAACAGGGATGCCTTGATGATATGTAATCAATCGCTGTCCCCGTAGACTTCCTTTGTAATAGTTGCTTAGCAGTTATGAACTTTACTTTTTGCAAAAGTAGATCGACTGTTGTAAAATTTCTAAGCTGAACCAGATTAGTGTTTGCCATTAAGCCGAGCATAGTTAATGCTCGCCTCCCCCCTTGTTCTATGTGGTTAGTCTACCACTACTTCAAACACCAACTCTTTCAAGTGAGAAAGTTCTCTTTTTCTTAAACACGAGTGTGGATTACACTCTCTTTCTTTACACCACGAGCGTGCATAGCTCGTTAAACTAACTAACCCAGCATGAGTTGAGCATAAGAAACACTTGCACTAAGCCGAGCATGGTTTATGCTCGCCACTAAGCCGAGCATGGTGTATGCTCGCTACCAAGCCGAGTATGGTTTATACTCGCCACCCTCTAAAGCCAAGTGGAATAAAAAGCTCGACCCATGGTTTGTTTTGTATTTCCAGGAACCAACTTTTGTACCAGTGGAGATCATCATTTCGGCCTTAATACAGTCTCCGATAGTTGTTGGTTTTCTGGCCTTAATACGACCTGGCATGGTCGTCGGATCTCTGGTCTTAATACAACATCGGACCGTCGGTTTTCTGGCCTTGATATGGCCCGGCACGACCATAGCAGCTCGAGCGTTTGTGCTTCGGTTCAGATTTCAGAATACACCTCCCTCTGTCGATGAAGATATATTCTGAGGGGCAAAGTGTTAGCCCTCTTTTTGGCACTAATCTCATCGGGCCTAAACCAAAGCCCAAACGCACAACCAAATACAAATCGCGCTCCAGGAGACCCATCAGGGGCACTACACCATGCAATGGTATATCAGTCGAAATCCAACTCAGTCAGATTAACTGCACATTACCAAGAAAAATCGCTCACCAGGACGACCGAGTTTCTCGCTTCCAGAAAGAACTCGTCGACCGATTATCTCGGGCCAGCGTGGAAGATTTCTACAGAGCCAGTCCACTTAATATCCCGACTTCCAAGGAGATAAAGGCGGTCAACCATATGCGGACAAAGCTCTGCTTTTGATATACCTCTCCATGGATGCCACGTCGGCCACAACTTTCCAGGATACTATTCATGAGCAGTGGAAGCAGTCTTCCAGCCGCAATTCGAGCCAATGAATGAATTCCACGTGTCTGGACTTTCTCGAAATGGCCGGATCATTTCGGAACAGCCCAAGCAGCATTTTCCACCTATAAATACCTCTAAGCTTAAAGAAAGAGACAACTCTTCTTGGCCAGAAGGCTTTCTCAAAAACTTCTCATCTCTACTCTTCTCCGGAATCTTAATCTCTTAAAAGGAAGAAAGGAAAATAGTCATTTCTTTTTCTTCCTCCAAACATAAAAAGCATTGTATTTGTAATCAAAGAAGAGAGAAATAATATATAAAGTAGACGTAGGCATTATCTTTGCCGAACCACTATAAAAATTCTGTGTGTGCTCCCCGTTGTTTTATTTTGCATTTTATCTTTATTCGTGTGTTGATCACGCGATTAGGGGTTGATTGTCACTAGTGACCAACTTTTGACGTCAACAGTATTTAAAAATACAGTAAAAATATATTCGAACGGAAAGAAAAGGGTTTGAGTTTAAAAAGGAAAATTTAATTTTCCAAAATAGAATTTGAATTTCAAATGAGCTAGGAAATATTCTTGATTTGAATAATAAAAACATGTAGTTGAATTTATAAAAGATGTTTACAAATAAAGTGAAATAAATTATCATTAGGTAAATTTGGGAATTTAGATTCAAACGTCAACTTAATAGGTAATCAGAAAATCATTTTGGAAAGGGGACAATAGATTTTATTCTGGAATTCGGAATATAAACTAAATTGAGATAAATCCAAAGGATTTATAATTGGAATTTGATTTTATCGAGTTTGATAAAATAATTTATTTCCAAAGAAATTGGAATTTAATTTAAAATATTAAGTTCTAAATAAATTTGTAACTGAGTTATGAAATAATCATATTTGAATATAAATTAAACCAGTTTTCCTAATCAAACTTAAACTTTTCGATTATCCTAAATCGTCGAATAATGGAGTTGGAATTTATTAATAAACGAAGTTCAAACGTTTATATTTAAATATAATTAAACAAGCTTGCCGTAGCATGGTAGTTCGTAGTTTGACGTTTCGAACTTCAATTGAGTTTATAGGACTCAATTTATGTCGGTATTCTTTGAAATAAGAATCGTT
Organism: Allium sativum; assembly: GCA_030737875.1. Classification (NCBI taxonomy): domain Eukaryota; kingdom Viridiplantae; phylum Streptophyta; class Magnoliopsida; order Asparagales; family Amaryllidaceae; genus Allium; species Allium sativum. The sequence goes on along the minus strand of CM060925.1, from coordinate 432,136,462 downwards.
AGGACCGATTAAATACTAGTCTTCTAGTGAAAGAAACAAAATATGGATTTCATCTTATAGATTTTGGGTTATGTCAAAATCAAATTTCTAGAAAAATAGAGCTATAATCGTTATTTAACCATAACAGTTTATTTAAATTAATAAAAGGATGTCAAGCAAATAAAACTTGGGTTTCCATTAGAAAACCCAAACTTGAGTTATAAGATAAATATGATCTCAATTGGAGTAAATGGATTGACTTTTGCTGCATAAATCATACTTTTAACTATTGAATTGACTAAGTTGAAGAATAATTCATTAATCGAGTTTTGGATTGAGTTTAACTTTGGATAACTAAATGGGATTTGTGAGTATATATTCGAAATCGAATATGAGACGTAAGTCGGGAATGAAATTCGATTTGTTTATAAGCAAATTAAAAATGTACATGAACGTAATATGTTCAAATAAAAGTGGAGAATGAATTAACAAATTGAGTTAAAATGATTGGGTTGAGTTGGAATAAATTGGGAGTATTTGGATATTTGTTAAGCAGATTCGGAATGAAGTGTATAAAGAGATATAAATTGAATGCTCGAAAAAGAGGTATGTATTTAATATGAGATTTTACGAGCCTATTTGGCAAGCCGCATGGCCTTTTGATTTTCTTTTTGAATGGAAAGGGCCCAAAGAGGCGATTTGTAGTTGTACCGATTGTGTCGTACAAAGGAGACGCTAGCGAAATTTTCTGAAATTTAAGAAGATAGAAAAATTTAAGAAAATTTGATAACTAGAAATCAACTTATCAATTATACATGAAATTTATTAAGAAAATAAACGTATAATGGAATTTTATGAGAAAAAGAGAATTTATAAAATTAAATCCTGAGAGATCAGAAGGAGAATCGTATACACTTTTTAAAGTGTGATGGTTTAAAAAAATGTTTTGCAGATTGAAATGATTTTGTTTATAAGAAGTTAAAAAAATGGAGTTAAGGAAATTAGAAACTTACCGCAAATTAGTCGAGTTGAATGGCTTCCTGAATGTCGTTCTGAAGTTGGTTTCGACCTTCGAGGTTTATACTTAGAGAGTTGTTCTCTTACTAGTTTATGGTTAGGGACTGATGATGGGGAAGAATAGTGATTTGTGAATATATGGAAATATTTTTTCAATGTTAAAAATAGATAGTTTCTGAAATATAGAAAATAAATAGTTACGATAAATGAAAATGTTTTTCCAAGAATCATGACAGGCTAAACGTGTTTGGAGAAATATCTGGGTAAAGATATTGAAGAGAAATCGGGAATTGTTAAATTTAATTAATTAAATATTAATTAAAAAGGGGCTCAGTGATTGTTTGATGTTAATTAATAGTATTCCCTTTGGGAATAAGATCTTTGGATGAATGTTTGGATTTTCGATAATGAATTAACCGACTATCGACCAAATGTAACGACCCGCCATTTTGAACATGCTGAATCGATAAAGCATATCAACTCGAACCGTTCAAAATGACAAATTGTTATTAGCTTCTTGGGTAAATAGAATAAATCACATAATCACATACACAGATACAGAACAATATAATATCTAGCAGCAGAAAATACAAAATACAATAGTAGTTCATTAAGCTACTAAATAAATTTTACAACAGAGTTTCCATAAATAATATAGCGGAAGTCTAATACAATGATTTCTAATACATAAATAGAAGATAACTATATATAACAGAAATGACAAGAATAGCTAGAACTGGATCAATTAAACAGGTAGATATAGATGAACAAAACCCAATAATCTCCAAACTCCAAGGCTGAATCTTGAAAGCTGTGATAATCGATCTGGCCCTAGCAATAATACAACAAAAAACAACTCGAATCAGGACTAACGTTCTCATGGAACTAAATCAACTCAAATGAAATGTTTGATGAAATGCAATCAGTAACTTAAAGGATGTTTGGGATCACCATTCTCTAAGGATCCATCAAACTAATACTATATAGTATAGTACGCTATATACAATAGTGTCTATCAGTAAAGTAAAGTATCAAAATAGCGTAAGCGGGATTACCATTATTACCCTTACACCATTTATATATTCCCGTAGTCTATATAGTATTGTAAGCCCTCCAAACCAGCGGGATACTCAGGGAGCACTCCATAGGTACAGTACAAACCAAACTCGTAGTAGGCTCCTATATGGCACGTGACAAGGCACACAAGGGATGCCAGGGTGGATACACCGTTTGCAGAGCCGGACTAGTGGTAACACATTGTTCTCAAGACGGGAAAACCGGTTGAATTATTATCCAAAAACCACTCCGTATAGGCATAAGCATTGCAAATCGAAATATGCTGAAGATAATTGAAGATGGAGTAAAACGCAAGGGCTATTTCGTTAATCCTAGGCAGATATTACCTAAGGTGGATTGATGAAATAGTGTCTTTGGTTTGTCTAGTCCCAAGACAACTTGTATGAACGAATGTCCGACAAAGTAAGCCTAATAGATCATATACATTGACCTCTTTAAACATATTTATGTTGGTGGTGGAGGAATTCGTTTCTATTAGCTTTATACCCGTGATATTTTTGGTGAAATCAATAAATGATTTTGGTGGGTTTGACGATGTGGCATTCAAAGTGAATGAAGATGTGGCATGTCAAAGATAAGTGTGGCCTCAAGCCTCACAACCGGAAAATGATACAAAATCGGGTAGGTCGCATGGCTGTGGGTAGCTCCCAATTAGGGTGTATTGTCACCTGCTCTAAAGAAAATTCATTTGGTTCTTTGTTCATTCGATGTCGTCTCTTTCGTGTAACAGTTGCTGATCCCAACTGTTAGTGATAATACATTCAGAACACTTAAGTGTAGTGAGTTGTCAATCGTGTTTAGCTTGGGTTGCAAGATGTTCTTGTTGAACTCGGTGTATTCCTCTCTAGAGATACACCGTCGGAAGGTGGTCCCATACCTTTCCAGTTGGAATCCATTATTTAATAAGAGCCCTTAATTTTGATTTTATACTATGTATGCGGAGCGTGAGATGAAAGCGTTCTGTTAGATTGCTATTTACTTGATTTGGACACTATTATAATATCAGAATTGTATTGATTTAAAAAAATGTTTTGGGTTATCGTAAGGTAAAAATCATCCGTGTTTATGTGTGGATCGGTCTTACGATTATCCTTTCTTTTAAAAAGGATTATTAAAATTTAAACCAAATGATTGGAGTTTACTCGCACCTGTCCCATGACTGAACTAGAGTTTATTTTGTTTTGTTTTACCCTAAACTCTTAGGTGCCCAAAATTTGTACAGGCAGTCAAGTAGTTCAGGTATTTACAGATATCCTTGGAGTAGCTTGGAGCAGGAGGCTTCAGTAATAGATATATAGAGTTTATTCCGCCGTGTTGCATATGTGATGTACTCTGATGATGTATGTAAGTACAAATTTTGTATTTCAAAAGTTGTTATATATATATTTTATATTTTATACCGCTGTGATGTGATATTATGTGTTGTTATTTCTAGTTCTATTTCTATCTTTTTCTTCTTTAACCCATAATGATTCGTACTTTTGTGCAATTTGGGTTGGACGTGTGGTGTATTTAGTCAACTCAGATAGTACGGATTTGCGGACCATTACAGATGGAGTGGATTCCATGGAGGAAATTTTGTCCACAAAGCTTCATAATCATCATCTAGTCCACTAATTATAGATAACACTTGTTCTAAATTTGTGACTTTGTGTCTTGCAATGACTAATTGATCACATAGATTTTTGACCTTAAGAAGATACTCATTCATAGTTGCACCTTCCTTCTTGATGCTTTGCAATTGTCTGTTATAATGCGTTACTTTGGCTATTGATTGAGATGTGAAGTTTCTTTCAATGGTTGACCAGATTTCTTAGGCAATATTGCATCCAATCAGTTGTGGCAAAATTACAACACGGATTCATGACATTATCCAAGCACACATCAGGTGTCTTACCTCATATATGCTACATAATCTTGATTTTGCACTAATCTGTCTTCTTTATCTCTTATAACTTTTAGTGGAACAATTTTTGTTCCAAGAATGTAGTCACCAAGCCTTACATGTAACTGCAGTTTCTATTTCTAGTTTCTATAACATGTATTTTTATTCGTCAAGCTGAATGAAGATCAATTGATTTGATTCTTGATGATGGATTTCATCAAATTTTGGGTCGGATCATATTGGTCTTAAGATGTTGTTGTTATAGACAGTTATAGGCTTTGACTACTTCCTTGATTTGGCATGATGAAATGAACATAAGTAGATCAGGAATTAGGAATCAAGTATGAACAGATAAAAGCATATTACAAATGCAAATCACCATGTTGTTGGTGATGAGAATAATTTGAAACAACATTGTCATATAGGGTACTGAAATAAATGTTGCATGGATCAATAGAGCAACACTAATAATCGAGTTGCAACCAGTGAAAGGCAAGAATGAGGAGAATATTCTGGTTTGCTCTTTACTTGGATGGCACAGAGTCAAATCATGTGAATCTTGATCGTTTGATCAAGGATTAGTTGGAAAATCCCCAAATGATGATATTTCGGTGATGGGGATTGAAACCAACACCCTCTTTCTTTGATAACAAGTAAGAAGATTACAAAATGTAGTTTGGATGATCAAAGTTATTGTCAAGAAGTCTATGAGTTGTTTGAAGAAGAGAATGTAAACAGAGTTTGAATTATTGTAATGATATTACATTGTACATTGAGGTCGAATGTAACATACACACACACGCACACACACACACAATCACCATATGTGTGTGTATTGGGTTGAGTGAAATAATACAGTAAAAGTTTCATAACTTGCTATAAAGATTTATACAATATACAGTCATCACGCAAGATGTTTTACTATTCCAATAGTCTGTTATTCCTTATAGAAAACAAAAATCATCTAGCTTAAATGCATTAGAAAAGGAAGGTATCGAGCTTCAAAGTTATTCTCTATAAGTCTATTCAACTAAAAGGTGTTGACAGAAGGAATAAAGCCATGACACCATACCTTCATATATGCAATAAGATGGAAAATACATATCAGTCTTTTTTTGCGTAGGATTCAAACTTACCTAAGTACGCACAAACGTATATTTTTCTTGAAAATGAAAATTAAAAAAATATGTATATACACACATAAATGGTATACATACACATTGTCATTTTGTACAGTAACAAAATATTCATCCAAATGTTCAGAAACTCTAGTCAACAATTCTTTAGTATAATAATATGTCATGCTCCGACTGTGATTTGCCTAGGACTCAAATCCCCGACCCCTCCCAACTTTTCAACTACCGTTCGCACCCACTCCGACACGCCCACCCTCTTCTCCACCTCATCCTAACCCTCCAAACAAACATAGTCCGAGCCCAATCGCATTCTTGGTTAAGAAATCCTAATTGTCATTGAATCGAAGATAGATCATCTGCCGCCTGAGTCATCCGAGATCGCCTCTACGCCTAACTACTCATAGGAATAGTCGAACGTCTCTAAAATATTCTGATCTGATAACTGGTTCACCGGATTTATCAACAGTCACAGTATATGAAGGAATTTCCAATATTGTCTGTCATGCGTAATTATCTAAAACAACTACAGAAGAAGGAAGTGGTGTTGTTTTCAGGGCAGTATGACTAAAAAATAGAACAGTTAGGGTTTCAACTAATGTTATCATGACCGGACCGTCAATCGAACTGTGATGTCCCAAGGATCAAGGTTTTCAAGCTCCAACCGGTCAGACCATCAGAACCGTGCATTTTATTTTTTGTATTATAAAATTTGTTAATGATTCAAAATAGCAAAAAGAAATAAAATAGAAACATGGATCGGTGCTACAACATACACTATTTCAGTTTTCTGTTTGTCCCATACCGTAGACAAAGACCAAATACTATTTGTGTTCACATTATATAATAAGGTAGCATGCTTGTTATTCTTTCAGCCTTGATAATTCCTGCATTGGAGGGATGGGCTGTAAGAAAACTAGGCCCAAAGCTTGGTTTTATTGAAAATTCTAATTTTAGCTGGGCTTTTAGACCGCAGTTTAGACCCAGTTTTCTCGGTTTTGAGGAGGCTTTTGAATTTTAAGGTTTGATCTACTTCTGAATAGGGAAGCTCGGCGGCCTACGGTTAACTGCGGTTGGGCCGTCGGCTCGGTCCGGTTATGATAACACTGGTTTCAACCTCAACTATAGCGAGGATCCTCTCATTTTCTACCACCAATGAATAAAAGTAGACCTCGTTAGCTGGCAATAAATCTGGTTTCAACAATAATTGCACATGGAAAAATGTTGCTTCATCTACGAATAAGCTAGGTTCGTCAAAGCAAGCGAGGAGGTTTTTCCAATCAACTAGCGGTAAAAAATGTCATAGATTTAGGAGCTTCCAGTACGGCTAATAAATCAACTTCAGAAGCAAGCTGAGCATGAAAGGATGTTGTCGTAGGTAACCGCGTGCCAGTTTATATTCTACTTAAATTTTATCAAACTAAGGAGTTTAATAATTTGAATCTTGCCAAAATGTTTGATCATGTAGTTTGTAAGGCTTGAAAACAATGAGATAACAAGATTGTTATTTATATGGCTGGGGACCTCATCACCCTTTTTCAAAGCATATATTCACAGATTTTGGAAACCAGTTAGTGATTTTATTATATATTTTGAAGATGATAGTTTCTACATTATTAAATTTGAGATAAAGGAAGATTGTTACAGAATTATAGAGGGTGATCCTTGTTTTTATGATAGAAAGTTAATGATAATGAAATGTTGGTCGTTGGGAGTGAAGCTTAATAAATATCTGTTGCATACCACCCATAGGGATTAGGTTAACTAGTTTTCCTATGCAATATTGGCTAGAGTAAGGGAATAGTAGAATTGCGCCGGTTTTAGGCAACCCTTTTAAACTTGATAAGTTTACAGAGGGTATTAAAAAATTTGCTTTTGGATGTATCCTAGTGGAAATTTCAAGTCCATTTGATTATCCTAAGAAAATACCAATTTTATCAAAAGTCGACTAACTGATTATGCAGGATTTGGAATATGAGTGGTTTTCCTAATCGATTCGAACTATCATATTTTCGGGTACCTAGGGAGTGTTTGTGCATTTACTAAATTTGGGTTTCTAAGAAAGTTATACCTCAAAGTTATAATTCTAACCTTTTGGACATAGAACTGGATATGCAAACATCTGAAGGATTCGGTACTAAAATGCAATGTGCTACTGGAGAGGTTTTACCTCAGACTAATTGTAGTGAAAGGCATGAGCAACCCCCAATGCAGATAGAAGACACTATGCCATTTTCTGATACTAAAGATATGGATTCCATAGTTTCGGAAGAGGATGTGATGGGAAATAGTGATAATATTTTCGGCAGCAATGCTGTTAGAAAATCTAGGACGAGGTTGAAGGCGGCACATATAGGCAAAACTGATAAGACCCCTTCTGATGTTTCGGTAGATAACGAATTTGGAGTAATCGACGATCTAGAATGGAAATTCTATGATTTGTCATATTAGGAAAAAAAAAGCTAAGAAGTTCAAAAAAATAGAGTCTCTAACTAATTCTGGTCCAGGTGCTTCCTTCAGATAGCAGTGTTTAACTTAAGTGAGGTAGGAGTCTGTATGGTATATAGAGGTATTTAAGATGGCCTAATATTTGGTCTAGTATAGGTATATACTATTCGTGGTCTTGTGCTTTATATTTGTAGTTTGTTTGTTTTATTTCAGTGTGAGAAAAGTAGAAAAATAAGGTCGTATATATAGCTGCCAGCATACAGAACTGACCTAGCCACGTCATCCCTAGGAGGGTCGACCCACCCTTTAGGGGGTCAACCCGTGGATCGACTCCCTTGTGCAGGAATTTTCTCGCTCACCCAGATTTTCGTGATTTTGAATTTTATGAACCAAATTTGAATTTCTGGACCTTATATGTATATATATAATTATCTTGCACATATATAAACTTCAAACCTTCATAACTTCTTCATACGGTGTCCATTTTATGCAAACCAAATATTTACCTTGACCAAAATTTCGAGATGGATGCAATGGCGTTGTCCGTTTCCCTTAATTCTGAATATTAAATAAATTATTATTTAATTTATCCTCTTTTAATATTATTTAAATTATGGGGTGTTACAAGCCTAAAGTTTATAGAAATTTACAGTAAATATGAAATTGTAACCGCACTCAGACACGAGGTTAAGTTCAGCTTGTGGTAAAAGTCTGCCCGGAACTGCCCAGCAAATCCAACAACCACAATTGGTCAATTTAATGTGAGGGGTATGTTTCATAAACATACATATAGTGGTAAATAATGGTACTAAGACACGAGGTTAAGTTCAACTTGTTGTAGAAGTCTGCTCGGAACCGCCTGACAAATCCAACGTCCACAAGTAGTCAACTTAATGTGAGAGGTCTACTGCCTAAGCATATATATAAATATATGAGTATAACAGGAAATAAGTAGATGACATTAACTGTAATGAATGGATGTTAAAGCAGTGTAAGAATTGGAATAAATGGGGAATGATAATAACCTATTATGATTAATTACATTAAAGAGAATGTTATATAATAGGTAGGCTTGTCCTAGGGACAAGTGGAATTGTAACATGTGTTATAATTAATAAAAAGGGAAAACTTATTAATAATCCTTAGTTAAGAAAACTAAGTTAATATGTAAACAGTACTAGCTGGAATGACGGTATAAGAATTGGAATGAACGGGGAATGGTAATAACCTATTATGATTAAGTGTGAGTAAAAGTATGGAAGATAATAGGTAGGCTTGTCCTAGGGACAAGTGGAAATTATAACGTTGGTTATAATAAATGAAGAGAAACTTATTGATAAACCTTAGTTAAGAGAACTAAGTAAATATGTAAAGAACAACAAGAGGTTGTATTAAAACAAGTCATGGTTACTGAAAAAGAGTGAAGTAGGCTTATTATTGGTAGACTTATAAAAGAGAATTACGAAGCCTAATAAAATAAATTAATATTAAGAGGAAGCCCGCTCCGGCGGCATAAGACTGAATGAAGTAAGAAGACGTATGGAATGAAGCAAGTTATACTTAATTGTAAATTAAGTAATACGTTAAAAAGAAACCTCCTGATTGTGATAGGATTTACTTAATGACACATTAAGTAGAACATGTTATTATAACCTGAAATTAGACAATGAATGATAGGATAATAATGTAAGAGATTGTAGATTACAGAACTTGAATTACAATTTAGAGAATAACATGTTTGGGGCTTATTAATGAACTTAATTGGGTTAAGTTATATAGCTGAAATTAATAAGCGAGAGGTGTTCACTCCTTAGAGATATAAGGGGATCACAGAGAACTTGGTAACCTGAATAAGAAGTTAACATGATTGGAAATAACCAAGTTAAACGGAAATCGAATGAGGTATAGCAAGCGCGTAATTAAACATTTATACATAGGGTCTAATAACACGATAACAAGATGCGCTTGGACCAATCCATACGTCTGAAGGTGAAGAACCCAACGTGGTAGATCATCCAAGTGTCTAAAGGCATGAGAGGAGCACATCCATCTGATTACTCTGCTGATATTCTTCTTTCTGGCTCTGCGGGACATGAAGGAAGCATGCGGCTTCCGAAGGACATGGCAGGGTGCACAGTGGTGGTCCTCTATTGTGGTGTATGCTCAGGCTATACTCGTAGAGGTTGGGTCTGCGCGTTACTGCCCAGTGATTATACCTTGATCACAACTGCAGTTTGGCAGTTAGAAGGGTGTGGCGGTATGACATTAGGGTGATTCGACGAATTGCCTACAAAGAGGCTGGTCAAGACCAAATAAAGGATAGTAATCATCGGGTACCTGTCGTCGGCAGTGAATGTGATGACGAAAAACTAGTGCTAAACTTGCAGACCATCGATCTTTCACTATTGAGACTTTGGTTACGGGACACACCAATTTGGATGTACATTGTTTGCCAGGTGCACATCGCTTAGCTCTTGATGTAGTCTTTCACTAGACGAAGGAGGGGTCGAGATGGGACCATAGCCACCATAGAAATGCAGACCATAATTAAGATATCTGCCTTTTAGGCCTCTTTAGCAGTCCTATACAGATATGGTAAAGATCGCGACCGAGTTCCGTGCATTCAGATGCAACCCTATTACGGAACTCAAAGTACAGTAGAAAGTACATACTTGTGACGATCCGGATACATGCACGCCGCACCGGTGGTGTATCGTACACGCCAGGGAATTACTTCATGTTAAGACCGAGAATGGCCGAGAAGTTTGGATATAGAAATTCGTACGTCGCTCCGGCTAGGATAGGTGTTGCATAGTGGCGTAGTTTATGAAGACCCGTACGTCCATCCGGCGTAGGATAAGAGTTACATACGTGACATAGTTTTATGGAGATCCGTACGTCGCTCTGGCATAGGATAAGAGTTGCATAAGTGGCGTAGTTTTATGGAGATCCGTACGTCGCTTCGGCGCAGAATAAGAGTTGCATATGTGGCATAGTTTTATGAAGATCTGTACGTCGTTCCAACATAGGATGAGAGTTGCGGATGCTTATGTGGCATGATGGCGAAGATCGTACGAGAAGGGTATCATGGGAAGTACCTTGATATTGGGGGTAGCTACATATATGTTATATTGGGCTAATCTACTGGGAGGTAGATGGATACGACGTGAGTGCAAAACCTTGAGTGTTATTAACCAAACTAACCTAATAAATAAGTAACATAACTGAATGGTATATGTATGGTTATTTTAGATTTTGTAATTTAGGCTAGTCACCAGAACTTGTGTTCTGACCCCCTTCTCATAACACCCTCGTAGGTTAGGTTTGTGATAGAAATATGATAGCTTTGGATACTGGTTAGGCAGGGTAAGGCTATATTTGGTTATATTATATTTTATCCACTCCGTTGTGAGATGTTTTCTGAGCTTTGATATATTTTATATCTTTGTCTTTTATGTAGGATACCATACAAGCCAACTCGAGTTTCGATAGATTGAGATTCCTTACGTAAATTCGATCTGTCAGAATTTGGATTGTTACATCTGGTATCAGAGCCTGGATTAAGGATTCATGTGTAGATAGTGAGTGAACGTATTTGTATTTTTTAAAATATAAATATATTATATATATACACCTAGATCCATTGAGGGACCCACTAAATAGGAAAAGCAAAATATGGAAAAAGTTGGGATATTTGTTTTGTACACTATAGGAATGATTATGGGAATTTGAGACCCTTAGGTGGTTTGGGTGAAAAGTGTACAATATGCTTTGTATTGGAGAAAGATGTAACCTGTATGTTAATATCTGAAATGTTAGTATTTAGTGGGTATGGCAGTAGAGCCTTATAAATTGGATAAGAGTAAAAAAGGAAAATGGATTAGGAATATATATATTTGAGAGAATTCACTTTGTGGGAATATCTAGGAGAGTTTAGGTAAGTTGGAAACCCACTATAAGTCTAACCCCATTGTTAACTTTTAAGAAATTGAAATATTAAAAGTTTTTGAGTGATAGTTTATGGTGTTTTCAAGTTTTGATCTTAAAATTTTATAGTTTTAAAATATGTACTAGATAAATTGGGTAGAAACAATCTTCGAAAGAAAAGAGGTATTTTTGATGTTTGAAAAAATAATATGTAAGTAACATATTTGAAAAGTACACATTGAGTTTTGAAATAAATTGGGGTATACTTTAGAAACGGTGATTTCTTGTGAAATTTTTTTCTAGAAAAGTTTTGCATTTTTGTTAAAAACTAAAATTTTTGGAAAGAAAATTTCGAAGTTCTCTATTCTTTTGACAACAATTTTTTATAATTGTTTTGACATAAATTTTTTTGGTCAAACAAAATAAGTTGTAAGAATTATGAATAGAGTAGATGTTTGCACCTAGTTGGAAGCAATTAAACAGATATTATAAACATAAACGGTTGCGAAACTGATAGAGAAGTAGTTGTCCTTGCCTACTCCAGTTTTTGTGATATGAAAAAAAATGATGATTTGCATTTTTTTGGGATGACATTTTTTGACAAGTACGAATCTCTATAAAACAATGCTACGTTCCGCATAGATCTTCCATCGACATGCTACGTACGTGTACGGACTGTCATCTTAGATCGAATTAGATTCCATAACAGAGTAGTGCCCGAGAGTCTACAATACACCACCCAGAGCGGATATGCATGTATCTTGACTTTTTCACGTACATATCATCAATCATAGTCGATGCCGTAACCTTCATGATACTCCATCCGGAAGTGGTATACATGTATCCACACATATCTATTGTGCACTGAGTCCCATAACAGAGCTGTATTAGAAATACAGAACTAGGTCGAGAGATATTTAGGTATCTGTACACATAGATGCTAAGGTCTTCATTTTGAGAGAATAGTCCCACCCGACCCCTCCCTCAACTAGTGAAAGACAAACGATATTGAGAATTAGTGATGTGGCCCCATAAAACAACAAACAACAAATCCTAATTGGCCTGTCCCTCACCCATAGCCTTGATAGCAAAGGGTTTATGGTCTTTTGGTTTAGCTCTCCGTCTTTCCGCATCATGCATTACGTATCATGCTGATTGTCGATGGTTGGTACCCAACGACTTGTTATCAAACAGATGGTTCGACCCGTCGGTATGCGTAAAAATGGTCGTAACCCATCCTAATCACAAGGCAACTGGATTGTCGAATCACCATTACGGCCCTATAGCCTTCTGACTGCTCCTAATGGTAGTTAAGATATACTCACCGGGTAGTAACACATAGACCTAACATCTGCGAGCACAGTCCAAACGTTGTCACCTCGCAGAGGACTACCAGGAGTACCCTCCACGTCCCAGGAAGCCGCGTGCTTCCCCTTCTTGTCCTTCGGAGCCAACAGAATATTAGTAGAACAACAGGCAGAATAATTAAATAGACGTGCGCTACCCTTGTGTCCCATGACACCACGATGATCTACCATGTTAGGTTATTCACCTTCAGACATACAGTCTTGTCAAAGCGCTTCAGGTTGATGTGTTATTAGACCTTATGTCTAAACATTTAATTACGCGCTTGCTCTACCTCGTCAGATTTACAGTTAACTTGATTATTCCCATTCACATTGACTTTTTATTCAAGTTACCAAGATCCTTTTACTTATTAATTTCAGTTATATAACTTAATCCATTTAAGTTTATTAATAAGCCTCTGACATCCCATGTCCGTTAATGTCACTCTTTATCAGAATGCATTAAGTTCCGTGAAGCATTATAGGTAAACATAAATGGAAACATCACAAGACAGATATAAAATAATAGCGGAATATAACACTTTATTCTTCAAATAGAAAACATCGTGGTACAAAATCCAGTTACAACATAAGTCTGAAATACAGAAAGCCCATTACATCAAATTAAAATATTTGCCTTGTACTAAATCATCAGAGTACAGTAATTAAAAATCATAGTCTCCAAAAGTAGCCATATCAGAGTTGAAAAGCAATTAAAGAGATACATCTAAGCAACTCCAAGCGGAAATATAAGGGAGAGCCCTAATCAAGCCTGAGTATTCCCAGCCTGAGAACCTTAGGGGGGAGAAAGAGAGAGAAAAGGAAACAAAACGGGTCAGACATAAAGTCTAGTGAGTCCAGTTACTTTTAGCATATAAATAAGTAAAAGCATCATGATCGACATATAAACTGGATGAGAGAGTTAACAGTATCATAAGACAGGTATAACAGACTGAGCAAGATAAGCAGAGTAACAGAACATAATATATTGTGCTTCCTATATACTTTTCTCTGCACCAATACTAGTGTAACAGAAACATAATGATCCCTACAGAAACAGAATAGTAGACTTAGGTGTACTTCTAGTGACAATTTTTACTCCCCAATGATAATAACAGGCAACCCAATAGAAATAATGGGTGTTACCGCACAAACAACAATAACAGACTCCTAAATAGGCAGGACTAGATGTACCCTAATTACTACCCCACTCCCTATCCCGTAGATACCCTGTGGTGGCCCCATAGTAGGATGTATCACTTCCTAAACTGGCAACCCTTTTTCCCGATAGGCACAGCCATATCTACTTGTGTTATATCATCTTATTTTCCCAGGCAATCAGATCCACGCACACACATGGGTCCGTCAGAACGCGCCATCAACACCTCCACCCATATGAACCTCTTATAATCAGCTCAGTAAGTGTGCCTCTAACTCCTACTAGTTCAGGGTCCCCCTTAGGATATCAGTATGGGTTACTGGCTAATATGGATCCCACTCAACAGATGATACAAGCTACCCCCTTGGATTGCATCCCCACTTCTAGGATTTTGACAGGTTATGCTTAACATATTAACAAGCCACATAACCCTAACATATAAAATAGGTTAAGTTTGTCGGGTTCGTATAACCCCCTACAGATTTAATAGATCAACAAATTTAACAGGTTTAATTAACCCCATAGATTTACTTAACCCCTTTCCTTTAGATTGTAATTAACGAAAGTAATATATAATCTTTTATCCTCGGATTGTAATTAACGAAAGTAATCTACAATCCCTTACACCTAGATTGTAATTAACAAAAGTTATCTACAATCTTTTATCTCCAGATTGTAATTAATGAAAGTAATCTACAATCTTTTATCCCCGGATTGTAATTATCGAAAGTAATCTACAATCCCTTACTCCTAGACTGTAATTAACGAAAGTAATCTACAATCTTTTATCCCCGGATTGTAGTTAAGAAAGTAATCTACAATACCTTACTCCTAGATTGTAATTAACGAAAGTAATCTACAATCTTTTATCCCGGGATTGTAATTAACGGAAGTAATCTACAATCCCTTTATATTATTCATTATCTGATTCCATAGCTACAATAACATGTTTTACTTAATATGTAATTAAGTATACTTCATCCCAATTCACCTGTTTTCTATTTAACATGTCACTTATTATTTATGATTAAATATAACCTATTTCACCACATATATTCATCTTGGTCTTTCTTATTTAATCATAATTCTGTCTAACACTGTCACTACAACTTGTCATTGTTTAATTATTAACTTAGTTCTTTTAACTAAGGCTCGCTAATAAGTTTCCTTTCTAATTATTATAACTTATGTTATAATTTCCGCTTATCCCTAGGAAAATTCTACCTATTATATAACATACGCATTAATGCAATTAATTATAATAAGTTATTACCATTCCTCGTTCATGTATGTTAATGCACCATACCTCCCACATTAAGTTGACCAATTGCGGATGCTGGATATGCCGGGGTTCTGGGTAGACTTCTACCACAAGTTGTACTTAACCTCGTATCTTAGCACCGTTATGTGTACATTTACGCACTAGACCCCTCACATTAAATGTAACAACCCGGAAAATCAGGACCAATTTAAAATTTTTATTTTAACAAATTTTAATGAAAAACGCGTCAGAATTTAAAATTTTCATTTTTTTATTAAACTATTGAATGACTTTGTATATAAATTTTATGATTAATGAATGATTTCAAATTTGTTTCTAATAAACAATTATTTGTAATTAGATATGAAATTCTTCTATAATTGTGAAATAAGAAACGTGCGCTGCTTCGTTCACATTAATATAATTTATTTCGTAATATTAGAATTTAAAACGAACAACGTTGCTTATACGCAGTACGCGTTCGCTAAAATATAAAAAAGAAGAATTCTAGTAATACTACAGGCATCAATAGAAATATTTTCAAATGACAAAAGTGAGACAACATTAACGCTAAAAGTTCATTTATTACATTTTCTTACAGAATTGGAAACATTAGCTAAATGTATGTCTAAAATCTCTAAGCACTTAACTGACCTATTTCAACATCAAATGAAATACTTTGAATTCCATTTATGCATTAAGTATTGAATCATCACTTCCTTATCAGAAACATAAGGACAACAATAATAATACATGTTGCATGCATTTTTTTTTCATGTCCTTTTGTTTCTTTGATATCTCTCTTTTGCAAACGATTAAATATATAAAAAAAATGTTTTAATATGAAGCTTGCGAGGATTAGGGAAGGACAAAAATTAGAAAGAAATTTTGAGAGAATAATCAACTGTGAATATACGTGAGAATAAAAGATGAATGGAAACGTTAGGTAAATTAAACAGATTGTTATAAATGGATACAAGTCTTATATGGTAAACACTAATGGCCTAAATGAATATTTGGCAAAAGAAAAGAATGGTTTAAATTTAGAAAATAATGAACATGTAAGGGAAACATTAATATTAATAGAGGTACGTTGAACATAAAAAGGTAATCAATGTTTGCACCAACAAAATCAATCGCACGAATTAAGACTATCTTTCCAGAATAAAATAAATATGCCATATTTTATCCTTTTTTTAAATACAAGAAAGAAAAGATAAGATAAACATCCATTAAATTAAATATTATTTAATATATATATAACCTAAGGTATATATACGGTACAGAATACGAAACCCTAAACAACTTCTTCCAGCCGCCTTCCTTATGAATCAATGGTCGAACTCCTCCGAACTTAATCCCTTATTTTTTTCCCTAAATGTCTTGAATTAAAACAAATCTCTAACCACAAATCGAAGAAGACTTCGAGATCTTGCTAACCAACGGTGTGATCGATGATGGGGGTTTCTGGTGGCCCGAAGTGGGTGGAAAGGCGGCGCATTGGGGGCGGATTTCTGGGCGGTGGTGAGGTGCGAGCTGGGGGTCCTTCTGGGTGATGGATGGTGGCTCGATGGTGTTCAGTGTGGTGGTCTCGGATATAAGTCTGATGCCTCGTACGACGTGCGCAAGTGAGGAGTTGGCGGTCGATATGGGTTTCAATGTACAACAGAAAGGAACGAAGAAGAAAGGGGTTAAGTCCCTTAACCAATGCAATTAATCCTTAATTAATTATTTGATTATTTCATTTTTTGAAATCAAATGTTTATAATACAATAACTTCTTCAAACAGAAACGAAATCGAACGAAACAAAGTTCGTTGAACTCGTATGGACAAGGGCTTCGCTATGAAACAGTCCAGAACTGAAATGGAGCAAATTATGATTTGAGGGAAATTCCAATCTGAACCGATCTGAATGGAAAGCTATTTGTGAGATTTCTATTTTATGATTCAAATTAGTTATTTACTGAAATGTGAAATTTATATTTATTTCATAAAGTTCATGTGATGTTGTATATCTTTATTGAAATGTTGGTTGTGTTATGATGTGGCTTGAATTGAAATTTTGGTATGTTTGACTTTGGTTATAATAATGAAAATGAATTGTGATTGTGGTGGAAATATATTTTAGTGTTATGAATAAATTTGTTTATGTTTTAAAATGTAAAACATGAATACATTGGAAACCACATTTAAATGTAAAGTATGTTAATAAAATAGTTCGTGTTAGAAAACTTGTTTTACATTAAAATTATATTTTAATGTATTGAATATACATAAACATTTGTTCGTGTTTAGAAAATAAGATTTTACATTTAAATTATAATTTAATGTATTGAATATACATAAACATTTGTTCATGTTTAGAAAATAAGTTTTTACATTAAAATTATAATTTAATGTATTGAATATACATAATCGTTTGTTCGTGTTTAGAACATAAGTTTTATATTAAAATTATATTTTAATGTAGTGAATGTACATAAATATTTGTTCGCATTTAGAAAACAGGTTTCACGTTAAATTATATTTTAATGTTAAGAATGTACATAAGAATTTGTTCATATTAGGAAAACACGTTTCACATTAAATTTACGTTTTAATGTTATGAAGGTAAACAAATTTTGTCATAGGAAACATCATTACAAAAACTTTATTTTTAGTGTAATGAATAGATTTACAAAATTGTACATGTTATGAGATAAAACATGTTTTTACATTAAACAATATTTTTAATAAGATGATCATTTCTAAATAAAAATGTGCACACATTAACTTTACATTTTTAATGTTAATAAGACATTAAAAAGAATCATTGTCATGTTAAATTATTTTCACATTGGAATTCATATTTCAACGTAAAAGGATCATTACAAAACATGTATTTTTATTGTCATTTGTTACCATAAAATGGATTAAAACAAAAAGAATGTCTTTTTGTCGCCACTTGTTTTAAAATAAAAAGAATGAAATAAAGAGACTAGGTTTCATTATGTCATTTAACAAAAAGAGTAGAATAATATAAATTCTCCATGTTTTAAACTTATAAAACATGTTTACATTAAAACGTATATTTTAATATAATGAATGGTTTAACAAAATTTGTTCATGTTTTAAAATATAAAACATGGTAACATTGAAAACTCTAGTTTAATGCAATATATGAAAAGAACATTTTTTTTCATAAACGTTAGTATTAGAATAAAAGAACACTTTTGCCAAAATGCTTAGTTAGAATTAAAACATCGCTTTCGTTAAAAGTGTTTATCTAGAAATAAACTAGTCATTTGTTTAAGGTTAGAATTAACATGTCATTTAAATAAAAACATGTTATGTAAAAACATGTTTTCATTTAAAAATCATATTTTAAATATCATGAACAGAATATAGAAAAAGTAATGTTTTAAATAAAAACATGTTTACATTTAAAATTTCACATTTTAAATGTAATGTTAGAGTACATAGAAAAGTCGCATTTTTATTTTAAAATGTTACATTTGATTAAAAATGCCTTTTTGTTATAAAATGTTGTATTAATATGTCATTTTGTTAAGACTAGTAAATTAGAATAAAAATATCATTTATGTTAGCATTCAAAGAACGACATTTATGTTAGAATTAAAAGAACATTTATGTTAGAAATAAACATTTATGTTGGAATTCAAAAATATGTTACACAGCCATTAACAAGTTTCCTGACTTGTTTATGTTGATTGGGACGATAATTTTTACACATCGCCCAAGTGCACAAATAATTTATTTAATTATTTGTTATATGTTATGTGTTGGTTGAAAACCCCACACGGGTCTTGGGATGATATTCACGCATCTCCCTTGTGATTAGTTTTAAGCGTTATTTATTTGACGCTTATACAGTATTAATATTCACTTTGGAGGTTATTAATGATTTTTATCATTAGTGTAGAATACATTGCGGTGTTTGAAATCCATATAATTAAATTATATGGTAATTGTTGGGTCCCATTCCAATTTTGAATTAAAAGAATATTTCAATACAATATTCAGTTAAAGGAAATCAAATAATGGTTTTGATCTTTTAAAGTTCAAAAGATTTTATTATATGGGTTAAAATGTCACAATGAAAAGGGTTGAGTTAAAAATACGAAACGGGTCATGACACGAGGTTAAGCCCAACTTATGGGATAAGTCTGCCCGGAACCAACCGACATATCCAACATCCATAAGTAATAGGCTTAATGTGGGAGGTCTGGCCAAGTATAAAATACAAATGAATAAGAAATTGAATTGGCCTATTTAATCTGTTTTACATAGAAACGTCGTTTTAAACCAAACGTGTTTACCGATTTAATGTATTCATTTTAAAATGAATATTAAAAAGAAGTGATTTGTAAACTTAATATTTTAGAAATATTAATATTTTTAATATGATAAGAAAATAAAACATTAAAATTAGACTTTAAGTTGAAATAAAGTTAAAACTGTTTTAAGGCAAATTTATAAATATTTTATAAAGTACGTTTTAAATAGAAATCGATGATATAATATATATATTATATATTATATATATATTTAAGGGCCTGAATAGAACGTGCCGCGCAGCGACCGTTCGCGAATTTCGACCATTAACTTTAAATGGACGTAACGGGAGATCCGACCGTCGGATTCTCCTAAAACCGGAACCATTGGGTTCGTATCGAAAAGAGCTTTTCAATGAATATAAGAGTTTTAAAGTCTAACGGTTGGATTTGGAATTATGTCTAAATCAAATTTAGAAAAGGTCACTATGGATGCAGTTCGATGGCCGTTTTTGGAAACCGACTGTACGAGCGAAAATAAATTTATTAAAAATATGGAAATATTATGTAAAATCATAATAAATGATTTAAAATGAATTTAGATGAAAATTTCCAATAGTGAAGAGATAAAAATATATTTTATCGATATGAACTAGTTATTAACTAGAACAAATCTTATAATTAAGATTTAATAAAGTTTTCCAATAAGTTAATATTTACTTGGAATTAAATAGAATAAATTGGGTTTTTGGGTTGTCATGAATGGTGTCTTAAATAACACTATTCTTAACCCCAGTTGAGAAAAGAATAAATCTTTTAATTAAGTTTTTTAGGGTTTCAATCATATTTGATAATTGGAATAAAATGAAATGTAAATTGGATTTATCGTGAACAGTGTTTTAAATGACACTTGTTCTTTAACCCAGTTTGCAGTGAAATATAATTTGGGATTTATAAATCTTTTATTTAGATTTAAAATGGAATATTTTCCAAGAGTAAAGTTTTCCAATTTAATATATTAAATTGGGATTGAATGGAATTTGATTTAATAATATTCGAGATGAGCTTTTGTAAAATAAAGCCGTTAATATATATGGAATTTAAAAGGCTTTGCCGTTATTCCATTTATATTAATAGCCCGATACAGAAATTCATATCGATTATACATTGGTCTGATTTCTATGAAAATCCCCTATTTAATGGAGATGAATTTGAGTTTATCGTGAACAATGTTTTAAATGACATTAGTTCTTTAACTCAAATAAGGATAAGATTAATTTCTTAAAATTAAATAATCATTAAATAATGATTTTGATATTTAAAACCAAACTGGGGTTTTAATAAATCTTTAAAAGAAAAGATTTAAGAATAAATTTAAAGAATTTATATTTGATAAAATAATGTGAATATTTTATTAGAAGAATAATTATGAATTGGAATGAGGCGTTGGATGTGTTTTTATAGAACTTGATTTTTAATTATAAATATACGCGAGTCATTCGAAAAGACCGGGTTTAACCCATTCTGAATGATCACTACGACGATGAAGAGTCGGAGAGTTGAAGACGGTGGTTGAAGACCGACGATCTTCACATCGAATGGATGTGTTGCTACTGATACCCATGATTGGAGTAGCTACCTTGAAGGGGCTTCAGTGGTAGCCGTCCGGACTATTGTTGATTGTTCGGATATGCGAGGACCTCTCAGGTGTCTCCGGTTTCATTCAGACCCAGAACGGACTTGTAAATGGACGTGTGTCTGACATTGGATTTCGTTCCATGTGAATTAAATTGATTGTTATTAATGTATAACTGATTGGTGTTGGAGAATTTATTCTCTGCTTAACACCCTGTTATATATTAATAGTGATTGATCGCATAGCGTGAATTGTCAATGTGGCACGCCAAGATGCAATTGATCAAGACTTTTGTTGAAAAGCAGGGCCTTGTGTGATGATCAAAGCACAGTCTCTTTAGGCATAGCTTTGTGTATATCGTGACTTCGCGAGCCTCACACCCCGGTATGTGTCAAAAACGGGATATGGACCGTAGGGAGTCCATACGTTTCTTTCTAGCTAGAAGTGTTGTTTGGGCTTTAACACAGCCCGGCATTTTACTATGTGGATTATGGATTGAGGTGCCTCGTTTTTTTTATAGGCCGGAAGTGGTCATATTATAGGTCCAAAAGGGCCGGGAAACGTATGTTCAGGAATTGCCAATCCACTACCGTTAGGTGGGGACCGGCCCTACCGTTCCAAGGGTTGCCCTTAGGTGTGATCCTGAGGCATTTGCTAGAGTGTCTCGAATCGGAAGAGGACGATCCCTAGCCTCGATTTCATGACAGAAAACCAATTTCCAATACGACATCACATTTTCGATTGTATAACTGGTATGGCGACATAGTAGGATGGGGTACTATGCCGTCTATGATTGATATTTATGATTGAAATGTTTTATTAAAACATATACACACTAATATTAAATCTGTTTTATTGTATCAAGCAACTTTTGACCATTATAAGGTAAAACCCTATCCTCCGGTTTGCGTTGCATTGTGTGATGGGACTTGGGTCTTATAATGGTTTCAGTTTTCTAAAAGGCATAGCGTTATTTGAACGATTTACTTTACTTATGCACTGGCAATCCAATGGAGTAAACTCGTTCCGCGTTAGCGTCGTGGTCCTGTTATTAGCCTTATCATTAGATTAGTTTAGTTAAGATTTCTCATACCAGTCCCATGACTGACCTGTAGTTTGTTTCACTAGAAAACTCGAGTGCCCATATTTTTGCATACGGGCAGTCGAGTAGCTTGTTTTGCAGATATCTATTCTTTTAGCAGGATCCTGGATTGAGGCTTAAAGTTGTGTCCAGAGCATTTATAGTCTTCCGCTATGTATTGTATTTATGAATTGTAATTTAACTTCTGCTGTATCGTTCCTTTAATTGATGTACTCTGATATTCTGTACTCTGATATAACATTATTGTAATGTCTATAAAAGTCTATTGTTATTTGTTCTTATGAATTGTATTCCCAAAATTAACGTATGCGAGTTTTGAACGGTCTTGGTCGATTTTGCGATTGATTAGGTCCGGGCAAAATCCGTGTCGTTTCAGTTGGTATCAGAGCTCTGGTTAGCTCAAATCTTTGGGGTACAACTCGTTAGAACTGAACAAAGACTCATCAGAGGTTGGATTATTAATATCCAATAAGAATACTCATTAGAGATGGGATCAGTAGTATCCTAGAATGAGTCTGAAGATTGTTGTTTTTAAAAATAAATAAAAGCGGTAATAAATTTAGTTTTGAAAATTTATCTTGAAATACGTATTTGAGATATTATTATATTTTAGATTTGGACAATCGAGTATATAGAGATTTTAATATACGCCTTGCAAGCGTGTATGAGAAGCTCCAATATATTAGATAGATATAGAGTCATACTCTAATAGCCCGGAGACGATTCTGATGATGAGGCATCATCATTAGTGTTTATGTTCGAGTTCAGAGTGAGAGATCTATATATTTCCAATCGACTGGTATGAGAACCAAAACTTAGTTAGAACACATTGTTGTGATTTGCACTAAAAATATGATTTTTGACTATATATGTAAAAGTTATATATTCGAAAAGTTAATCATCTAATTGATTGTTGGTTGTGATGTTTGATTATTGGATTAACTAATAAAATTATTGAAACCAATAAATAAAAATTTAATTAAGTTAGCTAATTAAACAACTTTTAGCTTCGTTCCTTTTCGAGGACGAAAAGATTTTTAAGTGGGGGAGATTGTAACAACCCGGAAAATCAGGACCAATTTAAAAATTTTATTTTAACAAATTTTAATGAAAAATGCATCAGAATTTAAAATTTTCATTTTTTTATATTAAACTATTGAATGACTTAGTATATAAATTTTATGATTAATGAATGATTTCAAATTTGTTTCTAATAAACCATTATTTGTAATTAGATATGAAATTCTTCTATAATTGTGAAATAAGAAACGTGCGCTGCTTCGTTCACATTAGTATAATTTATTTCATAATATTAGAATTTAAAACGAACAACGTTGCTTATACGCAGTACGCGTTCGCTAAAATATAAAAAAGAAGAATTCTAGTAATACTACAGGCATCAATAGAAATATTTTCAAATGACAAAAGTGAGACAACATTAACGCTAAAAGTTCATTTATTACATTTTCTTACAGAATTGGAAACGTTAGCTAAATGTATGTCTAAAATCTCTATGCACTTAACTGACCTATTTCAACATCAAATGAAATACTTTGAATTCCATTTATGCATTAAGTATTGAATCATCACTTCCTTATCAGAAACATAAGGACAACAATAATAATACATGTTGCATGCATTTTTTTTCATGTCCTTTTGATTCTTTGATATCTCTCTTTTGCAAACGATTATATATATATAAAATGTTTTAATAAGAAGCTTGCGAGGATTAGGGAAGGACAAAAATTAAAAAGAAATTTTGAGAGAATAATCAACTGTGAATATACATGAGAATAAAAGATGAATGGAAACGTTAGGTAAATTAAACAGATTGTTATAAATGGATACAAGCCTTATATGGTAAACACTAATGGCCTAAATGAATATTGGGCAAAAGAAAAGAATGGTTTAAATTTAGAAAATAATGAACATGTAAGGGAAACATTAATATTAAGAGAGGTATGTTGAACATAAAAAGGTAATCAATGTTTGCACCAACAAAATCAATCGCATGAATTAAGACTATCTTTCCAGAATAAAATAAATATGCCATATTTTATCCTTTTTTTAAATACAAGAAAGAAAAGATAAGATAAACACCCATTAAATTAAATATTATTTAATATATATAACCTAAGGTATATATACGGTATAGAATACGAAACCCTAAACACCTTCTTCCAGCCGCCTTCCTTATGAATCAATGGCCGAACTCCTCCGAACTTAATCCCTTATTTTTTTTCCTAAATGTCTTGAATTAAAACAATTCTCTAACCACAAATAGAAGAACACTTCGAGATCTTGCTAACCAACGGTGATGATCGACAATGGGAGTTTCTGGTGGTCGGAATTGTGTAGAAAGGCGGCGCATTGGGGGCGGATTTCTGGGCGGTGGTGAGGTGCGAGATGGGGGTCCTTCTGGGCGATGGATGGTGGCTCATTGGTGGTCAGTGTGGTGGTCTCGGATCGAGGTCTGATGCCTCGTACGGCGTGCGCAAGTGAGGAGTTGGCGGTCGATATGGGTTTCAATGTACAACAGAAAGGAACGAAGAAGAAAGGGGTTAAGTCCCTTAACCAATGCAATTAATCCTTAATTAATTATTTAATTATTTCATTTTTTTGAAATCAAATGTTTATAATACAATAACTTCTTCAAACATAAACGAAATCGAACGAAACAAAGTTCGTTGAACTCGGATGGACAAGGGCTTTGCTATGAAACAGTCCAGAACAGAAATGGAGCAAATCATGATTTGAGGGAAATTCCAATTTGAACTGATCTGAATGGGAAGCTATTTGTAAGATTTCTATTTTATGATTCATATTAATTATTTACTGAAATGTGAAATTTTTATTTATTTCATAAAGTTCATGTGATGTTGTATATCTTTATTGAAATGTTGGTTGTGTTGTGATGTGGCTTGAATTGAAATTTTTGTATGTTTGACTTTGGTTATAATAATGAAAATGAATTGTGATTGTGGTGGAAATATATTTTAGTGTTATGAATAAATTTGTTTATGTTTTAAAATGTAAAACATGAATACATTGGAAACTACATTTAAATGTAAAGTATGTTAATAAAATAGTTCGTGTTAGAAAACTTGTTTTACATTAAAATTATATTTTAATGTATTGAATATACATAAACATTTGTTCGTGTTTAGAAAATAAGTTTTTACATTAAAATTATAATTTAATGTATTGAATATACATAAACATTTGTTCGTGTTTAGAAAATAAGTTTATACATTAAAATTATAATTTAATGTATTGAATATACATAAATGTTTGTTCGTGTTTAGAAAATAAGTTTTACATTAAAATTATATTTTAATGTAGTGAATGTACATAAATATTTGTTCGCATTTAGAAAATAAGTTTCACGTTAAATTATATTTTAATGTTAAGAATGTACATAAGAATTTGTTCATATTAGGAAAACACGTTTCACATTAAATTTACATTTTAATGTTATGAAGGTAAACAAATTTTGTCATAGGAAACATCATTACAAAAACTTTATTTTTAGTGTAATGAATAGATTTACAAAATTGTACATGTTATGAGATGAAACATGTTTTTACATTAAACTTTATTTTTAATAGGATGATCATTTCTAAATAAAAATGTGCACACATTAACTTTACATTTTTAATGTTAATAAGACATTAAAAAGAATCATTGTCATGTTAAATTATTTTCACATCGGAATTCATATTTCAACGTAAAAGGATCATTATAAAACATGTATTTTTATTGTCATTTGTTACCATAAAATGGATTATAACAAAAAGAATGTCTTTTTGTCGCCACTTGTTTTAAAATAAAAAGAATGAAATAAAGAGACTAGCTTTCATTATGTCATTTAACAAAAAGAGTAGAATAATATAAATTCTCCATGTTTTAAACTTATAAAACATGTTTACATTAAAACGTATATTTTAATATAATGAATGGTTTAACAAAATTTGTTCATGTTTTAAAATATAAAACATGGTAACATTAAAAACTCTAGTTTAATGCAATATATGAAAAGAACATTTTTTTTCATAAACGTTAGTATTAGAATAAAAGAACACTTTTGTCAAAATGCTTAGTTAGAATTAAAACATCGCTTTCGTTAAAAGTGTTTATCTAGAAATAAACTAGTCATTTATTTAAGGTTAGAATTAACATGTCATTTAAATAAAAACATGTTATGTAAAAACATGTTTTCATTTAAAAATCATATTTTAAATATCATGAACAGAATATAGAAAAAGTCATGTTTTAAATAAAAACATGTTTACATTTAAAATTTCACATTTTAAATGTAATGTTAGAGTACATAGAAAAGTCACATTTTTATTTTAAAATGTTGCATTTGATTAAAAATACCTTTTAGTTATAAAATGTTGTATTAATATGTCATTTTGTTAAGAATAGTTAATTAGAATAAAAATATCATTTATGTTAGCATTCAAAGAACGACATTTATATTAGAATTAAAAGAACATTTATGTTAAAAATAAACATTTATGTTGGAATTCAAAAATATGTTACACTGCCATTAACAAGTTTTCTTACTTGTTTATGTTGATTGGGACGATAATTTTTACACATCGCCCAAGTGCACAAATAATATATTTAATTATTTGTTATATGTTATGTGTTGGTTGAAAACCCCACACGGGTCTTGGGATGATATTCACGCATCTCCCTTGTGATTAGTTTTAAGCGTTATTTATTTGACGCTTATACAGTATTAATATTCACTTTGGATGTTTGGAGGTTATTAATGGTTTTTATCATTAGTGTAGAATACATTGCGGTGTTTGAAATCCATATAATTAAATTATATGGTAATTGTTGGGTCCCATTCCAATTTTGAATTAAAAGAATATTTCAATACAATATTCAGTTAAAGGAAATCAAATAATGGTTTTGATCTTTTAAAGTTCAAAAGATTTTATTATATGCGTTAAAAAGTCACAATGAAAAGGGTTGATTTAAAAATACGAAACGGGTCATGACACGAGGTTAAGCCCAACTTACGGAATAAGTCTGCCCGGAACCAACCGGCATATCCAGCATCCATAAGTCACAGGCTTAATGTGGGAGGTCTGGCCAAGTATAAAATACAAATGAATAAAAAATTGAATTGGCCTATTTAATCTGTTTTAAATAGAAACGCCATTTTAAACCAAACGTGTTTACCGATTTAATGTAATCATTTTAAAATGAATATTAAAAAGAAGTGATTTGTAAACTTAATATTTTAGAAATATTAATATTTTTAATATGATAAGAAAATAAAACATTCAAATTAGACTTTAAATTGAAATAAAGTTAAAACTGTTTTAAGGCGAATTTATAAATATTTTATAAAGTACGTTTTAAATAGAAATCGATGATATAATATATATTATATATATATATTTAATGGCCTGAATAGAATGCGCCGTGCAGCGACCGTTCGCGAATTTCGACCATTAACTTTAAATGGACGTAACGGGAGATCCGACCGTCGGATTCTCCTAAAACCGGAACCATTGGGTTCGTATCGAAAAGAGCTCTTCAATGAATATAAGAGTTTTAAAATCTAATGGTTGGATTTGGAATTTTGTCCAAATAAAATTTAGAAAAGGTCGCTATGGATGCAGTTCAGTGGCCATTATTGGAAACCGACTGTACGAGCGAAAATAAAATTATTAAAAATATGGAAATATTATGTAAAATCATAATAATTATTTAAAAGGAATTTAGATGAAAATTTACAATAGTGAAGAGATAAAAATATATTTTATCGATATGAACTACTTATTAACTAGAACAAATCTTATAATTAAGATTTAATAAAGTTTTCCAATAAATTAATATTTACTTGGAATTAAATAGAATAAATTGCGTTTTTGGGTTGTCGTGAATGGTGTCTTAAATAACACTGTTCTTAACCCCAGTTGAGAAAAGAATAAATCTTTTAATTAAGATTTTTAGAGTTTAAATCATATTTGATAATTGGAATAAAATGAAATGTAAATTGGATTTACCGTGAACAGTGTTTTAAACGACACTTGTTCTTTAACCTAGTTTGCAGTGAAATATAATTTGGGATTTATGAATCTTTTATTTAGATTTAAAATGGAATATTTTACAAGAGTAAAGTTTTCCAATTTAATATATTAAATTGGGATTGAATGGAATTTGCTTTAATAATATTCGAGATGAGCTTCTGTAAAAGAAAGCCGTTAATATATATGGAATTTAAAAGGCTTTGCCGTTATTCCATTTATATTAATAGCCCGATACAGAAATTCATATCGATTATACATTGGTCTGATTTCTATGAAAATCCCCTATTTAATGGAGATGAATTTGAGTTTATCGTGAACAATGTTTTAAATGACATTAGTTCTTTAACTCAAATAAGGATAAGATTAATTTCTTAAAATTAAATAATCATTAAATAATGATTTTGATATTTAAAACCAAATTGGGGTTTTAATAAATCTTTAAAAGAAAAGATTTAAGAATAAATTTAAAGAATTTATCTTTGATAAAATAATGCGAATATTTTATTAGAAGAATAATTCTGAATTGGAATGAGGCGTTGGATGTGTTTTTATAGCACTTGATTTTTAATTATAAAAATACGCGAGTCATTCAGAAAGACCGGGTTTAACCCATTCTGAATGATCACTACGACGATGAAGAGTCGGAGAGTTGAAGACGGTGGTTGAAGACCGACGATCTTCACATCGAATGGATGTGTTGCTACTGATACCCATGATTGGAGTAGCTACCTTGAAGGGGCTTCAGTGGTAGCCGTCCGGACTATTTTTGATTGTTTGGATATGCGAGGACCTCTCAGGTGTCTCCGGTTTCGTTCACACCCAGAACGGACTTGTAATTGGATGTGTGTCTGACATTGGATTTCGTTCCATGTGAATTAAATTGATTGTTATTAATGTATAACTGATTGGTGGTGGAGAATTTATTCTCTGCTTAACACCCTGGTATATATTAATAGTGATTGATCGCATGGCGTGAATTGTCAATGTGGCACGCCAAGATGCAATTGAACAAGGCTTTTGTTGAAAAGCAGGGCCTTGTGTGATGATCAAAGCATAGTCTCTTTAGGCATAGCTTTGTGTATATCGTGACTTCGCGAGACTCACACCCCGGTATGAGTCAAAAACGGGATATGGACCGTAGGGAGTGCATACGTTTCTTTCTAGCTAGAAGTGGTGTTTGGGCTTTAACACGGCCCGACATTTTACTATGTGGGTTATGGATTGAGGTGCCTCATTTTTTTTATAGGCCGGAAGTGGTCATATTATAGGTCCAAAAGGGCCGGGAAACGTATGTTTCAGGAATTGCCAATCCACTACCATTAGGTAGGGACCGGCCCTACCGTTCCAAGGGTTGCCCTTAGGTGTGATCCTGAGGCATTTGCTAGAGTGTCTCGAATCGGAAGAGGACGATCCCTAGCCTCGATTTCATGACAGAAAACCAATTTCCAATACGACATCTCGTTTTCGATTGTATAACTGGTATGGCGACATAGTAGGATGGGGTACTATGGCGTCTATGTTTGATATTTATGATTGAAATGTTTTATTAAAACATATACACACTAATATTAAATCTGTTTTATCGTATCAAGCATCTTTTGACCATTATAAGGTAAAACCCTATCCTCCGGTTTGCGTTGCATTGTGTGATGGGACTTGGGTCTTATAATGGTTTCATTTTTCTAAAAGGCATAGCGTTATTTGAATGATTTACTTTACTTATGCACTGGCAATCAAATGGAGTAAACCCGTTCCACGTTAGCGGCGTGGTCCTGTGATTAGCCTTATCATTAGATTAGTTTAGTTAAGATTTCTCATACCAGTCCCATGACTGACCTGTAGTTTGTTTCACTGGCAAACTCGGGTGCCCATATTTTTCCACATGGGCAGTCGAGTAGCTTGTTTTGCAGATATCTGTTCTTTTAGCAGGATCCTGGATTGAAGCTTAAAGCTGTGTCCAGAGCATTTACAGTCTTCCGCTGTGTATTGTATTTATGTATTGTAATTTAACTTCCGCTGTATCATTCCTTTAATTGACGTACTCTGATATTCTGTACTCTGATGTAACATTATTGTAATGTCTATAAAAATCTATTGTTATTTGTTCTTATGAATTGTATTCCCAAAGTTAACGTATGCGAGTTTTGAACAGTCTTGGTCGATTTTGCGATTGATTTGGTCCGGGCAAAATCCGTGTCGTTACATTAAATTAACCACTTGTGCATACCGGATTTTCCGGGCGGTTCCAGCCAGACTTCCACCACAAGTGTAATCTAACCTCGTGTCTAAGTGCGGTTACAGTTTCTATTTACTATAAGTTTAGGCATATTCATTCCTAAACAATTGTTCATGTTCATTATAGGTTTTTCACGCCCCTACCCTCAAGTCATAAATCATCATGTACGATATGCCCAAAATTAAAGACTTAGATCATGGTGTAGGTTATTCCCCCAAAACCCAGTCATGTTTTACAATACAAGTTATGCCACAATTTATCATTCCCAATTATTCTCAATATCGTTCGCTCGCATATTTCTGCGATAGGCCTAGGCTTGAAGGTAGCCCGACTATAAAAATAAAAAAAGGAAGGAGGGGGAGAAGAGGACAGAAATAGGCATAATAACAAAACATGCATATGATGACAGAAATAGGCATACTAACAGAATAGGCATATGGCGACAGAAATAGGCATAGTAGAAAAATGGGCATATAATGATAGAATTAGGAATAATAACATAATAGGCATATGAGAACCAAACAGTAGATTGGGTGTACAAGTAATGGCAGATCTGTTTAGTTATGATTCCGGTTATTAACAGGTACAGGTTTAGATCCAAACTTATAAACATGTCAGGATTACATATTAAATGTTTATATCTAAAAGCAACATAAACTCACAGGGATTGGATCCAAAGAACCGAGAAAAGAGTGTTGATGTTGTAGCAGAGATTCTTGTATACGTATAAGTCATTGTTGCAGAAGAATAGGCTAATTTTATTTGAGTTGGGGCAACATGTCATTATCTCCATTGTTTTATATGAATAAAACAATAGAAATGAAGTCCTATATATAGCCTTAAGCCAACGAATCTCATTCCTAAACGTGTCCAGGTGCAGAAAATGGATTTGCCCCGGATTTGGATGGGGTCGACCCCGGGGTCGACATACTCGTGTGTAGGTCGACCCCCATGGGAAATGGGCCGAACCCCAACGGGCTGATTTCCCACGTCTTCCCGCTCTTCGATTTTTGATTTACTGGAGTATTTTTGTGTGTGTGTATATATATATATATATATATATATTTCTCTTATACTCATACAAACTTCAAAGCTTAATATCTTCTTCATACAATATCCATTTTATGCAAACTCGGATTCTATCTCAAGTAGAATTCTGAGACGAACGCAATGGCACAGTTTGTTTCCCTTAATTCCTAATATTTAACTAAGTATTCTTTATTTTATCATTATAATGTTCTTTAAAAATTAAGGGGTGTTACAAAACCCATAACATGTTTTTCTCTAGATTGTAATCCAAGATCAATAATCTACAATCCCTTTATATTATTCATTGTCTGATTCCATAGTTACAATAATATGTTCTACTTAATATGTAATTAAGTATACTTCATCTCAATTCACATGTTTTTTGTTTAACATGTCACTTATTATTTATAATTAAATATTACTTATTTCTTCTCATATATTCACCTTGTTCTTACTTATTTAATCATAATTTCATCTTACACTGTCACTACAACTTGTCGTTGTTTACTTATTAACAAAGTTTTCATAACTAAGGTTTACTACTAAGTTTCCTTTCCATTTAATATAACTTATGTTATAATTTCCACTTGTCCCTAGGACAAGCCTTACTATTATATAACATTCTGATTAATGTAATTAATTATAATAGGTTATTATCATTCCCCGTTCATTCCAATCGTTTTACTGTTGTCACTTTCATTCATTTCCATTAATCACAATTAGTGTCTTTTATTTCAATCCTTGTATATATATATATATATATATGTATATATATATATATGCACCAGACCTCTCACGTTAAGTCAACCACATGTGGATGCTGGATTTGTCGGGCGGTTCCAGGTAGACTTCTATAACAAGTTGGACTTAACCTCATGTCTTAGCATCGTTACTTGTACATTTACGCACTAGATCCCTCACATTAAATTAACAGGTTGTGGATGTTGGATTTGTCGGGCGGTTCCGAGCAGACTTCTACCACAAGTTGAATTTAACCACGTGTCTTAATGGGGTTACCATTTCTATTTTCTGTAAACGTAGGCTTATCTGTTCTTTCCAAATTTTATTGTTATCTATTTTTACCTGTCATACTTAATATCATATTAAGTCCATTATCTGATTATCATGTCGCACGTTCTTCCTATCATGTAATTAACTTCATTTTAAAATAACATGTAATCATAGAATCATGTAATTATTCCATTCTAACAAATCAACATATAATTATCCCAATTCTTACAGTTAAGGGTTCAAGTACATAATATGCCATAGATTACCATGTAATTAGAACATGTACATATACAAAAATAATCGTTTCCACATATTTTAACAGGTTTATATATTTCAGTAGGTTTACATTTCAACATATTAACATTTCAACCTATTTACATTTCAACATATTAACAATTCAACATATTAACGTCTCAACATATTAACCTTTCAACATATTAACGTTTCAACATATTAATGTTTCAACATGTTAACATGTTAACATATTAACATTTCAACATATTAATATTTCAATATATTAACATTTCAACGTATTAATCATTCTAGCAGATTTACATTACATATTAACGGGGAGTGTCAAATGATAAATATACCATTATCAAAAAGGTATAACTTAAATCCACTCACCCAATTGCTTTCTAATTCAAGAATCTGGTCTAAATCTAACATTCCATGGTTCTCTTAACTGGATTTAGAACGTAAATAACCATGGATCCACAATTCTCAACTAAAAGAAAAAGGGAAGAAATTGGAGAAAATTAAATTGACAGAATCCAAGAATTTACCTTACTTCGAATAAGATTCTGAACACCTTCTTTATTAATATACATTCTTTCCCCCAGATCTAGAATCAGTATTTTACTAATCTAATTATTCTGTTTTACTGAAGAGATTTGAGGTGGAAGAAGAATGGAAGAGCTTAGGCATCCTCTTAGAAAATGTCAGATTCAGGCTAGGCTCTGCTAGCTTATTTATAGGTGTTCAAGATCTTATCGTACACGCAGCGCTGAGTCAGCAACGAATATGGTTAAGAAAATAATCTAGATTCATCAATGAATCTTCCTGGATCAGGGCTGGGTCGACCCCGGGGTCGACCCCCTATGGGTACCCTAAGGTCGACCCTTCTATGTGTGTGTCAACCACAAGGTCGGCCCCACTGGGTCCCACGAGCATTTTTGGGCAGATGTTTACTGTTTTAACATTTTTAATTTCAAACGTTTGATTAGTATCTTGCTATACTTTCTTTGATCTATTTAAATATTATATTTACATATAATCTCCTTATATGTATACAAAACTTCAAACGTCCATTTTACACGTATATATACACACATAACTTTTATTTCATTTTCAAAATTCAAACGGTGTTATGCCGTTATTGAATTCTTACCATATTTCTTTGATTGCAGCCTTATTTTGAATTTCTCCTTTATATATATATATATATATATATATATATATATATTTGCACATATATTATCATATACGTGTATGCATATATATTTGTACTTCCTTATATGTGCGTTTATACATATTTTCTCTTTAGTACATGTGTTATTTTAGCCGTTCCTTTAAAATAAAAAATATGGCGTCTGCGGGGTTCGAACCTGTGCCACTCTCATGAAAGCTACATGCTCTAAACAACTGGACTACTTAGGCTTTTATTAACATGGCCTAGAACAATGGTGGCCATTGTTCTTTTCTTATTCCTCCTTTTCATGTTTGTTACAATATTTCATTTAAATCATTGCTTGTAACCTTATCAATTTGCATGCATCTTTTTCTTTAATTTTCCTTTTCTTATTAATGCATAATATTTGTAAATCATTGCATGCAACATAATTACACTGCATGCAACCGATTTCTTGTTTCTTTTAACGCATGCATTGCATTGTTATTTGCATTAATCTTTTCTTCTTTTTCAATGCATGTATTTATTACATGCAATCGTATATTATCTTTATTTTGTTCTTCTTTTATATATTTATGGATATGCATATATATAGTCATATGCACTATTAATTGTTATACAATGCGGGGTGTTACAAGTCTTATTCAGTTTTCTCAGGCATGAAATCCTGTTTGGTTTCTCGGATGTGTTGTTAACTAGTTCCTCCAGATGAACCTAGGGTGTTGCAAGTGAAAAGCCAGAAGAAGTCTGGGACTGGACATAGGACGGTGCTTCGGACTAGTATAACTATTCTTGGTGTCATTTATTTTACTTTGTTGCATTCATTTATTGCTTATTTGTGATATCATTATATTTAGTTTATTAAATATTTACTTTTTTCAACTATTTCATAGTTTAGAATATCACATTATCTAAGCTTCCGCATATTCATCAATCTATATTACTCGATCCTACTCTAGCACTCTTTTCATTTGGCATCAGAGAAGGACATCTTATAATCGTAAAACAGTTATTTGATACTCGATAATATGGATAATAACGCGAGCACTAACACGAGAAATAACATAAGTTTCACATAATGTCAGTCTACTTCACGACCTCCATTTTTCAATGGCATGAACTATAATTACTGGGCTACACGTATGAGAATTTACATGCAAGCAAATGGTTTTGAATCTTGGAATATTACTCAAAAAGAATATACACCACCACTACTAATTATTCCGAGTGGTCAACCAATGAAAAAGCATAAGCTACTATTAATGCTAAAGCCATGAATATGTTTCATTTTGCCTTAGATAGAAATGAGTTTAACCGGATTTGTATATGCAATACTGCATATGAAATTTGGAAAACACTCAAAGTTACACACGAAGGAACTAGCAAGGTTTAACAAAGCAAGATATCCATTCTTAAAAATCAATATCAGAACTTCAAAATGAATGAAAATGAATCCATCAATGGTATGTATTCTAGATTTCAAAATATTTATCATTCATTATTCGGTTTAGGAGAAAAATACTCCGACTTTGATATAGTATCAAAAATCCTAAATTCTTTGATGGAAGATTGGGAAAGGAAGGTCTTGGCTATTGAAGAAGTTAATGATCTTTCAACCATGAAACTAGAATAATTAACAGGAAATCTAATGTCGTATGAAGTAAATTTTCTGGCAAAAAAGGTCATGCACAAGACAAAAAGAATTTAGCTTTCAATGTTGAAAAGGATGAATCAGATTCAGATAAAGAAGAAGACTTAGCTTTTGTTGCTAAAAATTTCATAAACTTTCTGAAATAGTAGAAGGGATTCAAGAATAATGGAAAGAAAAATCTCAAGAATAATAATAATAAAGCTACTCCATCTTTGGTTTAATGTTTTGGTTGCCACAAAATGGGACATTATCAAAAGTATTGTTTGGGACAAAAGAAAGAACAACACAACAATAACAAGAAGGAGAAATCTAAGAGGCGAGCTTTCTCAGTAACTTGGGATGATTCAAACTCTTCATCTTCTAAAAGTGATAGTCAAAGCGATAACGAACAAGCTAATGTGTGCTTCAAGGCTAAAGAAACTGAGGTTAGTGATTTTACTTTTGAAGATATGGTAGAAATTAATATGAAATTATTAGCATCAAGAAATAATTTCAAAAGAAAATATAAACAAGCAAATGAGGATCAGAAAATGGAAGAATTTTAAAGAGATTTGTTGAAAGATGAAAAAGATATTAGAAGACGAAATCAAAAAACTTCAAAAATATCTATCTAATGCAAATTCTCAACTTTCCTTATTGAGTCAAAAAATCAGAACTTAAAAAGAAAAGAACAATCTGATTGCTTCTTAAAATCATGAGTTAAATGCTAGGATTAAAATTATAGATTAAGATAAATCTAGTCTTAAAATTAAACTAGATGATATTACTAGAAATGTCACCAATTTTAATAAAGGTAGAGAGAATTTATCTAAAATTATAGAAATTTCTCAACTTACATCTAGTAAAAGGGACTAGAATATATACAAAAAACTAACATTTCTAAGATATCCAAGAAAAAGATGTCTAGACCAAGCAAGATAGTAACACCTTCTATAAAAAAAGGTTTCTAAAACTATTAGTATATGTGTTCCTAAAACAAATATTTATTTGATTAGGAATAAATATATTAATACATTCGTAGAAACAGTTCATAATAATAAGAATTATATTTTTAAAAGGGACACTGAACCATTTTGGGTTTGGTTTCCTTAGACCTAACTCTTAGGTACTAACGAAGGAAGTAGGTACCAGCATCATTACATATTTTTTGCAGTTCCTAGTCAAGAAAAGAGAAAAATGGATACTTGACAGTGGTTGCTCAAAACATATGACAGGAAACAAAGAGATGTTAAAAAATATCAGTTAATCAAAAGAAGGAACTGTCACTTTTAGAGATAATCCTGAAGGACATATCATCGGCAAAGGCGATGTGTAAGCAATTACGATTTAAATTATATGATTCATGTCTGTGATGAAGTGAGCTACTATTTTATAGATGACGATTCAGATGGCTTAAGAACTAAGGGTTTACGATTAAGTGCTAGATTGCTCCATCATGCTTTAACACGTACTATTTTACGGAGAACCAGAACGTTTGATTTGGCCTACACAGAAACATTTCGAGCCTTGTATACAATCTACAGTGATGTACAAATCAGTTGGGTTCAATTAATCATGGATCACCTATTCATTCACTCAAGGGACTTTACGGTATATATATATACTATTTTGAATATCTTATGCGATTACTTACTAATGTAGAAGTTCCCGAACCAGCTTCCGAAAAGTTAGATGAGAAAATTTTAGATAGCAAAAATTTGAAAACGATGAAGTTACCTCCGTTAAGTTTTAGTATCATGAGTTTAGATGAGTGGAAGAAATGAGAGAAGGGACGGTCATCCACTACCCTTGAATAAGCACATCCGGAAGATATACCACTCCCTACTCCATCTCAAACTACTCACAAAGCTATTGATGTTGTGGCAAGAAATCAGCTCTTACTTTAAGCTTTCCTCAAGCGAATGGATAAAAATATGGATAAGAAGTTTAACAAAATTAAGTCTTTTCTTAGAAAAATTTGGGATGCTATTTCATGCTCGACTTTTACATCCACTCAGGCACAGGATCCACGAAAGAGGCATGCTTCACCAATCAATTGGTTTACTTCCGAGAGCACTAGTTCTAACACTTTCTGATACGACGGTACGGTAATAAGTATTTTTATATATTTATATAAACTATTAGAGACTGGTAGTAAATAGTCTCTCCTGTTCTTTGAACACTAATAGTTTTGTTTGTGAACATTAACTAGCATGTGCTTGTGAACTCTAATGTGTAATGGAAATCATATTTTTTATCATATGATCTTTTTAATCGATGACGAAGGGTGATAAAAAGGTAAGTACACTAACAAATTGTTGCATGAAAAGTATATCCATACACTCAGGAGGAGAAAAATTCAAATACTGCATACATTCAGGGGAGAAATTTTTTTTTTTACAAGAGGTTGTCATCAATCAAAAAGGGGGAGAATGTTGATTCATGAGATTTTTGACTCACGACAACAAAGCAAAGAAGATTAAAGGAAGAATGATTTAGTATGATAATTAATTTGTGTTTTATTTGTTTTAGAACTTGATAAAATATATCCTCAAATATCATAACATAAGAATACAACACAAAAACACAAACAGATATATAGATATATGTGTATGTATGTATATGTATATGTATATGTATACGTAACAACGCACAGTCACTGGACTGTGCACTTCGGCACAAACCAGTCGATTGGTGGAAAATCCACCAATCAACTAGTATATACCAAAGTGCACAGCCTGGTGCATTTGTGTGCCTATATATATACATACATTTCTTCAAATACCAGTTGACTGTTCATTTTTAACCAGTCAACAGATCCGAATCTAATGGTCATATTTCTGAAAAGACATCTTCTTTCATGAAGGGTTGTGATCCATTTTTCAATAGAAATGACTTCTCCTTTTTAATGAAACTTTTCATGAATGATTACCACTCTTTAAACGCTATTTATACATAACAAATTTCTCATTTCAAAACCATTGATTCTTACTCTAATTTCTAATCTTATTTTCTATATTCTCTTGCATTCTAAAAGCATTCAAATTCATTCTTATTTCATTGAATCGCTGATTCTATTTCATATTTATCAATTCAATAAGCAATATATGTCCTTCAAATCTTCACACACATCAAATATTTGAGGATAAGATTATAGCAAGGGTGTACCCAATTTGTGATTAATTTGCATTGTTTAGAACACATATTAAAGTCAAATCTCTTGTTGTATTGTTGAAGTCATATTCGGTTGCTCAGGCGTGTTGTTGAAGTCCTGTTCGGTTTGCTTAGGCATGAAATCTCGTTCGGTTGCTCGGGTGTGTTGTTAACTTGTTCCTCCGGGTGAAGTGAGGGTGTTGCTAGTGAAATGCCGTAAGAAGTTTGGGACTGGATGTAGGACGGTACTTCGAAACGGTATAAAAATTCCTAGTGTCGTTTATTTTACTTTAATGCATTCATTTATTGCTTATGTGTGATGTTGTTATATTTAGTTTATTAAATATTTGCTTGCATAGCTATTGCATAGATTAGAATATCACATTATCTAAGCTTCTTCATTTATCAATCTATATTACTCGATCCTACTTTAGCGCTCTTTTCAGTATGTACTTGGTAGAGCCGTAGTGGTAGAACCAGACCAGCCGTTAACTATGCAGAACCATAGCGGACCAAGTACCACTCATAGGATCGTCATCAATTATTGGCTGAAAATGACAAATAAA
Organism: Allium sativum; assembly: GCA_030737875.1. Lineage (NCBI taxonomy): Eukaryota > Viridiplantae > Streptophyta > Magnoliopsida > Asparagales > Amaryllidaceae > Allium > Allium sativum. The sequence goes on along the minus strand of CM060925.1, from coordinate 432,097,125 downwards.
TGGATAAGTTGGCTTACCCATTTAGGGGAGAAGGATTTTACCCTTAGGCATGCCCTTTGCAGGTGATAAATCGTTTTTCTTCTACTTTCAGTTTAATTCAATTTGTAATAAAATCATTAAGACACTTATTCTTGTACGAGAACCATTGTGGTTCCTAGGCAAACTCAGAGATAATAATAAACCAATTATTTTTGATGTAATAAACTCTTGCTTTTGGAAATATTATAAAACTATATGGTTAAAATTGCTTATGCTTATCAAATTCGAAATTATCACTGAATTTCAAACTTTAAACCAACTTAATGGATCTTCAAGTGTCGCTGCGCTAAGGGTCGGATCTTTCGAAAAACAGAATGATTCAGTCGGGATCGTCAAACACTATCATGTTTAGCAAGGGCTAAGTTGTTTCTTAACAAAGGTTGCTTAGTCAGGATCGTTAAGTACCGTCATGCTTGGCATTGGTTAGGTCATTCTTGAATAGGTAGCTGAATCAGGATTCTCATAGGTGAACAAAGCTTGGAAAGGGATGGATGTATCCGGACATGGGGTTGTTCAACTGAGATTGTTGATCAACATCGTGGTCAGCAAGAGCCTAAAAAGACTAGGATCGTCAAGTGCCGCCGTGCTTGGCAAGGATCAGGTTATCTCGAAACCGGGATGATCTGATGAGGATCGTTGATCGTTGTCACGATCCGTAAGAGCCCAACGAGGCTAGGATCATCAAGTTTCGCCGTGCTTGTTATGGAGAAACTTGGATCGTCGATCACCGTCATAATCAACAAGAACCCGGCAAGGCTAGGATCCTCAACTACAAATTGAGCTTAGCACAGAGAAAACATGGATTGTTGATCACCGTTGTGATCAAAAAGAGCTCGGCAAGGCTAGAATCATCATAGTGTCGTTACATTCGACATAAAGAAATAGATCGTCTACCTTTATGATTGAAAAAAATCCAGTGAGATAATGGATCAAAAAACGCGTTGAACTAAGAACTTAGAATGCAACAACACTCAGTAAGAACCCGACGAGGTCATGAATCAACGAGTATAACTTATGCTAGGAAAAAGCCCTACAGGCTTGGACGCCCGACTATGGATTATGATTGGTGCGGACAGAACTTGAATCATAAAGTGTAGATGGTAATTGAGAAAGAATCGTCCTAGCGTAGTCATGGACACTCAACATCAACCTGGAGAGGTTGTGAAATTTAGCAAAAGCTTGACAAAGCTATCAATACTAGCTCGGTGGAGCTATTAGACATATGAATGATCCGACGATATCGTAGACATCAATCACATCTCAGAATGGTCTTGAAACTAGCATCAATTTGGAGAGATTGCAGATACTAGACTTTTACGAGACCCATCCTTCACAGAAAGATATGTTTTTAGGGGCAGTTTTTGACCTGCCTTTTAACAAGGCCGTTACGATTTGTACTTTGACATTTGGAGTAACAACCTACCCGGAGCCTGCCTAAATACCTATCCAGAAAAAGACCCATCGAAACATAGAGCCATTCTAAGAAATTTTTGGTCACTATGAGAAATAAAAGTAAAATCAGATGTCACACCAGAATGGATAAATATAGTAATCAAATAGATGTACCATATCATAAAATACCAAAGTGTTGAATACATCAGATCCTGAATGTCATATGTAACAAGTCAAGGTACATCATAATGATGACTGAGATACAATCAGATAATAATAACAGTAAACTAAATAATGTTCACCATTGCCAAGCTCCATCTTCCACATAATCATCTAGCATGCTCCATCATTATGGCTAAATAGGAGGGGGGTCAAAACAACTGTTCTGATGAATAAAATTCTTTATGATTATAAAAGAAACCTATTTGCTGTACAAGGCAGTATAAAACCAATCAGGTTTATGTTCAGATGAGTATAAACACACATATACAAATTTCTACATTTAATAGTAAGAGGTGATCCCTTCTTGGTCACTAGAAGCCATTATAAATGTGGACGAATTCCTAAGATCACTTAACACCCTTTGGGGAACCCCATTCACTTATTACCTCGTTTCCTAGTGGATATTCTATATATATACACTCTCTCATCGTAATGTGACAGATAATAATCAGCAACTTAATATCGGGTTTAGGTAAACACTCAACGCCATTTATGAGCCTCCGGGTAGACCCTACATTACTATCTTGCTGACATTACAGGTGAACTCATAACCACTTAATACTTCCCTTAGACAAGAAAATTCCCTTACATGCTTGGTGAAACCCGTAATAGCTCATCCCTAGTGTTCCCTTACATAGGCCCTGGATAAGAAGATGACAACATCTGGAGAACTGCTTCACTCATTAGAAACCATTTAATACCTCATAATTATTTGAGAAATATGGAACCATAGATCTCTTTATACCTAGTAAGGAAGGCCCTATGACTTTATTCAAAACCCAAGGGATGTACATTTAGAAGCGGACCAAGTCCAACCGCTTAATACCCTCATAAGATGGATTAGCCAGTAAATACCTTCTGGAGGCAGGCCTATCACAGGCTAAATGGCCAATGGCACTAGATGTTGATGGCAAAAAATGTCGTAAACACCAAAGATTCCAATTACTAGGAGTATTTATTTTGGTCGCACAAACAAGAGTAGAAACCGGTAAATAACACAAGGGATTTATAGTGGTTCGGCCTCGTGAGGGGCCTATGTCCACTTTGAAGTGTTGTTGGAATATTATTAATCACTCAAAGTTACAAGTATGAGACCATCCCATTACATCTACTTACATTCATCTTTATGCTAGATCATGTCATAATTAAGCTTTATGATGTCATCCTTCTCATATATGATGTCACCTCTAAGACATGATGTCATCCTTCTCATATATGATGTCATAATTATCATATATTAAATATATTAAGAAAATGACATTTTTGCTGCTCTTCTTCCTCAAATGGGAGATGACATTAATGAAGCTCTTTAGAGGTCCCAAGGTCTCAAATTCCAACCCCTTTCAAGTGTGAAGTCATGGGGTATTTATAGGAAAGGAGTACGTAGGGGTTAGGTAGGAGTAGGTAGAAATAGGGGATTACATGCAGAAATTCGCACATGGAGCCTGCACATACGGTAAATTCGCACTTGGGCCTAGTGCGCGAAATTTCGCACCTCGTGGGTACAAAATTTCACACCTCGTGGGTGCAAAATTTCGCGCCTCGTGGGTGCGAGGTTTCGCGCCTAGAGGGTGCAAGGTTTCGCTCCTCGAGTGTGCAAGATTTCGTGCCTCGAGGGTGCGAGATTTCGCCCCTCGAGGGTGCGAGATTTAGGCCCTCGAGGGTTCGAGATTTCGCACCTCGAGGGTGCGAGGTTCCGCATCTCAAAGGCTACACGAATGGGAGTTTGGGGTGCCATGAGGTCTCTATTGGCACGATCCCTCTTCATCCTGTTTCCTTCGCTCCTAAGCATTCCTTTCGGCTTTAGTTCCACGTGATGCGTTGAGTCGAGTGCGTCTTGTGTACTTTTGGGAACCGGACCAAAAAGTCGGTTAACATTTGCCCCCCAAAAGTACGTCTTGTATTGGCATGATGTGCTTTGGATTGGTTTAGTTAGTAATTGAGTTGCTGGTTTATCCTGGAAGTTAAAGGAAAACACATGTTAATTAACCGGCTTGTTCGTTGTACGGTTGTGAATGAGCCGTTGCTTGCGCGGCACCACACTCACGTTGCTAAGTATTCATAGGGTGTTGCGCCGCGTGTCCGCGAGGTCAGTATGCGCAGGGAGTACGTATACATGAGTGCGTGGCGTGAAGTTCCAAACTCGGGGGGTTCGGGTTTTTTTTTTCTTTTTTGTCGGGGTGCGAAATTTCGAACCACATAGGTTCAAAATTTCAACCCCAGGAGTTTAGGAATTTCTAAGTCGGGGGTTTGCAATTTTGAATCCTGGAGGTTCAAAATTTCAAACTCGTGGGTTCCAAATTTCGAACCCGTGAGCTCGAATTTCCTGGGAATGCGAAGGGACTATTTCCTTTTATTATAAATAGCCCCCTCCTCATTTTCTTCTTCCATTGTTTTTTGCTATCTCGACTGCCATTGATTTCGAGCTCGAAGCCTAATATTTTTCGAACTTAGACTAGGTAATGTATGTGGTCGAGGCGCGAGGAGGAAGGAAGTCGAGCGTCGAGGCTTGGCCGAAGTGGTTCGATTCGAGGGAGAGAGAGGCGAAGGCCTGAACTGGGTTGGAAATTTTGACCCTCTCAAGGTTCGAAATTTCGAACCTCTGGGGTTCGAACTTTCGAACCTTCATGGGTTCAAGTTCCTGAAACTCCAGGGGTCAAAATTTCGAACCTGAGGGGTTCGAAGTTCCAGACCTTTAGAGTTCAGAGTTTCGAACCTTATGGGTTTGAAATTCCGAACATTGAAGGATTCGAATCCTCGAGCATGGGGTTTGAATTTTTGAACCCTGTGGGGTTCGAATTTTCAAACCATGAGGCTCGGATTTTCGAACCCTTAGGAGTTCAAATCTTGGAACTTTAAAGCTCGGACTTTTGAACTTCGAAGCTCGTTGGAACCTCTCTTGCCTATCGCGGTCTTTTGGTTTGCTGCTGGCCCAATTACTCTGTGCCACACCTTAATGGGGTGTCGATTTTCTGGTTCAGTACTTCAATCACCTGACTGCCTGCCCTTAAATTTACACATCACATATTTGCTTGCGCGATTGCACGAATGCATATGCTGGCTGTCGCGCAGACAAGGACATGAATTTTTCACATAGGATAGCGCATATATCTGAACTACGACTGAGCTGTTGGACTGTTTGACTTTCCTATGTATATCTTAATCTTGCATGATGCCGCACACACATGTTATCTTTCACTAACACAAGGGGTACAAGTTATTCCAATGCGATGTCTAATACTAGTGTGTTAAAGTATAGTCAACCATGCAAACAAGATCGAAGATTGGGAAAATCCTGGAAGCTGAGGCTTCCCCGTCATCGTCACATTCATCTGATTCTACCGATAGCGGTAGCTCGACTGGCAGCGAGCTTGAGACTACCAAAGGATCCGTTCGCTCTCAATCGACTAGTTCACCCGAAGTATCTGCTCACGGAGAAGAAATTGAGAGGCTACATTCTCCTGTCATACATGAGGCAGTCGAGAATGTGGATATTATTAACGAAGATGCCTCGGCGGGCCCGGTGGCCCTGGATATGCAGCCTGATGCCATTATCTTAGAAAATCCGATGGACTTGGTACTGTCGTGGCTGGATGCTACAACAGTCATAAGAATGGCGCAGTGGTTCAATATACCGGTAGGTGATGCTCATGCGCCAAGAGAAGGTGGAAGGGCTCACGCACCGCCCAAGGATTTAACTGCCTAGAATAGGCAAGCTTGTTTCGCGGGGTGCATAACCCCGGCTAATGATTTTATTCGGGATATTCTATCCTATTTCCGCCTTGCATCTTCGCAACTGCATCCAAATGCTTACTCGTCGCTCCTAGGCACTTACATTTTATGCCTAGAGTATTTGAACATGGAATCCACTAGAGAGGACATTCGGTATTTATTTAGCCTGAGGAGAACGTCTAGCAGATCGCCTTCCCAGTGGTTCCTGGAAGCGACAACCGCCACCAAATTCTTTAGCGGGACGTGGCCCAGGCCATCCGTGTTCAAACAAGACTGGTTCTTTGTGCGCTTCCCTCCTGGATTTGTAAGGAGGTGGATTGAAGGGAGTAAGTGCTTTCGAACTTTACTTCCAATTATAAAGTTCTTGGTGCCCGTGTCTTATTATTATCCTTTTTTGATTGCGGTAGGGAATCCTGAGGCACCCACCAGCGAAGAGTATAGGCAGCGTCTTAACGCCTTGCAGGCGATTCGCAAGGAATTTCGCAAAACGGAAACTATGATAAGCCAAGAGCGCCTTCGCCGTGCGGGGTTGCTTTTTGACGATCGGGTTGTAATTAGGCCCGCAGTGGTAAGAGGTGTACCGAAAAAGGTGGTGGCGAAAGGCCTTGTGACCCCTGGTCAGAAAAGAAAAATGCCCTCTGCTGGTCCCGACCTAAGATGGCCATCAAGTTTCAAGGAGACATCGGTGGAGATGGGGCTCATGGTAAGGAGGCTACGGCCGGAGATGAGGTCCCATTGAATGTTCCCGTTCCTTCCCCGACTGGAGGGACGGGGGAGGGTGAGTCGATTAGGCGATTGTCTCCAGTGGCTTCTCCTGGAGCTGCCACCCCGCTTAAGGACCAGCGCCAGTTTGTTGGCTTGAATAAACTTTATCTTGAAGTTTCCCTACGGCTAACTCCAGCTGTAATGGACGAATTATCTCTTTCTGTAGAGGGGTTAACTCCTTCAAGTGGACCATAGTTTGGTCTGTTGAGAGAACACTTAGGACATACACTCATTAAGACTGCATAGCATAGTGGATTATCTGAGCTTGTGACTTAACGGACTATGTTTCATTTCTTTGACAGGTGATATGGCTAAGAACGTGGAGGACAGGGCTATGAACACGGAGGCCGTCAACGACCAAGGAATCCTTTCTTTGTGGGCTTCAGAAGAGGGACCAACTTGTATGGCACTCCACCTCCGATAGGTTGCGATAGTGGACACCGAGATGGGGATCGATCTCGAAGGTCTCTGACTCCTCCTCCCCCCCGATTCGGCTGTCCAAGGGAGATTCCCTACTCAACTTGGGGGGGTGGAGGGGGTTCTCGGCATCCGTCTTCGACAGCTCCTTCACATACCGCGCCCTTGGCTCCTGCTCTGCCTGCTAAGGGTAGGGAGACGTTATCCAACCATTCGAGACTGGCGGGAACAACGGTGGTTGGGAGGCCACGTCCCACGGAGCCCGAGAGATCAGAGCTTCCCATTGGCGAGAGGAAAGAACTACTGAAGCAAGACTTTCCTCACCACTATTTTGACGAAATAAAGTTCCTTCCTGATCTTCGACCATCCTCGGTCAGGTAGTCCGGGACGTCTGGATGTGCATGAAGGCAGAATACCATCAGACCGACCAACTTCTCAGTTACTCCCGCCAACTCTCGAAGCAAATCAGGAAGAAAAACTTAGAGCTCACTAGCCAGGGTTTGGCCATAGAGGCTGAAATGGGTTACCACTGGCAATTTGAATGCTATTATTGGTGAGTTTGCTATTTGTATTATGCACGCACTATTTCTCATTCATGTGCTTTTATATAATGACTTGTGGGCCCTGTTATTGCAGTAGAGACAAAGAGGGCGTACGAGAAACTCAAACGAGAAACCGATCACTCTCGCTCTTCTTTCATAGATACTATAACGGATTTGACCACCGAAAACATGGCCCTTAAGAGGGACAAGGCCGAGTTGGATAAAAATGCTTTGAGCTGGAAAGGGAGAATGCTAGAGTCTTCGAACTCCAAAATGATAACAATGCTTTGAGAGCGGAGAATGACAGCTTGAAAAGGCAGCTTGAGGAATTGAGAAAGGCCAAGGAGGACGCAGAGGCTAGTAAACTAGATGTATTGGGAACAGTGGATGGACTCAAAGTAGAACACCTGAGAGAAGTGGGACAATGAAGGGAGGAGCTGGAGGACACGGAATTCCGAGTCCAATCATCTGTGGTGGAGGACATCCAAAACATGTACGTTAAGGTCTTAAGATTCCATAGACTTTCATTGGTTGACGATTATCCTCGGGAACTGGCTCGGACTTGGGAGAGGTTAGTTCCATATGAGGCCTTTTTGCGCCAAGTGGATGTTGGGTCCTCGGATGAACGACAACTTTTGATTGATCTCTTGATCATTGAAGAGCGCAAGAAGCTGGAAGAGGGCAAGAGGTTGTTGCTTGAGGATGTCGAAAGAGAGAGGCTAGAGAGGATCACTACCGAGAAAGGGAAAGCAGCCATGACTGAGAGCGTTGTGGTTGCGGAGACATTTGTAGAAGCAAGCTCCTATCGACCACTGGCCCCTGAATCGGGTATGGTGAGTGATCCCGCAGCTTCCATTCGTGTTTCGAACGAGCATGACCCTGAGCACCAGGAGCTAGGTGAGAGCGGATTTACTTTACCTATCACCACAAATACCCCTCTTGCTATTTATACACCATCCCTGCCCGGAGGTAAAGATCTTTTGCCATGCATCCTCGAGGATGATGTAATCACCGAATTTGCAGACTAAAAGGTTGTGTTTTCAATGTACAGCCCTTCCTGGACTGACCATGACATCGGGCCCTGCCAACGTAGTCCCACAAACAACTAAATCTAGGCCAAGACCTATGGCAGTGCAACTTGGAGAGGGTGACGATCAACTGGATACCTACTCGGATATAAGGTTAACTCCTAGCATGTTTGAGAGCCTTATGTACGAAGGAGAGGTAGTTGATGGGAAGAGTACGGCTACCCAAGGCCCAGTGGCGGCCGATGTGCCTTTGATGGCTGCTATGGTGGAGATACAAAAAGCCATGATGGTGGCTAAGCGTGAAGAGGTGGAGGAGCAGCAGAGGCATGATGAGGCTGCCAGGAAGGAGGTCCTAATGAAGACCAGGTAGGATGTCGAGGCAAGAGCCGCTGAGACGGTTGAGAAGAGGAAAGCCGATGAGGAGACCGAGAAGAAGAGGGCTGATGATGAGGCCTGGAAGAAGATGGAGATGAGGAAGCACAACAGAGGGCTACTGAGTCCCTTGAGAAAACCAAGGCTGATGGTGCCGCGCCGCATCGATCCCAGTAGCTTGCTGAGTGTCGGGATGCAAGAGAGGCCAAGGAACATGCTGGGCGATAAGGCAGGGCAGTCGCGGAGAAGAGTTACGCTGTGGTCGGCCTCACTGTTAGGAGTGCCTCCGTGCCTACGTCGCATACTGCCGTTTTTGATATTACAGAGATATCTAGCGGCGAGGGTGCGGACGAGAAGCGTCTTTTGGCTTCTCACGAGTCGACCACTTCTCGGAAGGCTGAGGGGGCAGGAGCGGGTCTAGTAAGAAGAGGCCCAGTGCAAAGGATGAACCATCGAGCGCGGATCTATAAAAAAGAAATACAAGCACAAATGGAAGAAGCATGATTAGTGTTAGCAACCTAAGTATTTTGTTACCGTTCATTTTGGTAGTGTAGGCTGATAATTTACGCGAGTAGGGCCCTCGCTTTTGGTTTTTCAAGACATGGTGTGATTTTCATGTACACCTTGTCATCAGAAAGAAAGATGTTAGACATGTAGTTTGTCTTAGTGTGTAGAAATGAAATATGAATTAGTAAAGATCGCAATTTGTGTTAAGAGTTTGGATGTTCTTCTTATGTTTTCGGGCGTCCCGTACTTGCATAAGCATACTTATTGTTACACCTAAAAAAAAGAGATTATGTGTCGCGCTCTGGGTCTATTATTCTAGAGGGGTGTGATTGTGTACCGCACTCCGGGTCAATTATTCCGAAGGTGTATGATAGAGTGCAGGCTTCTAGTAAGTTTCCCTCAGCTCAGGAAACTCGTAGTTTACGAAGTCAGGCTGAGCGCCTGCTGTGTTTTGGTTGCCCAGGGTTAATCCTAAGTGTACGAAGGCATATGAGTCGCGTTGTGCGGTCCGTCCAGTGTGTGGCTCTCCAATCGTTCATCGGGTTGAGGTGAGCCGTAGGTGTTATTTATTCACCTGAGAAGAGAAGCCCGGATCGTCAGCCCGTAGGGTCCGATCGTGGCCATAGGCTACCCCTTAGCCATGAGAGCTTCAAGGAAGAAACGATTTAAGTGTCGGTCTCGGTGTTGCACCAAGATTCGACCAGTACCCGTAGCCGGGGGAGGGATTTACATCACTCCCGCCTAGTTGTTGGGTGGCCCCAAGTCGCTTGGGACTTAGGTGCGGAATGATTTATCCTCGGTCTCGGCACAAGGCCGAGATTTGAGTTCGTGGTTATTTATACTCATTCGCGAAGCGGGCCGGCGACTCGGGTAGCGTTGCCAGCTCCCGTGCTCGGGGTGCGGGTCGTAGCCATTGTTTTTTGGCCTCGAGGTTGGCTCGAGACTTGGAAAGTGGTGCCAAATCTGTGCTCGGAGGCCGACACGATAATCGACTATTTGAACGTTAGCTAGTTGTCAGGATTAGTCAAACGTGTCGTGCGTAGAGTAAACATAAACATGAAGAGATGGGAAGTTGAACATTATTTCCGCTAATAACTTTGGCAGTGGTATCCTTTACAATGCATTGAATTGTTAGAAGACAAAACATTGTTGGAAAGCGTAAACAACTATGTACTAAGTTATGTAAACTAGCGGCGGAGATGTTCACTGTTCCATGCCCTTGGGAGTTCTGCTCCATCCATGGTTGCGAGTTTGAAAGATCCATTGCTGAGCTTCTGTTGTATAGAGTATGGACCTTCCCAATGAGAAGAGAGGCCTGTTGGTGGAGGGAAGACCCAATTTAAGACGAGGTCGCTGACGTTGAGGTCCTTATGGCGGACCCTAGAATTGAAGTACCGGCGACTCGTTGCCATTGGGCGGCAGCTCGGAGATCAGCTTCGTTCCTTTTTTCTTCCAACAAGTCAAGTGTTCCTGAAAGTAAATCTTGCTTTGTCCTTGGATCGAAATAGTTGACTTGGTGAGATGGAAGCTTAAGTTTGACAGGGATGACGACTTCTGATCCGTAGGCGAGAGCAAAGGGAGTATGTCCGGTTGTTGTCTTGTGGGTGATTCGGTATGCCCATAGGGCTAAAGGAAGTTCGTCTTCCCATATTCCCCCAGCCTTTTCCAGGCGCTTCTTAATGACAGACTTTATAACTTTGATGACCGCTTCGACCCGCCCATTGGCTTGAGGATGAGCCACTGCCGAGAATCTCTTTTCAATGTTGTGTCGCTGACAGAAGGCTTTGAATTCGACGCTCTCGAATAAAGTGTCATTGTCAGAGATGATGGCTTGAGGGACCCCATATCAAGTAATGATGTTTCGTACAACGAAGTTGATCATCTTCTTGGTGGTAATAATGGCGAGAGCTTCGGCCTCTACCCATTTAGTAAAATAATCAACTGCGACGACGGTGTATCGTGCCTCGACCCTGGCCATTGGAAGAGTTCCAATGATGTCGATTCCCCGCATGGAGAATGGCCATGGGCTAACCATTTGTGTTAGCTCTATAGGCGGTGTTCTCGAGATCTTTGAGAAGCGTTGGCACTTGTTGCACTTGCGAGCATAGTCTGCGGTGTCTTGATCGAGCGCGGGCCAATAATAACCATGTCTAAGTATTTTTCTGGCCAGGGTTTGCCATCCAGTACGGTCGTCGCACCCCCCTTCATGTACATCGGTTAAGACTTTGATGATGTCATGGTGGTCTATACATTTAAGCAATGGGACGGAGAAACCTCTTCGGTAGAGAATCCCATTCACAAGAAGATAGCAAGCCGATTGGCGGGTGAGCACTCGCCTTTACTTGTAACTCCCCGAAAGGGTCTCGTGTTGTAGGTAATTCCTGATTGGTGTCATCCAAGATTCAGGTTCGGGTTCAGTGTTTATGACTGCCTTAGTTTGAATTTACTTGATACTAGGGGAGTTGAGCACTTCGATGGGGGCGAACCCCAAAAGTTGCGGATCCTCGGAGCTTGCTAGTTTGGATAGCGAATCGGCTTTTTCATTCTGTTCTCGGGGTATGTGAGTGATGACGGAGTGGTCGAGGTGAGTGAGTAGTTCTTTAACATTGGTTAAGTAGAGGGCGAGTCGTTCCCCTTAGCTTGATATTCCCCTTGTACTTGACGCACGGTGAGTTGCGAGTCAGAGAAGATTTGGATTGTCAGTAGTTTAAGCTCGATCACGATTCTAAGTCCGGCGATCAAGGCCTCATATTCCGCGTCATTGTTGGTAGCAGAGAAATTTAGTTTCAGCGCGTAGCATATTGGGCATTCCTCGGGGGTGATGAACACGACTCCGACCCTGGAGCATTTGCTGTTGGAGGACCTGTCCACGAACAATTTCCATTGAATACCGGGAGCTTCCGTGTTCTCTGCCAGGGTCTCCTCGGGGGCAGTGTACTCTACTATGAAGTCAGCGAGAGCTTGGTTGAGGATAGATTGGCGGGAAATGAATGTTATCTCAAACTGGCTAAGCTCTATACTCCATTTCAGTAGCCGTCCAGACGCTTCGGGTCACTGCAGGACCGGTCGCAGTGGCTGATCGGTGAAAACCTTTATAGGGCAAGACTGGAAGTATGGTCGAAGTTTCCGAGAGGAAATGAGCAAGCAAAATGCCAGCTTTTCCAGCTTCGGATAATTCTTCTCTGCCCCTGTTAAATCGTTTTCCTATGTAGTAAACGGGCCGTTGGATGCGGTCCTCGAGGCGGATTAACGCCAACCTGATTGTTTGCGTAGAAACAGCCAAATAAATGTATAAGTCCTCATGGTCTATGGGCATAGATAGGATAGGTGGTCGCTCTAAGTGATCCAAAATTTCTTTGAATGTGGAAATGCACTCTGGGGTCCACTCGAAATTGCGCTTCCCCTTTCGAAGTAAATCGAAGAAAGAAATGCACTTGTCGGCGGCCTTGGATATGAACCGACTTAAAGCGGCAACCTTTCCATTTAAACTTTGGACATCCTTGATGTTCTTGGGGATTTGGATGTCCCGAATAGCGTGGATTTTGTTTGGATTAGCTTCGCTTATCCGGGAGTTGACGTTGAAACCAAAGAATTTCGCTGAAGCGACTCCGAAGGAGCATTTCACAAGGTTGAGTTTCATGTCGTACCGACAGAGGATATCGAACATTCCAGAGAGTTCATGGACGTGACCTATTGATACTTCTGATTTTACCAACATGTCATCCACGTACACTCCATGGAGTTTCTGGTTTTGTTTTTAAAGAGTCGATTAACAATTCGCTGATAAGTGGTGCCAGCATTCTTGAGGCTGAAGGGCATGACGCAATAGCAGTAAAGTCCAAGGTCAGTTATGAAAAAGGTGTGATCCTGGTCGCTGAGGTTCATCGGAATTTGATTGTAGCCTAAGTAGGCGTCCATGAAAGATAGTAGCTGGTATCCGGCGGTTGAGTCAACAAGGCGGTCGATCTTCGGCAGTGAGAAGGTGTCCTTGGGACACGCCTTGTTTAAGTCGGAGAAGTCAACACACGTTCGCCATTTGCCATTGGCCGTCTTAACTCATACTGGGTTGGAGACCCACTTAGAGTAATCGGCTTCGCGAATGAAATTGTTGTTGAGTAGACGGTCTACCTCTTGCTCAAGTGCTTTATACCTCTAAGGTCCCAAGAAGCGGCGCTTCTACTTGATTGAAATTGTTGTAGGATCGATACTTAGACAATGGCAAGTGATCGCAGGGTCAATGCCTTTCATATCGGAACAAGTCCATGCAAACACGTCTAGGTTAGCCTTCAAGAAATCCACAATATCTTCTTTGATTGCGGGATGGAGTTGAGATCCTATCTTTAGCACTCTTGATGGATCGTTGGGGTTAACGGGAATATCCACTATTAATTCGACCGGGGTAGCCCTCTCGTACTCGGGCTTTTCGTCCTTCCATGGGTCGAGGTCTTTGGAAAGGCGGCAGTGTTGCCTGAGCCAAGGCCCAGACGCCGCTGATTGCTATGCAGAAATAGTCTTAGCGCAAGAAGGCATGGGGGCTTCTTTTCCCTTGTCCTTATTGCGCACATTCTTCCAATATATTGCATATCATTCTCTAGCGCTTAGTTGGTCGCCTCTGACTGTTCCAATACCCTTTTTTGTCAGAAATTTCATTAGGAGAGACCACGACGATATGAAAACCTGAAACTCTGTGAGAAAAGGGCATCCAAGGAATGTGTTGTAGGGGGAATCAATGTCTATAACCACGAAAGCGAGGATTCAGACCTGGCTCCGATCCCCCTCGCCTAGCTCAACAGGTAGATCGATCATTCCCACTGGGGAACTAGAAGCCCAATTGAAGGCGTGGATCGTGATGCGGCATGACTTTAAGTCATTTGTTTCTTTCATATGGTCATAAGCAGCTTTGAAAATGATGTTGACTTAGCTTCCAGAATCGATGAACATTTTTCGAACAGAAGCGGCACCGATCTGAGCAGTGATAACTAGTGGATCGGTGGTTGGGATCTCCACCCAAGTAGAATTTCTTTCATGGAAAACAATATCATCTCGCATGGTCTTTTGGAGCTTGGCTGGGATGGATTCGTTGGGTGCGTAGCAGGTTTCATAAGTAGCAAGCTTTATTGAACTAACATACTCTTCCATTTTTCCGAAGCTGTCATGTGTGGAATAAGGTCCACCACATATGGTGTTGATTACGATCCCATGCCTTAGGTCAGATGGACCTGGAGCTGCCTTGGCGGCTGCCTGAGGTGCTGGTGCCTGAGGCTTTGGATTAGCTTTGGGAGGAAATGGCTCTTGGACGTATTGCTCAAGTCGCTTTTCGCGGATAAGCTTCTCAATTCCATCCTTAAGCTCGCGACATTCATTGGTTTTATGGTCGTACACGTCATGGTAACGACTGTAACTCCAGTATTTTTCCCAAGGTCAGTTGATTCCTTGGTGCGTGGCTTCTTGTATTGCAAAGTGTTGCATGCCTCCAAGAAGATTGTTTCTAGATCCTCATTTAGCGGGGTGTATGTCTCGAAGGCTTGGTAAGGGCCGGGTTTCCTTGGCTCGGTCGGGGCTAGTCGTTGTTCCGGCCATCTTGCCTACCATTGTTCAGCCTTTTCCTGTTAGGACCTGCCCCCTTGTTCTGATCAAAGGGCTATCTTACTTGTTTTCTTCTGACATTGTTATTTGCAGTGCCTGCTTGAGGGCCATTGGGGCAACTGGTGGCTGAGAGTCGGTTGCGTCTTGCCTCCTCTTGGCATAAGCACTGATCTGCCATCTCGTAGAAGGCATCAAGGCTTTTTGGCTACTTCTGATTGATCCATGCCCCAAATTCAGAAGTAGGGAGGACACCTTTGGCTAATTGAAAGAGTACGGTGTAAGGATCCGTATCCTCGACCTCGACGAGGGAAATGTTGAATCTGGAGAGGTAGCTTTTGAGCGACTCAACGGGCCCTTGGTATAAGTTAGAAAGGGTGAGGGCATTCTTTGGAGTTGGTATGTGCATCCTGAATTGCTTGACCCTAACTGGCTGAAGTTGTTAATGGAATCAAGTGGGAGGCGAGAGAACCATAACTGAGCGGTTCCTGATAAGAAAATTGGGAAATATTTGCATTTGATCGGATCATTGTCCTGACTCGAGTCCATTTGCCATTCGTATCGATTTAGGAAGGCACATGGGTCGGTGGTGTTATCATAGAGCGGCATTTACGGCACGCTGAAGCGTCGCGGCCATTCAGCTTCGTTCACCCTCCTTGTGAAGGGGTTACGCCTAATGTGCACCTCTCATTAATCATGCACATTTCCTCGCATTTCTCTCATGATTATTCGAACCATGTCGGGTAGGTAATTTGGATGGGTTCCGCCATTGGGACCCATGGGTTTTGGCAAGGTTCTAGAGTCCTGTTGCGAGGGCGTCTTCTATGATGGACGTCCGGATCGTCTTCCTCCATGTCCTCAACATCTATGATTGGGTCTTGGTGCGGACGGTGAGGCGGAGCAGGGTGATGCGGTTCCTGTTCTTGAGGAACGCGGGATGTTGGAATAGCAGGCCCATCATTCTGATTAGCGACCATTAGGTTGTATTGAGGAAGGGTTGGTTTGTAGGACATGTTCCGTCATTGATGATCAAGCGAGAATGGTCTCAGTATTATGCCCCCTCATTATATGTGACGGTAGTTCGGTCGTCGTTCCTGTACCCATTACCGTTGGCGTAGCCATTGCCATTACCGCTATCGAGGGCATGGGTGTGGGTGGTGGTGTTGTTGATGAGGCTAAACCTCCTCCTTTGATAGGGGCCCCTCGATTTGGAAGAGGAAGTTTTCGATATGGTTGGTCTGGGTCGAGCATTGTTCCGAGTTAGTTGAAGTCGAGCGACGATGCACTGACTTTCTTGAAGTTGTCACATAAGATCGATGTTATTCCTTAATGCTTGATTAAGCTCGACCGCTATGTTCTCATATTTCTCATTAAGCATGCATATTTGTGTTGCGGGCGCTTCGGAGTCCACACTAGGAGGGACCGTTTCATTAGTGGTCGGGATGTCCGCCGGTTAGGGTTATTGGGACGTACCAGCCTCGGCTGCGGCTGAAGAGCTGACCATTGCGTTCTTTAGTCGCTTTTCCATCGTGACCGGACTCGACGGCAGGTCTAGCAAGGAACCTTAAGCTCGTCGGGGGTCGAGATGACAACGTGCGACAAAGGCGCAAAATCCGAGTTTTCTCGGTGAAAGCACTAAATGTTGATGAAAAAAAAATGTCGTAAACACCAAAGATTCCAATTACTAGGATTAGTTATTTTGGTCACTCAGACAAGAGTAGAAAGCAGTAAATAACACAAGGGATTTATAGTGGTTCGGCCTCGTGAGGGGCCTACGTCCACTTTGAAGCTTTGTTGTAATATTATTAATCACTTAAAGTTACAAGTGTGAGACCATCCCATTACATCTCCTTACATTCATCTTTATGCTAAATGATGTTATATTAAGCTATATGATGTCATCCTTAGGGCTATATGATGTCACCTCTAAAACATGATGTCATCTTTCTCGTATATGATGTCATAATTATCATATATTAAATATATTAAGAAAATGACACTTTTGCCCCTCTTCTTCCTTAAATGGGAGATGCCATTAATGGAGCTCTTTAGAGGTCCCAAGGTCTCAAATTCCAACCTCTTTCAAGTGTGAAGTCATGGGGTATTTATAGGAAATGAGTAGGTTGGTATTAGGTAGTAGTAGGTAGAAATAGGGGACCACATGCAGAAATTCTGACCTGGAGCCTGCACATATGGGAAATTCACACCAAGGCCTGAGGCGCAAAATCTAGAACCTCATGGTCACGAAATTTCGCACCTTGAGGGCACGAGGTTTCGCGCCTCGAGGGTGCGAGGTTTCGCCCCTCTAGGGTGCGAGATTTCGCTCCTCGAGGGTGCGAGATTACGCACCTCGAGGGTGCGAGGTTCTGCATCTTGAAGGTTTCACAAATGGGAATTTGGGGTGCCATGAGGTCTCTGTCGCGATCCCTCTTCACCCTGTTTTCTTCACTCCTAAGTGTTCCTTTCGGCTTTAGTTCCACACGATGCGTTGAGTCGAGCGTGTCTTGTGTACTTTTGGGAACTGGACCAAAAAGCCAGTTAACACTAGACATCTCATATCAATCTGACTTCTTGTAGCTGTTGGATTTGCTGGGTTGTTCGACAAGACTTCTACTAGAAGTAAGGGTTAACCTCGCGTCCAGGTGTCATTTAATATTTCTAAAGTCCATTAACTCAAACATAACACACAAAATTCCTAATTGGGAAATTTAACGAATTTCCTAATTTACTGCTATAAATACACATTAAATATACTTGGATTATGATATTTAATAATTATGAATATATAATTGCGTAATTGGTGGCGAACGTAAATAAAGCACACAAAGCAATGAAATATCAATCTTTTCTCCAAACAAAAAGTATACAAGTCATATTCCCAAATCCACAATATGGCACATTAATCGCTATTTCAAAATTCAAGCATCAATAGGGAAATAAAAACAACATAACAAAAGATAGACTTATAACCCTACGCTTTTAAGATTACGTCAATAAACAAAAATGAACAAGATGGTAATAGTATTATATGTATACTCTAGTACTATTTTAATATACTTCCATTTTGAGTGATTTGCACAAAAAGGTAAGGATTTTGGTCACATATGTTTTATTGTGCCTAAACCTACTATTTTATATAAAAATAGAGATTTAAAACATACAAGTTACAGTACCCCAATCCACCTTTTTTATGTCAGTTTAGGGTTTGCAATAGAAAGGAAGGAAAGTAAAAGAGACTAAATTATGAATATATACAAAGAAAAATCAGGAAATCCATTTTTATTTATATTCAAAATCAAAAACCCAAATAATAACTTAGATTTGATAATTCCATAATATTAGAGGTTTGGGGGATTTTGTATATTTTGTTTTCATGAATCCCGAACCCCTAATAGCATAATCAATCCAGATTTACAACGACGAGCTATATAAATTAGGTACACTTAAAGAATCCTTCTCACAATAAAAAAGAGAGAGAAATGTGAATTAATCTAGATTTTGATTGTAGCCATGCACAAATGCTCTCCAATTCTTTTTTCCTTTAAAACTATAAATGTTAGATCCGATAATTCTAAAAATAAAATAAATAAAATAGAATATGATAGATTAGAGTAGAATTGAATATGAGGAGGAAAAAGAATTAATCTCAACCTACATGGGATACTAACACTGCCCGATACGAAGAAAAAGAGAATGGAGGTAGAAACCCTCAAAAATTTTGATTGAAAAAGAAGGGGATAAGGTTCTATTTATAGTTGTCAAAGTGTGTAGGTGCCGTTGGATTTAATATACGAAATCCAAATCATCCTTTGACACCAGAACCCTAAAACAACTTAACAAAAACAAGCCGCCACCCTCACTCCCAAGCCCGAAGCGGTCGACCTAAACCTAGGAGGGCTGTCGACCAGGAGATCGACCTATAGGGTGGTCTCCCCCCTTTTGTGTTGGGCATCATTAATTAATTTCATGCGCTCTTCTTAATTGTTAATTAACGTTGAGTGTTTCATTTCCTTTCTTTTAAATGGTATCCCCTTATTATTATATATATACGCATACAAATTTTAATTTGAATACGAAATATTCTTTTATGCCCAAGGTATTTAGTTTATTCTATGTTTATCCCATTAATTTCAAATTCAAATCTATATGATTATTATTTTTTATTCAAACTTTGTTTTTAGAATATCTTCTTTATATGGACTCCGATTTCACAAATAAAATTTCACTATGCCATAGATTGTATACTGCAACACTGGAGAAGTAATGCAAGAAGTGCCAAAAAGTGGTTCTTTAGGCAAAAAATGACATGTGGCAACACTTTCTTGGTGTTGCGTTTTTTCACATTGCTGTAGAGTCAAATGCAACACCTTTGCGACCCTATGGCAATATCGGTACAGATGTTGCCACATGTACCACTACAACCAAAAAACACTTTCACAACTGTCAAAAAAAGTTGTAATATGTCTATTACAACTGGAATTAATGCACCACTAGTTATATCTGCAATCGTAAAAAAGTCAACCTTTTTTACAACTGTTTCTAGAAGTAGTTAAAGTTTGTTTTACAAATGTTAAAAATAATTATATCTCAACTGCTATTAATCAAAATTTTCATAATATTATAATTATAACAGCTATTTCACTAAAAACAAACATAATTACTCAAATTAAGAGAAAAATAATTCAAGTTTACACCATTTTTGAACTTGTAATTTCATTACAAAAAATATCTGAATTCATTACATATGTCAATAAAAGTACATACACTTATTAAATGAGAAGTTTTCTACATGGTCTCATGACTACTTTACTTTTAGTTATTACATAAGTGCACAACACAATAATCATAATGAATTTCTAATAAATAAACATGATCTAATACTACTATACTAGCATTTCTTCTTCTGCTATAAACTTCTACTCTCCCCAATCTTGAAGCTATTACACCTACAAGCACAAGTTAACAAAAATAAAAATAAAATGTGAATACACAAGAATAGAGATAACAGGATAGAAGAACTTGACATGGACTTGTCTATTTGCGAACGGGGTTGCAGCTGCGCTAACTCAGTTTGCAAACGGGGTTGCTGTTGCGCAAACTCAGTTTGCAAACGGCGTTGCTGCTGCGCAGACTTAGTTACTGCTACGCAACTTAGTTTGCAAATTGAGTTGCTCAAACATGATAATGGATTTCCCGGTCTCCAACAGAGGCAACTTTGGCCTATGACAATATGGTTCCGTTGCCATAAGCCTAATGGTCCACAACACGAGTAAAAGTGAGGATGAACAAGTATGATGTGATTGATGGATAATGAAGATTGTTTGAAAGGATGGGGTATGTATAAGCTAATAAATCATGTGGAGCCACCCATGATTCTGAGTTGAGGGAATGTCACATAAGTAAGGCATCACTTGGTGCTGACTTAGCTTCTGGTTAAGATAAATTTACAATGGTGTAATGTAAATACTTATTGACCAAACATGAAATGATGTGCATTAATAATAACTGACTCAGTTTCAAACCAAGCCTATCCGACTCAGTTTCGATTTCGAACTGAGCCAGAAACGCTCGGTTTCTAAACTGATCCGGGCTCAGTTTGAAACTATGTACACCATCACATAGTTTGTAACTACAAACCATCTCAATAAACTTCCACACAGTGAGAGTAGATACATTACTCTTAATATCATTTCAAGTAAGAAACCAAATGGAGAAAATGCAACATTTTCGCAAAAGCAATTAGAAGAAATGGTTTGGAAAAAATATGATTTAATTGGTTTTTTATCGTTATTTCATTAAAATTTGAGTGAAGTTACCAAGTTCAATTTGTGATGATATTCGCTTGCATTTGGAGCATAAGAAGAAGAATCAAGAAGTTGCATCACATCTTTCTCATTTGACAGCAGCAGCAAAATATCCTCTAAATCATAACTTGGAAGTGAGTTTGGCTCTACATTCAATGCTCTCTCATTTGTTCCACCATCATCAATTGGTTTCCAGAACCATTAGTCATGGAGTGAAACTCAAAATTTAGTGGAACAACATCTAGCATATTAGCTATTATGAGAATATTCTATATAAACCATGATTTTACTATGTGTTCATATCTCCATTCCGTAATCCATTGTCTTCTGAATTGTTTGATGGATTGTCAATCATGTGGAAGTTGCTGTTGGTTTGATTCATGTGACTGTCATCTACAACATCCTCATCCCATTTTTTTTTCTTTGTACTATAATTCCTCTATAAATATCAATGCAATCATTGCATATTCTTTATAAACATTTACCAATAAACTAAAGAATGATAACAACCTACGTACTTATAATACTAACCGCATATATAACACAGATATATGTTTTTTGATCAAAACTGTTATAGGATGACCGACTCGAGAAAACTAACAAAACATTTGTAATCCTGCAATATGTCGATGGTTCCTAAATAGAGAACTACGTCGTATACCTCAAACAGTTCGCTTTTTGATGCAGGGTCGCCATCGATGTGTACGAGTTTTCTGTTTGTTTATGCTGGCATGTTCACTCCCAGTTGCACGGGCAGTCTTCCAACACCACGCAGAAGGTCCACTTCTCGATCACCAGTGGTTGACGCTTTCAACATACTTCCTCTGATGTGAGAACCGAACACATTACTTGCTGAGCATGCTTCATGTGTTACTAAAAGCAACCCTTTTGGTGTAACTGTGCTCTCGTTATCCAAGGCTACACCAATGACTGACAAAGGCAGCAATGTACCTGACAATAGAGTCACTGCTGGCATAATTTATGTGATTTTACTTTGCGGCTTACCATGTTTAATGTTGTTTTCATGTGCTGCACTTTCAAACTTACAACAGCAATGCACCTAACATATATAATAGGCTTAATGTTGTGTGTGAAGCCAACAAAATACAAATAAAACAATTAAAGTGAAAACTTAATACGATTTTTCTAATTTTTCTAATGTATATTACTTAATCATTTTAGAAAGCCTTTTTCTTTTCTTGTATCTTTATCTGAAACAACGGGCCAAACAAACAAATATTCTTTTGGGAGATTTGAAACATATAAGATAAAAATTTAATTCAGGAGAAGACATTCTCTCCAAATCCAGCAAGCCACTCCAAAAATCCAAAAGTGGTAAAAGTTATCAACTTAATGCAGTAATTAATCGAAAAAAGAAGAGCATATATTCTAAATTTACCTGGAATATTTGTATGTTCTTGAATTGCAGGAGGGCGCCTGGCCCACCTTGAAGATGGTCAGGATTTCAAAGGTGCAACAGAGCCACATTTAAAAGAGCTTTTCCTTACTTTTTTCTATTACTGCACTTGTAAAGATGTGAGCATATCTCGATTCCTTAAACTTCAATACATATATTGCCAATAAAATTAAATTTAGGCCAACCTTCTAAAATGACCATTTCTATATTTGCTAAGTAAGTCACTGCAATTAGACATTTTTGCTTGTCATTGCATTGTTTAATAAAATTAAACGTTGCAGGCCATAAACTATTAGGAACCAAAATGTGCAACCTGAAATAAGGGTAAACTACAATGATTTTTTCACTATATATATAGAAATGCTCTATTCCAGCCTATCATAATATTAATATGATGATTTTGATGTGTAGTTTTAATCTTTAGTCCAAAATCCAGCGATTCAAATCATTCAATGAAATTCTGCTTTAACTGTCAGTATGACAACATATGAAATCATATCCATGGTAATGCTTAAGTATGAAATTGTATCATGTGCAAAAGCAGCTAGAAATATATAGTATAATATGATCAAAAAGTTTCAGCATTTGATGATAAAATTATGTAGATACGTTGTAAGGATGTAGTGCTTGATAGCAAAATCAATAGTGGAGTTCATCTCATAAGTAGCAATAAAGAAACTTGTGGTTGGTGCTCCATTAAAAGGAGGATTTGTCAAGTTATTTCTATGTCCAGATTCTCAATATTGTTAGTATTAATCTAGATACAAACACAAAAGCTTGTGATTGGATTTTTTAGTAATTAATCAAGCTATTCTAACACAAAAGATTCAAGATTTCAAATGTACCTTCGAATATATCTAAAGGAGTGCCAAATTTCATATCTATTTATGTTATCTCCAAAGGAAAGGTTCAATTAGTGAGAAATGCAGTGAGGGAAGCACCTACAATTTCACCTTTGCACGCAAAAATTCAAAGCAATGCAAATAGGCACATTCCTGAAACTCCAAGGGATCCAATGAGCTTTGCTTCTTTAAGAGGTACATACACAGCATATAATTTGAGAAATATGATGAAAAATTCAGCTGAAATCATCATTCCCTAAATTTGAAACTTGAAACACTTTGAGTTATCAATAACATAGTCACTTAAATCAGACGCATTAAGAAATGTTGTAAGATAATTACTTGTTGTGAATTCAGTGATAGTCGTGATAATTTGTAAATTCGGTCTTCAAACGGGATTTGAGAAATAAGTTGCGATAATTTGACCGAAGCACCCATTCTTCATCGAAATTTTCACCTAAATTATCTTCAAACGGGTTGAGATAATTTGAGAAATAAGTCGTGATAATTTGAGAAATAAGTTGGACTCGAATTTCACTGAAGCACCCAATTTGCTGATGTCTTCATCCCTTGTAAATCAATCTAATCACTGAAGCAACCAATTTGTTATCGTGGGTCGGCCAACCATGAGCCGACCTCCAGGCCATAACAATATTAAACTAGTCGGCCAAACCATCATCAGATCAACCGACCGAGCTATCTATTAGTAGATCGAGCTGATCCCATAATACTACGTCAAGCCTAAAGACTTGGATCTCACCAGAAGTAACTTGAGAGTTATGCGCTACCAAAGGAATACCTACTCCCAAGGCTGCTGATTCAAATAAGCTTTTGACCAGCTCTCCTTTTTATACTCCAAATATCAATCTCCACATAGACAGCGATTTCCGAGGAGAACTATTCATCAACAGTGAACTGGGTCCCCTCACCGCAATTACTCAGTCGGATCGAGCTCCATGTGCCCGAGCTCCCAAAAAGAGGCAAGCCACGTGGCACATAGATCATCCCACCTTCTTCACCCATAAATACACCATTGTTGAAAAGGAAAGTCATGTGGAGCTCGCATGCTCAATTCTCAACTTCCAACCTACGCTCGGCATACTAGAAACATCCAACCATGCACTCCAAACAACACAAGGATTCTGTGTAATCTTTACTTTCTCCATTGAAAATCTATTGTAACCTGTAATCGACGGTATAAACAAAGATTATAAGTGGATATAGGCATCGACATAAGCCGAACCACTATAAAATGCTTTGTCTCCCTTGTTCTTTTACTTTTTGGTGATTATTATTCGTGTGTATCCAGCACACGTTGGGGTTGATCGTCACTAGATCAACTTTTGACATCAACACTTTAGCATGCCAGGTAGGGGGCACGCAGACATAATCTACAACCTTCGACCGCCTTTAGCAATTTCTAAGCCGATTATGGCAATCAAGCGGAATAAGAATGCTTCAACTTCCCATCCTTTACTTGGCGAGGGAGAAAGAACAACAGCTACAGATGCAATCCATGAGGCTTCTTCCCATGAAGACACGTCCCAATGCCTTACCAGGGACGACAAGGATAAAATCTTGTTTGAATTCAGAAATCAGATGGCGTCTCAGGGTGAACTTCTCAAACATTAGTAGGAAGTGATGAACGATCTCCTTGCTCGGATGGAAAAGGGACTTCACATTCCAGTATCATTTCCTACACTGGGCGAGGATGGGGAAACAACTGATCTTCGGTCTACGGAAATCCAAGCCCTGGATCGGTCCACAACATTGCTTCCTCATGACTCAACTTCACTTTCCGATCGGTCATAGTCATAGCCAGAGGCGTCACTTCCATCTTCAAGTAGAGCTTTGGTAGCTACACATTCATAGGTCCATCCTTGTCAAATGTCGGACCAGTTGACCGATTTACCTCCAGTGCAGGGATCGACTCAACCCCCTGGACAGATTGCTCTAGATCCAATGCAACCAATGGGTCGGCCAGAACCAAGAATGGTGTTACATCCGGTTCGACCCAACATCTTACTACAAACTCGTCTTATGTCGCCTCCCCCTCAACAAAGAGCTAGTGACGGTAACCCTCTGCATCACCAAGATCACTCTACCCTACCGGTCCACAACCAGATAGAGGGAAACACTACCATAAATCCTTCTAATATAGTTCCAAGCGGGGGCAATGCCGAGCCCTAGACGGATACCACTCACCTGAGCTCATTACTCCTAACGGGAACTGGTATGGTTTATTCGAATAATAATCGGGTGACTCCAGCTGCGGTTGAACCAGGTCATGAGGCTAGGATACACCCTCGCCCTCACCTTCACTCAACTCTCGGAGGTCAAGCCCGATTGACCGTTGGCCTTCCGAGCATGCTTACGTTAGATCCTAGCACTGGGATTCTCACCGATGTCCCCAATACAGAGTTGGATTCGTGGCAACGAATCCTCAGAGATGGAAGCCAGCTTGCAAGCATCATCAAATGCTTTACCCAAGGCACATCTTCTCAGCAGGATGTGGATGACATCCATTATAGTCGATTCACACGAGAAATCAGAAATTCCCGAAATCCTCCAGACTTCAAGCTTCCGGTCCTAGATCCCTACAACGGCCGGACCGATCTGACCATCCATCTCAAGTAATACATGCGCCACATGGAAGTACTCTTTGCATCGATCAATGTAATGGCCAAGTGCATCCCTCTCTTTCTCACCGACATAGCTGGAATGTGGTTCCAACACCTAACATCTGAGTCGATCAACAGTTGGAATATGTTGGTCATTTGATTCATCGAGCAGTTCAGAGTCCATATCTCCCAACCAAAGAGCGTCATGTTCCTTACCTCCATCAAGAAGAGGTCCGGCGAGACCCTTACATTCTTCCTAGAAAGATTCAATGCGGTTGTACATCATTCGATCGACCCAAGCCATCGATGGTGCTCATGGCCACCATTGCACGTGTTCAGAACCGATCAGAATTCAGGATCTCTTTAACAAGAGATCCCCCAAAGACATCAAAGACTTCTATGCCGAAGCTGATAGATTCCTCCAATAAGAAGACGCCAGCATCGAGATGGAAAGCCTCGAGGTACTTGCCACCAAGGATGGAGGTCTATCCAAGACTAATGGCTAGAACATGGGAAAAGGAAAAGTCTCGGGAAATAATGATCGTAGCATGCGACCCAGGAGAGGGAATAAGTATGATCAATGCACAGAGATCGACTCCTCCCTGCTCGACATCTATCTTGACTTACGAGGATCTATGCCCTTCCCAAAACCTACTCGAATGGAGACGACTCAAAAAGAACTCGACTCTGGAAAGCACTGCCTATACTACAACATGGCGTACCACAGAACTAGCGCGTGCAGGCATTTGCGTGATCTCATCGAGGATAGGGTTAGGCATGGAGAACTGCACAAGTATGTCAAGAAACCCACGCAGGACATGCCGCCACAATCTTCAACCCAAGCTCCTCAGGTCGGTCCTCGAGCTCCTAGAAACGGAAAGGACCCTGAGCCCAACAATCGCGGCATCATCGTTAACTAATAAGATTTAGATTTTTCCCATTTATTAGGATATAAGAAATGTATTATTGTTCTTAATAATGTGGTAATGTTGAAGTACACATGTACGGAGTTAATATTTAGCTTTTAGGCATGCTCTGGATTCAGCTATCGTTCACTTAGAATTTATTTCCTGTAGTAGCTCCTTAACAGCAATAAACTTTCATTTTCAAACATGGATTTTGGATGAATCATGCCAAGCATGAATGACGCTCGCCAACTCAAATATGGTCAGTTCTAGCCACCATTTCTCATTCACGGTCGATGCCCGCCACCATATCTAACTGACTCCACGAGCCAAGTATGGTTAATACTCGCTATCTCCATAAGTCGAGTATGATTTGTACTCACTAACTCTATAAGCCATGTACGACTACCACTCGCAAAAATTCACAGAACCTTGTCAGGATCTGGCAAGTAAAAACAACCAATTCAAGAAATGGTTTATACTTAAACCTTCTGATCACTCATTAAACATGGTAAAAATACGACCGTAGAAACCCTGAAACAACCGACTACCTCGTCTCACCTGGCAAAAGCCGGGTATGGTATATACTCGCCACTTCTCAAAGCCGAGTATGGTTTATACTTTCCACCTCTCAAAGCCGAGTGTGATTTATACTCGCCATTTCTCTAAGCCGAGTATGACTGATACTCGCCAACTTTGCAAAACCGAGCATGATTTATGCTCTTCTCTCAGACTATACCATCTTACCAAAAGAAAAATGAGCATATCCAATTCTCTTACTCCCAACCTTGACTGGTATTATTTAATTAGTGGAATCCTGATTATTCTATTATTACCAAATATCAACTCGGAATAATCGACTTATTCACAAGTTTTCCGGCCTTAATACGGTCGCCAATGGTTGTCGGTTTCTCGGCCTTAATACGATCCTCAGCTGTAACAATCTGGAATTTTCGACCTCGAAAATCGACATAAAACTCATGTCAACTATTCAAGCATCTAACATACCAGATAATTAATAGAAAGAAGTTAGAGGGTGAGAAATAGAAAGAAAGAAAGTTAGCATAGAAGAAGAAGAAGATCACAAGAGAACAGAATCAGAACAAACATGAATCTCACAGCGGTACGAATAAAATATATTATATAACATAACTTTTGAAATACAAACTTATAACTACATATACTTACCGTTTTAGAGTACAACACATAACATCACAGTGGAAATAAACAGTAGCCATAAAATGCTGAAGCCTCCTGCTCCAAGCCCTTTCAAGTATATCTGCAAAATCCCGACTACTTGACTGCCCATACAAATTTGGGCACCCAAGAGTTTAAGGTAAAACAATACAAAATAAACTCTGGGTCATTCATGGGACTAGTGTGAGTAAACTCCAACCATTTGGTTTAACTTTAAAAATCCTTTTAAAAGAAAGGATAATCTAAAACCAATCCACACATAAACATGGATCGTTTTTACCTTATGATAACCCAAAACATTTCTTTTAAATCAATATTATTCTGATATTATAATAACGTCTAAATCAAATAAATGGCAATCTAGCGAAACACTTTCATTTCACGTTCCACATACATAATATATAATCAAAAACTGTGGGCGCTTATTAAATAATGGATTCTAACTGGCAAGGTATGAGATCACCTTACGACAGTGTATCTTTAGAAGGGAATACACCGGGTTCAACAAGAATCAAACCACTTACTCACCTGAGTCCAATTATATTTCGAAATCCAATTTTACTCGATATTACCCTATTTCAATTCAGTTTCCACTTAATAGGCTTCAATTCAATTCAAGTTTGTTTCCACCCATTTCTATTTAATTTGGTTTTAATTCAAACACTCTCTTCCTGGGAGTTTTAAACAGCTTTGCTTTTCTCAAAAAAAAAAAAAAAAAACAAATTTCATTTTGGAATTTCAAAACAACTTGTTTTCCCAAAATAATTCAAAAACAGTACCTTTGGTAGTAATCCTTCACTTAGAAACTCGAAAATGAACACTGATGATGTGACCAGCATCATCTAGGTTATTTTCCAGCGATTGAAGTGAGTTCAATACTATATCACTTTCAAAACTCATTCTTAAACACTTCCATTTTGAAATTACTTCAAAATATCATTCACAATGTTTTTGAAAAACATTTCTGAATCTCCCAGGAACTTAAAATGCCCGTATACTTAATTCAAATCCATTTACAAACACTTCTTCAATTTTTAGGAATTTTATTTCCAAATTTTGATTTAAATTCAGATTTAATCCATCTGATTTCATATATTACACTTATATGTATTTATGATTTGTTATTTACCTAATCATTTTACTTTTATAATCTCATTCGATTATAATAACAACCAGCACATCAAATATACTATAATATTTCCAATATATATATATATATATTCTTTATATCAAAATATATTTTGGGTAAAATTATTTCATTTACCCTCTTTTCAAAACATACTGTGTCGGTTCATCGTATTCAATTGTTTAGGAACCCCTATTGATACAGTGGATCAAACTGATCGACCGGAATTCATAAGCCACTCAACCAATAAATTTCCACAATATAAAACCATTTTTTATTAAATAACAAATATGCGCTCATATATACACACTAAAACTCAATCTAGGGTATTGCTAAACCTATCTCTACTGACTCATGCCACAGAGCCAAGGTAATCACGTAACCTTCAGTTCTGATACCACCTCAATGAACTAGAATTTTTGACCCTAAAAATTGTAATGTCCCGTATTTTTACGTTATTATAATTAATTTATTTAATTATTTAAATAGTGATATAAAGATTTAAATAGTTGTTTAATTAAATTATATTGAATATTAACTAATATAAATAATAGAATAATATATTAATTCTGAAATAATCAGAATATAACTGAAATGCCAATACTGTGTGGATTGGATCATTTATAATATATATAATTCGGTATAGAGTTGAATTATAATAACGAATATATTATTTGAACGACAGTTGAACGTATAATTATATTATAATTATAATCAAGCTCGAAATGGTGCGGCAGTTCGCTATTTGGCGATTCGAACTCTAAATTAATATACAGAATCCGTTTTAAGCTGGATTTCTGTGAAACAAGAAACGTTCGGAGCTGGTGAAGTATGTCTTTCTGATGGAAGAAAAAAATCGGGATTTCGTCATGTAGATTTTGATTTATGTCCAAATCAAAATTTAGAAAAGTCGCTATGGAATTCATATATAATTTATAACGATATATAAAAGGAATTTCATTATAAATCGAATATCGATTTAATTAGGATTTGAAATATCGAGCTAGAAATTCATATAGGAATATTCTGGAGCTATATGATATTTTATGTGAATATATACGATAATATTTATTTATAAATATTTAATTTAATTATTTTTAAATATATTTATATATTTAAATGGGTTATTTAGAGCTTTAAAAATAGCCACTTTTGCAAACGACCTCCGTTTTCGACGTAACTTATTTTGTTGGATCACGAATATTAAATTATTGTTAGATTTAAATTTCCATGATTTATGGAGTGAGTATGTGGCCGTACGGATTTTTAATGTGAAAAACAGTCAGTATTTTGACGGTTAAAAATACGATGTGTGAGCAAACAGAGTCAGAATTCGACGAAACCAGTTTCGTTGGGTCTGTAATGTCAAACTCGAGGTGGATGTCCATTTTCATGATTTTGGGTATGTTATGTGACTGTATGGATTTTTAAACAGTAAATATAAACAACGATTGATTAAAATCTTATAAAATAAGGAATATAAAATCATTTAAATTTTTCTATAAATACGCTAACATATTCCACAAACCTAACTAATTTCATTTCGTGGTCAACTCCGAGAAATAATACCGCCGCCGCTTTCTTTCTTAGAAAACTAATTCGTGAGGTTCTAAATTCATTCTAAATTCATAGAAAAAAAATCCTAAATTCATGAGATACATATCAGTGAGTTGCTAAGAAGATTCTCTACAATTCTATACAGATTTCAACTTGTTCGATGCTTATTTTTGGGTTGGGGTTGTTGACAGAGAACCTAGGGTTCACGAAAATTGGAGAATGGAGCATCGATCCATGTTCTAGCCATCGTTTTTGGATTCCTGGTGCTAAATAGCATCTTTGCGATTTTCTTTGCGTTACTGCGATGGTGTTGGTGTCGCTGGTTACTAGAAGGGTGCTCAACGTTCTGAAAACCGCAGTGGAAAATTTCGAAATCGAGTTAAGCTTTTTAGGTATGAAGTTGGAGAGGAAGGTTAGAGAAGTTCAATGGTATAATTAGTTTGATGGTTAAGTGAAAGAACATGAGTGATTAGAGCAAGGAATAAGCGGCAATGGCAGTTCGAAGAAGTGGAGGAAGTCGCATCTTTTCTTCCTGGAGGAAGGAGACCTGTTCATGAGCGGGTCTAATGAAGAAGTGGGCCGGGATGTTGGGTAATGGCCCAAATTCATTTTTAATTAAAGTAAAATTAATATAAATACTATTTCAAACTTGTTAATGTGATATTTCACCCATACGTTATCAGAATTTCATAAAACAAGATTCGTTTGGATCGTATGGACGGGAGCAACACAACGGGACTGACTAGGAGTGAATTGGAGCTCGTTACAATTTATAGCAAAATAAATTGTCTGTCTGAATCAACAGATGGTTATCATTATTTAACGATGATCGTCCAATGTGAGCAAATCTCACTAACTCTAATCAATTTATATTTTTATAAATATAATGTAGTAATGATAACTGATTGTTGTGTGTTAATTGGTTGGTTGAATTGCTGATGTATTGGTGGAAATTATAGATAACGATATATATAAATCGTTAATCAAATGTTGATTATGTTATCAGAATATTTCATATCGAAATGAAATCGATGTAATTATATTGTTTAACATCTGTGGATGCAGAGAAACAGGTCGGAGTAATCCAACTGCATTCCTCAACATTTATTTTATTGTTTTTCATATATTGTAATATATGATGTGATATAAAATATGTTGTTGATTATGTGTGTTTGGATGATATTGATCATGGTTATTTAGTATTTTAAATAACATAAGAAATACTGGAATGTATAATGGGAATTTTCAAGGTGTATATTGAAAAGGAAATATTTATATTGTTAAATAAATAGAATTATATAAAAGGATTTATATAAAATAAATAGAATTTTCATAAAAGGAAATATTTATAAAATAAATAGAATTATAAAAGGAATATTGATTTAGAAAGTAAATAGATCTATAAAAGGGAAACATTTGGAAAATGAATAGAGTTTATAAAAAAGAGAATTTTACATTAGGAAGGTTTAGACCCGTGCTTTGCACACGAGGGTAACGTGATATTGATTTTAAAGTAAATATTTTGCAAATAAATTATTATAAAGGAATTTGGAGTTTGAAATAGGAATTTAAAATGGAAGTACTGAAATTAGAAACTGACTAGAAATTAGTTGAATTGAATGACTTTCTGGGTATCGATCTGATGTTGGTTTCGGCCTTCGGGGTTAATACGTAGGGGGTTGTTCTCTTACTAGTTTACAGTTAGAGACTGATATATATGAGAAGATAGTGGAATCAGAAATGAAAATGTTTTCCAAAGTTAATAACGTATATTTTCTAAATTTAGAAAATAAGGATTTGATGAATACATGGAAACGAGAAATGGGGAAATGAATAAATGTTGATTGATCATTGATCGATAGAATTTCCATCTAGAAATAATATCGTTGTTTGCACACATGTTTTCCTTTTATAGTTAAATCACCGACTATCGAAGATTTTGACCATTTCCGTTCACATTACGGAGAGACCGGGATCATATATATTATCTGGAAACCACTCTGTATGGCATTAGCGTTGCGAATCAAATATGATGAAGATAATTGAAGACGGAGTTATGCAAGGGTTGTCCTGTTTACAGAATAGTGCCTTCGGATTGTCCAATCCCAGGACAACTTGAATGGACGAACATCTGACAGAGTATATCTGGTAGATCGCGTAAGTTAATCGTTTCAAACGTATTTATGTTGGTGGCGAAGGAATTCGTTTCTCTTAGCTTATACCCGTGGTATTTTTGGGGGAATCAATTTGTGGTTTGACGGGTATGACGATGTGGCATTCAAAGTAAATGAAGGAGTGATCTGTTAAAAGATACGTTATGACCTCAAGCCTCATCAACTGGGAAATGACAAAAATCGGGCAGGCAACATGGCCAAGTGGGTCGCACCCAAGTAGGGTATATTGTCAACATCTAGAGAATATTCATATTTGTTACTTCTTTCACTTCTGTATCTCCCGGGAATGGTAATGTTGGTATACCAACCATAAGGTGATAATATATTTGGAACATTCAAGCGAAATGAATGGTCGGTCATGTGTGGCCGAGTTACAAGATGTTCTTGTTGAACTCCAGTGTATCACTTCTAAAGTACACTGATCGGAAGATGGATCCATACCTTGTCATAGTGAAATCCATTTCCCAATAAGAGCCCATTGTTTTGATTGTATCTTATATATGTAGAACGTGAGATGCAAGCGTTTCTGCTAGATTTCTATTTACTTGATCTAGACATTATTATAATATCAGACAAGTATCGTTTTAGAAAAATATTTAGGTTATCGTAAGGTAAAAACCATCCGTGTTTATGTATGGATCGGTCTTACAATTATCCTTTGTTTCAAAAGGATTTTGAAAAGTTAAACAAATGATTTGAGTTTACTCACACCAGTCACATGACTGACCCAGAGTTTGTTTTGTTTTCCCTAAACTCTTGGGTGCCCAATTTTGTATGCGCAGTCAAGTAGTCAGGATTTTACAGATATACTTGGAGAGCTTGGAGCAGGAGGCTTCAGGATAATATAGCTATTGTTTATTCCGTTGTGTTGTAAGTGTTGTACTTTGATAATGTTACTGTATACATATACTGATTCTATTTCAAGGATATGTTATCTATTATATACTGTTCGTTCCGCTGTGAGATTCTTGTTACTCTAATGTTGTATGTTCTTCTTCTTCTATTCTAAGTTTCTATCTTATCTATTCTCACCCACTGTTTTCTTTCTATTAGTTTTCTGGTTTCCAGTGTAATTTGGGTTGGACTTGTGTTATTTGGTCAGCTCAAATTGTACCGGAATTTTGGGACACTACAAAAATCGACATAAAACTCATATCAACTATTTAAGCATCGAACATATCAGATCATTAATAGAAAGAAGTTAGAGTGTGAGAAATAGAAAAAATAAAGTTAGAATAGAAGAAGAAGAAGATCACAATTAAATAGAATCTGAGTAAACACGAATCTCACAGCGGAACGAATAAAATATATTATATAACATGACTTTTGAAATACAAACTTATAGTTATATATACATACCATTTCAGAATACAACACATAATATCAAACAGTAACCATAAAATGTTGAAGCCTTCTGCTCCAAGTCCTTCCAAGTATACCTAGAAAATTCCGACTACTTGACTGCCCATACAAATTTGGGCAGCCAAGAGTTTAGGGTAAAACAAAACAAAATAAACTCTGGGTCAGTCATGAGACTGGTGTGAGTAAACTCCAACCACTTGGCTTAACTTTAAAAATCCTTTTAAAAGAAAGGATAATCATAAGACCGATCCACACATAAACATGGATGGTTTTTATCTTACGATAACCTAAAATATTTCTTTTAAATCAATATTCTTCTGATATTATAATAATGTCTAAATCAAATAAATAATAATCTAGGGAAATGCTTTCATCTCACGTTCCACATACATAATATATAATCAAAAACTGTGGACGCTTATTGGATAATGGATTCCAATTGGCAAGGTATGAGATCACCTTTCGACAGTGTATCTCTAGAGAGAAATACACCGGATTCAACAAGAACATCTTGCAACCCAGGCTAAACATGACCAGTCACTCATTTCTCTTGAGTGTACCAAATGTATTATCACCAACGGTTGGGATCAACAATTGTTTCCCGAAAGGGACAACATCAAAATATATTAATAAAGTAAATGGATTTTCTCTAGATCAGGTGACAATACAACCTAATTGAGAGCTACCCATTTAGCCATGCGACCTACCCGATTTTATACCATTTGCCGGTTGTGAGGCTTGAGGCCATAATGTATCTTTTTGACAGATCACACCTATATTTACTTTGAATGCCACATCGTCATGCCTGCCAAATCACAAATTTATTTCTCCAAAAATACCATGGTTATAAATATAAGAGAAACGGATTCCTCTACCACCAAACGTAAATACGTTTTAAGAGATCAACTTACGTGATCTATTAAATATACTTTGTCAGACATTCTTCCATACAAGTTGTCTGGGGACTGGACAAACCGAAGGTACTATTCTGTAAACCCATCTTAGGCATTTTCTATCTAGGATTTTCTAGAACAGCCCTTGCATAAACTCCGTCTTCAATTATCTTCATCATATTTGATTTACAACGCTAATGCCCATACGGAGTGGTCTTCAGATAATAAATCTGATCCCGATCTCTTTGTATTGACGAGGGAAAAATGATTGAAACTTTGATAGTCGGTAATTTAAGTATCAAACGAAAACATCAATAAACACAACAATCCTATTTCCAAATGGAAATTTTATTGATCAACCATCCATCAACACTGAACCCCTTATATTAATTTTATCAATAATTTATACCTTTCCAAGTCCATCATTTTCCATGTTTCTCAAACTCATTTAGCCTCTCACGATTCGTTTCCATATATTCGCAATTTCTCATTTTCTATGTTTTGAAATTATACGTTTTTAATATTGGAAAATGTTTCCAATTATTATTCATGCATCATTACTCTTCTACATCTCTTAGTCCCTAATCGTAAACTAGTAAGAGAACAACTCCTTACCAATTAATCCCGAAGGCCGAAACCAACATCAGATCAATACCCAGAAAGTCATCCAACTTAACTAGTCTCTAGTTAGTTTCTAATTTCCTTAACCCCATTTAAATTCTTATTTCCAAACCTCACATTTCCTTTAAACTATTTTCACTTGCAAAATATTTACTTTAATCCATTATTCACATCGAATATGAATAATATTTCTTTGTATAATCAATTCGATTTGATTTTGTTTTTAAAAATAATGTCCCATTTCTGATTTCTATTTATACTTCTATTTATAGAATTATTCATATAAAATCCTATTTTATTTCCAATTACCTATAATCTCCTTTATAATTCCCTTTAACTATGTTAAATTTACATTCCATAAAAATATTGGTGTTAAAACCGATTTTTACTTCTTAATATAAATTCAGACTTATATATTCAATTTATCCAATGAAAAATATTTTACTTAATTTATAAAACATTTATTTATAAATTAATCTTCTCAATTTATCTGTTAAAACAGTTTTTTGTTTAATCTAATTTAAATCCATCATCTCATAGTTCTGTTATATCTCGCCATTTCATTTTTCTATTTATATTAATTTTCCAAATATTTCCTTTTATAAAATCCATTGATTTTATAAAAAAATTAAATTCAATATCCACTTCAAAATTTTCTTTTTATATTCTAATATTACTTATAGTATTTAAAATACCACACCAGTATCATCCAAACACACATAATCAATAACATATTATATATCAAATCATATATCACAATATATGAAAAACAGTAACATAAATATTGAGGAATCCAGTTGGATCCCTCCAACTTGTTTCCCGCATCCTCAGATGTTAATCAACATAAATAACATTAATTTCATATCACTATGAATTGTTATGATAAACATAATCTAGATTTAATTAACGATTTATATAAATAACTATATCTCTATTTTCGACCAATTAATTAGCAATCCATACAAACAACCATCACACAACATTTAATCATTTTTTATCAATATTAAATTATGTTCATAAAAATATAAACTGGACAGAGTTAGTGAGTTTACTCACTTTGGTCGTTTATCATTAAATAATGGTAAACGTTCAATAGTTCCATTCAGATGTTTTATTTTTCCAAAAATTGAGATGAGCTGCAAATCACTCTAAACACCAATTCCATTGTGTAGCCTTCTTCCATATGATCCCAACGGATCCAAATTTATGAAATTCTGACATCGTATGCAAATGTTATACCCTTTTCAGGTTAATACACTTATTAAATTTTAGATTAAACTTTTGTATATAATATTAACTGGGCCTTACCATTTTCTGTTCGGCCCATTCCCATCCTTTATAACCAGGCCCGCTCCTAACTCTTCTTCTCTATTATACACATACAGTTCAAAACTGAACTGTGTTCTTCCTCCATGGCCTACGTTTACACTTTTACTGATTCTTCTTCATATCATGAAAATTCAAACTATTCACGCCATTATGCTCTTCTTATAAATCGCTACCTTCCCATGTCTGTTTGATCGAGCTCGCGCGTAAAAAGAGATATGCGACTTCCAATTTCTCGACAGAAATACTGTACAACTTGAAAACCATTTAAGCATGAAATCCAAGGAAACTTCATAGCTCGATGCGGTTTATTGCCATAAACCCGAATAAAATCCTCAAAACTCGCATCGTTGTCTAAATACCATGAATCGGCTAATCCTAGAACACATTGTTGAACAGCAGCGAACGGAAATGCATTTGACCACGGTGATATTTATATGGATTTGTAGAGGATCATCTCAGGAACCATAAAATATTAATTTTAGGATTTGTATATTTTATTTCGATTTGTGTAGGATTTCGTTTCTCACAATTGTTTTATATGTGAAGAACAATCGACGGCGGAAATTATTTGACCAGGGAAGGAATGAAATTAGGTTTAAGCGTTGAGTAAAATATGTTTATAGAGGTAGATAGCTCATAGGGTAAGTTTTATATGTTATTTTATTAATTTATATTGTAACGTTGTTTATTTTTATCATTTAAAAATTTGTGTGCTCACATACGATATTCAATTCTGATGAAAATGGACATACAATTATGATTCAATATTAAGGACCTAATGAAACTTTTTTTGTTGAAATCGGAGTCCGTTTTCTCACACAACGTATTTTTAAAGTAAAATTATTGACTGTTTTCACATTAAAATCGCACACGGACATATACTGACTCCCAAAATTACTAAATTTGAAATTTAACAATAATTTAGTTTTTTGGATCTAACCA
This sequence comes from Allium sativum, assembly GCA_030737875.1. Lineage (NCBI taxonomy): Eukaryota > Viridiplantae > Streptophyta > Magnoliopsida > Asparagales > Amaryllidaceae > Allium > Allium sativum. Next base: position 432,059,736 of record CM060925.1, on the reverse strand, counting down.
AATTAATATCATCGAAAACGGAGGTCGTTTGCAAAAATGGATATTTTTAAGTCTCTAAATAAACTAATAAAATATTAATGCATTCAAAAACAAATTAATTTAATATTAATAAATTAATATTATCATATATATTCGCATAGAATATCATACAACTTCAAAATTAACATACTTGGATTTATAACTCGATATTTCAAAATCCAAGTTAAATCGATATTCAAATTATATTAAAATCCTTTTATATTATAAATAAACCGTTATAAATTATAAACAAATTCCATAATGACTTTTTGAAAATTTGATTTGGACATTACTTACAATCTATAATATGAAATCTCGATTTTTCTCTTCCATTAGAAAAATATCGTTCAATAGATTCGAACGTTTCTTGTTTCAAGAAAACTCGACTTATATTGAATCCTATACATTCAATTAACATTCAAAATATGATATTACAAACTACTGCAACATTACGAGCTCGTTTTAAATTATATTATAATTATACGTTCAAATTCGTTATTATAAATAAATTGGTTATTATAATTCAATTTCTAAACTGGATTAAATCTTACAAATAATCCAATTCACACAATATTGCGAATTCTACTATTTCCGACTATTTCGGAATTTATAATTTATTATTCCATCATTTATATTAATTAAATATTCAATATTTATTTAATTCAAGTCGTTTTAAATTACCTACTAAATATCCAAATAAATAAATTATCAAACCGTTAAAAATACGGGACGTTACATCAGCGGTCATTGGACTTTTGGCCTTAGTACAACCATTGTCGATCGTCAGTTTTCCGACCCATCTCATCCTGGCTTCACGCAAAGGATTTCAGAACAATGCTTTCTAGAAGAACTAGAACACCTATCCTTTCCTCAAGAAGATGTATTCTAGGGGGTAAAATGTTGACCAACTTTTAGGCAAAAGCCATTCAAACCAATAGAAGGAGCCATAGTCAGATATCGACCCATCTCAGGCTTTGTGGGATGTTTGTTATCGTGGGTTGACCAATCATGAGCCGACCCCAGGCCATAACAACATTAAACTTGTCGGTCGAACCATCGTCAGATCAACCGACTGAGCTATCTATCAGTAGATCGAGTCGATCCCATAATACCATGTCAAGCTTAAAGACTCGTTTCTCACTAGAAGTTTCTTGAGATTTATATGCTACCAGACGAATACCTACTCCTAAGGCTATCGATTCAAATAAGATTTTGACTAGCTCTCCTTTTTATACTCCAAATATCAAGCTCCATGTCGACAGCGATTTCCGAGGAGAACTATTCATCAAAAGTAGATTAGGTCCCCCCGCCGCAACTACTCAGCCAGATCGAGCTTCACTTGTCCGAGCTCCGAAAAGAGGCAGGCCACGTGGCACACAGCTCATCCCACCTCCTTCACCTATAAATACACCATTGCTAAAAAGGAAAGGCGTGTGGAGCTCGCATACTGAATTCTTCACTTCCAACATACGCTCGGTATACTGGAAACATCCAACCGTGCACTCCAAACAACACAAGGATTTTGTGTAATCTTTACTTTCTTCATTGAAAAACTACTATAACATGTAATCGACAGTATAAAAAAAGATTATAAGTGGATGTATATATCGATGTAAGCCGAACCACTATAAAATATTGTGTCTCCCTTGTTCTTTTACTTTCTATGATTATTATTCGTGGGTATCCAGCACATGCTGGGGGTTGATCGTCACTAGACCAACTTTTGACATCAACACTTACCGAGTATGGTTTATACTCGCCACCTCTCAAGGTGATAGATAACAGACAAAGGGAATCAAAGGTCACACCCCTTATGGTGCAAATCCTTGGGGTCGATATCGACCCCTCAAATGGGATCGTATCCGACCACTCATGTGTGTTGCAACCTTAGCCCCACTTTGTAGGCTAGGTCATATCCCCTTTATGGGCTCTGCCGTTCGTTTCCTGTCGATCCGACCTCTCCTCGTGTGAGGCTGCACCATACCTCCTGCACTAAACTATAGGAAGAGTGTGTTGCATCACGTGTCGGGCCGATATGAGACAATCATCAAGGATGATAAACGAAAGCAGAACTTGTTGTATAACTCGCGACGCATGGATAATATATAATAATAAAATATACAACAGGATATTGTAATAAAGCATAATAAAGCAAGAAACCCCATCTTCATAAAATCTCATAAATCAAGTACAATACATCTTAATATCTAGATATTTTAATACATTAACCCTCACTACATCCCTCTTCAGAGTATATAACAATAAAAAATAGCGGAAATCATCCAAATAGCTATATAGTAGAAGAATAGTACTACGCCATCCTCCACCTCGTCATCGCACAACATCATCACCAAATCTGTCACGTGCTGCTCAGTCTACTCAACAACGTCGTTGTAGATTATCGCAAGGTGGTAAGAGGATACATAAAATCATGAGATAGAAAACAGTCCAGTTTGAGCAATAAATAACTATTAACAATTATATAGGAAAATATAATCCAAGAAAATTCAAGTCTCACATAACCTGTCCCTATAGCGAAAGAGTTAGCACATAATTATCACCTAAAATATGTTACTCAAACACACTGAAATGGACACTAGTTAGAACAAGATTACTAATCCCCACTTCTCTTCAGTATCCTATGGTGATAGCCTGCCTAGAGAAAATAGAAGAAAACATACAAGCTACCATAGCATCCATAACAAGAAATGGTTTAGCTATCACCGACTAAACCCATGAATGCGTTGATATTGATTTATTGTTTGTTGTTATCTGTCAAGGGAAAATGAAACCCCAGATCTAGTCAAACTTCCTATTTGCAGAACCCATGATACCTCTCCATTGAGTATGGTAGAATCCTTTGCACTATCAACTATTCTTTGGCAGTCCCTATCATATGTGCTAACCACAAATCCAACTTTAGTTTGAGTCTCACTCGAGTCAGTCCATTATCTCGCAGCCTCGTTCCACATTGAGTTGTCTATCACATTCCCTTTCGACCACTCCTGCTAGAGTTCAGAAACGAAGAAATGGCATATCTTTGATGATAACTTCCACCTCATAGATGTTATCAATAAACTAAGACCATCAACAACCTCTTAAACACCCACGCTTCTGGCCGTAGGACTCATAGATCCAAATGCTCTAATTTAATGGAACCATACTGGTCCATCCCTTATGGATCGGTATTAGTCCATACGCTTAGTCTAAAATTGGCTAAATGTTGGACCAATCCACATATTGACTTGAACACTTCCCTTTGGTCCAATCCCATGTCCAAACACTTTCCCGAAACCATATATGTCGATCCATCATCACGCACTCGAGATTCTGCACTTAGACCTATCCAATTGCCAGTAAAATTTACATATGATCTCTAGAGACCCCACAAAGCCATGGTCCAAAAATCATCCCCATTCATCGCTTGATGGATCGGTATTGGTAATGTACTTAGCCAATTTCGACACGAAAATTTTCAAGTCATCTTCCGTCGTTCTCCTGAGTTCCTTCACCAAGTTTCATTTGAATTCGGTCATTTGAACCTATGTTTTTCTCTGATATTCAATTTTAAGTCCTAAGACACATAATTATATATAAACAAATCAAGCGTATCATACAATTCAATCATACAAATAGTAATTCATGGAATTTCATACATATACAATCATATAAACATAAACATACACGATTCACGTCACAATTATCATAGGCTTAACTCAATTTGTATCTAAAATATGTAAAACATGTTGGATCTAACAAACTACATAATATATGATTGAATTAGATTATCCTAGGACGTTTAGATGGTGTTTGATTGACCTAATTAACACATATAATCCATAGTAGCTCTGTGAAGACCTCTATCACTCACCAAAACCTAGAACCAATGCAAATATGATGAAATAAAATATGAATAGTGAGGAAATACCTTGTATATGATGCAAAATGATTAGATCCAACCCTCCTTAATGTAGATTTTGCCTCTGGATGTTACGTATGATGATTTAATGAAGAAAGAGATTAGGGATTTGAGATTAGGTTGAACCGAAGATTCATAGACACCCAACCTAATGTTTAAAATAAGAAGAAAAGTTCTAGTTCTCTCCCTACAACCCATATTCATAGCTGGGAATCATTAGCTTAATGAGATAAATGGGCTCACCCGTTAGCCCATTAGCTGTTAATTAATTTGTGTTGCAGGCACAAAAACTTAGAATAGCGAATTCTTCTAAATCGGTCAGCCAGATCCTTAATGTGACCACTTTAAAAAATGGCTAACCACCATCCTAATCCAATGGAACCAGTTAGACAATCTAACTCGGTCATAGCAAAATTTATGGCTAAACCTATAAGCCACAGGGGCAAAATAGTCATAAATAGATTCGGTAGAAATTATGTATATGTACCACATCCCCATGAACCACATATAAGATATGAGCATGACATGACCACTAGAAAATTAAGTAGAATTATTTTATGATCCTCCGATATGCAAAATATAGGTTGTTACATTCTCCCCCCTTTTCCCTTTAGGAATTTCACCCCTGAGATATCAAGCAAGAACAAGCAAACAAAGTATACTGCATGTCTATTATCCACAAGTAGCCAGTCTATCATACAATCTAACATTCAACAATACATGCACCCAAAATCCTAACCTAGCATGAAAAACATAATAGTATGAAACACAATGGCACAAGTAAGATGCAATATATGGAACATATCGCTCAAAGAGTTCAGGATAGGTTGACTCCATACTATATTCCATTTCCTATGTGCAATTGTTCCCGTTCTCGCTCCATTGTACCTTGACTAGCTTAACAACCTACCTCCGAAGTTATTTCATGTTATTCCTAACAACACGAAGCAGCTTATGAGGTCTAGAAATTTCCGGTTATACCACTATGTCTTCCATTTGATCTGGAGATACTACAGTACTCGATTGGATATGACACATGAAAAATAATTTGCATACCCAACATCTTCTCCGGTAAATCCACTCTAAGTTTCTCCAATACGCTCTATAATAGGAAATGGCCCAACAAATGTCAGAGCTAACTTGCCTTTCCTTTTAAATCGAACAACATTCCTCAAAGGTGAAATCTTAACAAATACCAAATCTCCAACTGAAAATTCCAAATCATTTCTTCCCTTATCTACATAATTATTTTGGCATTCTTGAGTGCCTTCATTCATTGTCGGATGATCTCAATCTTATCCGCTTATTATTTCTAGCTCAAGTTCCAACTTTTCTCCAGTTTCTAACCAATAAGAGGGCGAACTACATGGTCTACCATACAACACCTTATATGGTTCACAACAATACTCGATTGACAACTGTTATTGTAAGCGAACTCAACTAGATGAAGATGGTCCTCCCATGTTCCCCCAAAATCCAATACACAAGTTCTTACAGGATCTTCCATTATTCAGTTAACTCTCTCTATCAAACCATCGGTTTGAGGATGATAATCCATATTTATATATAGCTCATTTCTTAATGTCTCTTGTTAACCCTTCCAAAATCCACTGGGAATCAAAGGATCTCGATCACATGCAATATTCTTATGTGTCCCTTTGAATCAAACTATCCATTTAATATACAACTCAGCCAACTTGATGTTGTCGAAATAGATTTAGCAGGAATAAACCTTGCGCTTTATGTCAAGTGATCCACAATTGCCTATATACTACCATATCCTGCCCTAGTTCTTGGCAATCCATCTATACTTGCTTCCACTTCCATGTAGGAGCCTCTAATGGATGCAATAATCCATTTGGCTTCTTTTTCCCAGCTTTAACCAGCCGATAATTCACGCACTTTGAGATGAATCTCCTAACATCCTCTTTCATACCTTACTAGTAGTCAGCTCTCTTCATATCACAATACATCTTATTAATACTATGATGAATAATCAATCTAGAGTAATGACATTCTCTCATAATCTCATCCTTGAATACATCTATATCAGGATCAACCAATCTTCCATCCTTACAAAGGCAACCATCTCAATCAACTTCGTAACTATTCATTTCTTTGGATTTGACTCTCATTTCTAATATCTGAATGATCTCAATAATCTTAGCATCTCACTTTTGGCTTTTGCCGATCCTTTGGATAAGAGTAAGTATACTAGACAAGCTCGCTAACATCTCAGGTACCAAGTCATAATGAGGCCTGAAATCGAACTTAGCCAAATATTTTAGGCGCTTCCATTTGGTGAACATAGCTCCTAAACTCGCATTTCATCTACTTAATGGATCAACCACTAAATTTCCTTTCCCAGGAGTACAGGAAATATTATAAACATAATAAGCTAAAAACTCTAACCATTGTTGCTGCCAAAGATTCAAATCCTTTAGAGAAAAGATATTTTAATGAATTATGATATGCAAATAGGTCAAATCTAACTCCCAACAGATAATGTCTCCACATTTTCAGAGCAAACACTATCATCGCTAATTCCAAATCATGAGTCGGGTAATTCCTTTCGTGCGGCTTCAATTATCGACTCGTATAAGCCATAACCTTATATTTTTGCTTAGCACTGCTCCTAATACAGTACCACGAGCATTAGTGTACACAACCATCTCTACGTTCCCACTCAGAATAACCAATACAGAAGCACTTATCAAGTTTTCTTTCAAGATCATAAAAGCATGCTCGCACATCACATATCATACAATGGCTTGATTTTTCTTCATCAATCCAGTCAATGGTGCAACTATCTTTGAGAATTCCTTGATAAACTGTCGATATTATCTAACTAAACTATGGGAGCCTCTGATGTCAATAGAATTATTAGGTCGATCATAATCCTAAATTGCTTCCACTTAGCGGGATCCACAGCTATACTTTATCCCAATATGAAATGGCCTAAGAATCTCACTTCTTACAAAAGTGACATTTCAAAAACTAAGCTCTCAACTGATGCTTTCTCAAGATTTCCAAAACAATCCTCAAATTTTTTTTATGTTCTTCCTTAATTTTAGAGTAAACCAATATACAATCCACGAACAAAAGAAAGAATATATTCAACTAATCCCTGTAAACCATATTTATAAGATCCATAGAATAAACTGGAATCCAAATGGCATCACCAGCTACTCATAGAATCTAGATAGTGTCCTAAAACAGTCTTCGGAATATTATCCCTAAACACTCTCAATTGGTGAAATTCCATTGCCAAATCCATATGGGAAAGCACCTTGGCTTCATAAAGAAGATCAAATGAGTCATCAATCTTTGATAATGAACACTTGTTCTTCTTGGTTACCTTATTCAGCTCACGATAATCTACACACATTCTCAAAGACCCATTAGCCTTGGTCTTGAACACAACTAGTGCACCTCACTCGGATACGCTTATGCAAATGAATCCTTTACTCAAAAGATCACTCATGTGCTGCTCTAACTCTTGTTGTTCCCTAGGAACCATCCGCCTAAGAGACATCACAATAGGTCTTGCTCTATCCACTAGATCAATATAAGACTCGACTTCCCTTTGCGGTTGTCTTTTGACTTCGTCAAAGACATCGGAAAATTATCTAATGATTGACATCGATGACAACCCAACCCATGGAATCGCAAATGAATATAAAAAGCTAACTAGGACTGCATCCTATGGCGGGGAACGTATCATAACTGCTTGCCCTTCTACATTATCGATTGTCACCTTGAGCCTCTTGCAATGCACTATAGTCGCATATTTCTTTAACAAGTCCATACTAAGAATAATCTCAAACTCAATGAAATTAAAAACAAAGAAATCATACACAAAAGAGAAACTATGACTCAATAAGACTAAACTACAACAAAGCAAACAAATACTAGATGATCCTACTACTAGGTTAGTGACAACCAATGGTCTATCAACTATCTCAGGTTTTAGTCCTAACTTACACATCAGCTCATTACATATAAAAGAATGCGATTCTCCAGTATCATACAAAACTATGACTGAAACATCTCTGACAGAAAGCATTCCATGCACAACAACACTCTTTCACTTCTCTGCGGCAGTCAAAGCTTTCAAAGGAAACGATACAACATGCAATGCATATGCCTTCACAACTTTCTTATCCTTTGGTAGTCCTAGGAAATTCTTCTTCAAATGTCGAGTCTTATCACAATTGTAATACTTCTTCTCTTCCTTAGGAGCCTTGTACCCTTTAGAATAATGTCCCTTCTTATGACAGTTTTAACAAGTACTCTCCCTTGGGTTTCTTATGGTCATTTTTTCCTTGCACTTGTTGTTTCCTCTTTCCATTCCACTTCTTCTTATTCCCACCACCTTTCTACGGCTTCAAGTTCTGCTTACTCTCAACAACAGCTTCATCCTTCTTTGGTAATAAACTCTCATGCCTTAAAAATTTGTCGACTAATTTCTTAAATGGAACCTTAATATCGTCTGTAAGTTTCTCTCTAAGATACTCATCCAATCCCGTAATTAACTTCTTACTCTTCTGATACAAAGTCTCAATAAAGGAACGAGCATACTTAGATATAAGCTCAAATTCTGCCACATACTTAGACATAGGTCTCCAAGCTGGCGCCAACTCAACAAACTTCTTTAAGAGAATCGAATTCCAGATCATAGAAATGAACTTCTCCTCAAACTTAGTCCTAAAATATTCCTAAGTAATTTGGTCATATAGAGTTCAAGAGTAATAGAATTCCACGAATCCATAGCTCAACCTGAAGCTACCAGACCCGAGCTTCCTCTTCATTGCATCATCGATCCCCAATTATTCAAAGATGCGAACACAAGTATTTATCCAATTCTGGACTTTGATCGAAGATTTCATTCCAACTAACGGCTTTCCACCCGAAGAAGTATAATCCTTGCATAGCTTCGTTAAGTCAACATCCCTCGGTGCCTGCACAGGATCACCACATATACTGTCACCTCCGGAGTCGGTATCCTTCTCAAGATCGATGCCATCATGACCTCAAACATAGATGTAAAATCGTGTGTAGAAGCTCCCAGTTGAATACCTTTTCATTACCCTCTAAAAGCAGTCTTATTTCTAGCGGCATTCCTCATATTTCAATGATTCATTCTTTAATTGAAACAAGGATGATCAGTCCATATTAGAGAAAGGCTGAAATGGTGGTTTAAGTTCTTACTAAGCCATTATACCATATATCATATATATATAATTGTCGTCTATTATCGAATTACAAGTACATCTCTCATGCACTTTTACGCTCCCGAATTTTGGGTAAATTGATTAATCATTGCTCTAATAACAGGTGTGACAATCACCTCATACCTCCTGCACTAAATTATAGGAGAAGTGCGATGTATGTCGTACCAGGCCGATATGGGAGTATCATTAAGGAAGATGAACCAAAAATAAACTTGTCATATAACTCACACCACATGGTTAATATATGATAATAAAATATACAATAGGATACAATAGTAAAGCATAATAAAGCAAGAAACCCCATCTCCATAAAATCTCAAAAATCATATACAATACATCTCAATATCTGGATATTTGAATACATCAAGCCTCATTACATCCCACTTCAGAGTGTATAACAGCCAACAACTACGGGAATCATCTAAAAAGCTATATAGTAAAATAATATAAATACATCAACCCCCAGCACGTCATCACACAATAGCATCATCACCAAACGTGTCACATATACTTAATTTACTCAACAACATCACTGTTGAGCACCCTAAGGTATTAAGAGGATGCATAAAACCTTAAGTTAGATAACATTCTGGTGTAAGCGATAAATAACTATCAACACATATATAGGAAAATATGATACTAGATTGTCCAAGTCTCACATAACCAGTTCCTACAACCAAAGAGTTAGCACATAATAATCACATAAAATATGCTACTCAAACACACTGAAATGGACACTAGTCAGAATAGGATTCCTAGTCCCTACTTCTCTTCAGTATCCTATGGTAATAGCCTACCGAGAGAAAATAGAAGAGAACACACAAGCAACCATAACATCAATCACAAGAAATGACCTATTTATTATGACTAAAGCACTTAATACGTTGATATCGAATATCTAGCCATCGCCATCTATCAAGGGCTAATGGAAACCCTCGATCTAATCAAACTTCTGTGTTCACGAAACCCATAGTACAACAAGTTTGCCTTCAGGACCCAAATATCCAGCAAATAGGTACTACTACGGAGCTATCCAGGGTACTCGATTCTTCCAATCCTAATAGGCACCCCCAATGATACCCTACTTGTAGCCCTCTAGAATATTTCGCACTATCAATTATTCTTTGGCACTTCTGATCATGTGAGCTATTCACAACTCCATCTTTAACTCGAGTCTCACTCGACTTAGTTCATTATCTCGTAGCCTCGTCCCACCTCATGTTGCCTATCACACTCACCTTTGACAAATCTTGCTTGAGTTCACAATCGAAGAACCAACATCACTTTGACGATAACCTCCACCGTATAGATGCTATCAATAAACAGAGACCACCAGAAACCTCTTGAAGAGCCCTAATTTTCACTTTAGGAACCCCATCCCTAAACATCTTAATTTGATGGATCAATACTGGTTCATCCTCTATGGATCAGTATCGGTACATACAGCCAAAAAATGGTTAAGTGTTCCATTGTTTGGCTTGAACACTTCCCTCCGGTCTAATCTCGTGTCCAAAAACTTTTCTGAAGCCTTGTATGTTGGTCCATTATCACGTACTCGAGATCATAACTATATCCTATCCAATTGCCACCAAAATTTGCATATGATCTTCCAAAGACCCCACCAAGTTACGCCCTAAAAATAATGCCCAGCCACCTAAGTTTGATGGATCGATACCGGTCCATATAATTAGCCAATTTCGATATAAAAATTTTCTATCATCTTTTGGCATCCTCCAAAGCTCATCCACCAAGTTTTGTATGAATCCGATCATCTAAAACTCCGATTTTCTTTGATCTTCCATTCTAAGTCCTAAAACACACAATTATATATAAACAAATCAAGAATAACATACAATTTAATCATAAAAAACAGTAATTCATGCACTTTCATACATATACAATCATATGAACACAAACATACATGATTTACATCACACTCATCATTGATCTAACTCTATTTGAATCCAAGCATATGTAAAACGTTAGTGGTTCGAGAGTTCACTCGACTCCTGTGCTGTAATCTAGTTAGATTTAGTGGACGGACAACTTCAAAACTGTTTGTGGCTGATAGACTTACTCTTTGTCACCTGTTTTACCATGTTTCATTACTAGTTATAATGACAATGGGACGGTTCACTTTATAAAATTAGTTGGCCTTGCAAAAGAACATATGTAAAACATGGTGGATCTAGAAAATTACATGATATAAATCCAATTAGATATCCTATGATATTTAGATGGTGTTTCATTAACTAATTAGCACATATAATCCATAGTAATTTATGTGAGAGATCTCATATTATGTGAGAGATCTCTATCACTCACCAAAACATAGATCCAATGAAAATATGATGAATTCAAATTTGGACAACGAAGAAATTCCTTGAACACGATGCAAAATGACGAGATCTGATCCTCTTTGATGTAGATCTTACCTTTAGATGATATGTATGATGATTTGATGAAGAAAGATACTAGGGATTTGGGATTAGGTTGAACTAGAGATTCATAGATGTCAAACCTAATATTTATAATGAGGATAAAAACTCTAATTCTCTCCCCCACAACTCCATATTTATAGCTACAGATCACTAGCTTAATGGACTCAATACTAAACCCTAGCTGTTAATTAATCAGTCCGGCAGACATAAAAACTTAAACCAAAGATTTCTCCTAAACCGCTAAGCCAAATCCTTAATATGACCCATCTATGGATTAAGCAACCACCATCTCGATGCAATAAAGCCAGTTATAACACCTAATTAGGTATCTGGAAAAGTTATGGCTAAAACAGTAAGTCAAACGGAAAAATTGCCACAAATAGATTCATTAAAAATCATGGAAATGCAACACATCCCCATGAGTCACATTGTTGATGTAGAAAAGTGATCTCCAATACTCGAGATTTCCACAACAGTGGAAATAAACATTCATAATAGAAAATAAGTGAGTTGTGGTGTAAATATATAGGGGAAATGTTAAAGAATAGTCATACAGTATTTATAGTAGTTCAGCTTGTCGAAGCCTACATTTACTCTGGAAGTTTAGTACTTTATTAATCCACTTGTATAAGTTGCAATATAGAATTGGTATATCTTCGAATATACAAGAGCTGTGATAATTCCAATTGCTAAAGCGAGTTATTCTGTGAGCTATGCTCGAAGGAGGAGGCAGTGGGATTTACTTCGAGAACCAATGCATGGAAGAGGAAGGAAAAGCCTTCACGATTCCGAAAAACAAAGTCTAGCCAAAAGGTAATCAAGATTTTAGGATTTTCTCATGAAGCTACCATGTCCACAGTGGTAAGAAGGTCTAATGATGGGATTTATTCCTTCTTTCTGAAATGCTAAGGAAGTCCAAAGTGGTCCAAGTGCCCAAGAAGATGGTTCTTCTTCTTTCCGGAGTGATGGAAATTGATTGACAGGTGTAGGAGCGTTTTCTTCTTCCTAAGGAGCCATGAGAACAAGGAGCCAACCCCCTTCACTATTAAACCTTCCTGTTATTACTCACAACTTGGCGCCTACACAACCAATGGCTAATCAGACCTAAATTCTTCCCAATCAACCTCAATAGACCAAGAAACCAAGGTTGATGACCTAGTTGAAGATGATGCTGATGTTCATCACAAAAGATGCCCACAGCCATGAACTCCTGAGCTAGACCATGAAAGCTGGAAACCAAAAGAGGTCCAGCCTGCGGTTCTCACCGACATGGTCTGTAGGATCATGAGAGAAAAGCGGGGGCATGCCACAAACGTTTGGGAAACAAATACATGGCGTAACCCCTTCACTTGGGTTATGCACAACGTCGAATGGCCTCTAAGCTTCAATATGCCTCAATTAATGGCTTACTCAGGGAAAGATGATCCCTGTAACTTCTTGAACCGCTATCAGTGGCATACAAACTCAAGTCGCGCCACCGACGCTGTGAAATGCAAACGCTTCCCAGTCATTCTTGAAGGCGTTGCTCTACTCTGGTTCTCTCGATTCCCGTTGAGATCCATCTCTACTTTCGACCAGCTTGCTACCGAGTTGGTGAAACAAATCAGGATACATGTCACAAGACCAAATGACACCCTAACTCTCTCCAATCTCTACCAGGGAATGGGGGAAACTCTTAAGAGTTACATCGAACGCTTCAACAACGCCCTGGCGAAAGTCGAGGATTCAGAGCCTTGCAATGTCTTAGTTCAACTTGCTAAGGGCATTCTACCCAATGCCGAATTTAGAGCTTGGTTCAAATGGAAGCAACTAAAAACATTGGAAGCTTTCTATGAAAAAATTAATCAGTTTCTATGTGAAGAAGAAGTACGCAGAAATAAGGCAACTCGGACTGGCCATTCTCACAACCTACACCAAAGCACTGTTCAAGACAACATCAAGGTAAAATAGGTCGGAGAATCTTCAAAAAAATTTAAAGGGATAGCGCAATTCAAGCCTAAGTCTAACAACGGCAAGCCAAGTGGTTGTAATAACCAACAACATGGATATCCGAAGAAGCGTGACCTCTATCCAACGTAAAAGGTCTACACTCTACTTAATTCTGAGTTGGAGACAATCTACCTAGAGACCTATAATACAATACAGTACAAGAAGCCGAACACCACAAAATCTACCGATCGGGAGAAGAATTTTGGCAAATATTGCAGATTCCATGATATGTTCATCCACAACACCAATGAGTGTCGTCACCTCAAAGATGCCATTCAAAATCTTATCCGAGAGAAACGTCTACGACAGCACGTTCAAAATCCTACTCCTAAGAAGCAGCCATAGGCCCTTCAATGCCCGCAACTCCGCACACTCAAGAGACTCATGGCCTATCCAATCTGAGGCCTCCTCATACGAAAATTGTGGTTAACACAATTTGCAGCAGGCCTCACCCTGCAAATGAAAGCTTCAAGGGTATGGAAGAGTACGCCAACTCAATCAAGCACGCCAACTTGGAAGCTCCAAAATACTATGTGTGATGACATAGTCTTCCACGAAAGGGATTTTACTGGAATTGACGTTCCAACCATAGATTACTTTTTCATCTCTACATAAATAGGTTCAGCCTATGTACGAAAGGTCCTTGTTGAATCGGGGAGCTCCGTCAACATTATCTTTAATTCGGCTTACGACCAGATGAAATTTAAGGCCAAAGAATTAAAGCATTGCCATGCCACCATCCATGGATTCAATGGCGCTTCTAACTGGCCAGTTTGTTTATTAGAACTGTCGGTCCAGCTCAGAGATGGGGAATGTAGCAGAGTCTAAATCCTCACCTTCGTGCTTGCGGATGTTTCTTCTCCTTACAACGTCTTCCTCGGAAGTCCTTTTCTTGTAGAATTCTGATTCTGCATGGCACCATGGCCCTCCTTATGAAATTTTGAACTGAGTCTGTGATCGGAACCGTCAAAGGAAACCATGCTACCGCGAGATCCCGCTATTTTGTAGAATGGAAAGATGCAATCAACATGGAGAAATACAAAGGCATAACACTGATCCACTAAGCCAAAACTGCAAGCGCATAGCAGCTACTGGAGTCTGAGGCCTGGCTCAGACGCAACAACCGTCTCACCCAAGATCTTGATCCAAAAGAAGATGAAGAGCCAGATCTCAAAGCGCTACACAAGAAGTGCCAACCATCGATGCTCAAACCAACCCCGTTGACCCGACTCGGGACTTGAAGATTGGATCACAGCTCCACCTAGCAATTAAGCAAGAACTTGTGGATTTCTTACAGGCCAACTCAGATGTATTTGCTTGGACCCACTTCGATATGTGTGGCATCAACCCAGTAATCGCCTATCACATGATAAGTATCGATTTGAAGTATATGCTAATCAAACAAAAACGTTGAATCTTGAGAATAGAAAAATTGGTGCACTTAAAGATGAGGTAGATAGGCTACTCAACAACGGCTTTATCTGCGATGCTCTCTATCCTAAACGGGTCTCCTACCCGACCATGGTCATAAATTCAAATGGAAAGTGGAGGACATGTGTCGACTATTCAGACTTGAACAAAGCATGCTCAAAAGACAGCCTCGTACTTCCAAAGATCGACTAACTCATTAATTCAACTACAGGCTACCATATTCTGTCCTTCATGGATGTGTACTCAAGCTATAATAAAATTCCAATGTACTTTACAGACCAGAGCACACTTTATTCATCATCGACCTTGGTCTCTATTGCTATGTCGTCATGCCTTTCAATCTCAAGAATGCTGGAGCCACCTATCAGCGATTGGTCAATCGAACGTTCAAGGACCAAATTGGGAGATCCATAAGGGTTTATGTGGATGACATTCTCGTGAAAACTAGGGTGTCAAATGACCCAACGAACTCGCAAAAATGTTCGACGTTCTCTGTAAATATGGCATGAAATTCAATCCTTTGGAATGCACTTTTGGTGTTACATCGGGAAAATTTCTTGGTTTTATCGTTAATTCATGGGGAATCGAGGCAAATCCGGAAAAAATCCAAGCTATCCGGGATATTCAAGCCCATCAGAGCATCAAAGGTGTTAAAATCTTAAATAGGAAGGTGGCCACCCTAAGTTGATTCATATCAAAAGCAACCGATAAATGCATTCTCTTCTTTGATTTGCTCAGGAAAGGGAAGCACAACTTTGCGTGGACATCGGAGTGTATTATCGCATTCCAGGACCTCCTAAATCACTTAGAACGACCATTCATCCTATCAAAACTCATGGACCATGAAGACGTATTTATCTATTTGGTTGTTTCTATGTAGGAAACTAGCTCGGCGCTAGTGCGCGAAGAAGACCATGTCCAACGACCAGTTTATTACATCCGAAAGAGGTTGGTAAGCACTAAAAATAACTATCCAAAGCTTGAGAAACTTGCTTACTACATGTTGATCTCCTCTAGGAAGCTTCTTCCATATTTCCAGTCACATCCAATCAAAGTCTACACTGACCAACCTTTACAATAAGTGTTTTAACGACCTAATGTGTCTAATCGACTTTTGAAATGGAATAATGAGCTGAGTCAATTCGAACTTACTTTCATTCCGTGTCGAGCCATCCTTGGGCAAGCACTAGCAGACTTTATCACAGAGTTAATTATTTTCAAAGATCCTTCTGAAGATAGTAAGCCTTCAAATATCCAATGGAAACTATTCATGGATGGTTCATCAAACAATCAGTATTATGGTGTCGGAGTTGTATTCATTTCTCCTGAGGAACGCTCGATTTGTTACGCTCTAAAGCTCAACTTCTCTACCACCAACAATGATGCAGGATATGAAACCTTGTTCATTGGACTCAATATCACTATAGAACTCAACATCAAGACTATCCAAATACACTTTGACTCACAACTTCATCATAAGCTAGGTGAATGGGGGGTATCAAGCCAAGGGGGCACGACTCGCTCCTTACCTTTCTCGGGTTCGAGGACTACTTACCGACTTCGAAAAATATATCATCACACACATCCCTCGAGAACAAAATGAGAAGGCCAATTCATTGGCCAAACTAGCAAGTTTTGGGGATGTGCAACTCTTGGGACTCATCCCAGTCGAATTACTCGATTCTCCACCAGATGAAGACTTGTTCGATATCAACGACGTAAACCGAGCTTGAACCTGAGTTTTGGATGACTCCAATAAAGAGATACTTGCAACAAGGGATCCTCCACGACAATCGAAATGAAAAACGAGCACTCACCCATAAGTCATCACGCTACATCATTTAAGATGGAGTGATCTACCGAAGAGGGTTCTTTGCTATATTGCTCCTGTGTGTAGGCCATAACAATGCCGATCGTTTACTATTGGATGTGCATAAAGGCGAGTGCGACGACCACACTGGGCGGAAGACTCTAGCAAAAAAGATTCTCCACTACGACTATTTTTGGCTAGGTCTTGAGTGTGATGCAACACACTACACTTGAAAGTGCCAGATATTATCTAAAATTTAAGAGCCTCGCCTACTGAGCTTGCGCAGATGGTCAGCCCATAGCGATTTGCAATGTGAGGAATCAATATCATCAAATATCTTCCGATGGCTAAAGGTGCTGCTCGATATACTATCATCGCAGTTGATTACATTACCAAATGAGCCGAAGTCGATCCCTTCGTTACAAGCACTACTAAAAAAGTAATCAACTTCATCGTTCGACACATCATCTGTCATTTTGAAGTTCCCAAGACTATATTTTTTGATAACGACACCCAATTAAAGAATTTTGAGTTCAAGACCTTCTATCATCGACGCCGTATCGAAAAAAGATTCTCGACAGTAGCTCATCATCAAGCTAATGGAGAAGTCTAGGTTGTTAACAAGGTTATCAAATCCATTATCAAGAAACGTTTGGAAAAGACTACAGCCAAGTGCGTAAATGAACTCGCTATATCCCTTTGGGCTTACCGGACTAGCATAAGTCAGTGACTGGTATCACTCCATTCACTCTCTCGTATGGATCCAAAGCCATTATCCCCATTGAGCTTGAACTCCAATCTCATCCAGTCACATACTATGATCTAAAGAGCAACCAAGATCTTCTGTTGGAATCACTTGATTTACTCGAAGAGAAAAGAGACAAATTTGAACTCTGAGCAGCCGCACACCATCCACGGATCGTCAGGCACTTCAACTCCAAAGTTCATCAAAAGCACATTGACATCAGCGACCTCGTCCTAATGCGGATTTTACCTACACCAACCAGTTTCGGTCATCGCTGGGAAGATTTGAATCTCATTCAACGACGGTTGGGAGATGGTACTTTCATGCTAACAACCATTAACGGTGCCAAACTACCAAGGGCGCGAAACAACGAGCATCTTCGCTGCTACCTTACTTAGCTTGCTATACTGATTTATTACTTTCAAAAATGTTTTGTTTTCAAGATTCAAGGCATCGTAAAGAAAAGGCCATTACAATCGACGGTTTACCAGCAAAGAAATTTCAAACGGTCATGTTCTTGGTGTGTTTACTTTATGCGTAGTTTGTTTAAGCTATGACAGCAACCGACTTGCATACATGAGAGCACAACACCGAATCGACACCTCAAAACTTGGCATTGATCTGCCACCTCGAGTCTTTACAAAGACTCAAACCTTGTGGAGCGGTCCACCCTTCATAAGTTAACTCGAGTCTCAAAATAATGATAAGGGCGTGTATAAATAACGCGCGAAGCTCATTAACCTGAGCATCCAACACATCCCTTACTCTCCGGACATACGGCAACCTACCAGTTGAGTAAGTGTGATATTGACTGCTTGCTTGGTTGATTCCGATCCTTAGAACTTGGATCTGAGTATAAACCGACGAACAAACGATGCCCTCAACTTTAACCCGAACGAAACAATGTGAGAGTAGAAAGGACAAAACAAGACATCCATCTATGACTCCTCATGACTCGGAATCAATGAACGTAAGGATATTCGGAGAGGGGAGTCGCCAAACTCGGACTCTGCGAGACTCAAGACCAACGAACAAAAGGAGGTCTTAAGAGCGAAGTTCACATACTTAGAGCCCAAGTGACTTGAATTCAATGATCGAAAGGATATTTCGAGAGTGGAATCAATACATTCTCGCAAACAACATTAGTTTATGTCTAATGACGGGTATATTTACGCATGTACAAAAATTAGGAAGCATAGACGAAAGTTCGAACACTTAGACGATATGTGATATAAGCAAAATTAGCTAACTTTCATTCATAAACCAAAATACAACTATCTTTTATTTACAACAACGTGATGTACACGAATAACACATCATGCGTCCAAAAGCAAGGGTCGTACTCGCGTATTCTATCGGCTTACATAATCCAAAATCTATATATAACAATTATTTGATAAGCAGCTCTCTTTTTCTTCTTCTCGGACCCAGCAGTGGACGGCTCAACCTCGTCTTCCTTCCTTCTCTTCCAGGAGCCACTCCCTAAACTTCCTTTCTTCCCCTTTATCAGAGTAGGCTTAGGTCAGGGCTTTACTATGAACTCCTCTGTAACAACCCGAATTTTTATAACATGTTAAAACAAGAAATCAGGGCAGAATTAAATTATAAGTTAAGAATCAATGGGAATGGGTTACGCCATTGCATTCGTCTCAAAATTCTGCTTGAAAATGAGTCCGAAATTTCGTAAATTGGAGTCCGTATGACCAAGATATGGCCCATAGAAGATTTCAGAAAATTCAAAATTCAGCCCAAAATTCAAATTCAGCCCGAAACAGATTGGGCGAGAAAATTTCCCGCCCAGCCCCAGGTCGACTGGGGAGTCGACCTGCCCCAGCCCAGGTCGACTGCCCAGTCGACTTGGGTGTCGACCTGGGGGTCGACTTCCCTGGTCGACCATGTTTGCCTGGTGCACCTGTTTGCTCCTTTGGGTCTGTTCAGTTGGCCTGTGACGGGATTTGATGGTTCAGATCTAAATTAGGGTTAATCCTATGGCCTAAACTTGTCTTTACACCCATAAAAACACCCTAAGACCTAGCCTAAACCACCACAAATCATCCTAACAACTAAGTGCTGCCAAAATGCTCCTAAATCATGGCCTCCATCTTCATCATTGAGCGCTTGAGAGTTCTAAACTAAAGCTAAGGCAAAGGAGCAATCTTTCTCCATCAAATCAAAGGAGCTACTTATTTCTCAAGGCTTCTAGTGTTGCTACATCATTCCTAGAGCTTCTACAACGTCTATATCTCGTTCTATTTTGTTCTAGTTATCATAGCCACGATTTGTAAGCCCCACTCTACTCTTAGATTTAAACTATGAAATTAATATGAACATGTAGCAAGTTGAAATGAGATTTTTGTGTAATACTTGTCTTGGGGCTATTATTGTATGCATAGATCCATTCATGACTCTTTTAATCTATGATTGTGGAACTATCATGAACCTAGTATCGTTCATCTTGATTTTTGGGTAGAAAGCTATGAGCTTTATTTGGGGATTATGCATAATGCAACATAGAACACCTCATAACCTTGATGTTAACTTGCCTATGATGTGGAACTACATGCTAGTCACAAGTTTATCACTCTATGTCAACTATTATCATGTTATCACCCTATTTGCTAAGTTTGATGTCATACATGTTTTGAGGCCAATAATCCTATATGCTAGTTGTGATGAACACCTTTGCCTCAAATATCATCATGTTTAACTTATGACCAACTTTATCACCTTATGCCCATCTTTGTCATGTTGTTATGTTCCCCTTCTTGATCTATTTGTATTGATGCGAATTTACGTGCGATGGGAATACGTTATGGGTAGTTAGGCGAACTAGAAATGACATGAAAAACATGATTTGAAATATGACATGAAAATTGATTATGCTTGAAAACTTGAATGTGGTCATGACATGTAGAAAACCATAAAGTGGCCAACTCGAGGTTGGGTTGAGTTTGTAGCGTAAATCTGCCCGGAACCGCCCGGCAAATCTAGTGGCTACAAACAATAGGATCCAATGTGAGTAGTTGGTCATATCGCGCTTGAAACCCGAGGTTGGACTAGGTTGTGGTGTAAATCTATCCGGACCCGCCCGGCATATCCAGTAACCACATCAAAGTCTAATGTGAGAGGTTGGGCGCATTAAGTTAATTAATGCCACATGATAGGGTTAAGTCATGAACCACTTGGATACATTTAACCAACTTGAAACATGATTGGATAGGGTTAACCACACTTAACCCATTAGAAACCCTAGTTACGTGGTCCTTTTCAGCAGTAACCCTCTTGGATGTATCACGATACCCTAGGGACTAGGCTAGGGTGGGGCACGATTACTGGGCTGATTGTAAGCGACCAGAAAGACGGCTGAGTAGGTGCGCCAGTGTAGGTTTAGGCGGGCTATGGTCGTGCACATAGTCCGGAGTTGAAAAATAACAGACATGGGCACCAGTAGGTTTAGACTGTGCGTGCTTGATTCGTGTCAGTGGTTGGCACCCTAGGGCTTGATACACCCTAGGGTGGACCTAGCACAATTGACTACATTCCGTGATTGGGCCGTATGACACCGACACTCGACGAGTTAGGCTTATAGGGAGCCGATCGACTAGATCGTATAGTTGGACCTTGACTTGGGTCATCTCATGATATTGGTCCAAGGGATCATTTCTTGTTTGTACTTGACATGGGTTAGAATACTAGTACTATTGGTGCAAAACTAAACCTTGTATATGCGATGCCACACTTGATCTACCTTGTTATATATTTATCATACCAGTTAGTTACCATCTTTATGTTTCATTTCAGTTTCTCATGTTTAGTTAACTTCATTAGTTTTTATACTAATAGTAGGTAGGACTTACCAGTCTTTATGACTGACCCTTTTTCTTTCGCCTCTTTTCTTCCGTCCCCCCCCCCCCGGTTCTCAGGGAGGGAACACTAGTGCTTAGCTTGGACATTTGGCTTGCTTTCTTGACAGCACATGTACGGTTTGGACTTGAGCTTGCTATGGCTTCACCACATCCATTTTGGGGATAGTTTACTTTATGTTATTTTCAGTTTATGTTTCTAGACTTGTGGTAGTGGGAAAATAATGACTAGGTATTTTGATGCAAGTTGACTTTGGTTTGGAAATGGTTAACTATGGTTTTTAAATTTCTACCGCTGCTTTACTTATTTATTTATATATGTTCTGTCTTGTGATATCTATGTGCATGTTTACCTAGACAACACCCCTCCAAAGCTAGTGCAATCACTCGTGAGTGGCCCTAGAGGAGGTAGGGTGTTACATTTCGTATCAGAGCCTGAGGTTTACTATACCGGACAAAATTTTAAAAACCCTTTTGAAAAACTATTTTAAAAACCAATTGAGTATTTTTCCAAGAAAAGTCTAGTTTATTTTAAAAGGCTATTCCCCAAAAGCCATTAGCACTATCCTTCGTTTCCTCATTCTAAATCTATCTTTTACTTCGTTTCAGTATGGCTGATAACTTTATCATCCCGGAGGGAATACCGGTACCTCTTTGGTTTAGGAGGTACATGGAGGCTAGGGCAAATGGAGCCGGCCCAGCGAACACTCCCACTCCTCCTCCCGTACCTGAGGTTCCTCCTCCTCCTCCTCAGCGTCCACAAGCGGATTTCGCGAAGATTTGCAAAGACTTTAAGGCGATGGGTGGCAAAAATTTTGTTGGGACAGAGACTTTTGTTGAGGCAAGAAACTGGTTAAAGGAAACTGAAGACCTTTTTGCTATCTTTGATGTAGAAGATCGTAGGAAAGTTCTGTTGGCAGTATGGCTATTGAAAGAGGAAGCTGCTTATTGGTGGGAAGTCACCAACGCTACTAGGCCTATAGAGACTTGGGCCGACTTTAGAATGAGGTTTGGGCTTAAGTTTCTATCATCTGCTGAGGAGAATCTGCAAATGGAGAGGTTTATATCTCTGAAGCAAGGGGACATGACCGTAAGGGAGTATGTGAATAAGTTTAACCAGCTTGCTTGATTCGATTTAGCCATGGTTAACACACCTCAGAAGAAGGCTCTACGCTTTGCTCGAGGATTGAATGAACCATTGCAAGGTTTAGCCATGTCTCATATACCCATGGGTGGCACTTTTGAGAGCTTGGTGGATATGGCCTTGCTTCAAGGAGATGATAAGAATGGCAAGAAAGAAGTTAAGCTTAATGAGACTCAAACCAAGAAGGTGGACTCCAAGTGGGGAGGCAACCAGAACAACCAGAGAAACCAGAACAACAAAAACAACAAGAACAACAAGGGTAACAAGGCTAACAACAACAAGGCAAGGGAGCCAAGGAAGTGCAACTTCTGTGGGATCACTAGACACATAGCCAAAGATTGTAGGAAGAAGAAGAGGAAGTTGGGAGAATGCTTTCATTTTGGAGAGTCTGGACACTACAGTAAGGATTGCCCAAAGAAGCAAGGACAGGGGCAAGGACAGACTCAGCGGGCAAGACCTTCTAGAGGGCAGATGCATGCACTCAACACTACTCCAGCTCCGGACCGAGGTAGTATTTCTGTAGAAAGCCTTGTTTACATTTCTGGTTTTCCTGTTCGAACTTTATTTGATTCTGGCGCATCGCATACCTTTATTTCTTCTGACATTGTTGAAAGTTTGCACCTAAGTACTAGTCTAGTTGAGGATCCCGTTAGTGTTTCAAATCCAATTGGGGGTTCCGCCCATCTATCTATGATTTGTATGGATTTGAGGATTTCTATCTTGACCGTAGAATTCACATGTAATGCTTATGTTCTCGGGTTCATGGGATACGGGTTGATTTTGGGCATGGATTGGTTGTCCAGTTATGGAGCCATTCTCGATTGTGAGCATAGGGTAGTGAGGCTTATGACTCGCCTTGGCAATACCCTAGAGATTTCTTGTAACCCTATGGATCCCGTCATGTTATGTTATCTTGAATCCCTCGACTCGTCTATTGACAATCTTCAATCTATGAGGGTGGTCCGAGGATATCCTGATGTCTTTGATGAGGTGAGGGGGTTACCCCCTAAACGCGAGATAGACTTCCGTATTTATCTTGTTGATAATGCCAAGCCAGTTTCATTGCCTGTTAGGCACATGGCCCCGCGAGAAAGAAGAGAGCTTAGCAAGCAAGTCAAGGAGTTGCTTGAGAAAAATTTCATTAGGCGAAGCATTTCTGAATGGGGTGCTCCTGTGGTATTCGCTACTAAGGCGGATGGTTCGCTTCGCCTATGTGTTGATTATCGTGAGTTAAACAAGCTGACAAAGAAGAATAGGCACCCGTAACCAAGGATCGATGATCTCTTTGACCAGCTTGTAGGTGCTTCTGTTTTCTCTCAACTCGATCTAGCCACCGGATTCCATCACTTAGAGTGGCTAAGGATAGTATTGACAAGACTGCGTTTAGGACTCCAGATGGATTCTTTGAATGGCTCGTCATGCCGTTCGGTTTGACTAATGCACCCGTATACTTCGTTGATTTGATGAGTAGGGTGTTTAGGGAGTTCCTTAACAAGTTTGTGGTTGTCTTCGTGGATGATATTCTGATCTTCTCTAAGGACGAGGAAGAGCATGCTACACATCTCAAGGAGGTTATGGACACGCTTAGAGCTCATCAGTTAAAAGCCAAGTTCTCCAAATGCCATTTTTGGAGAAGTGAAGTTCGGTTCCTTGGGCATATAGTTTCTAAGAAAGGCATAGCTGTGGATCCCGCTAAAGTAGTGGCGGTACAAGACTGGAAAGTTCCGAATAATGCAATTGAAGTGAGAAGCTTTCTCGGCCTGGCAGGATTTTATAGGAAGTTCATTAAGGACTTCGCTAAGATTTCAGCCCCTCTCACCAAGTTAACGAAGAAGAACTTAGTCTTTGCATGGGACATAGAGTGTGAGCTTGCTTTACAAAGGCTCAAGAAAGCCCTCACTACAGCTCCAGTTCTAGCATTACCCGATGGAGGGAAGTTGTTTACCGTGTACACCGATGCATGTGGCACGGGATTAGGCGCTGTCCTGATGCAAGAGGGGAGAGTGATATGCTTTGGGAGTAGGCAACTCAAGGTTCATGAGAAGAACTATCCCACTCATGATTTGGAGTTGGCGGCGATCGTCTTTGCACTCAAATCTTGGCGCCATTATCTTCTAGGTGAAAGGTTTGAGTTATATACTGATCACAAGTCGCTCAAGTACCTCTTCTCGCAGAAAGATTTGAATCTAAGGCAGCAGAGATGGATGGAATTCTTGGCATCATATGACTTCGATATAGCTTATACCCCTGGCAAGGGTAATGTTGTGGCGGATGCTCTAAGTAGAAAAAGGTTGACTTTGAGTCCCTTGTTTGTTGAGATGAAGAGCCTAGAGTTCTTGGCAACCTTTGATTTTACACCTGCTGTTGAGTCGATGACTGGCTCGTTAGCATCCCTTGAGCTTAGACCTACATTTCTTGATCAAGTTGGGGCTTCACAGAGGGAAGACCCGCAGATAGTCGAGATCATGGACAAGTTGATTCGTGGTGAGACGTCAAGTCACCTCGCTAGATATACTATTGATGACAAGGGGTGGCTAAGGCGTGATGGAAGATTATGTGTCCCACAAGTGGGAGACTTGGTAAATAAAGTTCTTGAGGAGGCGCATCACTCGAGGATGACCATACATCCCGAAGGGGATAAGATGTACCAGGATATGAAGCGCATTTTCTTTTGGGATGGGATGAAAAAGGATGTTGCAGAATTTGTTTCTAGATGCATTGTTTTCCAACAAGTAAAGGCCGAGTCGAAGAAGCCCGGTGGGCTACTGCATCCATTGGAGGTCCCGCAATGGAAGTGGGAAAGTATCTCTATGGATTTTGTGGATGGATTGTCGAGATCAAGGAAGGATAATACTAGCATATGGGACATAGTGTATAGACTCACGAAGAGCGCTCATTTCATTCCAGTGAAGAGCAAGAGGACCGCATCATGGCTAGCATCTGTTTATCTTCGAGAGATAGTGTGATTGCATGGAGTTCCTTCTAGCATAGTTAGCGATCGTGACCCAATCT
The DNA here is from genome assembly GCA_030737875.1 of Allium sativum. Taxonomy (NCBI): domain Eukaryota; kingdom Viridiplantae; phylum Streptophyta; class Magnoliopsida; order Asparagales; family Amaryllidaceae; genus Allium; species Allium sativum. Next base: position 432,034,130 of record CM060925.1, on the reverse strand, counting down.
TCACTAGCCAATTTTGGAATAGTTTGCAAGAAGCGATGGTACGCGATTGAATCTAAGTACAGCCTATCACCCACAGACGGATGGTCAGACCGAAAGGGTGAATAGGGTACTAGAAGATCTGTTGAGGCTATGCATTCTTGACTTTGGTGGCACTTGGGAAGACCACCTTCCTCTCGTAGAGTTTGCTTATAATAACAGCTACCAAGCAAGCATAGGGATGGCACCATTTGAAGCTTTGTATGGGAGGCCGTGCAAGTCACCAACATTTGGTGGGAGACGACGGATAAGCTTATACTTGGGCCCGACATGATAAGGGACACATCCGAGAAGGTTGAGTTGATTCGAAGGCGGATGAAAACGGCCTAAGACAGACAGAAATCCTATGCAGACAAGCGAAGGACAGACTTAGAGTTTGAAGTTGGAGATATGGTCTTTGTGAAGGTTTCTCCCTTGCGAAATGTGGTTCGTTTTGGAGCAGTTGGAAAGCTAGCACCAAGGTTCGTAGGACCCTTCCCTATCATTGAGAAGATTGGGCAAATGGCTTATAGGGTGGAATTGCCCGAGAAGCTGGCTGGAGTGCACAATGTCTTTCATGTCTCGCATCTCCGAAAATGCCTACATGAATCAGCCAAAGTAGTTGAGCCTAGCATTCTTGAAGACGTGGAGGTAGAGAAAGAGGCAACCCTGAGGCGAGCCCTGATTCGTATCTTGGGAATGGAGATCAAGAAGCTAAGGAATCGAGAAGTCAAGTTAGTAAAGGTTCAGTGGAGTGAAGCCGATGAAGATGCAACTTGGGAAACCGAGGAGAAGATGCGTGGGCTTTATCCATTTCTTTTTGAGGGTACATTCTCAATCTCCTTTCCTAGTTAGCATATATTTCTTTTGCTATCCATGGTTATCTTGTTATTTGTTAATCTTGTCATGAGAACCTTAGGTAGAAACCCTTTGGATGAAACATGTATTTGAAACATGTTATGCTTGATGGTTGCAAATGGTTGCAAGTGTTTGCAAGTGGTTACTCGTGGATGCATGATACACGTTAGGCACTAAGATCGGCTCACACACTTTCATATTGCATATGCATAAGTGTTTTTGCTTATTCAAGGATGAAACTTGTTATGCTATCACGTGGATATTGCATATGAATGAATGTTATGTGCACTCATGTAGAGATTATAAATTATGTTAGGAATTTGCATACATTTGGACGCATTGCACTAACATATTCTGCATTAAGGAGGTTTACTGAGTCAGTAACCGCCTGATTTTCGCATTAGATTAGGTGCATATACACACACTTTTGCATATATTCATACAGTATTAGAAATCTTTTAAGGACAATGATTACTTGTGGATGATGTTTTGAGTAGATGGATGATGGATGGTAGGATACGTTCTTCCTAATTTGGAGATTTCGGGGACGAAATCCTTTAAGGTGGGGAGAATTTAACAACCCAAATTTTTATAACATGTTAAAACAAGAAATCAGGGCAGAATTAAATTATAAGTTAGGAATCAATGGGAACGGGTTACGCCATTGCGTTCGTCTCGAAATTCTTCTTGAAAACGAGTCCGAAATTTCGTAAATCGGAGTCCGTATGACCAAGATATGGCCCATAGAAGATTTCAGAAAATTCAAAATTCAGCCCGAAATTCAAATTTAGCCCGAAACAGATTGGGCGGGAAAATTTCCCGCCCAGCCCCAGGTTGACTGGGGAATCGACCTGCCCCAGCCCAGGTCGACTGCCCAGTCGACTTGGGTGTCGACCTGGGGGTCGACTTCCCTGGTCGGCCATGTTTGCCTGGTGCACCTTTTTGCTCCTTTGGGTCTGCTCAGTTGGCCTATGACGGGATTTGATGGTTCAGATCTAAATTAGGGTTAATCCTATGGCCTAAACTTGTCTCTACACCTATAAAAACACCCTAAGACCTAGCCTAAACCACCACAAATCATCCTAACAACTAAGTGTTGCCAAAATGCTCCTAAATCATGGCCTCCATCTTCATCATTGAGAGCTTGAGAGTTCTAAACCAAAGCTAAGGCAAAGGAGCAATCTTTCTCCATCAAATCAAAGGAGCTACTTATTTCTCAAGGCTTCTAGTGTTGCTACATCATTCCTAGAGCTTCTACAACGTCTCTATCTCGTTCTATTTTGTTCTAGTTCTCATAGCCACGATTTGTAAGCCCCACTCTACTCTTAGATTTAAACTATGAAATTAATATAAACATGTAGCAAGTTGAAATGAGATTTTTGTGTAATACTTGTCTTGGGGCTATTATTGTATGCATAGATCCATTCATGACTCTTTTGATCTATGATTGTGGAACTATCATGAACCTAGTATCGTTCATCTTGATTTTTGGGTAGAAAGCTATGAGCTTTATTTGGGGATTATGCATAATGCAACATAGAACCCCTCATAACCTTGATGTTAACTTGCCTATGATGTGGAACTACATGCTAGTCACAAGTTTATCACTCTATGTCAACTATAATCATGTTATCACCCTATTTGCTAAGTTTGATGTCATACATGTTTTGAGGCCAATAATCCTATATGCTAGTTGTGATGAACACCTTTGCCTCAAATATCATCATGTTTAACTTATGACCAACTTTATCACCTTATGCCCATCTTTGTCATGTTGTTATGTTCCCCTTCTTGATCTATTTGTATTGATGCGAATTTACGTGCGATGGGAATATGTTATGGGTAGTTAGGCGAACTAGAAATGACATGAAAAACATGGTTTGAAATATGACATGAAAATTGATTATGCTTGAAAACTTGAATGTGGTCATGACATGTAGAAAACCATAAAGTGGCCAACTCGAGGTTGGGTTGAGTTTGTAGCGTAAATCTGCCCGGAACCGCCCGGCAAATCCAGTGGCTACAAAAAATAGGATCCAATGTGAGTAGTTGGTCATATCGCGCTTGAAACCCAAGGTTAGACTAGGTTGTGGTGTAAATCTGCCCGGACCCGCCCGGCACATCCAGTAACCACAACAAAGTCTAATGTGAGAGGTTGGGCGCATTAAGTTAATTAATGCCACATGATAGGGTTAAGTCATGAACCACTTGGATACACTTAACCAACTTGAAACATGATTGGATAGGGTTAACCACACTTAACCCATTAGAAACCCTAGTTACGTGGTCCTTTTCAGCAGTAACCCTCTTGGATGTATCACGATACCCTAGGGACTAGGCTAGGGTGGGGCACGATTACTGGGCTGATTGTAAGCGACCAGAAAGACGGTGTAACGTCCCGGATTTTTCGTCTATTTATAACGAACATTTAAATTTGTTTTAAATACCGAACTATAAATGTAAATAATTTTTTTTTATTTGATATGAATGGTAACAAGTGAATTCAGAGTTAAAACTGAACTGAAACAATTCAGTTGACTAATATAAAATTCTATTTGAATCAGAACGATAATGATAACTTATTTTCGATGAATTTCATTGTTTAAAATCAAAAATAATAATTTAATCGAATTTAATTTAAACCATCAGTTTAAAATTCATATCTTCTCCAGATAATCGAATTTAATTTTAGAACCCATGCTGTTGAGTCCAGAATAGTGCTAGAATCTGGTAACGTCAATCGTTGTGTTAAATAGCGGTTCAGTAATTACAAGTAGGAGACCGCGAGATATTTTAATTATTCAATTAAAATAATATCTAATCAAAATCTTTTCAAATAGTAACAGCCGACCTACGCCCTTAGAAACACCACCCTAAAACTGAAATCACGCAGACCTTAATCGCCTCGAGCTGAAAAAAATGGTCTCCTCTTTCGTTTACAAGCCAACAAGGATTAAATGGCGACGTACGAGTGGTTCCCTCATTCTCATCTATAAATTGAAGCCCTCGCCTTTGTATTCTCTATCCAGAAATCAACAAATCAATTCCAAACCATTTCCCTTTCCGTCCCTTTTCCTTTCAGTAAATCGATTTCCCAATTCAAAAAAAAAAATATACGAGCATCACAACCAGTAGAGCGAGGTCTCGTGAGTGCCTAAATCAAAGTCGCGACTACAGAATACGACGAGCTCGTTGTTTTCAGGTTGGGAGAAAAGAAGGCGTCGAGCTCAGTCTTTGGTAGGTAAATTGGAGGGATGCGATGAGTTTTCTTCTACTGGAAGTCACGTTGGGTTTTGGTGAGACTGAAGGGTATTGCGAGATGATGAAAAGGGGGCGACAGTTTTGTGATGAAAGAGGGATGTTTTAGGGGATAACACTGTGTTGATTTGGGAAGTTTAGTTTGTATTATTTTGGGAAGGGGATGGAGCCGACTGGACAGTAGGGGACAGTCGTGAGGCACGGTTGTGAAAGCTGGAGTTCGGCAGTAAGGTTTAAAGCATCGCAGTGGCATGATCGTGTTGCAAAAGGAGATGTAGATTGATCGCCTGAAAGGTGTTCGATAAAATGTCAAAGTGGGATGGGCAGAATTTTCGGGTTGTTTGCGGTGAGAATAGATCGTTGGTTTTGGGAGAATTGCTTCGAAACTAATCAAGTGATGCATCAACAAGGTGCTAGATAGGCAATTCGAGATGATTCGCCCTGCAACAATATAGGAATTAACAAGATATTCAACGCTAAGAAAATCAGGCGAGTAAATCTCACTCACCGTTTTATATTTAAATTTATTTTATCGTAAAAATAATTGTGTTGGTTGCTTGGGTGCATGAATGAATTGTTGAATTATTGTGGTTATTGAATTTCCCGCAACACTATTAGAGGATGCCCGCAATATCATTAGCGGATGACACTACGCACACGTACATAAGTGGATCCCCTTTTATACCGCGATATCCTGCCTTGAAGCAGGATGGGTATTATCTATGTGACTAACATCTGTGGATGCAGGAAAACAGGTTGGAGGGATCCAACTGGATTCCTCAAATTTATTAATTTTGTTCACATATTTATATATGTATGTGATGTGTGAATTGAATGGATGATTTGTGTGTTAGATATTAGAATATCACCGGCCTAGATATTTATAATATCATAAGAAGTGACTTTTAGATTCGAGAAGGAAATTTTATTTTATTGAAATAAAATTTGAATTTCAAATAAACTAAGAAAACAATAACTTATTTAAATAATAAAACAAGTACTGAATGTATAAATGATTTGTAAGGAAATTATCATTTGGTAATATTAGATTTTAAATTCAAGTTTGAATTTAAAGAGGAAATTTTAAATTTCGAAATAGAAATGGGATTACAAATAGGTTCGGAAAAATTTACTTGTTTAAAAATAAAAACAGGTAATTGAATTTATAAACTATGTTTACAAATGAAAAAGGAGATTATCATTTGATAAATTTTGAAACGTGAATGCAAGCGTGATTTTAAAAGGAAGTTTATCCGCCCAAAGTAGAAATGAAATTTCAAAGGGAGTTTGAAATAGAACTTGTGTTAATATTTAAACAAGAAGTATAGTTTATAAACGATGTTTTAAATGAATGTGAAAATCATCATTTGGTACTTTATAAATTCTAAATTCAAGTATGATTTGTTTTCCGAAGTGGAAATTAGATTTCAAATGTAATTTGAATTGAAATGTGGTTTAATACTTAGAACAAGGAGTGAAATTCTAAACGATATGTTTAAATAAAGAAAAATAACTAGTATGGGATTTATTTAATTTTTGATGAAATTAAAAAGTGATTTTGAATAGGTTCAAGAAGAAAACGATCAAATTTATTCCGACATTCGGAATATAATTTGAATTGAAATAAGTCCATCTGGTTTGTTTTAGAATTCGACTATGTCCAATTTACAAGTGCAAATTGTTTTCAGAAAGGGGAATTTTACTTTTCGAAATAGAAATGGTATTTCGAATAAATTGGGAAAATTTAACTTGTTTTTAAATTAAAAACAAGTTGCTGGAATTATAGACGCTGTTTATCAAGGGAAAGAAATATTATCATGTGATAATATTAAACTCAAATTTCAAGTAAGGGGTGTAAAGAAAGAAATTTATCTTTCGAAGTGGAAATTTGAATTTCAAATAGAATATGAAATACAAACTTGTTTTAAGTATTTAAAACAAGAAGAAAAATTTATAAACGATGTTTATAAATAGAAGGGGATAATCATCATGGGATGATTTGGGTATTTAAGTTCAAATCTGAATTTAAACAGAGATTTATACCTTGAAATCGTTTCATGAAGGAAATGAGGAAGTTTATTCCGGTATTCGGAATGTAAACTGAATTTAAATAAATCCACACAGATTTATGATTGTAACTCGACAATGTCGAACACCTAGAATTATATTTCAAAAAGATATTCGAATTGTATTAAAAGTGAATTTAAGTTTTAATGTGAAAATAGATTATATAACTATAAGTGATGGCAATTAAGTATTCTCAAATAAACTTGAGATTCAAAAGAGAAATCAAATATTCCAAAATAAAAATTGAGTTTCAATAGATTATTTAAATTTAAGTTGAATCTAATAAAGCAGCGAATTTATAAACAAGGGTTATAAATGTGATGAAGTAATGTTCATCGTGTAATTTAGAAATAAATTTCCAAATGTAAGAAATGGGGTAGAAGGCGAGACTTAAATCAAGTTTGTGTATTACAACCTTTTATTCGTCTCAAGATAAGAACGTCGTCGATCAAGGTCTGATAGGTAATTAAAATACCCCAACTTGAACGACTTCACTATTGTCTAGAGATGATATTAGTTTGTAATGGTAAAAGGATATCGAAATGAGTTTATCTTGAAGTTTGTTTAATTTTCGAAATTTGAAGTTGGATAAAGACGTTTGGTTTATATACCAATTTATTTCCAAAGAATAGAAATCTAATATAATGTGATTTGAGTTTGAATAAATTCATAACCGAGTTATGAATATGGAATAGAATAATCGACGAATATGGATAATTCGAATTTGTGAAGTTAGATTTCGAAAATAGACTTAATTTATTTTTAAATATTAAGAATGGAGTTGGAATTTAATTATAAACGAAGTTTTTAAACGTTTATATTTAATTTAATTAAAACGAACTCGCCACAGCGCGGTAGTTCGTAAATTGGCGATTCGAACTTCAATTGAGTATATAGAACTCAATATAAGTCGGAAATTGAGGAAACAAGAAATGCCCGGACCGATTGAATGGTAGTTTTCTAATGGAAGAGAAAAATCTTGATTTTATCATATAGATTTTGCGTTAGGTCAAAATCAAATTGTCAGAAAAACAGCGCCATAATCGTTTTTAAACCATAACGGTTTATTTAATAAATTTAAAGGATTTTAAGTGAATAAAATCCGATTCTTTTTAGGAAAAATCCGAGTTTGAGTTATCAAATAAATACGAACTCAAATCGAGTAAATGAACTGATTTTTGAAACAAAAATCAGATTTAAATTATCGAATAAAGTTAGCGAGTTTCAAAAGAAATTAGTTAATGTGATTTTTTATCGAACCTAACTTTTGTTTTAAGTAAACTGAATTGTAAATTGGATCAAAGTATGAAAAATGAATTAGAATTGGGAAGTGAGCAAAGAGTTGAGTTTGATATGTTTATAAGCGAATACAAATATATTTGAACGTGATACGTTCAAAATTAAAAGTATATGAAACCAAAAAAAGCTAATTAGAAAATTTAATTAGCGAATGGTAGCGTATTTTGGTAAAAAGGGTCGAATTGTTTGAAACGAATTGGGAATGGGCATATGTATGTTAAACAGGTTTGGGATGGAGAATATGAAGAGAGTATGAAGAATATATTTAAGTGCCCGACAAAAAGGTACATTTTTCAATTTCCATATGAGGTTTTATGCGCCGAATCGGCAAGCCACTTGGCTTTTTGATTTTCTTTTTAAATGGGAAGGGCCTAGAGAGGCGAGTTGAGGTTTGAAATATTTGCCGGTACAAAGGAGGTTATGGCGAATTTTTCTGGAAATTTAAGGAGTTAGAATATTTTTAAGAAGTTTGATAATTAGAAATCGATATATCGATGTTTAGAATTCGATAAGAAAACTTAAAATAAAATATTAGAAAGGGCCAGTGATTGTGAAATTGTTTGATGGATGTTTATTTTTCCTTTGATAGTTAAAACACCGGCTATCAAAGATTTTTACCATCGCTGTCGATACGGAGAGACCGGTTGGATTTAATATCTAGAAAACCACTCCGTATAGGCATAAGCGCTGCGAATTAGATTATACTGAAGATAATCGAAGACGGAGTAAGATTCAAAGAGCTGGTATGTTTGTCCAGTCCCAGGACAACTTGTATGGACGAATGTCTGACAGAGTATTCCTAACGGTCACATAAGACGATCTTTTCAAGGTATTACGTCTGGTGGCGGAGAAATTCGTTTCTCTTAGCTTTTATACCCGTAATATTTTTGGGAAGATCAACTAGTGATTTGACGGGTTGACGATGTGACATTCAAAGTGTATGGCTGCAAGATGTTCTAAAAGATAGATGTAGCCTCAAGCCTCACAACCGGGGAATGACAAAAATCGGGCAGGCAGCATGGCTATGTGGGTCGCTCCCATTAGGGTGTATAATCACCTATCTAGAGAAATTCCTTTTGTTTCTTAATCTATCGATTCTGCCCATTCGGGAAACGGTGGTTTGAGCCCAACCGTTGGTGATATACATTCGATACACTCAAGCGAAATGAGTGGTCGGTCATGTGTGGCCCGGGTTGCAAGACGTCCTTGTTGAACCCAGGTGTATTTGCCTCTAGAGATACATCATCGGAAGGTGGTCCCATACCTTGTCATAGTTGGAATCCAATCTCCAATAAGCGCCCTGCGGTTTTTGATTTTATACTATATATGTAGAGCGTGAGATGCAAGCGTTCTACTATTTGGTTATTTATTTGATTAGACATTATTATAATATCACTGGATTTTGATATCAAAAATGGTTTGGGTTATAGTAAGGTAAAAAACATCCGTATTTATGTGTGGACTGGTCTTACTATTATCCTTTTCTTTCGAAAGATCTTTGAAGTTAAACCATATGGTTGGAGTTTACTCACACCAGTCCCATGACTGACCCAGAGTTTGTTTTGTTTTGTTTTTCGTAAACTCTTGGGTGCCCTAATTTGTACGGGAAGTCAAGTGTTTCAGGCTTTTACAGATACCCTTAAAGGAGCTGGAAGCAGGAGGCGTCACCGCTAGTTATTTTAGAGTTATTTCCGCTGTATCAAATGTTATGTTGTACTCTGATGTTGGTATGTATATATGTACAAAACAGATTTGTATTTCAAAGCTTATGTTATATAATATATTTTATTCGTTCCGCTGTGAGATTCGTGTTTACTTTGATTATGCTCAGTTGTGTTCTTCTTCTTCTATTCTATTAGTTCTATCTTTTCTATCTCACCCTCTAATTTCTTTCTATAGATGATTCGGTATTTTCGATGTCTGAACAGTCGACGCTGGGTTTTGTGTCGATTTTCGGAGTCGAAAATGTCATGGTCGTTACAGACGGCTGAGTAGGTGCGCCAGTGTAGGTTCAGGCAGGCTATGGTCGTGCACATAGTCCGGAGTTGAAAAATAACAGACATGGGCACCAGTAGGTTTAGACTGTGCGTGCTTGATTCGTGTCAGTGGTTGGCACCCTAGGGCTTGATACACCCTAGGGTGGACCTAGCACAGTTGACTACAATCCGTGATTGGGCCGTATGACACCGACACTCGACGAGTTAGGCTTATAGGGAGCCGATCGACTAGATCGTATAGTTGGACCTTGACTTGGGTCATCTCATGATATTGGGCCAAGGGATCATTTCTTGTTTATACTTGACATGGGTTAGAATACCAGTACTATTGGTGCAAAACTAAACATTGTATATGTGATGCCATACTTGATCTACCTTGTTATCTATTTATCATACCAGTTAGTTACTATCTTTATGTTTCATCTCAGTTTCTCATGTTTAGTTAACTTCATTAGTTTTTATACTAATAGTAGGTAGGACTTACCAGTCTTTATGACTGACCCTTTTTCTTTCGCCTCTTTTCATCCGTTCCCCCCCCCCCCCCCCCAGGTTCTCAGGGAGGGAACACTAGTGCTTAGCTTGGACATTTGGCTTGCTTTCTTGACAGCTCATGTACGGTTTGGACTTGAGCTTACTATGGCTTCACCACATCCATTTTGGGGATAGTTTACTTTATGTTATTTTCGGTTTATGTTTCTAGACTTGTGGTAGTTGGAAAATAATGACTATGTATTTTGATGTAAGTTAACTTTGGTTTGGAAATGGTTAACTATGGTTTTTAAATTTCTACTGCTGCTTTACTTATTTATTTATCTATGTTCTGTCTTGTGATATCTCTGTGCATGTTTACCTAGACAACACCCCTCCAAAGCTAGTGCAATCACTCGTGAGTGGCCCTGGCGGAGGTGGGGTGTTACATCCTCTTCCTAATATCTCTCGGAACGTCAGTGGTTTCTACTCTAGGGTCGGCTATGGTTTTCAGAGGCTTAGGATGAAACTCGACGGACAATGCCAGCACTGCAGACTTGTCCCCCTCTCCTTTTCAACTTCCTTCGCTTTTTTGGCATCACTTTTGGCCTTCTTTCTGGCCTCTTTCTCCTTCTTCTTGGCCTCCTATTCCATCTTCTTCTGATCCTCAAACCCGGCCTTTCGCTTTTTTTCCTCATCGATATTTAGTTTTAAAGCATTTCTGCTGCTGCTCTCTTATGGGCAGCCTCATCCTCGGCTTTCTTCCGAGCCGCTTCCTAAACCTTTGCAGGGCCTCCTCCTCGGCTTTTTCCCCATGTTTCCTTAGCTTTACGGAGAGCTTCTTCGTTATCTTTCACTAGCTAGTTGTTCTCCTCGGTTATAGCCTATGTTTTTCCAACACGGTCATCCAGGATGAGACCGAGGCCAGTGTGTCCTTAAACGATTCCCGGGCTTGGACCATCTCATCTTTGACCTTCAGGACCCCTCTCTTCATATCATCTGTTTCAACAATAGAGAGTTAACACATGAACATATTACTCGAATATGCGAGAATAGATACAAACTAAAGTGTTATCTTACTCAATTCAGCACCTCGAGTCTTAACGTTATCCCTTTCAGCTTTGGCCTTGATTTGTAGGCTCTGGATCTCAGCGTTCTTTTTGAAGATCAACTCTAAGAGTCTCCTTGAGTACTTATACAGCTCTTGATATTTGTAGTAGACAACATACACCTGCTTCCAAATCTCATCATCGTCTTAAAATGGGATCAGACTAATACTGGGCAACTACAACATTTCCTCAAAGTAAAAGCCTAAGAACGACTTCTTGAGTATTTCCTTCTCATCGTTGTGGGATCTTCGACATGTCTGGCATCTTCGGGCCATGCTTTGATACAACCTTCTTCATTGACCTAGATTCTCCGAGTGCCTTCTCTTTGCCGACGTCTTTGGCCGTTAGGGTTGTTGGGCGGACATAAGAAGGCATTGTTGATACCAGCTGCCTCATACTCACTATTTCTGTCCTTTTCTCTACTCCTACTGAATGAATAGAGGGTGGTAAAGATTTTGAGTATCGAGGTTCGTCTCTTTGTCGCCGACTACTGCTGTGGTCGTAAGAACGAGGGGGTGCGAATACAAATCTGCACTCTTCTTGAAACTGCTTATCGTTCCACCCTTTGGTGGTTGACAACTCCTTGAACCTCGATCTTGGTCTTTATCACCTTCTCTAGCCACTGCACCTACACAGAGCAGACTTTGAGTCAGAATCGAACATCCCACGCATGAAATTGAAAGATGTGTCATGCAATGTTATGAGTGTATGTCCTAGATGTTCCCTCCACAAACTAGATTTCAGCCCGCTTGAAGGGGTGATATCCCTAACGCTTAGCGCAAGGCTCTCGACGTTAGTGTCGCTTTGCCAAGAAAGGTTTAGCTCAATCAGAAGCTTATCCAAGTCTTTGAATTGGTCTTCCTACTCTAACGACGTAGTGGTCTTAGAGGTCATAACTAGAGAAAATGGTTTGGTCGACCCTCCCAACCTCATCTCCTCTATTGAGGACGATATGTGAGTGGCCAACAAACCATCACCTCGGGTGCGGACCTCCTCATCACCACCTTCGCGGATGTCAGAATCAACCTGAGCTCCAACAACCTCTTCATAAATAGGGGTCATGACAGGATGTATGACATGGCGCATTTCCATCTGCGGACCCGAAGAAGCAACTCCTCCCTCATCTTATGCTTCATCTTCTTCCCTGTCACTGTTCAGGTGACAAGTTAAACAACCCTTCGGAACAAAACTAGACAAGTAAAGGAGGCGATTTGATAGCAGCGACTAGGCATCACGAAACCCGGTTGGACCTCCCTAAGCACTTTAATGTGCTCAAAGTATACATCATCTTTTGGGATCCGAGGGATACCTGTTAAACCAGAATTTTAAGTTAGTCTAGAGATTACGAATCGATTAACTTAACCACAATCCAAATATGGAATACTTACGTCCAACAAGCGATCTCGTAAATCCCGGGGGAATCGAACGTAGAACCAATCATGTTTAAAGTAACTCATCTTGTTCAACACCCTTATGATGAAACGAACATGGGTGTGTGCCTCCATGTAAACAGGTGAAAGTGTAGAGGTAGCTTTCTTCTTCATGGAGAAAAGAAACCGAATGCCTTCTCCGATTGGTTCCATACCCAACTTCTCGATGAATAGGATGTAGGCAGCGAGCAAGTAAGCCTACACATTTGAATAAAGTTGCGTCGGTGCTAACTGAAAGAAGCACATCATATCTCGGATGAGAGGACAAGATGGAGGCATGCAACCGACAACACACATGTGCCTATTTCAAGCAGTGTACCATTTCAGAGGTGCGTGCGCTCTATCCTCCCTTCTAGGGACTACCATGGTATTCTACGATACACCATACTTATTACAAATGTGTCTTGGCATGCGCAGCTTCATTGATTCGTAAGACAACCAAATCTGTTGGATTCTCAAGAATAATAATGATCGCCATCATATTCGACACCTCAAGAACATCTTCTGGCTCGTTATTTACATCCTCTTGCTCCTGTGGGCCACCTTCTACTATTTCTCCCTCTTCTGGGATCTCTGGTTCGTCCGAGTGTTTGATTGAGTGGTGCGATCCTTTCGGCCTCCTCTTGGTTGTGCATGCTGATCGGGCCTACTTGCTGAAAAGAGAAGGAATATCAAGAAGTCTCAACCTTGCTACCCATTGGGCTAGAGTTGCCGGATGATCTGATCCACTCAGTGTGGATGGTAATTCCACGTGTTCAGCTTCCAAACTTTGCAGTCTCCTTGAACTTCTTGATGCCATTACAAACTATACTCTTAAGACAGTTGTGTTAGTAAGCACACCGAAATATGTATCCCAGTGTTGGTGTAAACTAACGTGGAATATGCAGTGTCGTGCATGGTAATGCGATTACAGTAAAACTTATCAGAACGGGACAACGGTTTCCAATTTCATAAACTTAAACCATCCTCGTCGCTGATCGAGATTGTGGAATTCGTGTCGAATTACAACTATGTCACGATAGGGTTGAAAATCGAGTCACGGATTTGGTGATTCAGTCATATGTCCAAAGTTTGAGTTTATGCTCTATTCTTATGTGCATATACAAATTGCTAGTCTAAGTAATTTCACTATTTGAAGGTCAAGGCATTTCGTCAACACTTTCGATTGCAAGTTCAACCCGATCGCATGACGCCGAAAGTGCTTTGGAATTCCAAAACCCAACTTTGAGAGGTCGAAAAATCTCTAAGTGTCGTGATATAAAAAAGAATTTATATCACGTCATACATTGACTTTTTTATCTTCCCTCTTTCACCGATCCTCTCCTTTTCTTCTTGAAATTTGTATCCCCACTAACTGAACACTGGAATACGAAGTACTACTCCAAAACTTGGATTTTGTTCCCCCAAAGCTTGAAATTTCTATCTTGGACAATATCTCCAAGTCCTGGGGTACAAAATACAAACTTCGTATCCCAAAACGTGGGGATACTATGAACTTTCGGGATACGAAAAACATTTTCGTATCTCAGGACATGCCTCCTCAACAATTTGCTCTCCATCTCCAGTTATAACTTCAAACTCCAAGCCTCTACCTCCTCTTTGGCCATTTCGACCTCTCACTCCCACGAACCTCCATTACTATGGCCAAATTCCATGCCTACCAAATTTTCCATCAATCACCTCCTCTGCTCTTTCGTTTCACTCCACAACAATTATGTTCGATTCATTAAACAAAAAACCACAAGAGGAACTGAGCCCACCTTTTAAATCAAAAGTCGAATTGGCAAGCGCGATGTCGAAGGCTATAAATGATCAAAAGAAGCATGGCCGGCGGTTCTCTGATGGGTTCGAAGGATTGATGTGACTAAGGTTCTATGTTTCAAGGTTCGGAGTTCGAAAATTTTCAATCACGAATATGAAATAACATGTAGAAAGAGAGGAATTTCATATCTCAACTTATATAAGGGGAGCGGAACTTCCTGAACTAAGAGAACATTTCTCTAAGTGCTGGGATCGGTACCTATCCCCTAAGGAAGAGAAGGGGAAGGAAGAAGAGAAACACAACACTCCACGATTTCAAACTCAGTAAAGCTATTTAACTCTAAACGTGGCTACAATCGCACATACAAGTTTTTGAAACTTTGACTGTCAAAATTAACCCGACTCACTAGCCAATTGTGTTCTTACGAATTCAAGAGCACAGGCCAAGTGATTGAGATCTCAGTTCGACAGTGTTTTTGAAAACCAACTCGGGTCATCGTATGCCCGAAACTTAACTTACCTATCATATTTCATTATAAACTTCGATCGTATTGTACGAAATTGCGAGCAAACGCGTGAGTGCATACGCGACATTGTGTCGATAATGACTCTTTTACGTTCCAATGTAAGAAGGAGTCGATGACTAATGTTTAATTTCTTGAGTGAATAGGAATTAGACACTTACTTGGCAAACCAAAGAAGATTTCCAGTCCGAAGTCAGAATTCACAAAATGCTCAATGGAAAGACCGCGACCAATCGCTCGACGCATGATATACACGTAAATGTGTATATTTTATCCGCTTATTTATCTAGTTTTCTATTTAAAATAATTAATATTGTGTATTTATAGCTCTGTTTTCAGATTATTGATAAAAAGCTTGGTATAGAGCATTTGATGGATAAAGCATGAAGAATTTGCTTAAAAAGAGTGAAGTTGAAATTACTAAAGCTTGAAGAGTTTAAAGCTTGAAGAACGGTTGCAAATAGAGTTCAGTTGGGTAGATTTGGCTCACTAAAGACTCATGTTGCGTTCACATTGGCTCATTTGCAGACCATCTCACTCATGTTGCGTTCACATTAGCTCATTTGCAAGGCCTCTCACTCTACAGCTGTGTTCACACTAGCTTATGTGTTAGTTGGGCTAATTCTTTAGTCCCACATTATGGAATTTGCCAAGTAGCCTTTGTCATATCAGCTATAAATACACTTTATCTCATTCATTGTAAAACACACTTAGTTTTATTCTGTAATTCTCTTCTTGGAATAAAACTCTTCTCCCTTTCTCTTAGTTGTTATTTTATTTTATTTAAGTTAATGTCTGTTATTTTCTTTTTCTCTTCTTCTTTAGCTATGTCTAGCTAATCCCCTTTGATTAGGGGGTGATGATGCTAATAAATATGATTCAACATGAATCACATAGCCAATAGATGAGGACTTTATATATGTAGATCTGGATCTGAATCAAGGGTTAGATCTGAACCTTCATATTCTGTGTCGTTTAAGAGCTATGCTCCTTCACAGGGTATATTCGTGTTCGATCTAACAATTATCAGATTTAGATCTAATTTTAGGGTTTTAGAAATTAATTAGTGAATCTGTCCTGATAGTCTATGGTTGTTTAAGAGCTCAGCTCCTGCATAGGCTATGCTTGTTGTTATTTATTTATTTGTTTCTGAGAACGTAATTATCGTTGATTCATGTGTGTGATAGAAACATGAATTAGATCTATATTTATTTATTGGCTATTGATGAGTGTGAATCCAATCTGTGTCATTATCCCCTAATTGCTTTCTCTTATTGTTAAAACTCTCTTTTTGTTTATTTTCTGTGTTTGCAACCAATCAAAATTCTGAATAACTTGATTGGATTTATTAATTAAAATATTTTTGGTCCCAAAGTTCGACACCCTCTACAACAATCCTTGTTGTTTAGGAAAACCGAACAGATTTTACAGTTGTTTACAATTGTATAATTTGTTCGCAAACAAATTTTGGCGCTGTTGCCTAGGACCAAAATAATTTTTGTTTTTAAATCCTTCGGGTTATAATTTTCTTTTTCTTAATATAAAAAAAACACAAAAAAATATTTTTATTTTATTTTGTTCCCTTTTGTTTTCTAGCATAGATAAAAAAAAATCTTGTTGGTTGATTTGGTATTTGATTTGTGATACCGTATATCTACCAAATAAGAGAAAAAAAATCTTGCCTTTTGTTTTGTTTCCTTTCTTTGTTGCTTTCCTTCTTTCTTGACATCTCTCCATAAATTTTTTCCTTTTTACAATTTTTATAAATTAAAAAAAAAAACAAATCTTTTTGTGATTTTCTTTCCTTCTCTTCTATTTCTCTTCCTCCTTGCAATTGTTTCACAAATTGATTTCTTTCCAAGTTTCTAAAAAATAAAATTTTGCCAATTTTTCTAATTAATGTCCATTCAATTTCTTTCCATCTATTTCTATCCTAATCTTTCATTTACTTCTTTCCGATTTTTCTTCTACACAATCTCTTCTCTCTCTTCTATTTTGACAGCAATAAAAAAAAATTGCATTTTTTATTTATTTCTTTCCACTTTTATTTGCATCTTGCTTCCTCCTTTCAACATTTCCATATAAAAAATTTCAACTTTTCTAAAAATTCCTTTCTTTTAATTCTTTTCTTTTTCTTTCAAATTTCTTTCCACCTTTCCACACCTCTACTTTTACAACAATTCTAATTAAAAAAAACTTGCAAATTTAGTTTGATCTCTTTCCTTTTCTACTTTCTTTTCTATTCATTACCATTCTTTCTTCATTTATTTCCTTCCCTTTCTTTCATTAATTTCGTTCCAACTTTTTCCAATTTCTTTCCCCTCTTTTCCATTATTTCTTTCCAAATTTCTACAATCTCTTTCTATTTTTCAGCAATTCTCTAAAAAAGAAAAAATTGCTTTTATTACAATTCCTTTCCTTTCTTTTCTTTAATTTCTTTCCAAACTTCTCTACTTTCCAATATTCCTTGTATAAATACATTCCTTTTCCCAAAATAAAAATAAAAAAAAATCCTTTTTCAATTCTTTCCAATTTTCTTTCTTCTGTTCTACATATACCTCATCCTCTTCCTTTGTTTTTTCTTCTTCTCATAGTTTATAGTTCTCCCTGTTCCCTTTAAAAAAAAATCCTTTTCTCTTCTTTGAATTTTGTAAGTTGGTTCTAGCTTTCTTTTCCCAAATCCTTTTTTTTTTTTAAAAAAAATGTTTTCTTTGTTTGTTATATATTTTCTTGTGTTTCTTAAAAAGGAAGAAAGAGATTTCATCTCTTTGTTTAATTTTTTTATTAGCCTTAGTTTTCTTTTGTTTTTGTTTTTGTTTTAGTGCCATTTTAGTTTTCCTTCCAAAAAAAAAAAGTCAAAAAAGAGAGAGAGAACTCAAACAAAGGCCAAAGCAGAAAGAATTCAAGGCTCAAGCAAACAAATCAAGAAATTGAAGTCAAGCAAAGAAATCAATTCAAAGGCCAACGAGAAGTGAAGAGTTCAGCCAAGTGATTTGCAAACAGATTTGATTGGAGCGGTTGCACACTAAGTGGGGTGTGAACGCGCTAGCGCTACTCAACTGCACTGGACGGACTGTCGATCGAGGTGAGATTTTTCTAAACTCTACAGGGACTGCTGCTGCAAATAAAAAATAAATAGACATTGCTTGTAAAAATCTTCTGCAGGGGCAGCGGCTTGCTTGTACAATCTTTTAATTTCTGCAATTCTTATTTCTGCATCTGTGTTCATTCTATTCAGGGCAATACCCCAATTCACATAAGGTGAGGGATTTCATCACCCTTTTGACAGTTGATTCATTTGGAACGAATTATTTCTTAGTGTCTAGACTACGGCAGAGAAATAACCGTTTATAAATATTACGGTGATTCGTAAATATTATATCGGTTATTACTCTGAAGGTACTTAAACCTTCAGCTACATTGCTAGGGTGATTCCTGGTGCACCGATAACTCCTGTCCGTTAACTGGCTGAGAAATCTTTTGTTTTAAGTAATCAAACGTGTCATTATATAATTTTGGGTTAGGAGCTACTAAAGACAGAAAAATTTCATTGTAGCCAAATTCTGTGTATCTGATTGGTTTGCGAATTGCAATAAAAAAATTCAAAACTCCTCAAAAACAAATAAAAATTTGAAAAACAAAAACAAATAAAAAAAAATTACAATTTTTTTCTCTTTTTTTAACCTCGCTAGTTCTGTAGGTCGTATTTTTCCAAGAAAACTCCCAGTTTCAAAACCTTTTTCCTTTTCACCTCTTTTTGAACTTCTCCATTGTCTAAATTTCCTTGACAAACTCTCTTTTTCTTCTTTCTAGTGCATGCAAACTTGGACCCATGACCAAGAATCTCGTCGTTTAGTTAGAATCGAACCACCTTCTCTTTCCTCAAAAACCAATTTTCCCGAACAACCTTTAGAAATGGGTAACGAACCCGCACCTCGTACCCTGATGGACAGAATCCTTCCCGATAGAGTTTCTGTCCCTTCTTGCATCCAATTACCCAATCCTGTGGGTAATCACTTTGAAATCCGATCAAGTCAGATAAATATCCTTCCCAAATTTGGAAAATTTTCTCATGATGAACCATATAGTTTCTTAACGAAATTTGAATATGCTTGTGCAACCTTTAAATTACAACAGTTATGTGAGGATGGTAATAAACTTCGTTTGATTCCATTCGCACTAACTGACTCCGCAGAAAAATGGTTTCGCAGCTTGCCCCCAAATTCGATTAAAAAATGGGATGAATTTATAGCAGTTTTCCTTAAAAAATTCTACCCTCCATAAAAAACAGCTAGAGTCAGAAGTGAAATCACCAATTTCCACCAAAAAGGGGGTGAATCTTTTTGGCAATACTTCGAAAGATTTAAAGAACTGCTGATAAGTTGTCCCCATCATGGTTATGAAACATGGTCGCTATGTCAAACTGTATATAATGGACTTGATAATAGTACTATGCAAATGTTAGAGTCCATGTGTCAGGGCAATTTTCTAAAACAGGCTGACGTAGAAGCTTGGGAATTTTTGGATGAGTTTGCGGAAAAATCGAAACAATGGGAACGAACCAATGAAAAATCTCTCTATTCGCGATCCAGTAGTAATTCTGTTGAATCCTCTGCTTCTTCTTCTAATACTCTTGTTGATGCCATACTGAACGTTGTTAGAACACACACTCAGTCTAATAACGCTTCCCAAGCCATGTGTCACATCTGTCTTGACTCCAATCATATGGTTGATGACTGTCCCCAGTCCCTTGAGCAAGTGAACGTTTTCAACCGACCCAACAACCACCCAAATCTTTCTTATGGTCCGAATAACCCTCTGATGAATAGACCTTTGAATCGAGCATTTCCGAACAATGTCGTGAACCCTCCTCTTAGGCAAAATCAGTACACTTCGAACCAGGCTCCTTTCCACAATCAAACGGTTGCACCCCAATATGAAAAACGCCTTTCTACGATTGAGGGGAATTTATCTGAGGTGAGCAACCTATTAGCGCAAATGACTAAGCAAACTGTTGAAAATCAAAACAAGCTAGACAACTCCTTGCAATCATATATGCAAAACATGAATCAACAAATGAGTGAACTCCAAAAACAAATGTCTCAGCTTAACGCTAGATTAAGTAAACGGGAAAAGGGTACTTTTCCAAGTCAACCAATTCAAAACCCTAGAGGATAAAATTCAAACCCCAACCAAATTCACATCATTCAGGATTCAAACGTTAGTCAATTGAATGCTGTCACGACTCTTAGATCCGACAAAAAGATTGACAACCATGTGGTCAACCCGAATGCTTTACCGGACGATCTTCCAAACCCTATCAAAAATTCGACCAACTCAGATCAAAACATTGAGCCAATTTCTGACAAGGACCATCCTCAAACTAAAGTAGCGCAACCTACTGAGTTGACTGCTCCATTCCCTCATAGACTCCGACCTAGGAACAAAGACGGATCAGTTAGAAAAGACGCTTGAAATATTTAAGCAAGTTAAAGTGAACATTCCTCTTTTAGATATTATACAGCAAGTTCCACAGTACACGAAATTTCTAAAAGATTTGTGCACTCAAAAACATCATACACAAGTACCAAAGAAAGTGTTTCTAGCACCAACTCTAAGCGAAGTCTTGTCCCAATCAATGCCAGTGAAATACAAAGATCCTGGCTGCCCCACAATATCATGTACTATTAGGGACAAGAAAATCGATAGATGCCTGCTAGACTTAGGTGCTAGTGTTAACTTGCTTCCATATTCCGTCTATCGCCAATTAGGGCTAGGAGAACTGAAACCCACCAAGGTTACCCTTCAACTTGTTGACCGGTTAATTAAGAAACCTGTGGGCAAAATCGAGGATGTGTTGATCAAAATAGGCGAATTCATCTTTCCAGTTGATTTCATTGTCCTAGAAACTCAACAGGTAAGCAATCCTGCGAACCAGATCCCTTTGATTTTAGGACGACCCTTCTTTGCAACCTCTAATGCGCTTATCAACTGTATAAATGGGTCTATGAAACTTTCTTTCGGTGAAATGACTGTCGAGCTAAACATCTTCAGAACTGAAAACTCTCCTAACTCTTATGTGGACCAGTTTTCTGAAATCCATATTGTCCATGATAATGAATCTGAGCTCGACCATCTGAGCAACGAAATGGAATCAAATTATGAAACATTATTTCAAGATATTCCCGAAAATGTATCTGATTCAATTTTTGTTGAGCCGCTCACAATTGAGCCTATTCCTCAACCAATTTCTTCGGTTGAGTCGTCCCCAAAATCTGAACTCAAAGTGTTGCTCAGTCATCTTAAGTACGCTTACTTAGGAGACAATGAAACTTTTCCTGTCATCATCGCTTCTGACCTTACTTTAGAGCAGGAACAATTGCTCCTTCCCATTCTTAAGAAAAATAAGGAAGCACTTGGTTGGTCCATGGCTGATATTAAGGGGATTAGTCCTTCGATTGTCCAACATCGAATCCACCTTATAGATGATGCCAAACCCACTCAGGATCCCCAGCGTCGACTAAACCCTATCATGAAAGAAGCAGTTCGTGCTGAAATCCTTAAATGTCTGGACAACAGAATCATCTACCCAATTTCCGATAGTCAATGGGTTAGTCTGATTCATGTTGTACCTAAGAAATCAGGGATTACCGTGATCCAAAATGAAGCTAACGAGCTTATCCCAACCCGCACCCAGACTGGTTGGCGTGTTTGCATTGACTATAGGAAACTTAACGCTGCAACACGTAAGGATCATTTCCCTCTGCCATTTATCGATCAAATGTTAGAACGGCTAGCCGGTCATGAGTACTATTGTTTCCTTGATGGGTACTCGGGCTATAATCAAATTCCTATCGCTCTTGAGGACCAAGAGAAAACCACTTTCACTTGTCCATTTGGTACATTTGCGTACCGACGTATGCCTTTTGGTCTCTGTTATGCACCTGCAACCTTTCAGAGGTGCATGATTAGCATTTTTTCTGATATGATCGAGCGATTTTTGGAAGTATTCATGGATGATTTTTCCATCTTCGGGGATTCGTACACTGAGTGTTTACATCACCTGGATCTTGTTCTTAACCGTTGCAAAGATAAACACTTAACGCTTAATTGGGAAAAGTGTCACTTCATGGTCAAACATGGCATTGTTTTTGGACATGTCATCTCTAACAAAGGAATTGAAGTAGACAAAGCCAAAATTGAGGTTATCTCGAATCTTCCCATTCCCAAATCCGTTAAGGACATCCGATCCTTTTTAGGTCATGCTGGTTTTTACCGTCGCTTTATAAAAGATTTCAGCAAAATCACTCGACCTTTGACCAATCTTCTTGGTAAGGATGTTCCTTTCGACTTCAGTTCTGATTGCATTTCATCTTTTGAGCATCTTAAAAATGAACTTGTCTCGGCTCCGATCATCTGCTCTCCCAACTGGAAGCTGCCTTTTGAAATCATGTGTGATGCCTCGAATTTCGCTGTTGGCGCTGTCTTAGGACAACGCGTCGATAAAATTCTTCATGTCGTTTACTACGCGAGTAAGACTTTGAACGATGCCCAAATTAATTATACGACCACTGAAAAGGAATGCTTGGCAGTTGTTTTTGCTCTAGAAAAATTCAGGCCTTATCTAGTTGGCTCACACATCACGGTTTATACCGATCATTCCGCACTTAGGTATCTTTTCTCTAAAAAGGATGCTAAGGCTCGTCTCATTCGTTGGATCCTTCTTCTTCAAGAATTTGACCTTACCATTAAGGACAAAAAGGGATCTGACAATGTTATTGCAGACCACTTATCTCGTCTTCCAAATGCCCCGTCTTCTCCTCTTCCGATCAACGAGAATTTCCCTGATGAACAACTATTTTCTCTATCCACTGATCCTTGGTTCGCTGACATTGTCAACTACTTAGTCACCAAGCAGACCCCTTCTTTTTGGTCTAAAAAGGATAAACACAAATTCTTTTCCCAAGTGAAACATTTTTATTGGGACGACCCCTATCTTTTCAAGTATTGTCCCGACCAAATCATTTGAAGGTGATTTCCCGACACTGAAACTCACAGTGTCCTCTCTTTCTGTCATGACCAAGCCTGTGGTGGTCACTTCGGTCCCAAAAAGACAGCTGAAAAGGTTCTCCAATCGGGTTTCTACTGGCCCAACCTTTTCAAAGACGCGTACGAATTTTGCAAAATTTGTGATCGATGTCAATTCTTAGGGAAAATTTCTAAACGGAATATGATGCCCCTAAACCCCATTCTAGAGGTCGAAATTTTTGATGTGTGGGGTATAGACTTCATGGGACCCTTCCCTAATTCTTTTGGGTACCTGTACATCGTCTTAGCTGTCAATTATGTTTCCAAATGGGTCGAAGCTGTTCCATGCAAAACAAACGATAACAAGGTTGTTGTGCGCTTCTTGAAAGAAAATATCTTCTCTAGGTTTGGCACACCTCGCACAATAATCAGTGATAATGGAATACACTTCTGTAATCGTTCTTTTGAAGCTCTCATGAGAAAGTATTCGATAACCCACAAGTTATCCACTCCGTACCATCCTCAAACTTGTGGGCAGGTTGAAGTATCGAATAGGCAGATTAAACAAATCCTTGAGAAAACCGTGAATCGAAATCGTAAAGATTGGTCTCAAAAATTAACCGACGCTCTTTGGGCTTACCGCACTGCTTTAAAAACAAACTTGGGTATGTCCCCTTATCGGTTGATTTTTGGTAAGCCATGTCACTTGCCAGTTGAACTAGAACATATGGCGTTATGGGCAGTAAAAACTTTGAATCTTGATTTAGAGCAAGCAGGTGAACATAGGAAGCTTCAACTTAATGAACTTGATGAAATTCGAAATGATGCCTATGAAAATGAACGAATTTACAAGGAAAAAACAAAAGTTTTTCATGATAAATCAATTTTACGTAAAACTTTCATGCCAGGTCAAAAAGTTCTGTTGTATGACTCAAAACTGCATTTATTTCCGGGTAAGTTAAAATCTAGATGGACAGGACCTTACACTGTGCGGACTGTTTTTCCGTATGGTGCAGTTGAAATTGAAAATCCAACCGATGGATCGTCCTATAAGGTCAATGGTCAACGCCTTAAACCTTACTTGGAACCAATACCCAACCAAGAGGAAGAGCTCATGGTCCTCCATGAGCCACATTACATTCGGTAAGACGCACTAACCCTCTTTTGTACATATGTAAATATTCTCTTAATTGTTTTTCCCTTTCACTAAGATATGTCTGATTAACGACTGTGAGGACACAGTCACACTCAAGTGTGGGGGGAAATTTACATTACATCAGCAATCAAATTTTATGAACTAGGTCATTCATTGAACATGGATTAACTTAAACTCATAAATAACACCTTGGTTCTTGTTTGATAAGTTGAATTTTTGGGTGATGGGAATGAACATTATTTATTCATTGAATTGTAATTTGTCTTTTTAAGATGCTAGCTTGAGACTGTGTAGACGTTAGTCGTGTTCTGGAGTAAGCGTGTCAACCCTTGTTATACGTGTTAGAATGTGCAAGTAAAAATAATCAAAAAAGAAAAAGAAAAAAAATCAAGAAATAAAAATGATTTTGCACCTACATTTATTGGATTTTCTGAGTTCGTTTTCATGTATAATATTTTCTTTTCCACTCAAATTTTCAAAATCGTAAGTTCTAAAATCCACTTGGCCCAATTAAGGAGAAATGACTCATTGTAGCGTTCTTCTTCGATACCCCACATTATTCAAACCCAAGTTTTAGTCGAATTACATCCATGTTTTGACAAGTTTTTCTTATATTGGTATACTTAAGAACCTTGTACTGATTTATTTTCAAAGGTTCAGAAACGTCACTTTTTATACCAATATTAAACTACCCACTCCGTACTTGTTTTAAGGTAGGATAACCATATACCACATCTTATTTTATATGGGTTATCTATCTTATGAAACTTTGTTTATCATTCCTTTCAGCTTTTTATATAACATCAATCCAGACTTGTGTGTTGAATTAGGGTTATAGAAATAGAGTAACTAGGGCACAAAACTTTCCTTTCATGAAGTATTGGTTTAGTAGAGGAGGAATCAAATGAAATAATATATGGCATCATTCCATCTCCATTCATCATTCATCGTGCAAAAAAAAAAAAAAAAAAAAAAAAAAAAAAGAGGAAAGAAAAGAAAAGAAAAAAATTGAAATAAAGAGAGAGTCTCTCTGAATAAAATAGTCTTCATCATTCTTGACTATGAAGCATCCATTTCCATTTCATCCACATCCATTATACTGTACTTGGAAGTGAGGATTGTAGTAGAAGAGATGAAAGGAAACAAAAATGTTCATATGTGCTTTAGTATTACTTTATCTTTTGTAGCCTGAAGTTCAACTAATACACTTGCCCTCTTATCTAGAATATTTTTAGAACTTACAAAATTTTCCTTCATCTATGCATAACTCATATCCAATACATTACAGTTACATTGGTGCAAAATTATTCAAAAAAAAAAAAAAAGAATAAAGAAATGATTGGGTGCACATTGTCGATGTGTAGAACTTTGGTTGACACCACGCTCTTAACCTTCAAGACAATTACAGTTTTATCAAGGAATTACGATTCAGCTTGAAAATTTGTATTCATTTTTGCACTTATTATGGGATGGACAATTTGGGGCTAAACCATTATTATTGAAGTTAGGTGAAATCCTTGGAATATGAAAGACCTTAAATATATTGTTTGATTAATCCGCGTACACAAGACGCTTTGGATTTTGTGGGTAGTATCCGCTGAAAACCCTCACGAGACAACACTCGTTCTACTAGGGACACCTAGGGGTTTAACGGCTTGTTGCATACGCTAAATGCAATCGTGTTTCCTACGAAAGTGTGACATATCTTAGTTTAGTTTATTCGAGAACGAATAAAAAGATAAGTGTGGGGGTATTTGATATACACGTAAAAGTGTATATTTTATCCGCTTATTTATCTAGTTTTCTATTTAAAATAATTAATATTGTGTATTTATAGCTGTGTTTTCAGATTATTGATAAAAAACTTGGTTTAGAGCATTTGATGGATAAAGCATGACGAATTTGCTTAAAAAGAGTGAAGTTGAAATTACTAAAGCTTGAAGAGTTTAAAGCTTGAAGAACGGTTGCAAATAGAGCTCAGTTGGGTAGATTTGGCTCATTAAAGACTCATGTTGCGTTCACATTGGCTCATTTGCAGACCATCTCACTCATGTTGCGTTCACATTAGCTCATTTGCAAGGCCTCTCACTCTACAGCTGCGTTCACACTAGCTTATGTGTTAGTTGGGCTAATTCTGTAGTCCCACATTATGGAATTTGCCAAGTAGCCTTTGTCATATCAGCTATAAATACACTTTATCTCATTCATTGTAAAACACACTTAGTTTTATTCTGTAATTCTCTTCTTGGAATAAAACTCTTCTCCCTTTCTCTTAGTTGTTATTTTATTTTATTTAAGTTAATGTCTGTTATTTTCTTTTTCTCTTCTTCTTTAGCTATGTCTAGCTAATCCCCTTTGATTAGGGGGTGATGACGCTAATAAATATGATTCAACATGAATCACATAGCCAATAGATGAGGACTTTATATATGTAGATCTGGATCTGAATCAAGGGTTAGATCTGAACCTTCATATTCTGTGTCGTTTAAGAGCTATACTCCTTCACAGGGTATATTCGTGTTCGATCTAACAATTATCAGATTTAGATCTAATTTTAGGGTTTTAGAAATTAGAATCTGTCCTGATAGTCTATGGTTGTTTAAGAGCTCAGCTCCTGCATAGGCTATGCTTGTTGTTATTTACTTATTTGTTTCTGAGAACCTAATTATCGCTGATGCATGTGTGTGACAGAAACATGAATTAGATCTATATTTATTTGTTGGCTATTGATGAGTGTGAATCCAATCTATGTCATTATCCCCTAATTGCTTTCTCTTATTGTTAAAACTCTTTTTTTTTTCTGTGTTTGCAACCAATCAAAATTCTGAATAACTTGATTGGATTTATTAATTAAAATATTTTTGGTCCCAGAGTTCGACACCCTCTACAACAATCCTTGTTGTTTAGGAAAACCGAACGGATTTTACAGTTGTTTACAATTGTATAATTTGTTCGCAAACAACGCGACTTAAAGATCTTTCCAACTATAGAGATACTTATCTCAACTCAAAGCACATCATGTCAAAACAAGATGTACTTTGGGGGGCAAGTGTTAACCGACTTTTGGCCCAATTCCCAAAAGTAATTCAAGCCCACATGAATTGGTCCATCGCGTGGCCCAACAGTCCAAAGTTGCCAACATATTCTGGGACCAAGCCCACGAGAAGTCATCCAAGTGTAGCTGTCATGACTCATCGAAGATGCTCAATAATCAACTCAACTTTCAGGATCGGTATAATCACATGGTCCATTTTCATATCCCCGAACTTCGTCTCCCAAGCCTCGCTTCTCCTCAAAAACACACTAATGCCTTTTTCATATCCCACTCAGCCCTAACATTTCTTATCCGCACTTGTCGCCAGATTTCGTATCCCCTCTTGCCACCAACACCGAGCAAACTTCTCGACTCGGTATATTGGGATACCAAAGCCCGAATATGAAAGGAGGCAGCACTCCAGAAATTAATCAAGTACCTGGACCAGTATTCTGGGATATGAGTTCCCAGATACGAAAAGATACAAGCATGGAGACTTAGAAGAACTCGGAGCAAAGACACAAGGAAATTGGTACCTCGGGATATTTACCGATCCTAGGGTAAAAAAATGGCCAGTGAGCCCCACTCCTTACCTGCTTTCACCTACTCCACCATGAATAAATACCCCTTGACCTACTTCATGAAGAGGGCTGGCATTTGGTCGATTTGACACTTTGTGAAGGAATTCTTGACCTTGGACACCATTAAAGCACCTTCAAGCATTGGGAAGAAGAAATTGTATACTTTTCAAGGTTGTGAACTCCCGGACAACAAAGTAATCTCGAGAACAAGGTCTATAACTCCATACTTGGATTTAATAGAACTTAGTTACCACCATTATCTTTGTACTCACTTGTAATGATGACGTCTACCATTGTGCTTCTTCAAGAGTGAATCAAATTAGCAAAATCTTCAAAGTAAACGTAGGTTTAATTCGATCCGAACCACTATAAATATTTTGTTCATTACTTTCTGCATATTAAATTTCCTTATGCAAAACTTTGTTTTCGTTAACTCGGAAATCTTTGGGTGTTGTGCCAATTTTGCTCGTCAACACACATATTAAGATATGCGAATGATACGACCACGAGGGAATTAAATAGAATTATTTTACGATCCTTTGATTTGCAAAATACGGGTCGTTGCCTCTATAAATACACCTCTAAGGGAATTTAAAAAAGATCTTCCTCCATCTTCTCTTCTCTCCGTGAAAGCTTTCCTGCAACTTGAAGATAATTCCATCTTCTATTCTTTATAATCATATAACAGCTAAATGCATACCTTTATTTGAAATGGACGTAAGCCAACCTTTGTCGAACCACTTTAAAAAGTCTATGCCATTTAATTTTCCGTACTCTGTGACTACTCCGTGATTTATTTTGAGAATTGCGTACAAATTGGATGTTAACATTTGATTGACCAAAATCCAGAGTGAACAAACAATTAATTGGATATGTATTTTGGGCTTGATTTAGTTAATGGGTTGCCTTTGGACTTAAAAAAGGTAAAAAATTTAACAGAGCGTATCTTATGTAATAATGGCAGGCAATTGAACCGCCTAACTTCTTCCTCTTCATTCCATAAATTCATTCAAATGGCCAATAATTTATGTAATAAGCGCACATTAAAGGCTAATACGCTTGAATAACAACAACAACAACAAAGCCATATATCCCAAACAAGTTGGGGTTGGCTAGATATGGAACCCAAAATTAAAATAAAATAAAATTAATAATGATGATAATATATATATATATATATATATAAAAAGGTTTAAAATAACCAATTAAATAAAAGTCGTCCGATAAAGGGTTTTTTTAAATAATAATAATAAGAAGAAGTAAAAATGTTCAATAAAAGTGAAATAAAATCTAAAATAGTAAATAAAAAGTAAAAAAGTTCAG
The DNA here is from genome assembly GCA_030737875.1 of Allium sativum. Classification (NCBI taxonomy): domain Eukaryota; kingdom Viridiplantae; phylum Streptophyta; class Magnoliopsida; order Asparagales; family Amaryllidaceae; genus Allium; species Allium sativum. The sequence goes on along the minus strand of CM060925.1, from coordinate 432,005,222 downwards.
TAAACGTGGAAAAAAACTATGGTTCTGGTACATGGATTGCCAATTTCCATGCACTCCTATCAACTACCAGCTCTTCCGATAAACTCCAGTTACTTAAATCTCCCTTTATTATCTCCTCCCATGTCATTTTAGGTCGACCTCTACCTCTCTTTGGGCCTTCGGCGCGACCTAGAATTCCAGCGCGTACAGGTGCATCGTATGGTCTACGTTGGATATGTCCAAACCATCTCAAGCGGTATTGGACTAACTTCTCTTCAATAGGCGCAACTCCAAGTTTTTCCTGAATATCCTCATTTCTAATCCGATCTCGTCTGGTATGCCCACAGCTCCAACGCAGCATTCGCATCTCTGCTATACTTATCTTCTGGACGTGTTGCCTCTTAGTAGGCCAGCATTCTGCACCATATAACATTGCAGGTCTGATTGCTGTCCTATAGAACTTTCCTTTAAGCTTCTGAGGAATCTTCCGATCACAGAGAATGCCAGATGCTAGTCGCCATTTCACCCATCCTGCTTGAATTCTAAAACTAACATCCTTATCAATCTCTCCATCAAACTGCAACATAGATCCTAAGTATCGAAACGATTCCTTCTTAGGTACTACTCTACCGGCCAGGGTAACATCTCCGTCATCTGACCTGACACTGCTAAACTCATACTTCATATACTCTGTTTTAGTTCTGCTAAGCCTGAAACCCTTTGATTCCAAGGTCTCTCTCCACAACTCCAGTTGTCGATTAATCCATATTCTACTTTCATCAATCAACACAACATCATCGGCAAAGAGCATACACCAGGGAATCTCCCTTTGTATATCTTTTGTGATTTCATCCATCACTAATGCAAAAATATAGAGGCTCAAAGCCGAACCTTGATGTAACCCTATGTTAATTGGAAAGTCTCTGGTCTCACCATCGCATGCCCTAACACTAGTCACAACCCCCTCGTACATATCCTTAATAAGGGTAATATACTTTGATGGCACTCTCTTCCTTTTTAGCGCCCACCACATAACTCTCCTCGGTACTCTGTCATAAGCTTTCTCCAGGTCGATAAAAACCATGTGGAGATCTTTCTTTTGCTCCCTATATCTCTCCATAAGTTGCCTAACCAAGAAAATATAATTCACCATTACATATATGTGTTAATGAATTAATATCAATATGCTTGAATATCTTAATTAATATCTACAGCAAATGTGTAAGTATCTACAGCAAGTTTATTTGAAGCCATTTTACATCATATGTTTTGCTAAACGCTATCAGTTTACCTTTGCCGTCTCATATAATTCACTTTCAGCTATGTTAACATGACATGAGCTAGATGGCTAATCCTATGCATCAACTAACCCATTAGCATTTACTTCAATAACTAACATGGCTTTTGAAAAAATCTCCATCGGAACTGCATGCTGACACAGTAACTTCGTTGATAACAAATGCTTAATGTATTTACAAGAAAATATATAAAACATATGATAGTATTCATCAATAAATCAATATTTATTCTGCCTTCTTAGAGCAATCTTCATACGTTATCATAGTATATAATATAGTTTTGGCAAGCTTTCAGTAAAAACAAAGATATATTTTTTTTTTCTCCAAAGAGCCTTATCATGTCATTCCATTTCTTGAAATTACCAATTATATACAATAAATGAAGAGGACTTGACAGAGCAAGCCAAAACATTCCCATCAAAGATTCCATACCTAATATAATCCTCAATCTTTTATCCAAAAATATAATATTTATCCTCTGATAAAACTAGGTCACTGCCAGTTATTTCCTTTTGTATTCGAGTAATTTGTTGGCTTATAAGTACCAAAACAACCACAGCTCCTCCTACAAGCAATAGATACTTAGCAATGGCATTAACAAACTTCCTAGCTTTAACAGTATTTCTTCCTATAATTATATTCTCACATGTCTCACCAGCAAACTCTAAAGTATTCAGGGAGTACATTGGTGCAGAATGGAACGGTGTCAAATTTACCGATGTACCCATCAACTCCAATGTTGAATTCCACTTCATTCTGTCATTTGCCATCGACTATACTTCTCCAAGTGCAACCCCAACTAATGGACTTTTCAACATTTTTTGGGATGACAATCTCACCCCATCTGATGTTGTTGCTATCAAACAAAGCAATAGCAATGTGAAGGTTTGTTTGAAAAATATTGCTTGTGTCAAAATGATTAGTGTGTGTGTGTATGCATGTATGTATGTACACACACATGCATATACATATACATATATGCACACATACATTTTTTGGTCATAACCAATGATCAATTATGATGCATTATTTGCGAGAATTTCATTATGCATCACAATTGAATCATAAATGATATTCTGACAAGATTGTTTTCCAATAGGTTGCACTAAGTATTGGTGGAGACCAAGTGGATGGTCAAAATGCATACTTTGACCCTACCTCAGTCAGCTCATGGGTAAACAATGCGGTTACTTCGCTTACTACGATCATCAAGGAATACAATTTAGATGGCATAGACATCGACTATGAACACTTCAAGACCGATAGTAGTACATTTACACAATGCATAGGTCAGCTAATCACAACCTTAAAAAACAATGGCATTATATCATTTGCTTCTATAGCTCCTTTTGCCGAGCCTGAAGTACAAAACAATTACAAAGCACTGTGGAGTCAATATGGGAGTGTAATAGATTATGTTAACTATCAGTTCTATGCATACGATTCAGACACTACGGTTTCTCAGTTTCTTGGTTATTTTGACGATCAAACGGCAAATTTCAACGGAGGTAAGATTTTGGCTAGTTTTGCTACCGATAAAACTAGCGGAGGATTGGGGCCGCAAAATGGATTTTTTAGTGCATGCAGCAGCTTGAAAAGACGAGGTAAACTTGATGGTATATTTATTTGGTCTGCAGATGACTCTTTGGTTGAAGGATTTGAGTATGAAAAGCGTGCACAGTTGATGTTAGCAAGTGCTTGATAGGCATGAAAAAGTCGTGTGTTTGTAATAATAATATGCTTGGTTGTTGAAAGTTGATTGATACTGTTGGTTGTGTTCAGATATGTTTGATTAATAGTTTTATTCTTGTTGAGTGCTATTTTGACGTAACATGACATTCAGAACTTAAATTTAGTTGTGATCGTTTCAAGCATGAAATCTAAATGTTTACTGCAACTAGAATAAATTTTTTGCGTTTAAGTGATGAATAGTGAGTATTAAGCACTCTTTTAAGTGCAAAGCAGGCAGAGCATATAAGGTGCTAGAACCATGGGCATGTATAACTAGATATCAAAGTTAACAACATTGAAGTTTTTGTGTCGTTACAGTGTTAGCATTTTATTTTTTAGCCAGCCTAGATTGACTAATATATATATATATATATATATATATATATATATATATATATATATATATATATATATATATATATATATATATATATATATATATATATTGAACAAGAAAATTTTGTTATTTAGTAGACAACTTGGTTGTTATTTTGTTTTAACATGTAGTCATGCAAATTGTGTTGAAGTGAATATGTTTATTCGCGGTGCTAGTTATGAAATATGCCAGGCAAGCGTTGTGAGGGAGTAATATTGTCATGATCGAATGGTTGATAATAATTTTTTTTAACAATATGTTAGATTAGTTAAAATTGTTTGTATGACCAGATATTTGTGTGTTTACGTTTAACTAAAGGCCCAGATAGCGTCTCAGCTTTAAAATATTATCAAACAATAAGTCTAGAAGCAAACTTATATATAAGTTTATTCTGTAAAGTTATTGCAACGGATTGTAAATGAATATGAACTGAAAATGTTTCTATTATTGATTGTGTAAAGAGTTGTACAGACTGTTTATATATACACACGATCATATAATACATAGAATTGTAAATAGCGGTTGGGCTTTAGCCCAAGCCCACGCACTAAAAGATAATGGATATGTACACCCGAAGCTTTCAGTTGTTCATTTTATATCTCCCCGCAAATGAAAGCTAGGGTTTTTCATGTCTCCGCCGCCACAAATTGAGATGATAAATCTGAAAGAATCTTCAAAATAGAGCCTTAATCAGCCTCGATTCTACTGAAGTAGCACTCGATGGCGAGGATTTAGGCTTATGAGGGATTGTTCTTGCTTTGTTTGAGTGGCATCTGCTTCAAATTGTTCTCGATTCCTGATATGTGAGATACCGAGCCGCTTGCAAGCTTGAACTCTTCAGTAGTCAGATTAGCAGTGTGCTTTGGTCTCCATTCAAGGTTCTTGGATATTAAAGGTTTCAGATCTGAACTTGTATGCTTTTCTTCATCTCCAAGGTTTGATCTTTCAGTTACTTTAAGTTCGGATCTAAGCCTGGTAAAGTTTTTACTTGATAATGGCTTTGTAAGTATATCTGCTATCTGATAATTAGCTGGAACATGATTTATTTGTAGTTTACCCTTGATTACTTGTTCTCGAACGAAATATAGATCAATTTCCATGTGTTTGATCCTTGAGTGCAAAATAGGATTAGATGACAATGATACAGCACTTAAATTGTCACACCATAATGTTGGCGGCCTTTGAATTGATACTTTGAGTTCACTAAGAAGCGACTGTACCCACATGATTTCAGCAGTAGCATTTGCAATGCTTCTGAACTCAGATTCAGTGCTAGATCTAGAGACTGTAGGTTGTTTCTTAGCACACCAGGATATAGGATTGTTTCCTAAATAGATACAGTAACCTGATGTTGATCTTCTGTCATCAGGATCAGTTGCCCAGTCTGCATCACTATATCCAGTAATATTGAGTTGATTGCCTTGTGTGAAATGTAAACAATAGTCCACAGTTCCCTTTAGATATCTTAGCACTCTCTTCATAGCCTTCCAGTGATCCTCTTTTGGTTCCCGCATAAATTGTGAGAGTTTGTTAACACAGTAGGTTATTTTAGGTCTAGTGATGGTAGCATATTGTAATGCTCCAACTAGACTTCTATATTGTCTGATATTGACTATGTTTTCTCCCCTATGTTTGGATAATTGCTGACTTGTAATCATGGGTGTAGGTAAAGCATTGGCCGCCTCCATATTTGATTTTACAAGAATTTCATTGATATACTTCTTTTGATTTAAAAACAACTCTGATTTGGATGTTTTTATTACTTCAATTCCAAGGAAATAGTTGAGTTCCCCCAAATCTTTAATTGAAAACTGTTTGTCCAAAATTTGAATAAGCCTTCTGATTTCATCTTCACTGTTTCCTGTAATGATTAAGTCATCTACATATATCAAAATAAAAATGGTTATGCTATCAGTAAACTTGACAAACAGTGAATTATCTGATTTAGTAGATTGAAACTTTAGTTTTGTCAGGACAAGTTTCAATTTATCAAACCAGACTCTAGGAGTTTGCTTAAGCCCATAAATGGCTTTATTTAGTTTACAAACAAGCTCTTTATTTTTCTGATATCCTTGAGGTTGATTCATATACACTTCTTCTTTTAGATCACTGTTGAGGAATGCATTATTGACATCCAATTGTTGTATTTTCCAGTTGTTGTGTAGGGCTATAGTGAGAATTACTCTTATGGTTGTTGGTTTAACAACTGGAGAGAAAGTTTCTTCAAAATCAAAACCATATTGCTGTGTGAAACCCCTTAATGCAACAAGTCTGGCCTTGTATCTATGTATAGATCCATCAGCATTCTTTTTTAACATGTATGTCCACTTGCTATCTATTATGTTCTTGTCTGTTGGGGCCTTAACAAGTGTCCATGTTTTATTCTTTATCAATGCTTAATACTCATCATCCATAGCTTGTTTCCAGTTTTGATTACTGATAGCTTGATTGTAGTTTACTGGTTCATCAAAATCACTTATGACATTGTAGACTTTGGGCTTAAAGATACCCCTTTTTGATCTAGTAATCATTGGATGACCTGTTTGAGCTTGCTCACTCTGTTGTTCATGAGTTTCAATATTATCATTTCTATTGTTTGATTGATTACTTATAACTTCTAAACTTGAGTCATGCTGCAGATGTTCATGTTGTTGACTGGTACTTGGTTGATTGGAAGGCTCAGGTGACTCACTGCTTGATGATGATGCAGGCTGTTGAGATGACCCTGAGCTACCATCACCTGTATCTTTGATAAAACTGTCAGAATAAAGAGGTATTCCTGGTATTGGTTTCATTGAATTGTATATTTTTTGTGTAGTAGTAATATCTTTACTGTAACGACCCGCCCTATACCAGCCGACATTTCCTCCGAAAGTGCGCTGTACACATGTCTAACTAGCACGGAACGGTCGTCGGAAGGAAAGAAAGAAGGTGAAGAACTAACACAGAACCTGTAGAATGTCTCGCAGCGCATGGAATAAAATATAATAATCACATAACTTTGACATAAAACAGGCGAGACAGTGCATAAGCTGAAAAACTAAATCATGTCTAACATGGCAGCGGAAATCCAAAATACAGCTTATGATCCAACATCCTTATTACAACTTCAAAAATACTGTCTCTAAACAAAAGAAAGGAAAAAGGTACACTACTAATGCCCAAGCAGTGACCATCGATAACATAGGGAGATAATACATAAATATCATACGTGGAAGCCTCCTGCTCGTCTCCAGTACACCTACCCGTGCATCCACCTAACCTGTCTCTAGTCTGCTCGTGTGAGCACCCAGAGTAATAAGAAGAGACATAAAACTCTGGGTCAGACATAAAGTCTGGTATGAGCGATAAGCATCTAAACAGAATAATAACAGGTATAATCCAATCATACCTGAACCTGGACCTGCAACCAAAGAGTTAGCACTACATACTGTACAACACTCTAAGGTGCCCTTTCAAATGGTGTAAAGATAACGGGGGTGGGGGTGTCCATGTCATAGTGATGTCAAACAATCAAGCATAGCAATCATCCTCACATCCCTCACTCAGTGCGTAAAGCATACGATATCCACTACTTTGGTCACCTAATACTTTGGGCCATGGCGGAATCCAATCCCGTGTAACTATCACTACAAGCCCACTATCCATCTCTCAGTGGTGAACCAAAGTTATGAATACCGACAACTCCTTAGCACACGTCCCGCAGCAAAGCCCAACTATGAAGTGAACTCATTGGTTCCAAACTGGATCCTAAGCTCTAACTTCCCATATTGGACTACCTTTGCATCTCGGGTTATTGGTCAATACTGGGTCGGGTCGGGTTCCTTCTCAAGCCATCGGTTCGGGTCGGGTGTCCTTCATCTGTTCGGGTCGGGTCTTCTCCTAGTGCGGTTCGGGTCGGTTGTCCTCCATCGGTTCGGTTCGGGTGCTTTACCTCGGGTCGGGTCGGGTGTCATCTCCCCTCCAGCTCGTGCCTCCGTTCCGATCCATGCCCTCGTCCTTCACATGCTCCTATCCGATCCATCCTCGTGCCTTCACTCCGATCCGTCCTCCTCGATCCGATTCATCCTCTTCGATCTGATCCGTCCTCCTCGATCTGATCCGTCCTCCTCGATCCGATCCGATCCGATCCCAGTTCAGCTAGCGTGGCCTTCCTTTTTGCCATTTCCCCCCAAGTGTTGGGTTCCGATCCGATCGGATTCTTTGCTCAGTTCAACATATCCGATCCGAGCCCTATGTCCGTTCCGATCCGAACCCTGCACTGTTTTCTGAGACTGTTCCAGCAAGTGTTTACGCCATTCGACGACGTTTTCGACCATTCTAACTATTGAAATCAAACACAAAGCATTTCATACAGCCATAGCAACATGCATAATCAACCACAAACACCAAACAACAATCCAAATGAATCAAAATAGATCAAAAGTGGCTAAAACCTCACATTTTCCTATAATCCTTCTTAATCATGTTTAAGCACATACTTAGTAAAACTTAATCAAATCGTCTAAATTTTCTAGCAGAGGCATGAAATATTATTTAAGAATTTCTAAACATTTTTCCAGAATTTATTAGTGTACCAATTCGCTAATCTTCACTAATTACCCTTAATTACCGTAATTAGTGCAAAAACTATGCAAATCACTCACCTTTGGCACAATTAAACTTTCAGAACTGAAACTCCTCTGATATAGATCCAATCTCTATGTGTTCCAGCAACTCTCTCTCTGATTTGGTGCTAATCCCCTTTGGTTTGATGTAGTTTTGCTTAATCTTTGATTAGAAAGTGATTAGAGGTGATTTGGAGTGAAATTAGAAGGTGGAGGCCATGGCTATACTTGAAGGAATGTCTTAGGCGGCTGGAAAATGAAGTAAAAACCGAAATCATAACCCTAGCAGCCCCTAAGTACCACTAATCCCGAAATCCCCCTTTGGGCCTAGCTGCTAATTACCCGGTTAAGCCCAATTAGCTGAAAATAACCCTTTAAACCTTAATTTAGTCATATCTCCAAACGGTAAGTCCGTTTGGCTATTATGACCACTCTACGGAAAGAGAAACCATCATCCGGAGCTAATGGAAGTGGTTTCAGGTCAAAATTCCTTTCCAGTCAAAAGTTATGGACGAAACAAGATCAACTAGGGGCAAAACGGTCATTTAAAAATTGGCAAAAATCATGAATATGGGAAATGACCCCACTAGTCGTTTCCCAAAAGTACACGACCGTACGACTTACCTAGAAAAAGAAATAAATATTCTACGATCCTAGATGCGTAGAATGTGGGTTGTTACATTCTCCCCCCCTTAAGAAATTTTGCCCCTGAAATTCCTTTACTAAGAAACAACAATGGGTCCCGCATGCCTATCAACCAATTTCAAACAATCAAACATACATGATGGTACAACAAGCATATCCTAGCATGCGGTTTTCTAACAAAGGAAGAATCAACGCCGCTAAGATCTTACCAGACAAAGAGCTTCAAATACGACCTTCTTATGTCATCCTCTACTTCCCAAGTACAGTCGTCCTCTCGCCATCGATTCCCATCTTTATCCTAGAGGCGATTTCCAATAGGTTAGGATCGTTCCTCTGACTGGAACTGTTCCACTCAATCTAGCTCGATCTAATCGTCAAGCTTACTAGCGTTTCTGAATCCAATTCACACTTAGGTCTGAAGTCATGCCCCATGATATACTCTAGTAGCTTCCATTCCAGAAACATAGCCTCTAAACTGGCATGTCTCCTACCCAATGCATCAGCTACCGCACCTAGTCCGGTACTACGGCATCCGTCCGTACTGTCATCTTCTTAGGTAATCCAACCATATACGTCAAATTACCAACTACATTCCAAATGTACTTTCAAGTCTAACCCGAATCTTGCCTACATCCATACTGCACGTCCAACGTATATTCACCTCTTAGAGGCAAACTAGATCCATCCAATGAGCCTAGGCACTACATCTATATCCGTACTGTACGTCTAACGTACATTCACCTTCTAAAGGTGAACTAGACTCATCTAATGAATGTAGGTACCTTACCCATATCTGTGCTGCACGTCCAACGTACATTCACCTTCTAAAGGTGAACTAGACTCATCCAATGAATCTAGGTACCCTACCTATGAGTCCAAGTCCAACTTGAATCTCCTATATCCGCGGAATCTCCAAGATCAACGGACGCTCCACAATGCCCAAACATACTTCAAGTCTAACGTAAAGTATCATACACCCATCATCTCGCTATGATCAACAAACCTATCCTATTTCCATTTAACAGGATCCTTACAGGTGATAGTCTAATCAAGAGAAGAAAGGTAGGAACAAACATAGCAACCATAGCATCCATCAAACAAATCTTATCTATCCCCTGCTAAATCCTTGAATACATCAACACCTATATGTCTGGTCCAACCAACATCAATAACTAATGGAAGCCCAGCCTCCAAACGGACTACCGTACGTCCAACGCACGTTTATCCTCCAAGGATAACTAGATCACGTCCAACGGATCCAAGGTAACGGGCGTCCCCAGATACCCCTGCTTTTAGTCCGCCTGAAACACTCGAGTCCCACCCAAGCCTATCCATTATCCTGCTGCCCTCTCGAGTCTAACTCGAGCCAATCCAATTCCTTGCAGCCTCCTCGAGTCCAACTCGAGTCAATCTATTACCCATAACTCAGACCCAGTCTTGAGTATCCATTACCTACAAACTCTAGTCCATCGTGAGTCGTCTCCCTATTCGTTGCATCTCTAAGATCAATCGAACATCTATTTTATTTTACGAGTTCAAGTCCAACTTGAATCGTCCTAACCTTCGTTGCACCTTCTTGGACCAACGAACACATTCTATTCTTTCAAAAAGAACATTAACATATGGTCCTAAACGATTCATTACTTTGCATCTTTCTTGAGTCCCACTCGAGTCATCTCATAACCCTATCGAGTCTAACTCGGGGCAGTCCATACCATCGAATAGTCTTATCCTGTCACAACTGCCCATCACTCTTCGAGTAAACCAAGATATCATCCAATGAAAATCGCAACAACTACCTATCTCTCATGCAGACCATCCTAGTCGACCTCGACATTCCCCGAGCACAAGTCCCAAAGGCCTAAACCAATATCAGACAAGCACCCAAGGAACATCTCCTCCGAGTTCAGACGATCTACGTGAGATGACATGAGCAAAACATCCAAACACTCAAGCATCCATAACTGACTTTGGCTATCCTTGCCAATCTTACTTGAAATTATCATCGACCGCATGACCAAGTCCTGACCAACTACTGTACATCCAATGTACATTTGCTTCTCTAACTCCCGTTATCATTTTCATCATAAGGTAGGCGATCCAATACCACCTTTCGTCCATTATCCACTCTAACGGTCGTCAAAGACTCTTCACAACCTACTACCACTCTATACTTTTGGAGTTAATCAGCTCCCAAAATCAAGCCAAACCTAGTAAAGCTCAAAATAAAGCAATCACAACAAACATACATCCATGACTCGATAAGACCAAATTACGACAAATCCTACAAAGGCTAGTCAAACCACCTATCGGGTTTGTCACTACTAAAGGTCTATCGACTATCTCGGGTTCCAATTCCAACCTATCTATCAGGTCACTAGGTACGAAGGAATGGGAAACCTTGTTATTAAAAAAAAACTCGAACAGAAACATCTTAAATAGAAAGCATACCTCGAATAACGACACATTTTTCCTTCTACGCCGCAGTTGGGGCATTCGACGAAGAAGGAATAGCGTTGATAGCATATGCTTTCACGATCTGCTTCTCCCTAGGAGATTGTGGACATTCATTCTTGTGATGTCCCGATTGGCCACAATTAAAGCACTTCCTTTCCCCAGGCTTTTCTCGACAATCTCTGGCATAGTGGCCCTTCTTGCCACAGCTAAAGCACTCTCCATCTTTCTTATTCTTCTTACTCTGACCATCCATGGTTTGGTCTTGTTTCCTCTTAGTCTGGGAATTATTCTTGCCTCCGCCGCCTGCTTGCGGCTTTGGCTCCTTTGCAGATGCATTAGCGACCTCAGTCTTAGGCTTAGGGTAAAGACTTTCTGACCTTAATGCCTTTCCTACAATCGATTCAAACGTCTCATCGATGTGGTTTATAAGCCTTTCCCCCAAGTACCCATCTAAACCAGTTATGAACTTCTCGTTCTTCTTCTCGGCAGTGTCGATAAGAGATAACCCATATTTCGATAAAGTATCGAACTCGGCAACATACTCTGAAACTTCCCTTCCGTTCTGCTTAAGCTCTAGAAACTTTCTAAACAATTCTGACTTCTGAGCAGCTGGTATAAACTTATCGCAAAAACGAGCCTTAAACTGATCCCATGTAATATGATCCTCTGGAGTTGCTGCCTTAATAGCATTCCACCAATTCATTGCTCGTCCTTGAAGCTGACGGGATACTAGCTTCCTCTTCATGGCATCTTCAATACCCAAGTCTTCGAAGATACGCTCACAGCTATCCAACCAATCCTGAACAACCGTAGCCGACTCCGTTCCGTGGAACGGCTTCCCACCAAGACTAGTATAATCCTTGTTAAGCTTGGCGAAATCTGACCTAGGCGCCTGCACTGCTGCACCACCACCGTTAGCAACATTAGGAGCTGCCCTCTGAACATCCCTAAGCATCTCTCTCATGAGGTCAGTAAACATCGTCCTCATCTCAGCAGCATTCCCATTATTGGCTCCTCTACCAGTACCCCTCACGTATCGGCTCATCGTTCAATCTGTACAGAGAAAACGATTAACTATCTTCTTTGTGGTGTCAGTGCAGTGCGACTTCATCCTTAGATATACTAATAGTATATATATATCTATATAGCTTTGAAAACCAGTTTTGAAAAATCAAAATAATCACAAATACGCGCTCTCATATACGTATAATATCTCTCCCTGATGACTTTCCCCAGGTTAACTACGCAACCTAGAGCTCTGATACCAAATGTAACGACCCGCCCTATACCAGCCGACATTTCCTCCGAAAGTGCGCTGTACACATGTCTAACTAGCACGGAACGGTCGTCGGAAGGAAAGAAAGAAGGTGAAGAACTAACACAGAACCTGTAGAATGTCTCGCAGCGCATGGAATAAAATATAATAATCACATAACTTTGACATAAAACAGGCGAGACAGTGCATAAGATGAAAAACTAAATCATGTCTAACATGGCAGCGGAAATCCAAAATACAGCTTATGATCCAACATCCTTATTACAACTTCAAAAATACTGTCTCTAAACAAAAGAAAGGAAAAAGGTACACTACTAATGCCCAAGCAGTGACCATCTATAACATAGGGAGATAATACATAAATATCATACGTGGAAGCCTCCTGCTCGTCTCCAGTACAGCTACCCGTGCATCCACCTAACCTGTCTCTAGTCTGCTCGTGTGAGCACCCAGAGTAATAAGAAGAGACATAAAACTCTGGGTCAGACATAAAGTCTGGTATGAGCGATAAGCATCTAAACAGAATAATAACAGGTATAATCCAATCATACCTGAACCTGGACCTGCAACCAAAGAGTTAGGACTACATACTGTACAACACTCTAAGGTGCCCTTTCAAATGGTGTAAAGATAACGGGGGTGGGGGTGTCCATGTCATAGTGATGTCAAACAATCAAGCATAGCAATCATCCTTACATCCCTCACTCAGTGCGTAAAGCATACGATATCCACTACTTTGGTCACCTAATACTTTGGGCCATGGCGGAATCCAATCCCGTGTAACTATCACTACAAGCCCACTATCCATCTCTCAGTGGTGAACCAAAGTTATGAATACCGACAACTCCTTAGCACACGCCCCGCAGCAAAGCCCAACTATGAAGTGAACTCATTGGTTCCCAACTGGATCCTAAGCTCTAACTTCCCATATTGGACTACCTTTGCATCTCGGGTTATTGGTCAATACTGGGTCGGGTCGGGTTCCTTCTCAAGCCATCGGTTCGGGTCGGGTGTCCTTCATCTGTTCGGGTCGGGTCTTCTCCTAGTGCGGTTCGGGTCGGTTGTCCTCCATCGATTCGGTTCGGGTGCTTTACCTCGGGTCGGGTCGGGTGTCATCTCCCCTCCAGCTCGTGCCTCCGTTCCGATCCGTGCCCTCGTCCTTCACATGCTCCTATCCGATCCATCCTCGTGCCTTCACTCCGATCCGTCCTCCTCGATCCGATTCGTCCTCCTCGATCCGATCCGTCCTCCTCGATCCGATCCGATCCCAGTTCAGCTAGCGTGGCCTTCCTTTTTGCTATTTTCCCCCAAGTGTTGGGTTCCGATCCGATCAGATTCTTTGCTCAGTTCAACATATCCGATCCGAGCCCTATGTCCGATCCGATCCGAACCCTGCACTGTTTTCTGAGACTGTTCCAGCAAGTGTTTACGCCATTCGACGACGTTTTCGACCATTCTAACTATTGAAATCAATCACAAAGCATTTCATACAATCATAGCAACATGCATAATCAACCACAAACACCAAACAACAATCCAAATGAATCAAAATAGATCAAAAGTGGCTAAAACCTCACATTTTCCTATAATCCTTCTTAATCATGTTTAAGCACATACTTAGTAAAACTTAATCAAATCGTCTAAATTTTCTAACAGAGGCATGAAATATTATTTAAGAATTTCTAAACATTTTTCCAGAATTTATTAGTGTACCAATTCGCTAATCTTCACTAATTACCCTTAATTACCGTAATTAGTGCAAAAACTATGCAAATCACTCACCTTTGGCACAATTAAACTTTCAGAACTGAAACTCCTCTGATATAGATCCAATCTCTATGTGTTCCAGCAACTCTCTCTGATTTGGTGCTAATCCCCTTTGGTTTGATGTAGTTTTGCTTAATCTTTGATTAGAAAGTGATTAGAGGTGATTTGGAGTGAAATTAGAAGGTGGAGGCCATGGCTATACTTGAAGGAATGTCTTAGGCGGCTGGAAAATGAAGTAAAAACCGAAATCATAACCCTAGCAGCCCCTAAGTACCACTAATCCCGAAATCCCCCTTTGGGCCTAGCTGCTAATTACCCGGTTAAGCCCAATTAGCTGAAAATAACCCTTTAAACCTTAATTTAGTCATATCTCCCAAACGGTAAGTCCATTTGGCTATTATGACCATTCTACGGAAAGAGAAACCATCATCCGGAGTTAATGAAAGTGGTTTCAGGTCAAAATTCCTTTCCAGTCAAAATTTATGGACGAAACAAGATCAACTAGGGGCAAAACGGTCATTTAAAAATTGGCAAAAATCATGAACATGGGAAATGACCCCACTAGTCGTTTCCCAAAAGTACACGACCATACGACTTACCTAGAAAAAGAAATAAATATTCTACGATCCTAGATGCGTAGAATGTGGGTTGTTACATTTACTGTTGAAAGGAAATACCTTTTCATTAAATACAACATGTTTGCTAACATATACCTTACTTTTGTCATCAAGACATTTATACCCTTTCTGGTCACTGGCATACCCTATAAAGGTACATGCTGATGATCTAAAATTTAACTTATGAGCATTATATGGCCTTAGATATGGATAGCATAGAAAGCCAAAAACTTTGAGTCTATCATAATCAGGTTTAATATTATACAAAATTTCTAGAGGACATTTATCATTCAAAGTCTTAGTAGGCAGTCTATTTATTAAATATACAGAAGTATTGAAAGCATCAGGCCAGAACTTCATAGTTAAATTACTTTGAGTTAATAAAGTAAGACCACACTCCACAATGTGTCTGTGTTTTCGTTCAACTAAACCATTTTGCTCAGAAGTGTATGGGCAACTTAATCTATGAATTATACCTTTCTTTTGAAAGAATTCGCTTAAAGGTTTAAATTCTGTACCTCCATCAGTCTGCAAAATCTTTAAATTTTCACCTGTCTGTTTTTCAGCTTGATTAATAAAATGAATAACAACTTTGCTAGTTTCTGAATTTGACTTTAGAAAATATATCCATATATATCTGGAATAGGAATCAACAAAAGAAATATAGTAGTTGAATCCATAGTCAGAATTTGTTGAAGCAGGACCCCATAGGTCTGCAGCAACAAGATCAAGGGGTTTAGAATAGTTAGTTAAAGAATTTGTGAATGGTAGCTTGTGGCTTTTGCCCATTTGACAGAAGGTACATACATATGGCATAGGAACATTATCATATGAAATATTATTAGCAGTTAAAACTTTCTTGACAACATTCACATTAGCATGGCCAAGTTTAATATGTCATAGATCAAATACACTGATCTTATCATTAATTTCTGATAAGTAGCAACTACTTTTCTCTTGATCATTGTTTGCAGAATTCATAGCACTGAATTTGTACAGCCCTTTGCATGCTTTACCCTGCAAAATAACTTCATTAGTCAATAAGTCTTTAATCAAACAATGATGTGGATGAAACTCAAAGTACACATTATTGTCTTTAGCAAACTGTGATACACTGAGTAAATTCTTTTTTATATGAGGGACCATAAGTAAATTGTTGAGGTATAGTTGCTTTTTAACTTTTATGCTGCCAAAGCCAATATGTGTAATATGTACACTGTTACCATTACCCATGAGTAAAGAGTTCATACCTTTGTACTCCCTTTGACCTAGATTGAGATTATTGAGATTGTTTGTGATATGATTGGTGGCACCTGAGTCTGGATACCAATTATCATCACCAATATCATCAGTTTGACTGTTTCTTGATACATTGCTTTGACTATCAGTTTCAACATTGGCTAGATTTGCTGTAGGATTTGATCTTCTCTGACTGTTTTGTGTCTGACCAGCCACATAATTGTTATTAAATCTGAAATAACACTACACGGCAGTATGACCCACTTTTTCACAAATTTGACATTTGGGTCTGTTATTGTTATTGCTCCATCTTCCTCTGCCTCTGCCTCTGCCTCTGCTAGATGAACCTACTCTTTGATTAGAAAAATCTCCTCTGTTTTGATTCTTGTTCTTGGTTTCAACAACATTAGCAGATAGTTCATTTAATTGTGACCTTTTTGTTTCAATTCTTGCTTCATGAGCAAGAAGAATAAAGTGTACATCCTCCATAGAACTGGTCACCTTCTGAGATGTAATAACTGCCACAACAGCTTCGTATTCATCACCCGGCCCATTTAAAATTGATAAAATATGCTCAGAGTCACTAATCATTTGACTTGCTGCCTCAAGATGATCACAAATACCTTTAACTTTTGTTAAATATTCTCTTATGGACAAATTATCCTTTCTAGCAGTCTGTAGTTGATTCCTATAGTACATTGTCTTGGCTGATGATTGACTATTAAAGGATTTTTCTATGGTTGTCCAAATATCATTGGCTGTTTTACATCCAATTACTTGAGATAAAATCTTTTCACTTATAGATGACAATAACCATGCACAAATTCTATCCTGACTATGATATTTGACATACTCATCATTGCTGACTACCTTATTATTAACATCAGTTATGAACTTAGATGGAATAATAGCAATAGTATCAAGAATATACCCTTCGAGACCATAGCCTTGAATGGCTGTTTCTACTTGCAATTTCCATAGCAAGTAATTATTCTCTTCAAGATGGATGGTAATTAACTGAGATTGTGGATCTATACATGTTTTAACAAGAGATTCTGCATTGGAAACATTTTGACTCACTGATGTTGCCTGATTTTGATTTGCAGATGAATTTCCTGGGAGAATTGGTTGATTTCCAGGGGGAATTGATGAAGAATTGTGATCATCCACCATGATGTTGATAAGATATCAAATTAATTCTTGAAGCTTTGTAATTGAAAAATTCTTGAAAGAATTGTGCAGCTGGCACTGTTGCAACCTAAAGAGCTTCAGGTGATGATTGTTACACCGCTGAGTGATTGATTTTCTGATGAAACACTCTGGTATGGCACTTTGTTACAGCTATTTTTCTTTTCTTGAATTTCTTGATCGGTTTCAAGATTTTCAGAGTCCCTCGGCAAGACTTGATATGGTAGTTTGATGCAGCCTACTTGAAATAGTATGGCAAGGCACAAACTATTGTGATCAAGTAGCAACTCCTAAATGATGAGATAGGAATTCTATCTCTAATAGGGGGGATTCGGATGATGATGAATAAACCGACGGATCTTCTGTTTCGAAAAACAGAATTGCAGCTACTCAATGATTTTTTTTTTTTTTCAATTCAGGATTCTTGATTGTTATTAAGCTTTGAAGGCTCTGATACCATGTAAAGTTATTGCAACGGATTGTAAATGAATATGAACTGAAAATGTTTCTATTATTGATTGTGTAAAGAGTTGTACAGACTGTTTATATATACACACGATCATATAATACATTGAACTGTAAATAGCGGTTGGGCTTTAGCCCAAGCCCACGCACTAAAAGATAATGGATATGTACACCCGAAGCTTTCAGTTGTTCATTTTATATATTCAATGATTCGGCTACTTTTCTTAAGCAACCAGAATTATTAAACAGTCGTAGATAACCATCTGATAATACTCACATTCTTCACACTTTCATTAACAATTCAGTAATATTATTCTGAACAGAAAAAAAATCATGTATTAACGTGCATTTTCTATAAATCTTGTTTTCTACTTTCCAGGAGGGTTTCTCATAGAGATTCTCCACAATGTTTTGTACGAAAATCAGAACACCCTGGAAAAGCAGTGTTTGTCTCAACTCTCAAGCATTCAAATCATACTGTGATTTGAGTTCTTCTTATGGATCAAACAAAACAGTTGTATTTTAACTATTTTTTCTTACATAAACGATTCTGATATAGCCAACTACTTTATTATGTTATATAGTTCTAAATAAATAACAGTTGAATTCTTTTGATCTTTTCCTATTGCTGCTGGTTTTGGTACTATACCCAGAAAGTGGCTGAACAAAGGGCATGCGTATCATCAGAACTAGAAAAAATTTCTTATTGTGATAGGGTACGATACATAATCTTTTAGGAGGACAACTTATATATTTCAGCAAATGTGCAAACAATTTTATGTATGCGTCTATTTGTTTATGTTGGGTAAACATTAATGCTTTATTGAAAAATGAAAAAAGAGTCAAAAGTGTTGGTTTGTGATTAGTTATGTCTTTTAGTTTCAAGAGTCATATCTATTAAGTATTGTGTCTATTAGTGAAAAGTCGTGTCTATTTACGAAGGGTTGTGTCTATTAGTGGAATGATGTCTATTAGTATGTGTACGGGTGTTTAGTCCACTATATATATAGTGGTGGTCATTTTTTGTTGTAGGCAAGGAAGATTGAAGTTGAAATAAAGAGAATTAAAGAAGTATTCTTCCTCTAAATAAAATCATCTACTCTCCTCTCCTTCGATTAAACAAATTGGTATCAGAGCTATGACGAATTTGGGATTATTGGCGAATATACCGCTTCCACAACTTACCAAGTTGAATTATGACAATTGGAGTATTCAAATACGTGCATTGCTAGGTGCACATGATGCATGGGAAGTAGTCGAAAATGGCCACACGGAAGTAGAAAACACCGCGAACTTGTCGACAAATCAATTAAAGGCATTGAAAGAAATGCATGTGAAAGACAGAAATGCTCTTTACGTCTTGTATCGAGCAGTGGACGAATCGGGATTCGAAAAAATTAATGGTGCAGCAAATTCAAAAGAAGCGTGGGACATTTTAAAAAAGGTCTACAAGGGTGCTGATAAAGTTAAATAAGTGCGGCTTCAAACACTTCATGGCGAGTTGGAAGCAATGAAAATGAAGGAATCTGAAGGAGTATCCGACTACTTTACACGTGTGCAAACAGTGGTGAATCAACTTAAACGCAATGGAGAAAATATAACTGATGCAAGGGTTGTGGAAAAGATTTTGCGGTCATTGACCGACAATTTCGAAAATGTTGTATGTGCAATTGAAGAGTCAAATAATTTGGAGGAAATAACGATTGATGATCTTGCGGGTACTCTGGAAGCACATGAACAACGAAAAAAGAAAAAGAAAGAAGAGCTACTCGATTTCGAAGAGGCTTTGCAAGCTAAGGCAAGTCTCAAGGAAGACAAGGTGATGTATGCACAACACATTTGTGGAAGAGGACGTAGTGGTCGGAACAATAGTCGCGTTGGTGTAGGCCGCGGTCAAGGTGAAATTCATGAGAAAAAAGGACAGTCAAGCCAACAAAATAGTCGAGGAAGAGGACGTGATAGAGGTGGCCGGTCAAATTATTCAAATGAGGAATGCTATAACTGCGGCAAGCATGGACACTACGCAAAAGAGTGCAAATCAAATATCAAGTGCCATAATTGTGGAAAGTATGGACACTATTCAAGAGAGTGCTATTCCGAGAAAAAGGTGGAAGAAAACGCGAATCTAGTTGCGGAAGAGGAGGCAAGAGAAGATGGTGTTCTCATGATGGCTTATAAAAATACCATCTCCGACAGCGACACAGAGTGGTATCTTGACACCGGTGCTAGTAACCATATGTGCGGGCACAAGCACCTATTCAGGGGGATGCGAGAGGTTGAAGATGGACACGTTTCATTTGGAGATGCGTCAAAGATCCAAGTAAAAGTCCAAGGTACGATTCATTATTTACAAAAAGATGGCACAGAAGGATCAATTGAGAATGTTTATTATGTATCTGATCTTAAAAGCAATATTTTGAGCATGGGTCAACTCATGGAGAAGGGATATCGGTATTCATGAAAAACGGGTACTACAGTTGAAGGACAATGAAGGGCGTCTAGGTTCTCGAGTTGAGATAGGAAGAAATCGGATGTACAAACTAAAATTGAGAAGTGTGCAGGAAAAATGTTTGCGGGTCAATGTAGAAGACAAGGCATCGTTGTGGCATCTTCGCTTTGGTCATCTATATCAATGGTGGTCTAAAGAAGTTAGCAAGAAAGGACATGGTGCACGGACTGCCAGACATGGATTATGAGGGCAAACTTTGTGAAGATTGTGTGCTTGGCAAGCAAATAAAAACCTCCTTTCAAAAGAATGCAGAATATCAAGCTAAACATATTCTCGAGTTGATTCATACCGACATATGTGGACCAATCACCCCCGAATCCTTCAGCGGTAAAAGGTACTTTATTTCTTTTATCGATGACTTCTCATGAAAAACTTGGGGTTATTTTTTGTAGGAAAAATCCGAGACATTCGAGGTGTTCAAAAAATTCAAAGTGATGGTAGAGAAGGCAACTGGTAGACACATCAAAACCATACGATCCGATAGAGTTGGCGAGTATACTTCGGCAGCTTTCATGGAGTATTGCGAGGAGCAAGGCATAAGGAGATTTTTAACTGCACCATACTCTCTGCAACAAAAGGTGTGGCCGAGAGGAAGAACCGGACTATTCTCAAAATGGTTCGATCAATCCTCAAAAGTAAGAAGATGCAGAAGGAATTCTGGGCAGAGGCTGTACAGTGTGCCATTTATGTACAAAATCGATGTCCATATGTGAAGTTAAATGATCAAACACCACAAGAGGCCTGGAGCGGACAAAAGCCAACAGTTTCTCATTTCAGGGTGTTCGGTAGTGTGGCTTATGCACACGTACCAGGTCAACGAAGAACGAAGCTCGAAGACAAAAGCAAAAAGTATATTTTCATTGGGTATGATGAGAAGACAAAAGGGTACAAGCTGCTCGACTCGATTAACAAGAAGGTGATGGTGAGTCGTGATGTGTGAGTAGACAAAGCAAGCGAGTGGGACTGGAACAATTCGAAGGAGGTTGTTATAGAAGTTGGAGAATCAACAGTCATTGCACCAGCAAGTATATCAACAGACACTGAAACAACTGACAATGAAGATGAACCACTACAACCAAAAATGAGAAGTTTGCAAAATTTATATGATTCGACAAATGAGGTACACCTTGTATGTCTTTTTTCTGATGCTCAAAATATCAGTTTTGAAGAGGCGGTTCGAGACAAAAAGTGGCAAGCTGTCATGAACGAGGAGATTAAGGCAATTAACCACAACAAAACGTGGGAGCTTGCAGAATTGCCGGAAGGAAGTCAGCCCATTGGTGTGAAATGGGTCTTCAAGAAAAAGATGAGTGCTCAAGGCGAGATAGAACGGTACAAGGCGCGACTTGTTGCGAAGGGATACAAGAAAAAAACAGGAATCGATTATGACGAGATATTTGCTCCTGTTGCAAGAATGGAGACAATTCTATTGCTCATTTTACAAGCTGCTCAATTCGGATGCCCAATATTTCAAATGGATGTCAAGTCGGTATTCTTGAATGGTGTGCTTGAAGAAGACGTCTACATCGAACAACCACCTGGGTACATGAAAGTCGGAGAAGAGAAGAAGGTGTTGGCGCTTTACTGGTTGAAGCAACCTCCGGGCATGGAATACACGTATCGACTCATATTTCAAGGAGAACGGGTTCAAGCAATGTCCCTACGAGCATGCCCTTTATGTAAAGAAGAAAGGAGGTAATATATTATTTGTTGCTCTTTATGTCGATGATCTCATTTTTATGGGTAACAATGATGAAATGATAGAAGAATTTAAGAGCACAATGACACGGGAATTTGAGACGACAGATTTAGGTTTGATGAAGTTTTTCTTGGGATTGGAGGTTAGACAAGTAGAGACGGGAATTTTTATATCACAGGAGGCATATGCAAAAGAGATTTTGAAGAAGTTCAAGATGGAAAACTGCACCCCGGTATCAACACCAATGGAACCAGGTGCAAAACTTTTAAAATTCGATGGAGGAGAACGTGTTGATGTGAATAGATACCGGAGTTTGATAGGAAGCCTTCGCTATCTCACATGCACAAAGCCGGATCTATCATTAAGTGTCGGAATTGTAAATCGGTTCATGGAGGAGCCGGCTCATTCACATTGGAAGGCAGTGAAGCGAATCTTACGATACATACAAGGAACGCTGTCACACGGATTGTTCTACTCAAAGACAGGTGATTATAAGTTGGTTGGTTATTCCGACAGCGATTGGTGTGGAGACATAAACGATCGGAAAAGTACCTCAGGATATGTGTTCTTTATGAGAGATACTGCGTTTACTTGGCTTTCAAAGAAGCAACCAATCGTGACGCTCTCGACGTGTGAAGCTGAATATGTGGCAGCATCTTCTTGTGTATGTCATGCGATATGGCTTAGAAATTTGTTAAGTAAGATGGAGCTAAAGCAACTTGGTGCAACCGTGATTCATGTTGACAACAAATCAGCAATTGAGTTGGCAAAGAATCCAGTAAACCATGAAAGAAGCAAACACATCGATGCTCGTTTTCACTTTATCCGAGATCATGTGAAGGAAGGAAGTGTGGAACTGGTGCATGTGACAAGTCAGGATCAAGCCGTGGACATCTTTACAAAACCACTGCCGAAAGTACTTCTCAATAAATGTAAAAAAATGATTGGCATGACGGATGGAAGAAGCATTTAAGTTTACGGGAGAGTTTTGTTGGGTAAACATTAATGCTTTATTGAAAAATGAAAAAAGAGTCAAAAGTGTTGGTTTGTGATTAGTTTTGTCTTTTAGTTTCAAGAGTCATGTCTATTAAGTATTGTGTATATTAGTGAAAAATCGTGTCTATTTACGAAGGGTCGTGTCTATTAGTGGAATTGTGTCTATTAGTATGTGTACGGGTGTTTAGTCCACTATATATATGATGGTGGTCATTTTTTGTTGTAGGCAAGGAAGATTGAAGTTGAAATAAAGAGAATTAAAGAAGTATTCTTCCTCTAAATAAAATCATCTACTCTCCTCTTCTTCGATTAAACAGTTTGAGCCTCTACGAGTACAAGGGATAGACGCACAAATATTTTGGGAGAAGATTTAAGGAGTTGATCTGTTACTAAAAGATAAATTAGATGAGCCGATACATTGCAAAAATTAGTTCATCTGATCTCATGTTCGATTTGGAATCAAATGGCTGGAACTGGCAGGGAAAATCTAATTGTTTTGAGAGTGGAAAAAAATTCCTAATGTAAAATTCCTATGCTTAATGGATATTTTACACACTAACAGTAAGTTGCAATTGCAACAAATGATTACTACATTGGATTTATCTGGATATACGACATTTAGTGGTGGCAACATATTTGGACGAGCAAGGGTGTTTGCTTTCACTGACTATTGCTATTTTCATCAATGCGTAGTGATATGTAGGTACTTTAAGTGGTGAACTCATCCACTCAATATGCTTGCATAGTTGTATGTATGTGTCTTATTTTAACATTTCCATTCATGCTCTTCTGAAGAGCAAACCATTGACATGGCTTTCAAGAAGAGGAAGGTTTTGATTTTCGTCATGTTTATACATCACTTCAACCATCTTTGCAGTATTTCGGGACATTGTCAATAGATTAGGAGAGAAATGATTTCTTGAGAAGCATTCTTTATTTAAAATTTCCCATGTCTTTGTAATCATTTGCTCAATATGCTCCCTTGCAGTTTGAGTAGAGTATTTTGGATTTTGATTCAATAAGCATTCAACATATGAACCATCAAACCCATCTTGATTTTCATCCTTGGTAACATTAAAAGACATAGATGTTATTATTTGAAGAAATGAAAGTTTACATTATAAAGTAACAGATTAATCATAGAGCTGTACCTTGGCACTTCCCAAATCATCCCAAAGACGAAGAATTGTAGCAGGACAGGAAAATATAGGAGGATTGCTCTCAAGGAATTCAACATTTTCATTGGTGATTCCTTCCCCCAAAATAAAATATGTATGCATAAATACAGTTTGTACTCCAGAGGTAATCAATGCATTTTTCAGGTATTCTTCTGGTTTGGGAATGTGCTTGGATCTAAACCATCGTGTTTCCAGTAAGAATGCATTAATCAATCTTGACCACTGATCATTAATTAGATATACCAAATTTAATTGTTATTATTTATGATGAGACGACTATGCATGACCCGAAAATACAGAATGCAGAGTATGTACCAATTTCTTCAGAGAAGTAATAGCATCAAAATCTAGTTCATTTGAGATGGTTTGTGCTATCTCATTGGTAGTGTTGTACAATATCTTGTAGCATTGGCGCATGTAACTAGGAAGTGTGTCTATACAAGAAAGGCTCCATCTGTTGTAAAATCATCAAGCAATATTACATTATCTGCGTTAAGCATATTATATTTGTAAGAGATATCTTACTCATCAACAGATTTTGTGAATAGCTCAAGCTCTGCTGTGGAACCGTAGATGTCAAATATATCGTCAATAACATAAATCAGTGCAATAATTTTTGTCATCTGGATTCTGAAATAAGAGAACTGTGGATCAGGAATCGCAGCCATCGGCCACATGTACCATTTCACTGGTTGATTTCGTGCAAATTTCAACTCTTCTGCTATGCCTGTGCTTTTCCACCAACTGCGCCGTAATGGAATTATACTCCATAATCATAATAAAAAGTTATATTGAGAATATTTTCGAATTTTGTATAAGCATCAAACCTTAAAATCTCTTGAAGTTCCTGCTGATGTAACAACTGAACTTGGTTGAAGTCAAATCTTGCCAAATTTTCTACTGCCTTATTGATGTTGTATCCATCAATTTTACATTGGTCTAGGTATATCCTTGCATGATGCCTTGGCGTAGTTTTATGATACGAGTTCATCAATTTATTTTTTACTAATCTAGCAGTGGTTGGCTTTAAATCTTTCATACAAGTTTGCAGCTGCATTCTTGAGTACTCGGTTGCCTTCTTGAAAATATCCTCTCCTGTGTCCAGTTGTGAGGCTTCATACAAACTTAATAATTCCGGAATATTCTTTCTTTGGTCCCATAGAGTTTTCCCTTTGTTGTTCATATACTTTTCAAACACGTCTGCACATTGTGTACATAAGTTTATATTAAAAATAAGTTAGCCGGATGAGAGTGTCTATATAGAAAGTAATAGTAGTCATAACTTGATGCTAAAAATCTTAGCAAGTACTGACCAGAGGATACACTGTATCCAGCTTGTTTCAAGAGGCGAAAGGAAAGGGAGATTCGGAATAAATCATCTGACATTTGCTCACTTTCATTTTCAAAACAAATCGCATAATGCTCGTGCAAGCAGCAAAGCATGGAAGCAGTTTCCTCCTTGAAGTGATAGTCAATCCCAAGTTTTTGAATGTAATCAACAGCCAGCATGCATTGTGTAGGATCATTTACTTCCATAAGCATGCCTCTGAGCTTCATTAAATTCTTTGCATGAGTCTTACCACAGTAGCCCTGCACTCAAAAGACGAACAATGAATATCCTATGCATGAGACTATTCGTGTCTGCGCAGGTTAATAACGACCAAAACACTCACCATTCCAGTATCTTTGAAAAACACTGGCGCAAACAAGCGATTAAGTGTTGGAAGACTCGAAATTGGGTAGCAATAGCTCATTGTAGGATGACTATGTATCACTATTAATTTGTTGCTAGTTTAAGGTGGAAGTCGTCCTGTTATATATTCGCAGGTCGGCAGGTGGATCGATGTTTCGTTTCATATCTGAACTTGTAGCAATGGAGGTTGTAACATGAAAATCAACAAGTGTAATTGTCTGAAACGTGACAAAATACTGAAAATGGCGTTGCCTGCTTAGAACGTAACAGTGGGTTGAGGTCATTGAGTGGCTAAAATTCATGAAAGCTCCTAGTCGTATGTGTTTGAAGCATCACAGAGCTGAGGGATGACGACGTCTTCTTTGAACTGAATATGAACGCTTAGGTCCGAACTCATAAAAGTGGGAAAAAAAACTCATAAAGACCCCGTTTTTTACTTGCGTATCGACCGCATATGTTTTGCTTGTACGAGAGAAATAGAGACAAGTTGGGTACGGATGACAGAGATCTTCTTGTATTTTGCATTATCAGGGGATCGCTATTATTTCCTTGACAACTCATTTGGTGTGATGATGTTTTCTTGCTTTTCTTTTTTCATTTGAGAAACAATACCGTAAATAAATCGGTCTTCATCTCTATTCGTTCAAAAGTTTATTCGATTAAAAAATAATTTGAAAATGAAATTTATCATTTCTTATATGGTTTAGATACATGAGTTTAGAGTGTACTTCCAAATTTCAAGGTGTTGCTTTGGATGTTAAATAATCTGAAGTTGGAAAATTGAGAGTTAAAGGAATACGTTAGTACTTTATCCACTAGTGTCGTTTTTGTTACATGGATTGTGCTTATAAACTCATAAATAGATCATCAGTTGTGGCATGGATGGTTAGCTTTATGGTCTAACAGTAGTAAATCGAATTAGACTGAAAAAATAGACTTGAATTACATAATTTTTTGGTTTATCGTTTGATTTGTGAAATATGACTGAAATGTAAAGCAATGGGAATGCTATTCTCGATAACGGAATAATATAAATTATGAGTATTATTTTTGTGGAATATAACGTAGGAATATGTAGTAGATTGATAAACTGCTATGGGAA
This sequence comes from Allium sativum, assembly GCA_030737875.1. Lineage (NCBI taxonomy): Eukaryota > Viridiplantae > Streptophyta > Magnoliopsida > Asparagales > Amaryllidaceae > Allium > Allium sativum. The sequence goes on along the minus strand of CM060925.1, from coordinate 431,978,400 downwards.
ATTAATTTGTACATGTCAGTTTTAACTCATGGGACCTATAATAAATCAAGAGTGTTAAAAATAGAAATCATGCACTTTATGGATTTTCCTATTTGGTAGGAGTTTTACCCTCTCTCTTTGTTATTAATAATTAAAAAGTAGGTTACAGTGGTTCTTTCGGGACACGCTTGATGGATCATGAGAATAAGTTAAAGATCAGCTCCAAAGGCTATATATAAAGGAGTCAATGTAATACAAATAAGGATACATCTAAATGAATAGAAATATCCTCTCTCCCTTGTTTCTTCTGTTCTATGTTCGTTTTATAACACTTTATCAGCACGAGATTCTATTATAGATATTTGTTAAAATCTTCTAGATCTACATCTATGAATTTGTCATGTAAGTAATTTTTATTTGAGAATATCAATTCATGGATTTCTATATTTGTTCTACCATTATTTTCTATTTGAGAATATTTGATCTATGGATCTATATTTTTTTTGTAGATCTAGATTATGTTTCGGTGGATCTAAACTTTTTAGATCTAATTATTTTTTAACTTAGTGGTTTTTAGATATCCACCTATTCATATTTGATCTGGTATTATGGTGTACCAAATACTTTTTAGGAAGATCCATTCATTTTCTTTTTATAATATTATATATGAATCTTTTACCCCATACGCCATACATAAATCGTCTTCATTTGCTACTTTATCTCTTCAATAACAGAGAAGCTGTTGCTTATAGGTATGCATATATGTAAATAGCAAGCTGCTTGTTAGCCAACATATGTATTACTGTGGCCACTATTTTTGTTATGTAACATGGTGTATGGCTCCTTGACGATTTGTATTGTTTCATTATTGTAAGAAGTTCATTATAAATGTATAAAGAAAGACTTGCAGATCTGGATTTTTTTTTTATGATTCCGTGCCGTAATAAATTCAATTTATTACATGCATGTATACGGTCCTATTCTATTTTACGAGATTTGCATATTTTTTTTATGATATAACAGTACTATAGTTTCATCGTTTTATCTATTCGTTAATTTGTTAATTCGTTTTGATAATTATAGAACATGTATACTGATATGTGAATTTTGTTTAATTAAGCATCTGCAATTATTATTTTTGTGTAGTTCACAAAAATGTCGAACACTGAAATCCATTTACAATCTCAATGCTTAGAGAGTACCATTAAAAATGGTAATAATATGTCCCAGCAGGACAAAGCATAGGCCCTGATATTTTTAAGAGGCCATATCCACGATGATCTAAAATCAGAATATTTAACTGAAAAAAGATCCTCTTCACTTATGGAACTCCCTGAAGGAGCATTATGAGCACCAGAAGACGGTTATACTTCCAAATACAAAGCAAGAGTCGTTGAACCTGAAGTTCACATGAAAATGACTTGAAGCACATATGATCTAAAGTTCATATACAAATTCTTTCAAAATAAGGAACCTGAAGTTTATATGCAAACAAGGAACTTGAAGTTCATATGCAAATAAGAAACCTGAAATTCATATGCAAACAAGGAACCCGAAGTTCATATTCAAACGAGAAACATGAAATAAAGCATAAAAGCATATAATTGCATTTAATATGCAAATATAGCAAATGACCTGCAAAAGGAATGGATTTGAAAAATCAATGAAAGGAAAAATTTCAACAAAAAGGAAAAAGCCTTATATTCCAATTTTATGCTACATATAATTTCATGAAGAAACTTATTATTGGAAGAGATCGTTACATTTATAATAAATACTATTTTCTTGAATAAAAATAGTAAAATGACTCTCATATGTAACTTTCTAGAAAAGTTGCTTCAATTTAAAATATATAATAACAATATATGAATTATGATAAAACTTGAAGTTTTACTATAGTCATTTTAGAACATATTATATTTTTAGAAGAAATATTTTATTGTTTCTTAGGAAAAATTTTATAAAGAAAATATGGATCCTGAAGATCATATTGAGTTATGATCTAAATATTGATCTTAATTTTGCACATCAGAATCGAATGCAAAAATAATTTTTATCATTACATGAAAATTTAGAACCTGAAGTTTCTAAAAAGCAAGAAGCAATTTTGATATAAAAAAGAAAGATCTAAAAGATCTTTATATGGGTTGTATATTTTGAATCAAATATATATATATATATATATATATATGTGTGTGTGTGTGTGTGTGTGTGTGTGTTTTACATGCGTATCGACCGCATATGTTTTGCTAGTACAAGAGAAATAGAGACAAGTTGGGTACGGATGACAGAGATCTTCTTGTATTTTGCATTATCAGGGGATCGCTATTATTTCCTTGACAACTCATTTGGTGTGATGATGTTTTCTTGCTTTTCTTTTTTCATTTGAGAAACAATACCGTAAATAAATCAGTCTTTATCTCTATTCGTTCAAAAGTTTATTCGATTAAAAAATAATTTGAAAATGAAATTTATCATTTCTTACATGGTTTAGATACATGAGTTTAGAGTGTACTTCCATATTTCAAGGTGTTGCTTTGGATGTTAAGTAATCTGAAGTTGGAAAATTGAGAGATTAAAGAAATATGTTAAGTACTTTATCCACTAGTGTCGCTTTTGTAACATGGATTGTGCTAATAAACTCATAAATAGATCATCAGTTGTGGCATGGATTATTAGCTTTATGGTCTAACAGTAGTAAATCAAATTAGACTGAAAATTATACTTGAATTACATAATTTTTTGGGTTTATCTTTTGATTTGTGAAATATGACTGAAATGTAAAGCAATGGGAATGTTATTCTCGATAACGGAATAATATAAATTATGAGTATTATTTTTGTGGAATATAACGTAGGAATATCTAGCAGATTGATAAACTGCTATGGGAAATTAGTTTGTACATGTCAGTTTTAACTCATGGGGCCTATAATAAATTAAGAATGCTAAAAATAGAAATCATGCACTTTACGGATTCTCCTGATTGGTATTAGTTTTACTCTCTCTCTCGCTCTCTCTGTTATTAATCCCTCTCTCTCTCTGTGTGTTATTAATAACTAAAAAAGTAGGTTTCAATGGTTCTTTCGAGACACACTTGATGGATATATGCGTTTGTCATTCTTCCGTTTTACATATTCCGTTACCAATTAATTTCAAAAAACAAAAGCATGCTTGAATTTTTCTTACGAAGTTCACCCATCTTTTTTATCTATTTTAATGTGAGCTTGTATTTCTTTGGCCATGGGGGATAGGGAAATGCTTTTCTTTTGTCGACTCTGATTTTCTTTCAACTCTTCTTCGTTCGTTTTCTTTCTCTCCTTTTTTTCCGCCTCTTCTCCCTTTCACTAGCTTTCTCCCTTGTCCACTAAAGCAAGCTCGCCTCCAATCGTATTTTCATAACATCCCTTCGACTTCAGATCTATTTTCGCCTCAGTCATCGCTTCTCCATCTGATGCTCCGATGCTCTTGAGCCCCATTTTAGGTTAGGTGGTTCAGCTTGTTGAATTTTTCGATTCAAATATTTTATGAAGATGATGTAATCAATGATTGGTTGATTGGATTGATTGATTGGATTGGATGGATTATTTAATTGACTAATTGATTGATTTGATCACAGAAGGAAAGAAATGGATGGTTATATTTTGGAGATATGTCGAGGGGCAACTTGTATATTTGCCTAGGCTTTCTATTCTCCTATATATATATATGCAGCCTTCTTGGTTATATTGGGGCAATTAACAAAGAACAAGAAACCATGTGAGAATATCTGGTGAAGTTATGTGCCTCCATGGTATTGCGCCCTGGAGAGGAAGAAGTAGGAATTTGGGCTGAGGGTAGCTATTCCTATTTACTGCTGAAGGACGCAGTTGGTACCTCCAGATTGTCCAAGGGTTTGTCGTCGTTCCTCATCGCTCTTCTGCTCCAATAATATTTGTAGTCATCTAGATATTCTTTGTCTATCTGAATAAGGTTATTGATTCATTGTATTTTGTTTATTTTTTGTTGTAATCCATTGAGTGTAAACAAAATTTGTTTTTGGTGAATCAATAAAGAGGGTGGTTGGGTGGAATATTAGTGTACTGCTATTATTTCCGATTTGTTATGTTGTTATTTTCATTCAAATTCATCTTCAAGTGATTGGGTGAAAAATATCATATTTTTCGGGCATTTTGTCATACTTCCGCTGTGCACAAAACCCCAACAGTTTGGTATCGGAGCTCAGTTCATCGCATAATTTGGAGTGATTTTGGATTGAAGATTGTAGATGTCGGCGATGATGTTGCTTTCGTGGATGACTATTTTTTATGGTAGATATTGAGGGGATTTGGAAGCCTATAATAGTGGATGTTCCATGCCTCAATGATCCAATAGATGGAGATGTGAAGAAGCCCTCTGATATGGATGAGGGAAGATGAAAGAAGACGAAGAAGAAGGTGGGTGACAGTTGAAGAACCTAGTCCACAATAAGGTATGGAGGTTAATATGGCCACTGCTTATGGTCCTAAGGTGGATAATCATGGTATCGACAAGGGTCTAGATGTTGATGATGCTCAAGAATCCCGGAGATGAAGAGATCATGTCAAACGGAAGATGGATGTCGAGTTTTGAAATCCACAACGATGCTGGAGATCTTGTGGTATTGCAAGCACTTTTTAGACCGTTGGTTTTTGCGTGGTGTAGCTCAAATGGTAGATGCATTTTTGTAGGCGGTGGGTTGTGTTTGTAATTGAGGTGTGCTCGTAGTCCTTTCAAATTGACTGAGGTATATCTCGTTGCCTTGAAATCGAGGTTAGTTTTAATTGAGAGTAGGTGTTGTTGAAAGAGCTAGGTTGACATGTTTGTGGATTATTAGAGATATGTGATATTTGAATCAAGGCGGAGTGCTGAATTTTTGATTCAAATATTTTATGAAGAGGATGTAATCAATTAAATGATTGATTGATTGGATTGATTAATTAATTGACTAATTGGTTGATTAATTAATTGATTGATTTATTGGTTAATTGATTGATTTGATCATAAAAGGAAAGAAATGAATGGTTATATTTTGGAGATATCTTGAAGGGGCAACTTGGATATTTGCCTAGGCTTTCTATTCTCCTATATATATGCAGCCTTCTTGGTTAGATTGAGACAATTAATAAAGAACAAGAAACCATGTGAGAATATCTGGTGAGGTTGTGTGCCTCCATGGGCTCGCGCCCTGAAGAGGAAGATGTAGGAATTTGGGCTGAGGGTAGCTATTCCTATTTACTGCTGAAAGACGCGGTTGGGGCCTCCATATTGTCCAAGGGTTTGTCGTCGTTCCTCATCGCTCTTCTGCTCCAATAATATTTGTACTCATCTAGATATTCTTTGCCTATCTCAATAAGGTTATTGATTCATTGTATTTTGTTTATTTTTTGTTGTAATCCATTGAGTGTAAATAAATTTTTTTTTTGGTGAATCAATAAAGATGGTGATTGGGTGGAATATTAGTGTACTACTATTATTTCCTATTTGTTATGTTGTTATTTTCAATCAAATTCATATTCAAGTGATTGGGTGAAAAAGATCCTGTTTTTCGGGCGTTTTATCATACTTCCATTACGCACAAAACCCCAACACAGCTAATCACTTAGATGGTGTTATTTCGATCAGATCTAAATTTCCTTTCGAGATACGATTGGATGTAAATACGTACATCCTCCTTCAAGTCATTTTGGTCGTAGCCTTAACCTTTGCTCCTCTGACTATGAGTAAAGTGATGATGCTACTCCTGAGCCCATTGCTGAGCCTGACACGAAGGCATTGGCAGCTGACACTATAAGTGCTACCATAATGTAGTTCCTTAGTCTACTTCTTGAGTTTTGGCTAGAAATAGAACGATTTTTTGGTGCATGGTTAGTGTCGTACTTCTATCGGTTGTCCTTTTTCACTGTTGGGTTATGCTTTGGTTCGACTGTTTGGTCGTTGCGACATTTTTTTTTTGCTTTATGTCCTTGATATTTGGGTGTTTGTACTATATTTTAGCTGGATAGTGGTGTACATGTTTTATGTGGTCCTATGTAATGAATCTAAGGCATTGTGCTGGAATGTAATTTTGTGAGGAAATCGGGTTTTTGGACGTGATTTCATTTTGATATCTTGGCACAGTTATTGTTGTGTCCTTTTGCAACATGTATTGGTTTATACCATTTGGGTGTTGCTTTGTCCTTTCCTCCGTTCACTGCCTCAGCAATGGAGTGAGTGAGTTATGTTGTGGGTTAAACATGTTCTTGCTGCTCATAGCTTTCAAATTTGCATTGTTGTACTTCGACATGACTTTGTGTAATGGAGGTTTTTTTTGCTCATCGAGGTGTGATGTTCTTTGTGGAACACTGTGCTGGCCGTTCTTTAGTTCAGTGATATTATTATTTGGTGGTGATGTGAGTGTTGTCAAGTAATTTGAAGGATGGGAGCTTTTCTGCTTCTGTTAGTTTTTAATATGGACAAGTATATTTTTGGAATAGAGTTTATAACTTTGGAATTCTTATTGATAGCTGAATTACATTTCAGTTGTAGAATTTATACACTACAATATATTAGCAATTTCACAACTCCCTATGCGGAAGCTATGCAACGGCTTTGCGTCGTTGTTAATTTGCAATGGCTTAAGGCCGTTGTAAAGCTATCTAGAGCTTTACCTTCCTACGTTTTATCTTTCACAATGGCTTTAATCCGTTCTAAACCTAATACTAATTACCTACCTCCCATTCTTAAACCAACATGCTATCTAATTCACATTTTTTTCTTCTGAAAGTGCAAACATTTCTAGAGAATTAAGGACCAAATTTGTTAATGATATTCATTATCAACATATTTCTGTGATTTCAGACACATTTGCAAGCAGCGCAAATATTAACTCATAGTAACTATTTACACTGAAGTGAAAACTATAAAACATATATTAGACTTTAAACCTATTGATTACATGTGTTATTTTGAAATAGAGTAAAAATAAATTAATCAATGTAACTTTATACGAAGCATTCAGTTGCATATAATTTTAATTTAAAGTAAATTTCTAACAAATATTGAGATGTATCAAGGAAGAAGATGACATGGATAAACAATGATTACCAAAGTCTGCTTATGAATTAACAGTACAGATCTTAGGAGACTTAGCTGAAAGCCTGAAAGACTACATTATGATGAAACCAGACAAGAAATGATATTTAGATGAGAATAACAAAAATATTAATACTTAAGATAAGTGGTTGCATGATTATTAATACTTAGCACGCAAAAAAGTCCAAGCTTTGTGTAATTAATACTTAAGATAAGTGGTTGCTAAAATGAGACTTGGCACGCAAAACAGGGAAGGACATAGAGGACAAGAAATGATAGCCCAAACTCTATATAATTAACAGATACAACTTCATTCCATGCTCGAGCAACTTCAGTCATTTTGTGTCTACGCGAATTAAATTATTAGAATTAGAAATTACCACAACTTTGTTTAGAGTGGGGAACTGGCATAATTCATGTTAAAGGAGTCGTGTTCGCGTGTCTTGCTCTCGTGGGATCTTGATTAATTATGGTGACTATGGTGACTAGGGCAAATAGGGAGATAGGATTTTGAGGTAGTCTTTTCCACTTTTTATGTGTAATAGTGTTGAATCCTTCATCAGAGTTTGGGCTATGTATGGTTGTAATGGGAGTTCAGGTGGTGTCAGATGAAGGTGGTGGTGGATCAGTGTAGGTTGGTAGTAGATGTTGTGAAGTGCTTCGTTGAAAGTATGACGGTGGACAAAGAAGCCGATGAAAACTGCAGTGCCAAAAAATGAAAAGGTGATGGTGTGATTGTAGTGTCAAAAAAGGTGTACAAAGAAGTCTTGTTTACAGGTATTGGTGAAGATATGTTCAGTGATGTTGAGTTTCAGGTGAAGTAAGAGGTGTTGTTAATAAGGGCATGGGGTTGAAGTGGCATAATAGTGCTTGTTTCAAGTGGTGAATGCTTGGAGTAAGGCAATGAACGATCAGGTCAGATTTCTGGTTGCTTCAGTGTTGTAGTCGAATGATTTCTTGAGTGTTTGCTGGTGATTGTTGATGTATTGGTAGTATAGGTTGTTGGTGGAAAATGTGTGAATGTGGTTTGAAGTTATGGTAGGGATTGAGCATACTTGATGGTGATTTGTGGCAGTGGTTGAGATACGATGCAGAGGAGGGAGATTCGGTACGTGGCAGATGACATCGATGGTAAAAGTTAGCAAGGTGAGATTGGTAAATGATTTGTATGGTGAGGAACAAAATGTAAAAGAGTGAAACGGGAAACAGTTGGGATGTACTCAGAGAATAAAAAAAATATAGTTTATATAAATTTGTTTGAATTTTGAATATAATTAGAGGAACAAATTATGAAAACATAAAAATGCAATGCAACAGAAATATAAAACTGTTTTTTGTTTACACAAACAACAATAAGTGCACAGAACAATCAAAATGCAACAGAAACAAGTGTACAGAAAACAAAAACAGAGCAATTATATTGCACAGTGCAAAAATATCAATGCTTGAAACAAATGAAGCGCAATGCAAATTGAATAGCTAAAGCAATGTTAGTTTCCATTGTATTTTTCTAAAAAACAAGACTATTAACACAAAATTAAAAAGGAATAATTGTCCGGAATAATCCAAAGTTTGACGTGCCTTCCCATAATAATCCGAAGTTTAGATTATTTATGAATAATCTGAAGTTTGAGGGGGTGTCTTCCCATAATGATCCCGATGATTTGTTTACCTGTTTAACCAGTCATCAATTCATTTCTTCTACAAATCCCTCCCCTCCCCTTTGATATCTTCTTCTTCTTCAGTTTATTTAAAAAAATTCCAAAAAAAAAAACCGTAGCCATGAATCAAACCGCTAGCGAGCAGGTAGATGGAGGAGGTCAGGCAGGTCGTTCAGATCAGAGAGGAGGAAGCTTGGGTGGTGGTGGCTTGCATGTGGTGGCGGGCGTGGAGGTTAGGAGGAAGACCAGAGAAGAGGGGCAGTGGCGCGTCAAGTGATGGAGGTGGAGGTTGGTGCTTAGTTCGGTGGCGGTAAAGCAGTGGAGCTCGGTTTCACGCGGGGTAAGGTGATGCTCCCCTGTTTTGAATCATTCCCTTTTTTGTATACACAACACAACAGAAGAAGGAGATAGGGTAGGTAAAAGAGAGGGCATGCACGATTCAAGGCTACAGCAGTTTGAACTTTTTCTTCTTTTAATGAAGGTCGATAAGCTTTAGTTGGAAAGGAAGAAGAAAAGAAAAGTGGGTAAATGAAAGAGTGGTAAAGACATAGGGATTAAAAGTATGATTACAGAAGAAAGAAGGAAATTGGAATTGATTCGAAATAAAGTCGAATTCACAAATATCACGCATGAGAAACGGTCCATGATCCAAATTACAAATTCAACCGTTCCATCAAAATAACCATTGTACTCAACAAATGATCAATTACCATATCCATCAAAATCAACACGTTCCCCAGTAATAGCAAAATGCAGAAATGAAATAAAGAAAAGCAGTAAAGGTGATGAATCCACAGAACGTACCCATTTTCTCAACGAAGAAACTGGCTCCAACGGACGGCGAGTACAAGTTTGAGCGTATGAAGGGAGGTGTGCTAGATTTTGCTGCGCAGTGGAGGCGGGTTGGAGTTTTGATGGGAGGAAGGGAAAACGAATTTTCAATTTGATGGAGAAGGGATGTGTCACGTGAGAGAGGGATGATGATTTCACGTTTGATTTGGGTCCATTAAGACTTAAACCTGTTATAGCAGGTCACCCAGTAATTGGGACCATTATGGAAGACACCCCCAAACTTCGGATTATTCATAAATAATCCAAACTTCGGATTATTATGGGAAGGCACGTCAAATTTCGGATTATTCCTGACAATTTCCAATTAAAAAACACAAATGCAATACTAAAAAAGAAAAGAAGATGCACAAAATGAACAACACAAGTGAACAAACGCAAGAACTAACAAAAAATACACAAGTTTTTTTTAAGAAAATCAAGAAAAGTAAATAAAAAAAACAAAGATTAGAATAAAAAAACTACTCCTGGGCAATTGTACTGAAACTTGATTTTGCACGCACTACAATAGAAATACCCTTTTACAACAGCTAAAAACAGTTGTAATATGTTTACTACAACTTGCAGTCGTCAGTCGTAATATCCGCAGTAGTAACAGAGTGGTATTATTTTACAACTGTTTTATGCTGTTGTAAAACGTTATTTTACAACCGTTCTGAACTGTTGTGAAAGATTTATTGACAACTTCTCATTATTGTATCACAACTGATTTAAGCTGTTGTAAAAAATATTTTTACAACACTTTTTAGTTGTTGTAATTAAGTTTATTGCAACAATTTCTAGTTGTTGTTATAAGATCCCTTCGCAACAAGTATTAGCAGTTGTAAAATACTTTATTACAACTGCTTGTAGCTGTTGTAACTAAAATTTCAACAACCGTTTTCGTCGGTTGCGCTAGCGATTTACAACTTGTTGTAAAAGTTGTAACACTAAAAATAACAATTGCGACAAATACATTGATATTAACCATAAATTTTACAGTATTATAATTAAAAACAATATTTCATTAATAATAACTACAGTCACTTAAGTTCCTTGAAACAATACGAACCGTTCACATTCATAATAGTCGAAAACAATTCAAGTTACAACATTTTTGAATTTATATCTCCATTATAGAACATAGCTAAATCCATAACATATATCAAATATAAGTACATAGACGTACTAATCAAAAGAGATAAAACTCCTTATGCCAAGCAACAGTCGTCCCAACTGCTTGCCCGATAGTATGATATCTGAAGCAGGCCTGTATAAAGCGGCTGCAAGAACCACTACTGTATCAACCAAAACCTTCCAAGCCTCTGCTCCTAATGGTACATGATGCACTAAAGCCGTAGGATCAAGTAATGCAATTGTTGCTTCTACAACAACATTTCTTAGCCAACCCAATAGTTTACACTTTCTAGAATGATTTTAGGCTTATATATTACCACCATTTGAAAAGTTATTGCTACTTCGATAAGACTGCAAAAAAAAAAGGGTTCGTGCTATGAATATCTACCTTTATATCGTCACTTAATTGATGTTACAAGCCAAAAATATAAATAGCACTTCATATAAAGCCAAAAAAAGGTTATTTGTTTGTTTTTTTTTTTGCCTGAGTCGCTGCTGCTCAAGTTTTTCCTACTCAAGTTCACCACCTCAAATTAAAATAGGAGCCCCGTACAGGTTATATCGAGCAAAAAGACAAAAACTAAAAGGGTGAACCAAAAATAGGAGTTCATGCTTGGAATCTTGTCTTTATAACCCAAAGGGGGTTGGTTACAATAGTTGTCGCAACACCAGCGATAGATGCGCAGCTACCTTATTAGCACTTATGGAGAGTCGGTCCCCGTCCGCTGAAAATACATATTTGAATAAGCAAATAATACAAAACAATGATCATACCAGAAATAAAATCATGATATTTGAATAAGAAACAACTTCTAAGTTATTTTAACATAATTCAAGCCATGAAAAATATGATCGTACAATTGGAAAACATCAATCCTTTTAATTGCTTGTAAACTGAGAAGTAAACCTATAAAACAATGAGTCCAGATAGTATTCAATAGGGAATATAAAAAATTAAATCAACCTTTATTCATGAAATATAGAAAATGTACTAATGTTTCCATTTATCAATTTGCAAAAATCATTAGTATGTTCAAAGTAATTATAATAGGTGTTTATAATGAGTCTGCTATGTAACAACTTGCGACTGTGCGCTGCTATAGCTGGAAATCATTAAGGGCATGAAAATTAGAAGAAAATTGAGTTGTAATGTTTATTTCAAGGCGACTTAAGTACCAAATACATGTGTCTCATAGATGCTATAATTTATATGCTTTTCATTTAGGTTTTAAAGGAAAAAAGATTGAGAAAAAAATTGGATTGTTTGGAATTTACAGTATTTATATCATTTGTTTACATGAACTTGAGTAGGAAAAATTGTAACAAAGTAGTTTTAATCATATTGGTTATAAAACTGAACCATGAATTTCAGTTTCAAAAATGAAGCCCTACTTCTGTTGAAGAACAGATACACCTTAGTATTTTACAAAGTAAGCATTTAAGATAAAAACTGAAGCGTTCTCTTCAGTTATTCTGAAGCACTGCTGCAGTTTTAAAACTGGAGCAGCACTGCTGCAGTTTTAAAACTGGACTAACACTGTTGTAGTTTTAAAACGGAAGCAACACTGCTGCAAATTTAAAATTGCAGTTTTCACTGGTTATATAACTGAAGCATGCACTGCTGCAGTTTTAAACCTAAAGCTTGTACTAAAATTGAAGCAATACTGCAGTTTTAAAGTTAAAGCTCTGCTTCAGTTGCTTCGATATAAAAACTGAAGTACTGCTTCAATTTTAAAATTGAAGCTTAATCCCAGTTCTGTTTTAAAGCTGAAACATGCGATTCATTTTAAAAACTGTACTTCAGTTTAGGAATTGAAGTGCTTCGGTTTTCAATTGAAGCACATCCTTCAGTTTGTAACCTTTTTAATGATAAGATATTGGTTATATTTTTTGTGATAAGATACTCAAAGAATCATCAATCCCAAATCCTGATTTTTTGGAGATTCCACTTCCTTCAGGTAAGAACTTATATTCACGAACTATAAACATATGGATTATATGTATACAAGTAGGTTGCGAAAATAAATCATTGGGCTATCTTTGAAGATAATAAAAAGTCAAAAAAGAAAAGAAAATAAATACCTGTGGCATGTTACCACGTGGAGTCACTGGTTCTTCCGCTACGTTTTGTTTACCATTGATATTCTGTTAAAAAAATGCACTATTAAGTATTTATGCGCATATTAAATACTGGTTGATACAGTAAATCGGTTATAACTTACAGCCATGAATAAATCAGAGAGCTCTTTCATTTGAGTCTGCAATGTAGAAATTTGATTTCCATTTCATGTACTTTTTTGGAACTACTCATACGAGCTTCAAATTGAGTTGGAAACAAAGTACTCTTATTCTAACTCTTTGTTCGTGACCAAAAACTTTTGACACACCATCTTCATTCAATGATATAGTTCCTTGAGAATTTTGAGTGTTTTTATACTCTTTTATCTTGGCCTACAAATTCGAAAATATACATTTTGATGGAAATACTTTTCACATTTTTAAGTTATATGTTCTCTGTAGTATTAATAAGCCAGCTAATGTAATGCAGGAAATGAATGCTACGGATTATAAAACTGGGCATCTCAAGAGTGACATGTTGGAGTGGTAAGTGCAATTGCACAAGTGTTTTTTTTTTTTTTTTGCCACTTTCAGATTTTGTTAAAACATGGTAAATTTTCCTACTTCACACTGCAAGTGTCGCATCCTCAAGCAACAACATCTGTAACACTATCAAGTCGCACCATCTGACAAGTTTCTAACGTAGATAAATTTCCTAGAGTGTATGGCAATGTATATTATATAATATCAAGAGCACTCATGGTTAAAATATATAAATCTAATAAATTTTTAGTGTAGCATATTGTTCAAAAGATTCCAGATTTTGGATTTTAGATTAATGAAAGTCTTGCTTGACTCATATAAAAAGTATTAAGCAGCCAGCTATAAGAACAATAGCTTAAAAGTAGATTTTAACGTCAGGTTTATGTGCATCTATGCACAAAGATGTGCATATAATATTCTAAACCATTCAGACTGTTTCTATTCACTGACTAAAATTGTAAAAAGAATTTATTATTGAGAGTAAATGTACAGCGGAATGTTTATTCAATATCTGTAATGCGATAGTACAATGACGTATTTACACAAGCAATAACAAAGCCCATGGCCCATGCGGTAAGACTGAATAACATTGCAACTATATAAAGTAATATCACGTGAGAGGGATGTTTATCTTATTACCCTGCCTCAATTTAGGCTAGGGTTTTGCTCTCCTTTCTTCATGTCGACTGCTTATTCTATTCTCAACTCCTTCCTCAATCTAGCGAAATTCAAGCGTCGCTTTGCTCTCCTTTCTTCATGTCGGCTACTTCTTCTACTCTCAATTCCTTCCTCAATCTAGTGAAATTCAAGCTGGATAGCGCTTTTGTCAGCAAATCGGACTTTTGGTAGAAAGAAGGAACATGATTAATTACGAGTTTTCCACTGCTTGTTCTCTCACGAACGAAATGAAGGTCGAATTCAATATGTTTCATTCGTGAGTGCTGAATTGGGTTCATTGATAGTGAAATCGAACTCCAATTGTCACACCAAATCACTGGCCTTTGAGGAAATTGCTAACTCTTGTACCGAGCTTTCGACCCAAATAATTTTAGCAGTTGTGCTGGCGAGTGCCCTGTACTGCGCCTCTGTATTGGACCGCGACACGGTGGTCTGCTTCTTTGTGCACCAGGATATCAGATTTTCACCGAGGAAAACACAGCAACCAGTGACTGACTTCCGGTCATCTGGATCATTGGCCCAGTCTGCATCGCTGTAAGCATTCAAATTTAGTCTTTTTGTAGCTTTGATTGATAATCCATAGTCTAATGTCCTCTTAAATAACGTAAAATGCATTTCACTGCTTTCCAATGGTTGTTAAGAGAACTTTGCATAAACTGACATACTTTATTGACACTGAAACATATTTCTGGCCTTGTTATCGTGACATATTGTAGAGCTCCAATGATACTTCTGTATTGAGTAACATTATCAATAGGTTCGCCATCTTGTTTTGACTGTTTTAGGTTACTAGTCATTGGTGTGGGTAAGGCTTTTGCTTGATCCATTTTAGCTCAAGACAGAATTTCCAAAATGTATTGCTTTTGAGACAAAAACAATTCTTCCTTTGATTTTCTTTCTATGTTTATACCCAAAAAAGTAACTCGCTTCTCCAAGGTCTTTAATGGAAAAAGCCTTGTCTAGATAATTTATAACATGGTCTGTTTCTTCACGGTTGTCACCAGTAATTAGGATGTTATCCACGTATACGAGTATGTAAATGATAGAATACTTTGTAGCCCTAGTATACAACGAAGTTTCAGACTTAGTTGCCATAAAATTCAAGCCTTTCAGCGTTAGCCTTAGCTTGTCATGCCAGGCCCTAGATGCATGTTTTAGTCCATAAATAGCCTTGTGCA
Source organism: Allium sativum (assembly GCA_030737875.1). Taxonomy (NCBI): domain Eukaryota; kingdom Viridiplantae; phylum Streptophyta; class Magnoliopsida; order Asparagales; family Amaryllidaceae; genus Allium; species Allium sativum. Next base: position 431,963,249 of record CM060925.1, on the reverse strand, counting down.
ATTTGCACACGCTGCCTTCCTTACCTGAATGATAACCTCTCGGTTGTTGCATATACACTTCCTCCATTAAATCCCCATTGAGAAATATGTTATTGACATCCAACTGCTTTATCTTCCAATGTCTATGAAGTGCAATGGTTAAAATAATTTGAATGGTAGCAGGTTTAACTACTCGTGAAAAGGTCTCATTAAAATCAAACCCAAACCGCTGAGAATAGCCTTTACTGACGAGTCTAGCTTTATATTTGTCAATACTCCCATCTGCCTTTCTTTTAATTTTACACATCCACCTACATCCTACAACATTCTTATGTTTTGGTGCTTGTACAATACTCCATGTTTTGTTCTTGACAAGTGCATTAAATTCAGCATCCATGGCTTCTCTCCATTTTCTGTCTTTAATAGCCTCTTCATATGATACAGGTTCTTTATTAACGACAGAGGCAGTATATATTTTGGGTTTGAACACTCCAGTCTTGGATCTGGTGATCATGTAGTGGCCTGTATTCGATTTGACTTAATGTTGGTCACCTCCTTGGACATCAGAGCTGGACTCTGTTGTGTCTCCCTATGTGTTGTCTCTGTTATCATCGTGATCATCATGTTCTCCACTGTTTTAAATGGTAGGAGAATGTTGATTTGAATCACTTGAACTGAAGTCATATCTGGTTGTTGAGATGGTTGGCTGTTGTTGGTTTAAATCACCTCCACATGCCTTCACTCCAGCCTCACCTGTCCATTCAGTTAGAGTGGGAATAGCTGGCATTTCTACACGTGCATCATAGGTATGATCGTTATTGTTGTCTTTCTTTTCTGCAATGGGAAAAACTGTTTCATTAAACACAACGTGTCTCGAAATAAACAATCTCCCCTTTGTATCGAGGTACCTGTACCTCTTTTGGTTATTAGCATATCCCAAAAAGGTGCAGGGACTGGATCTTAGGTTGAGTTTGTGTTTGTTATATGGTCTGAGATAGGGAAAGCACAGACATCCAAAAAATTTTAGTCTCATATAATCTAGTTTATTTTTGAATAATAATTCATGTGGGCTTTTTTCAAGTAGAACTTTAGTGGGCATCATGTTAATTAAGTAAACTGTTGTACTGAAAGCTTCATACCAGAATTTTATTGGTAAAGATGCCTGAGATAATAAAGTTAAACCAGTTTCTACAACATGTATGTGCTTTCTCTCTGCTAAGCCGTTTTTTTTAGAAGTGTATGGGCAAGTGATTCTATGTAGTATGCCTTTCTCATTACAGTATTTCTTTAATGGCATAAATTCACCTCCCCCATCAGTTTGTATGATTTTAACATTACAGTTAGTTTGTTTTTCGACAAAACTGATGAAGTTTATGGTGATATTGTATGTTTCTGACTTGCTTTTGAGGAAATAAATCCAAGTGTGTCTCATACATGCATCAACAAACGAGAGGTAATACCTGTGCCCTTGTGTGGAGCTTATTGGAGTTGGACCCCAAATGTCTACAGCAATCAATTCTAATGGCTTGTCGTACACGGAATCAGATTTGTTGAAGGGAAGCTTATGACTTTTCCCTAATTGGCAATGTGTACAAATGTGTGATGCGGGCAATTTAACACAGATAATGCCACTATTTTTCAATATTTGTTTCATAGTATTAATATTGGGATGTCCTAATCTACATTTCCATGAGTTAAACAGTTTATACTCACTTTCAGATTGTGATGCATTGTCTTTATCTAATTCACGACTGGATCTATCATTAATGCAGTTTACTTGAATGTCACCATCATAAATGGGTTTTTTGTTAGAATGAATAAAACTGCAGGCATTAGCAGAAACATATTTCTTGCTAGAATCCTTGATATCATTACAATTACTAAAATTGGCATCATCACTATGAATATCCATGTTTATACAGTAGTCAATATTATCAATACACAAATTATTGCACCCAATTTTGCAAAAATTATCATTTTTGGGCTTGAATGCGCTGAACTTGTACAATCCATTGTACAGTTTACCCTGCAACAATGTTGCATTATTCAGTAAATCTTTAACAAGGCAGAATTTAGGGTGAAACTTGAAGTAAACTTGGTTATCATTGGCGAATTGTGAAACACTAATTAAATTTTTCTTAATACTAGGAACTCTTAGTAAATTATTTAAATAGAGTCACTTTTACCTTTTATGTATCCACTGCCAATATGTGAAATACTTATAGCTTCACCATTACCCATATGTAATTTTTGCGTACCTGAGTAATTCCTATTTTCGAGATTAAGATTTTGTAAATTGCTAGTGATGTGATTTGTGGCACCTGAATCTAGATACTAATCTTCCACACTGACATCATCAACTCTACTAGTGTCATCACTTGTACCTTGACCTCTGTTGCAATCACTGTTTGCTTTATTTTGCTGGCTTACTTGAGCCATGTTGACGCTTCTTTGTTGTGATTGATTTTGTTGGGTCAAATTAAATTCATTGTTGAATCTAAAATAACATCTACTAGCAAGATGACCAAATTTGTCACAAATTTGGCACTTAACACGATTATTGCCATTCCACCTACCCTTGCCATGACCTCTTTGAGATTGACCACCTCTCTAGCCTTGGAAATCAGTTCTGTTCTGATTTATATTTCCTTTCTGTTGTTGCTTGTTTTTGGAATTTGCAATAAGATTGACTGAATACTCACTTTGCATTGCTTTTCTTTGTTCCACTCTTCCTTCATGAGCGAGCAATGCAAAATGAACGAATTGAATATCGGGTAGCGTGGGTTGTCTGGCAATGTAAGTAACCAAAGACTCATATTCTTGATCTAAGCCATTTGTAATTACAAGAATTTGTTCACTGTTTGAAATTTTATGACCTACTGCATTCAGTTTATCACATAAGTTCTTGATCTTGGTTAGGTAATCTCTCATGCTCGTCTCCTCTTTTCTTGCTTTTTGTAATTCCCTTCTATAATGCATAATTCTTGCAGAAGATTGGGAATTAAAGATTTGTTCAGTCAATGACCAAATCTTGTGTGATGTATCACATCCCACTATTTGTGAGAGTAGATTTGCACTTATAGAAGAGAGTAACCACGAACACAGTAGACTATCTTATTTTGTATAATTGACATAATTTGGGTTACTGATGATGTTTCCCCCTGCATTTGTTATCATAACAGGAGGTATGGTAATCGTACCTTTCACATAGTCTTGCAAGCCATTTCCTTTAAGAGCGGTTTCCACTTGATATTTCCACAAGATGTAGTTGTCTTCATCAAGTGGGATGGTGATTACTTGGCTTTTCGGTTTAATGAGGGTAGTAAGAAATGGATCTGAGTCACCAATGTCATTTCTTGAAATGCCTGAATTTGCACTCTCGTTGTCTCCGGCCATATTGAGATGAATGTTAGATTAATGAAGATTCTTGAACAACTGATGGCAGCAGCCAGCGATTTATGCTATGCGAGGCTGTCACTGGTGATGGTGAAAAATGGGTAAGTCGATAGTACAGTGGAATAACAGGGATCTGATGATCAAAGATGGCTGGTGATTGTAGCCAGTGAGCGATGAGGATGCAAATCTGATGCAAGCTAGGCACGTCAATCACCAAAGTAGGCAAACCCAGATCTTGAATTGATGCAAAGGAGAGAATTGCAGTGCCTTCTGTCTTTGATCACTGATCTTTGTTGTTGCCGCAAGGCAAAAAGCTCCGATACCATAAAATTGTAAAAAGAATTTATTAATGACAGTAAACGTACAGCGGAATGTTTATTCAATATATGTAATGTGAGAGTACAATGATGTATTTATTTAAGCAATAACAAAGCCCATGGGCCATGGCCCATGCGGTAAGACTGAATAACATTGCAACTGTATAAAGTAATATCACGTGAGAGGGATGTTTATCTTATTACTGACCACATTTGAAAATGGTCTCGATGTTTGAGTTATGTGTATAATATTTCCCAGACAGTTACATCAAGCCTCCCATGCAATAATAATGATAATCATAAACCTTATGGAAAAAAGTATAAAAGAGTGATAGTACCATAAGGCCACTCAAATATTTTTCTAATAATTTTTAACTATTGATGCATTTTAACAAAATTAATGAAGTATGGTAAAGTTTTCAATATTGATTTTACTTATATACAAAAACTAAATGTTGTATCTATTCAGCTAGGATGGTCAGAACTCAGATGAAGTGCTTATAGAATTTATTTAAAATCCCCAAGTATATAGAAATGAACAATAATCAACTTATTCAGCTATAACAGTCACATCAGCAAAATGCAAACACGCATTAACCCATCCATTTAGTACAATCCATGTCAATGTTCAGAGCGGAAAAGTACCTGAAGTTTTGAAAAGAAAAAAGGAGAAGAAAAGCTTGGTGAAGCAAGAGAACAAAGGTCAATAATCAGCAGCAACAGCAGCTGAAGGATGTTAGGCACAGCAGAGCAATGTGGAGAGATAGACAAAAGATTTAATTTTTTTTTCTTAATGCTTGATTAATTACATGAGATACAGCTTGACTTTTATAATATAATGCGTTCTCTGGAATATTCCAGATAATGCCTTTATCTAGATTTATCTAATTATGTCATATATAGGAATAAATTATTCCCTACATTAATACAAAAGTATATTTGTCAATGCATTTAATTGTTGCCTAATAAAATTACAAATTAACTTTTAACACTCCTCCTTAATTTGTAATTTTCAATTGCTTCTTGAACTTTTCAAACTTCTCCAATGTGACTGCTTTAGTGAGGAAATCCGCTGGCTGGTCTTTTGTGCTGATGAAGTCCATGATAATCTCCTCTTTGCTAATCAATTCTCGTATAAAATGATAACGTATCTCAATATGCTTTGTGCGAGCATGAAACACTGGATTTTTTGTCATTGCCACAGCCGACATATTGTCACAGTAGATTTTTGTTGGCTTGTCTTGAGTTTGCTTCATATCATTTAGAATTCTCCGTAGCCACACCGCTTCACAAGCTGCCTCTGTAGCTGCCATGTACTCAGCTTCAGCTGAAGATAATGCTACGGTCTTTTGCTTCCTTGAACTCCATGAAATTACGTTGGAACCGAGACAAAATACATAGCCTGATGTGCTCTTCCGATCATCCAATGCTCCTGCCCAGTCACTATCAGTGAAACCGACTAACTTGCATTCGTCCTCTTTGACATATTGAAGCCCACATTCTTTTGTTCCTTTCAAATATCGTAAAATTCTTTTTGCTGCAATCAAGTGATTGTTACTTGGATTTTGCATGAATCTTGAAAGTATACTTACTGCATGACAAATATCAGGCCTTGTATGAGTGAGAAAAATTAGCGAACCAACCAAGCTTCTAAATATTTTTCCATCCGCCTTCTTTGCGCCATCTTCTTGCTTTAATTTTTCATTTAGCATCATTGGTGTGTTAACTGGTTTGCAATCTGCCATGTGAAATATTTTGAGAATGCCTTCAATGTATTTCTCTTGTGAAATGAAGATTTTGCCCTTTCCTTGTTTGACTTGCATGCCTAGAAAATACTTCATCAGACCGAGGTCCGTCATCTCAAAGTCCGTCATCATTCTTTCCTTAAATTCCTTAACAAGATTGTTGCTTGTACCGAAATAGATTAGATCGTCAACATATAGACATACAACTAGAAATTCTTCTCCTTGATTTTTCACATAAAGGGCAGGTTCGTTCTTACTTTTTTGGAAACCATTTTGAATGAAGTAGTTATCTATCTTGCAATTCCATGCTCGGGGTGCCTGCTTTAGCCCATACAGCGCCTTTTGAAGCTTATAGACTTTATTTTCTTTTCCTCTTATCACAAAGCCTTCTGGCTGCTCAACATATACCTCTTCCTTAAGCTCGCCATTTAGAAAAGCAGACTTCACATCGAGTTGGAAAACTTTAAGCTCTAATTGCGCTGCCACTGCAAGAGCTGTTCTAATGGTTTCCATTCGAACTACTGGAGCAAATGTCTCATTAAAGTCAATTCCGGGCTGCTGCGAATATCCCTTTGCAACCAGCCGTGCTTTGTGTCTTATTATAGAACCATCTTCGCCATATTTTGTCTTATAAACCCATTTCAGGCCAATGACTTCTTTATCTTTTGGCAAGTCAACTAACTGCCATGTTTTATTTTTCTCAATGGCTGTTATTTCTTCTTTCATTGCTTCAATCCACACATCTTCTTTGCTTGCCTCTTCAAACAACTGCGGTTCACAAGAAAAAAGAACAACATTACATGAGTCATAAATATCTTGTAAAGAACGCACCTTTCGAATAGGAGAGTCCAAATCTTCATATTCATTTTCATCATTTGAGCTGTAACTAGGAGCAGTATCTACATGGATACTTTGCTGAGATCGGACAGGTTGTGAGCCATTATTTTGAGATCTTTTAGGCTTCATAAAATTTGATTTTTGGTAGCCATCATGATCCCACTGCCATGCTGCCATTTCATCAAAGACAACATCTCTTGAGACAATGAATTGATCATTTTTGGGGTTTAATAGCCGATATCCCTTTGACTCTTCACTGTAACCAACAAAGACATATTTTTCTCCTTTCTTCTCAAATTTATCTTTGTTTGGGCTCTGGTTCAATGCATACGCTACACTTCCAAATACTTTCATGTGATCTACTTTAGGCTTTCTTTTATGCCAGGCTTCAAATGGTGTCATATTTCTAACAGCTTTAGTTGGCGAACGATTCAATATATAGACAGCCGTGTTATCAGCTTCAGCCCATAACTTCTTTGGCATGGATTTTCCTTCTAGCATACTTCGAGCCATTTCAACAATTGTTCGATTTTTCCTTTCTGCAACGCCGTTTTGCTGCGGTGTATATCGCACAGTAAGCTGCCTTGCAATCCCTTCTTTCTTGCAATGATTCATGAACTCGCTGTAAATAAACTCTCCTCCACGATCAGTTCGAAGAGTTTTTATTAAGTGTCCACTTTGGCGTTCTACAAGAGCTTTAAACCGTAGGAAACTTGAGAAAGCTTCTGATTTTTCACTTAAAAAATAAATCCACATCATACGAGTGTAATCATCAACAAAAAGAATGAAATATCTCTTGTTATTTAGTGAAGGAGTCCTTGTAGGACCAAAAATATCAGCATGTATCAACTCCAAAGGAGCTTTTGCTCGCCATGAAGTTTTCGGAAAAGGAAATCTATGCATTTTGCCAAAAATACAACCTTCACACACCTTATTTTCTTCCGTGATGATAGGAAGTCCAATGACCATATTCTTTGATTTCAGCAAATGCAACCCCTTGTTGCTTAAATGGCCATATCTCAAATGCCATAAATGAGACACATTAGAATTTTCAGATTTGAATGCACAATTCTCATTTAGAGACATAAATAGGCGGAAAATTTTATTTGGAGTCATGTCAATATTTGCCACTGTTAAATTACTTTTCTTATCAATGATCTTGCAAGAATTATTATCAAAATTCACCGCATAACCTTTTTGAACAAGTTGTCCAACACTTAAGAGATTTTGGGCTAAATTTGGCACGTAAAGCACATCATGAATAAATTTCTTACCTTTTTTGGTGTGGACTGCAATGGTCCCCTTTCCTTCAACTTTTTGCGCCTTTCCATCTCCAAGCTTTATCTCTGATGAAAAATTTGCATCAAGTTCTACAAAAATGTCTTTGTTGCCGGTCATGTGGTTGCTGCAACCACTGTCAATATACCAAGCATCTTGTGATTCATTTTCAGCAGATAAACAAGAGTAGAAAACCTGCTCTTCATTTTCTTCACTTGTAAAATTTGCTTTGTCCTTCTCTTTTTTATTTTGATACCAACAATTTCTTTGGGAATGATTAGGAATTCGACATCTCGTGCATTTGAAGTGACAATTTTCAGAATTATGATTTGATTTATTGCAAATAATGCAATAAGTGGCAGAATTACCTTGAATTTTCTGCTGTTCTCGTCGTTGTTCTCCTTTGCCTTGATAATTTCTTTCGTTGCCCTTTCTTTGAATTTGATTTTGCTTTTGAAATGAGCCCTTCTTTGAGTTGTAATAACTTCGTTTCTTTTCTGAAAAATTGAGGGTGGATTGGAATGCTTGCTCCAATGAATTTGCTGATGTTCTATTAATTCTTTGTTCATGAGCTTGAAGTGAACTCATTAGCTCATGTGTTGACATCTTGCCAAGGTCCTTTGATTCCTCTATTGCAGCGACGCAATGATCGAACTTTGGAGGAAGACATCTCAATATCTTCTCTACCACCTTCTTTTCTTGAATGTTATCTCCAAGGCATTGAATTTGATTTACAATTTCAGAGACTCTGGAGAAGAAATCTCTGATATTTTCAGATTTCTTCATTTGCAGGTTGTCAAAATCTCTCCATAAAGATTGAAGTTTAATGGAGATAACTTTGTCATTGCCTCGAAATTCTTTTTGCAAAACTTCCCATGCATCCTTTGCTTTTCTTTTATTGAAAATTCTTGGATAGATAGATTTACTCACTCCTTGTTTGATATACCGAAGTGCAGTTGCATCTTTCTTTTGATTTTCTTTGTACAACTTCTCTTGTGCAGCCGTCCATCTTGTAGAATCTCCATCTACAGGTGGCTCCGGATAATCTTTTTCGATGACATCCCATAAATCATGAGAGATGAAGAAGTCCATCATCTCACTGCTCCAATAATCATAATGCTCGCCTTCGAATATTGGCACTTCGCTTGGAGAGTACTTGAACATTGTAGGGACTACTACCATTGTTTTTTGAGTGACTGATTAATGCTGTTGATATGGCTCCGATACCAAATTTGTTAGGCACAGCAGAGCAATGTGGAGAGATAGACAAAAGATTTAATTTTTTTTTCTTGATGCTTGATTAATTACATGAGATACAGCTTGACTTTTATAATATAATGCGTTCTCTGGAATATTCCAGATAATGCCTTTATCTAGATTTATCTAATTATGTCATATATAGGAATAAATTATTCCCTACATTAATACAAAAGTATATTTGTCAATGCATTTAATTGTTGCCTAATAAAATTACAAATTAACTTTTAACAAAGGATGTCTAAATCTTGAAAATTGTTCTTCCTGTGACCTTTTCCCATAAATCTAATTCATACCTAAATATTTGCACGATAGACCAAAATTGATATATAATATCTAAAAATATATAATGTTTCATACCTGAAACATATATAATGTCTAAAGCCACATATAATCTTACCTAAACTGATAAATCTTGCATGAATCTTGAGAAGTGTTGTCCTGCTCTTTGTCAGAAGCATAAACAGAAACTGATATTTATAATGTCGGGGAAGGAGAGAAGGCAAAATTAAACTCTGCAATACACAATAGTGGAAATGTTACACTAATATACAATACTGAACCAACTCTAGTACATCGGCCGGTTCGACACAGATCTTCCGGAAAAATGAATAAAGACAGAACTTGCCTACATAAAACCACAACATTAAATTTATTCAACTTATATTCATATATTTGCATAAAAATATAGATAAAGGAAGTACAAGCATAAACACTTCGTCTTACTAGAATGAAAATTAAAATATACATCCATTATAAAAGTAAACACCTATTTATATAAAATTGTACTCATTTATTGCTCCTGCACTTATGCGTTGACATGTAGTACATGCACAAAAAGAAATCAGAAGAGCACAAAGCGTAACAAAACAAAATAATATGCTTGTACATGCATTGAGTGATTGAAATGTATGAGAATAGACCGACACATGCGCGAGCGCATACACACACACACACACACACACACACACACACACACACACACACACACACACATATATATATATATATATATATATATATATATATATAGAAAGAGAGAGAGAGAGACAGGTTCAAAGGCACCCCAAATAATGAGCACCTCTTTAGCCTTCCACTTTTCCACCACTCATTTCCCACTAACTCCCCTTCTCTCTCCTTCCACTAACTCTCTCACTTCCCACTCACTTTCTTTAATATAAATGAAAGGTGGAAATCAGAGGGCTTTTCGAGTGCTCCATTTTTGAAGTGCAATGGAACGCTTGCCATATATATATATATATATATATATATATATATATATATATATATATATATATATATATGTGTGTGTGTGTGTGTGTGTGTGTGTGTGTGTGTATATGTATATGTGTGTGTATGTATAAGAAAAGCATGCTTTACATTTATGTTTTGGCAGTTTTGGTGAATACTGTGTAGCCATGTTAATGGCTGTCAATGTGAAACTGATAGTTTGGAAGTCAGCCATTATAAAGAAGTTTCATTTTCATGTTGGAAGCACTAACAACAACAGTTAGTAAATGGTAACTTAAGGTATGAAAGACAACAAATAAAATCTGAAAAGAGTAATTTAAATGCATAATGGAAGGAAATAACGCATATTTATGCACATATAAATTTGCATAAAGTCTCATTATTGCTCATTAATTACATAGTAAAGTTTTATTCTACTCAAAGTGTAAGTAAATAATTTTTTATTAAGAATTGTAGATATTTAGCTCAAAAATAGGCAACCAACCATTTTGTATTAAAAAAGAGTCATAATAGGCATCAACATTTTTCTTCATATTTCGAAATAATTAATGATCAACACGTAAATATGTGATATTTCTTGCAAATTAGTTGTTTTCCATATTATTTGAAAGTTGCTTTTGTTTTGATTACCTTCCATGTTAAATCGTTAACGGTCATACTTTATTTGTATATATGCCACATTCATAAAAAGGTTTATCTCAAATATTTAAGGTTTTATTATGGTTTGGTTTTAATTGTATACAACTACATAATACCCCATAAGAAGTATTAAAAAATTCAAAAATGTCATGTAAAATAAATACTGTTAACCAATGCATCTTATTTGGTTAGATATTCTATTCTATAAAATTTGGTTATAGTTACCTCCTTCGTTATTGATTTTGCAGCAACTTAAAAGATTAATTGATATTGGTGGAAAGGATTTTGAAATAATGAACCAAAAATTAAATATAGTAGATTATAAAGCTTACACATTCAAATGGTGCTGATAAACCAAATAAACAACTAATAGGTTAATGAAATATCAGGTAATTACACACACATTTGCATAATTAATCAATTAATATTTGCAGATTTATAGACAAACTGGGTTCTCGAAATGACATAATCTCACACATATGAAGACCAATTTTTGGGTGAAACGGTTATTACTTGAAGCATCATATCACATGAGAATCCCATTTATGATAATTCAAATGCTACATTTATGTTCACTAATCTTTGTATAACCATTTTAATTTGAAAAAAGATTGCCTAACTTTCAGTAAAATTTTATGTAATCGGGAAAAAAGCCATCACTGCATTACATGAGCATAAGTAGATTGAGTCTAGTAGCATGTCACACATTTACATTTGTCTCTTACTAATTTGTTATGTTATTTTACTCAACTTGTTAATTAGGCATGTTACCTAAGTAGTTATATTTCACACTAAATATAAGAGCACATTTTTTTTTTTTTTGAAAGGCAAGTGAAAATTTTATTATTCACAAAAACAAGAGTTACATCGACTTAAAATGCAAAATCAATACAAATCCTTAAATGTCTAGCCTTGAACTTACAAAAATTAAGATGAAGCATACTTATTGCAACATTATTCATATCGAGGTGAAGATACTACGTCACATGAGAATCATAGTAGCATCACCAAGCAGAAAATTCCTATATCCAAATTGCAAAGAAAAAAACATGCAACATAATTCACTGAATTATCCCCATAAATCAATTCCAAACCGCATGCATAGTAAGGTTCTCATCATAGTTTACCATTAACTGTGTAAAGTTGTCACTAACAAAGAGTCCAGTGACTCGAGACTCAATTTAAGACAGGATCAAACATGGGATCAGGATTCTTCTTGGTATGTCGTTTCATCTTATTGGTGAGCGGCATCACATCCTCTAGCAAGAATTCATTGCAATCATCTAAATCAGAGTCGTCCTAGAATTTTCCTTTCAGCTTCTTGGGTTTAGATGAAAAAGGAAGAGAACTCGTACGCAGAAGATAGAGAAGCTAAAGAGGTATTAACTTGTGGAAAAGTCAAACCACAACCGGTGACTATTGGAGGAGGTAAAGTAAGATCTTGAGGAGGCTTCAAGTTAGCATAAGGAGAGACTGGTGACCGTGAAGGATTAGGAGCTGATGGAGTAAGCTTCAAACCTTTATCGATAAGAGAAATGGAGGTATTTGGCCTAGATTAGTCTGGTGAGTAATCTGAAGAACTTGAAATGCTTTTACCAGATAAAGACTTTGGTGAACAGTTTCATGGCTATCACTACACCAAAACAACCAATTTGACACACCAGGATTCAGAGATTTGATACGGCTTTAACCCGTATCAAATTTGATAGGGCTCATACCCGTATCAAATTTCATTTGCTACACTTAACCAATCCACGTCTTCTCAATCTTGAAAATCTGGCCGTCGATCATTACACCTTCGGATCGTTCCCTTTAGATTGGTCTTAAATCCGTATCAAATCACGCTTCTATTTTTTCCCATTCAATTTTCCTTTCTCACCATTCCAAAAAACAACTGGCCGCTTCTTTTCTAATTATCTCGGTTCTCTCTCAAATCCCATCTCCCCCTTCTCCATGAAAACCCTAGAAGTAAAATCCACACTCCAACAATTCCCAGTCAGAAAACATTCATGTATTCTTTGTTTAGAGCAAATATGTTAAAATTAATGCTACCAAATCCAGTATTTTCGTCAAAATCAATACCTAGATCTGATTTCTGCACTTCTTCGCTGACATGGGAAGGTGGGGTTTCCATGGTTCAAGGAGTATCTAGAGGAATTGGCCTCGAATTCGTGAGTTATTCTTTTTATTCATTACATTTTGATTTTATTTCAGTTCCAAATCCTGTATGTTTAATGTTTATACATATAAAATTGATATTTGATGACCTTCGTCGTTACAGATAGATTTAATGTTGTGCATAAATATTAGCCAAAATCAATGTTGTTCAATCTATAATGAAACGCTCCAATGATGGCATTTTAGGTTAAGCAATTACTTGGTAAAAACGAGAAAGGGTGTGTAGTTGCTACATGTAGGAACCCTAATGGGGCAAACGATCTCCATGAGTTGAGAACCAAGTATGCAGATCGTCTCACTGTAATTCCCCTTGATGTAACAAACGAATCTTCCATTGAGGTAACTTTTGGATGAATTATATTCAGATATATAAATCTTGACTTTAGTTGTAATTATGTTATAGTACACACTATCACAACATTAATATTCTTTCTTAATTAGGCAGCTGCTGCCTCTGTGAAAGATAAATATGGACTTTCTTTAAATCTACTAATCAATGTTTCTGGAATATTTTCAATTCCCAACGTGCTACAACCAGGTTAGGGGCTTTAACCTGTATAGCTTGATTTTAAGGGTTTTACACATTGATAATTCACTAATTCCTCGCCACTTTCAATGATGTTATATGTTGATTGATTTCATTTGGGAATTCTACTATATATGTAGGCCTGATCTTTATCCTTTCATTGTCCTAAACTATTTAGAATGGGTTGCAGTATTTCAAGTATTCAAACTAAATATTTTAAGTCCAGAAGCGTTGGTTATTCCGACTACGTATTGCTATTTCATGCTTCATATAGTTGTAGTTGGATTATGCATTGGTTGTTGTAACATATGCGCAAAAGTTGATGAATGCTAATGCAACGGGATGAATATCTAAAAGTTAAGATGCATGTACATCCCCATTTTTACACCACATTCTAGTAACGTATCAGCGAATCTAGGACTAATCCAAATTCAACCTCTGTTCTTTTAATTGGTATTATACATTCCTCAGTAGGATGAACCTTGAAGTTTAGAGATTCAATTTCAATATTGGAAGATGTCTAGCTTGCCAGCATTTTTTCTCTTGATTTTAAAATGTAGATCCCAGACATACAGCCTATGTTAGATTATGTGTGAATCTTCCCCTACATATATACATTATACACAAATTTTGTCTATGCATATAAAACTGAAAGTAATATATTGGCATTTAGTTGTAACATACTAGTGCAGAAACAGCATTACGCAAAGTAGAGAAGTCATCCCTAATGCTTGCATATGAAGTTAATGCCGCCTGTCCCACGCTTGTCACCAAGGTAAATCTGATGTAGTCACTGTGCACTCAGTTCGGGACTGAGTTCGCAAACTCAGAGTTTACAAACTCAGTTCCGAACTGAGTTTGCGCACTCAGTTCCTAACTGAGTTTGCGAACTCAGTTCCGAACTGAGTTTGCGAACTCAGTTTCGAACTGAGTTTGCGAACTCAGTTCCGAAATGAGTTTTCGAACTCAGTTCGCGAACTGAATTTCGAACTCAGTCCCGGACTGTGTTCGCGAACTCAGTTCGGGGACTCAGTTGTGGACTGAGTTCACAAACTCAGAGTTTACAAACTCAGTTCAAAACTGAGTTTATAAACTCAGTTCGAACTGAGTTTGCGAACTCAGTTCGAACTGAGTTTGCGAACTCAGTTGCGAACTCAGTTCCGAACTGAGTTTGCGAACTCTGTTCCGCACTGAGTTTGCGAACTCACTTCGCGAACTGAGTTTTCGAACTCAGTCCGGGACTGAGTTCGCGAACTGAGTTTTCGAACTTAGTCCGGGACTGAGTTCGCGAACTCAGTTGTGGACTGATTCACAAACTCAAAAGTTTACGAACATGATATGTGCTTTTTGATGTTACAGTTGATGACATGCAGCATATTTTGTAGATAATTGTATGTGATGGACCCCATTATACGTAAAGCCATACACCAAGTTCAAATATAAAATATGTATAAGAAAATTGTTATAGTTGATTCATCAGAAAGATTGTTATAATAATCTTATATGTAAGTAACTATGTTTCTTATCTAATATACACGATCTTGTAGTTGGCAAATGCTTGGCATCAGAAACCAAGTCAGAAATGGAAGCCTTGCATTGAAAGGAAATTGTCAGTTTCAGGTCTGTATGTATACTATCCATTGTCTACCAGTGCTTGCTTTTATTGTTGTTTTTATGCCTATTTCTTGGTTACTGTCCACTATGTCATAGTAGTTTAAATGTCAAGGAACTACTATTATTGTTACCCAATCTTATAATCTATTTCCTCAATCACTTTCCCTTTTCAATGGAGTTACCTCTGTCAAATGGATTTCTTATAATTGAAGCAAATGGTGGTCTAAACCAACAGCGCCTCTCTGTAAGTCATAGCATAACTTCAAAATTTTCTTCTATATTACCTGTCTGTAAGTCATAGCATAACTGAATTTTCTTCTATGTTACCATTACTGACAACGCATACCAGATTTCATTTAAAAGCAATATTGCCAATCCCAACTGAAATATGGTTAGTTTTTGAAATTCTGTAGCTATGTGATGCAGTGGCTGTGGCAGACTTGCTTAACGCAGCACTTGTTGTTCCTTTTTTCCATTTCTACAGCGTTTGGCGGGATTCAAGGTAAAGATCTATATATGGTTATCTTAAAATTTGTGAATGGAAAAAACATTATAAGCTTAGTATTAGTAACTACATCAGTCTTCTGACAACATATTTTATGCATTTAGCAAATTTGGAGAAATATTTGATGAGGAGTATTTCATTGAGAGACTTAAACGTCATGTAAGAATAGTAAAAGAAGTCCCATTTGAACTACTACAGCGATTTGACAACAACATGAGCAACATAATCAACATGAGAACAAAGGCCCATGCTTCAAAGACTTATTATTTGCAAAAGGTCCTTCCGAAGTTATTAGAGTTGGGCTATGCAGGTTTATTTACTTTTAATATATCGTCTTCTTTCATGATTATGTATGTTTTGTAAGTCTGAAGTAAACTCAGGTTTTGTCAATAGATGATATTTAACTCTTTTGGCCAATGATTGACTAATGAATGATGTTACAGTAGATCAAGGATTCTTTTCTTCTAAATTAATCGATAATAGAATCAGTAATTATATTTCAACTAGTTTTAAGTTGCTAATATATTTGCTACCAGAAGTTTCTTGTAGATGGTTATGACTGACTAGCTCAAGCTTCAGCATCCAGTTTTTCCCTTTTACCCAGGAAAATGCAAACTAATTATTTTATACTGATTGTAAACTAATATCAAATATTATTGAAACATAGATTTTAGAGCTTGGCTATAAAATTAGCCTAATTTTTACAAGGTTAGGTATACGCAGTTACAATACAATGCGAGAAGTTGTCATTTTGTAAGCACAATCAAAAGCTCTGTATTCAAGTATTCTGCTACTAATTAGTGGATTTATTGCTAGATGTGCATCATGTTATGTGCTGATCATGGACCTTGTGTATCCAGGGCTCATAATGCTATAGTGACAGCAAGAGCTGGAAAATACCTTGTTTCTAGCCCTTGTCTCTGGTAGATAACTTTACAGAATTTACTAGGATTTCTTGCACTTTTTTCTCCACTAATTGCAACTGTATTTGTATGGAAGGATTGCTGACAATTGGTCCTCACTTTGGTGGTGACATTGATGATGCAGCTCGATATTTTAAGGACGCACACGACAGGGTGAGTAGCTTTGGATGGATTCATTGTCTTAACCTTATCAATTATTTATAAAGGAAACTTTTTAAAGTAGAATTTGGTTATGCGTATTTGTTTATACATATGTTTGTTGTCTAATTCGTTTTGTTTTCAAAATACAGGCATACTTTTGATCAAAAGATATTAAAGCTACCACTATACCGTCGTCCCTGGGAAGATGTTTTATACTCAAAGTGATCATATTTTCAGATTCAAAGTTTAACATGTATCCATCTATTTATACTGGAACTCCTTCAGTTGAAGTAATTTTTATTTGTATAAGTGATGTATACTTTGTTATTTGTTTGTTAGAAAAAAGAAAAAAAGAGGTAAGCTCGATAATGAAACTCTGCTTGCACCAAGGAGCATATTAAAGCTCGATTGTGAAAAAAAATTATATTTTTTTTTGAATTTGATACGGCCATTAGCCGTATCAAATTTTCAATTTGATACGGCTTTAGGCCGTATCAAGCTATCAATTTGATACAGTCGAAGGCCGTATCAAATGCATGTATTTGATACGGCCTAAGGCCGTATCAAATTGACAGAGATGCCATTTTTTGATACGGCCCAGAGCACTGCCAAATCGATTTAGATACGGTCATGAGCACTGCCTAATTGGCATTTCTGGTGTAGTGTATGGCCTTCTAATATGTTACCCTGCAGGGCCGTGTCCTCAGCAAACTGAGCAACATTGTTGATCACATTATTAAGAACCTCTTTATCAATATTATTTCTTTCTAGTGGATCAGAATCTAATGCAGCTTCAAGGGCATTATCCGTGTTAACATCTATATGAGCAACATCATTACCATTATTAACATTATTCACGTCAGCAGTTTCATGACTATTGTTACCATCTGCTTTTGAATCCAGAACATTAAAGGGATTATCATTAACATTTTCCACATATTTCAATTGTCTTACTACTATTCTGAACCCCTTTCTTTCTCCAATACTTAGCATTTCTTGTATTAGCAGATGTCCAATTACCTTGATTAGCATTAGTAGCATTTTTCCTATTAAATTGCCGACGATGATCAATAAGATCCTCAACATGCTTATCATGTTTATCTTCTGCATGGATATTAAACTCACAACTGCTAGTTGTATGTCCGAATACCCTACAAATAGTGCATATTTTGGGTCTCCAATCATTGGATAACTTAACTGAAGGGCAGTCTTTAACTAAACCTCCTACTACTATCTTATTAGGAAGATCAAAATCTGAGGAAATCTCAATAAATGCTTTTGCATACCTAAATCTTTGTAGCTTTTCTGTGCTAGTGTCAAAGCATATCAATCTCCTGACATGACAAGCTAACAAATTTATACCCAGTAAAGTTTAAAGAATTGTCGGAATACAATAAAAATGAATCCATACCAGAACTTTTTTAATCTGAGCCTGTGAATTTCATATTGTTGGATCCCATCTAGTTAAGATGAACATATGTTCTTTAATGAAAATAGGATCAGATTTCAAAAAAAAATTCCTATCTGAATCATTGGAGAACTTGAAAAAATAGTGCATACCATCCGATCTAATACTAACTTCCCCATCTAATTTCCATAAATGATTTAAGAAATTTACCACCATGGAGTATGAAGAATTACCATCTAGGAAAAAGCCCACCAAAAAATTGCTCCAGTATTGCAAGCCTTCAGATCTGACTGACTCTGGAGTCTGCTATGGAATACCATCCCTAGAAATGTCGAAGTGCTTGGGCTAATAGGCTCTTGCGTTGCGAGGGAGTAAATTAAAAAGGGATGCGTAGTCTTTCTTAGTGAATGGCAGAAAGAAGGCGTCAGATGATGGAGGATTTGCAGATCTAATAGGGGTAGGTTGCGGATCTGAAGGATTAGATCTGAAATTCGAAAGAGAGGTTTTACCATAAGAGGGGTTTCCAATTGGAGGTGGTGGATCGGGGGGAATAGGTAGAGATGAACGGGATGGTACGGGAGGGAAGGCGGTGTTAAAGGCGAAGGAGGTGGAAGATGAAGAGGGATTTACTTGAGAGGTCGCCATTAACAAAGAGGTGAATGATATGTTTTTAATAAGAGCACAAAAATTATCTATCAATACTACTATTTCTTTCCACTTTTTCACGTATCTTCCAAAAATTTGTAATAAATATGTTATATTTGAGAGAAGTTTCCTATTTTAAAAGGTTATTCCCTATATTTCTCAGAAATATATCCTTTCTTCATTTTTTTTGAGACCCATGATGGGATCTTCCTTTATTTTAGTGTAACTGTCTATTGAGTTAATTAATTACTCATTACAAGAAAACATTGATTTAGCGTCAAATATTTAGAAGCGGAAATTTCCATTGCTAATTTGCGACGGATTTCCATGTGATCTACAAGGGATAGTTTTTTTTTATTTTTTCAAATTTATTTTCTTTTATTTATTACCATCATCTTCTGTTATCCCTCACTAAACCATTGCAAATTGCGACAAATTACCAACAGAAAATTTCTGCTGCTATTTTCCGCTGCAAATCCAGGCAGAATACCGACGGATATTTATCGAAGCTATTTTGTAGCAGAATTCCAACAGATTTGCAAGAGATGTTTATATTATTTTTCTAAGATAAAATTTAGTGTTATTATTTAATAATTATTAACATGTTCAATAATTAAAAATTAGTTTGTTCTAATTAATGATTTATAAGTAATAATAAATAATAATTTATGTTCTATAATTAATAACTTATAATCATTAAAAATTTAGAATTAGCAAAATAATATTTGCTTATTTAGTATTTAATATCGGTTTTTTTAAAATGTATGATATTTGTATGATACTATTTATTTTTAATTGTGCTTTGAATGCAAAATTGTATATATAGAATTAAAAATACATTGAAAATATTGAATTAAAAATACAGAACATATACAAAATTGAAAATTTAAAAGATATACAAAACTAAAAATACAGAATAGATACATTATTGACTGATGTAAAAGAGACGCAGAAGTAAAATATCTCTGTTTGTATCACATAGTTATCATTTTCCTGAGGTTAAGTTTGAAAGAGAATTAGTTAACTAATTATAAACCAAGTTTGGAATAACTAATTGGTAATAATTAGGAAGCCATTTTTATTGTATAGTATTTAATAATTAATAATTATATTTAATGTTAAAATATGTTGGAAGAGAAGACATAGATTTGAATAGGGGAAAATATAGATCCACATATGGGAAACAATCCCATTCATCACCGTTCAAACTGGATAGATCCAACAAGCAGAATACCTCCAATGCTTCTATTTCGGATCGCCCTATCGTGCGTTCTTCTGTAATTCGCTTTACCCTTTTCAGCTTCAACCCCGATTCCACAAATGTCGTTCTTCACGTATTGCAATTTCTCTCTGGAATATTGAATTTTGATACTTCTTCTAATCAATCAGGCGAAAATAGGAGTTCTCCTTCAAATTCCCCAAAATTATCTACTTAGTAACCCTAAATTGAATTAGGATTTCGCCAATTCAACCATGAAGGTTCATCCAATCCCAAACCTGAACTCCAATCCAAAGAACAGGGCTAGTCCTCGAACAGCCCTTCTCCATGGACACCAACTTCTCGATCCATGAAACCACAACCTCCCTCGTATTTACCGCCTCCACTCGCAATGCGAGCGCTTTTGATCTAGATTCGATTAGGGCTCAGGCCACCGAAATCTTCCTTGGTTTGATGAAAGTAGTGGAGGTTTAGGTTGCCAGATGAAACCAGGCCTAGTCTTGCGAGTGTGGAGTTGATTAATGATGATTTGGTCGTTCAGATTCCAAAATGGTTTGGGGAAGTAAATGAGGAAGAAAGAGAACAGTTTGAAGTTGGAAGGCTTGTGCTTGTCAGGTAAGTGCGATTAATGGTTTGATGTTGCATGATTTCTAGAAGTCTGATGTACATATTTGATTTGGGAATGGAACAACTTGCAGAGGTACGATTTTCCTATTAGAAATAATATCATGTCTAAAATATAATTTTTTGCTGATTTTGTATATGTTTCTTGGGATGACTTTACTCTGTTATAACTTATTTAATTTCATGGTGGAACTTCGACCCTTCAGGTTGGCAATTAAGTTTTACCCCACTCTTATCTTGACATGTATAATGATTGAAATGGATTTCTAGTGGAACACAATTGAGAAAAACTATATGCTTGTTCACTATTGCTTAAGATTGAAGAAACTAAAATTTATTTCGCCTATCTTATATCCATAAATAATAAGCCAATAGTTTCACTTAACACTGTTAATTTTGTTATTATTATTCTCTTATTTAGGACACAACAAGTGAAATTCTAGCAGAACTAAAAGGAAATACTGATTTTATTATCGGAAATTATAGCGACGGAGATCCTATTGCATCACTTTTACTGTGGAAACTAGGAATTACTCAGGCTGGTTCACTAATATAGTGGTTTTTGCTTGTAAGCTCTTTTCAGAAACTCAAAAAAGGTGTTTTTAGTTTCTTTTTGAAATTTTGCAATTTTTAGTAAGGGGTTTTTAATATTTCGTAAGGATTTTATTGTGATTTTGCCTTAGCTTTTTGGTTTTTTTCCTGTGCACAATCGAAACAGCATGATGGGTTTTCTTTGTTTGGTTATTGTTGTTGCAAGTTAAATTATTTGATGAACTGTTTGTTGGACTTTTAATTTGGCAAGTTATTTGAGCTAGGACACCACTGACTTCCTCTTGCTTGTAGGTTTTTAAGGTTTACGTTTAACAATCTTCGTAATGAAATAGTAATTGTCAAGATTATTTTTGTGATAAATTTTTCCTTCTATATGTCAGATTATTGTTCTTGCAAATGTATTATTTATGTCAACACACTTCTTTTAAAAACTTTCGTTTTGTAATATAATTTTGTCATTCGTACTGTCAAATTTAGAGTAGGTAACTTAAGTCTGTTGTACTTGAACTGTCATCATTGCCTAAGCTCGAGCTGTCTACATTTTCAGAGATTCCCTCTTTACCAAAGTTAGCTTCTGCCGCTGCCTAAGATTCCAACCCTTCCCAACCCTGTACTACCTTCCCATCTTAAGGTTTTGGCTTAGGCAATATGTACTGATACATATGCACTGTATTAGTTTGAATATTTTATTTGAATATCAGTTCATTTTCATATATATATATATGTGTGTGTGTGTGTGTGTGTGTGTGTGTGTGTGTGCGCGTGTGTGTGTTATATCAGTTTTTGTTTTCTAGGAGTTCATTTTCATGTATATTAAGCATTGTAGAAACAATTCAAACATGTCTTGTTATGAGTCGCAGTATATCAATGGTATTTCAAATTTCAGTTTGTAGATGCCCAATCAGTTTTGTATAAGAACAAATGCCTTGGATGTGTTTGACATGGTCATTGTTATATGCGTTCTTTTCATGGTAGCTTTAGAGATCTTTTAACGGATAGGTGGTTGAGGATTAGAAGTATTATGCATTCTCATTTAAAATTCTGGTAACCGTTATTGTTTTTCCTTTCATGTTGTTAGATTATAATGTTTTTCCCTTTCAGAATCAATGTTGTCAACATATTGCAATGCCATAGTCAAACTGGAAAATAAACTGCATAGAAAATTTACATAATTAGTAAACAAATTACATGAAAGATTCACACAAAGTTAACAAAAGTTTTGGAAATTTTGTTTGCTTTTTTCTTTTAAAATATTATGCTTTTTTTTAACAAGGATACACTGGTCAATCGCTTGCTTTCTAAAATCATTTTAAGTTTGCCCATTATTGGTTATGTTTCCATGATATTTCTATGCTAATAGTTAATGTGTAATAGTAATAATATTAACATTTTAATGCAGATTTTGTTTTGATTCAAAAAATTGGATGATATATCTAAACTTCCACATATAAGTACAACTATTGATCTCCAAGTTGGGCAGGTTATGTTCTTATTTTAAGCACTTCGACAATCACAAGTTAATGTGTGACACTGCTCATGCAGACAACAACCATATATTTTCTGGTATTATTGAATACAAGTATGCATTAAAGTTCCTTGGCTGATGAGACGTCATTAGATACTGTTTGTTTAAGAAATGGAAGCATCAGTGTTTTGTTCAGCAGATGAAGCTTCTCTTTGCTACTATTGCGACTTGAATATCCACAGTGCTACTTTTTTATCAAGAAAACACAAGCGCTTCTCCATAATCAATCAACCTTCTAGTTGTTCTAGTTCTCGAGCTCATCCCCTTTGCGATATATTCCAGGTCTCTATCCTAATTTCTTTGCATTTTGAATTAGAAGTCCGTTTATTTCATCATAAGACTACAGGAAAAGAGAGGCATCTTATTCTGTAAGGAAGACAAAGCAATTTTATGTAGAGACTGTAATTTACCCATTCACAATGCTGAAACAAGCATAGTGAACCATAACAGATATCTTCTAAGTGGAACCGGTCCTTACCTGTTTGTTTGGTATGTGTGACAGTTAATCAAACATTCATGCTCCTCTACACCTCTTTTGCACATATGTCCGATCATCTTATACCTAATTTACCGACTTCTATTTTGACTTACATGCTGAAACTGTACTGTATTCTAACACAAACAATCATGTCTTTTTTAATCATCCGAATTTTGAATTAAACACTTACTATACTGCTGTCCGCTCTATTCTTAGCCATACTAACTGCTTATCTTTGTTCTCCACAGGAAGGTGGCAGAGTCCATTATGATGATCCAATGTTGGAAGCAAGGTCCGTGAGAAGAGGTACGAAAACATAATATTTTAACACTTGCCATCTTGCATTGCCACTTTTTTCTGTTGTTTATTATGGCTGTGATGTCTGTTTATGCTGTCAAGTTCTTTCTATTACTCAGTCTGCACTTCTTAAGCTAGGTTTGTTATGTTGTCTGTTTCTTATGTGCACGCAAATCTTCGTCTGTGTATATCACTATAAGAAGATTTGCTTTTAATGGCAAGCATTCACGGCGTTGGATTCCTACTTGCTCTTTGGCTATTTTGTCTTAAAATTTATTTTGATAGACACGCCCTGAAAGGTCCTCAACAGACGTATAATCATGTGTCTATCATCCATTTATAGACAAACCATTAACCATTTCATTTATGTTTAAAAGAAATTTGCAAGATTTATGTCTAGGTTCGATGAATATAAAGTTAGATATAATGTATAATGTTGTCTACTTAATCCAAAATATTTAGATATATGCATCTTCTTATCTATTGTAATCACTGTACTCTTTGTCTGCAAAATGTAGTGCTAAAAAAGTTCTACAATTTAAATGCAGCTTTCATTCTTAGGCTACTGGTCTTGTGCAAAGGTGATGGCAATGTTTAAGGGCCATGGTACAGTTTCGCGTTCGCCTTCGGTTTCGCGTTTGCTTGCGACTTCATCGTCGTCATCTACATAAGCTCGTTCGGTATGTTAGTTAGACTTATTTTGGTGTAAATATGGCGTTATGTGGTTTTAGTATGGTTATGGATGATATGTGTTTGTATTTGGGATAGTGTTAGCACCAACTGAATGGTTTTGTTGTTCATAATTCAGCTTGGTGTATGAATTGATGAAGGATTGTAGATGTTGTGGTTTTTTTTGTATGTGATTATGAATATTCTTTTTAGTTCTAAATTAATATTGTTGGCTAATTTATCTTTGTTGTTTTAGTATGTTATTTATTTCAGTGTTCACAGTTAAATGATGTTAGTACGATATATATATGCAAGTATGTATATGTATGTGTGTGTGCATACATATATATATATATATATATATATATATATATATATATATATGTAAATCAGAAGGGGAATACCGACGGATTACCAACAAAAAAAATGAGGCTAAGTTTTCTTCATTTTAATTTCGTCGCTAATCCCTTGGCAATTAGTGAGGGTTTACCCACTCCTTTTTTAAATAATATTTTAGTATAAATTAATTATCCGTCGATAAACTGTCGGTATATAAACTAAAATTAAATTAATAAATAAATTTTTATTTTTATTATATAATTAGTAATATGACGGAAAACTGTCGGAAAACTCATGCTAAAGTCCGTCGCAAAATCTGACACAATTACCGTCATGGTTTTTACCGACCATCATGTCAAGCAGGAAATTCGTCGCTAAAGCCAATATAGCGACGGATTCTGCCGCTGCTAAATGCAGTTTTTCTTGTAGTAACTCCTACATATGATTAATTTTCAATCACAACGTACTAAATGAAGATATCAAGGAAAGGAATTCTTGTTTTATACTATATTCTCACCACTGTAGTGGTGCATATGTATTCAGTTTATAAATTCGAAATGTGGGAGTTTGCATGTAGTTCTATCAAAAAATAATTTGATTAATAAATGAATTTTACAACGATATTAAGAAAAAAATGCAAATAATTCCATCCCCTTGAATGTGTTAGCGTATTCATTTTTTGAGGGGAAGATACAGCTCAGCTTATTGTTCTTCTTGCCATCTACTCTACTATCTTGTTCCTTTAAAATTGCGTTTAATTTCCATTTCTTACTTTACTCTTTTCAGTAGTACATATGCAAAAAGCTATTATATATATATATGTATATATATATATATATATTTGTGTATTCTATCTATAACAGACAACGTGATTACATAGGTTGCTACATTTAATGTGACTACTTTTAATAATAAATTTCTGACTTGTGTGTAATCTGCACTTCTAATGTGACATGTCTGCACAACCATCCACATTTGCTTTTATTCAGGGCCAGTTTTGGCCCAGTGCCAACCGTGCCCATGTGTGGGGCATCAAAAATTCGGGGCATCATCATCGTCCAAAACAACAAAATAAAGAACAAATAAAATGTCGTTTAGAGATCTAGGGCACCAAAAATAAAAAATTTAAGAAGAAGAAGAGAGATGGAGGAAGAGATCAAAAATCTGGAGCAGCAATCTAAAGGAGCGATCTCGATTTTTCATGAGAAGATATGGCGTGATTTATTTTAATCGATCTGTGATTTGCTGAAGCCGAAGACAGAGAATGGTGGGTTATTGAGCAATTTATTTTAATTTGTGATTTTGACTTTTCAAATTAGTCTGTAGATTTTCATGAATTTTTGGTTGATCTGGCTTCCTCATCAATCTACAGAACGATATACAAAGATCACTGTTTGTGAATATTTTAATAATGCCATTATGTTTTACTGTTTTAGTACCATCAGGATCACGTGAAAAATTTCATTGCTTCTATTTTTATTCGTCAACTTCTATGATTGAGTCAATATCAACAGTGAGGCAAACTTGATAAGATTCGTTATTTTCACTCAGCCGCAAATATCATATATGTATAAACAGCTGAGAAATAACTTTTAGGCGTGAAGTCATGTATATATAAAAATGTCGTTGCAAACAGTGCGATTAATATCAGTATAAAAATAAATTTTGTTTTTAGATGAAGCACATTTTCAAACTAAAAAGTAAGTTCTGATTGTAATTTCGGATACTAGGGAACAACTTCGTATTTTAATTAGTACCGTTGAGCAATTTCTATGATAGGCGGCACTGTTTGTATATTCGCACTGGGCATTAAAAACTCCAGAACCGGCTCTGCTTTTATTCGTACATTTCTGACCTTGCTTCCTTATATGTCATTTTGTTTACGCCTTCTTTTATCACTACAAGAAAACACTGATTTAGCGTCAAATATTTAGAAGCGGAAATTTCCGTCGCTAATTTGCGACGGATTTCCATGTGATCTATAAGGGATAGTTTTTTGGTTTTTCAACTTTTTTTTCTTTTATTTATTACCGTCGTCTTCTGTTATCCCTCGCTAATCCGTCGCAAATTGCGTCAAATTACCGACAGAAAATTTTCGTCGCTATTTCCCGCTGCAAAATCAGGCAGAATACCGACGAATATTTATCGAAGCTATTTTACAGCAGAATCCCGACATATTTGCAAGAGATGTTTATATTATTTTTCTAAGATATACTTTAGTGTTATTTTTTAATAATTATTAACATGTTCAATAAGCAATAATTAATTTGTTCTAATTAATAATTTATAAGTAATAATAAATAATAATTTACATTCTATAATAAATAACTTATAATCGTTGCTTAGTCTTATGCTTTCATCACAAATTTCAGTCAGTATACTATTAGATAAAAGGCTGATTTATGATGACAATTAGCGACTTTATAATGACGCAGCGACAGAATGACATTACTAAATTTCTAGACATCACTAAGATGTCATTAAGGCGCCGCTAAGACGTA
Organism: Allium sativum; assembly: GCA_030737875.1. Taxonomy (NCBI): domain Eukaryota; kingdom Viridiplantae; phylum Streptophyta; class Magnoliopsida; order Asparagales; family Amaryllidaceae; genus Allium; species Allium sativum. Next base: position 431,936,406 of record CM060925.1, on the reverse strand, counting down.
GATAATTATCAACGATTTTATGATTGACGCCAAAAATTTGTAGAAAATTGTTTGATGTCGCATCTGTGACGCCAAGAGTTTTAAGATGTGGCAATAATAACATAATTTATTTTCGTGTTCTTGGCAAAATAAGACTAATCCGCGGCTTCATTACAACTGAGCAATCTTTCATTAATCTATTTATAACACAACGCTCCAGATTCCCCCACCTCATCTATCTTCGTCATGTTCCACAACTTACCTTTCGTAAACAATACTTCACCGAGGTAAGCATTATCCCCAAAATGAAAATCGTTTTGAATCCCTAATTTTTCTTTGCAAGGCCGGACAAATGCTCACCTCTCCACCTTCATCGTCGATCAACCCCAATTCTCTACAGTCATCTTGGCCATGACGTTCCACCCTCGATGCTCGATCTGTCATCCTCAACTGCGGCACCGGCCTCCTCTCCTCCTTTCAAAAGGTTTCGATCGTCGTCGATGCCACAAGCAGTGATTATGATCTCACGATGGGGGATGAAATCTATAAATCTCTACCCATAGTGAAGAGAAACCTACTCATGCGAGGAGCACATGGCTTGAACCACTACATGGGTATGTACTTTTTCTGAGTAAATAACATGAATTTGAATAATATTGAGGAATATATATTATTTCTTGCATAGCACACAGAAAATATTCACAGTTCAAAACAAAATTGAGCAACTAGAGCAAGATTTATAATTTCTCTTACTACTGTATATTCACCAAAAGTCTTAACTTTTGTTTCGCCTAGACTTAAAAATATAGAGCTTTGTGTGAATGGGGGGAAATTTAAATGTTGTTTCATCATGGCTTGAAAAACTGGAACTGTGTATGAATTAAGAAAAAGGACATTATGCGTGACTAACTGTGAAGTTATGTTTTTCCATTCAAAAAGTTACATATGTTATTATTTGTAAAGATGAATGGCATAACTTCCATTATTTCTCCTTCAACTTGAGCAAAATTATATTAACTACCATTTTCATTTTTTTCCTCTTATTTTGTAATTTTGTTTTGTTCCTGTAAAAGTAAGATAGTAGTGCATTCAATCTGTACAATCCTTAACCATGTATTGTCAGTCTAAATTGATTTGTTACATGGTTAAAATCAACCATGTTATCAATATCAATCTAAATTGATTTTTCAAAAACATTCACAATATTTTAGGCTGCTTAAATTTTGATCTCGTTGGTGGTGTTGTGGAATTTTTTTTGAATCGGTCCATACTATTTAGGATCATGTAGTACACATTTTCTGTGTTCACAATAGCATATGGCGTTTTATTATTGGTAATTAACCTTTAGTTCATAACCATATTGATTTTCTGGAACATCATTGCTATATGTACTTCAACTAGCTATAAGAAAAATCATCAGAACATATATATATATATATATATATATGTGTGTGTGTGTGTGTGTGTGTGTGTGTGTATGTAGCTAAATGTATTTCAATCAGCATGAAAAATTCATTAGAATTTTATGTTTATATTGTTGATCACTCAGTGGAGAGGGTCGGTATGTGGGAATGCATGGATTTCTACCTGGTAGATACAACAGATTAATCCCACGCCAACCACGGGTTGGATCCGTCCGTTAGGCCTAGCTCGGCTGTGAAGCATGTACTGAAGGCTAGCATGAATGATGATAGACATGATTACCACGTGATCGGGACATACGATCCTGCACAGAACATGTGGGTTCCGGATGATGCGAGCGTAGACGTTGGCATTGGGTTGAGGTATGACTAGGGAAATTTTACGCTTCCAAGACATTTTATAATCATGCAAAAAAGAAGTGCATTCTTTGGAGTTGGATTGGAGAGACCGACAGTGAAACTACTGATATTGCTAAGGGCCAGTCTTCTCTTCAGGTTTGGGACATTCTGTAATGTTTTGATCTAACTCGGCTATACAGGCAAATGTCTTACTCGACTGAAAATGCAGGGCGTTCCGAGGACAATGTTGTTGGATTTGAAAATAGGAAGCAATTTGATAACATGGCCAGTTGTGGAGATAGAGAGCTTGAGGACGAGGCCAATAGATTTCAGTGGATCACTGTAGATGCAGGGTCTAATTTTAAGTTGAACACTGGTGGTGCTACTCAGGTAGATTTTAGTTAAATTTAGTCATTAAGTAAAGACGTAAGACACAAAGCTAATATCAGTGGTAAATTTGGTTAAGAACTTATGTTGCCAAAGTGATGAAGACAGCTGCCATCGTAAATAAACATGTTATAAGAGGAACGTGAACTACAAATATCAGCAACATGAAGAAATATAATCACACCATCATATTTAAACTAGGTCGTTATGCCAAGTTGTTGATTCTTTGGGTGACTACCATGACAGAAGTTTAGACAGTGTGTTATTGTCTTACTGAATTTTCCATGTGAACTCACCTGCCATTGTCCATAATTTGTTGAAATCCCTATTTCTGCAACCTGATGTTTTCACTTATTTAAAATAGGTTATCATTTAGGGATATATCCGTGTTCAAGCTTAAGACTAAGGAAGATAATGGTATCAAGATCTCCAAGGATAAGAAAGAAAGTGTGTAAATAAAACATTAATCCCGATAACTAGGAATAAGCTGCATTGCTTAAGCTTTTGAGAGCCAACTAATAATTTGCACTTTAATTGTTTATGCATGGCTCTTTTTCTTGAATAACAGTCGACAAACAACTAATAATTGGCTCAGCCTTTTTCATTGGTGATTTTGAGTTATTTTCTCTATTTCAACAAATAACAGAGTGCGTGCTTGGATAGTATCCACTGGTTCAACTTGTGACTTACTTTTGCTATTGTTGATGTTAACTTCAGATACGTGACTTCCTTTATTAACATGTGAAGTTATCTCACCTTCTTCAACCTCATTTTCATCATCCAAAGCATTATTTCCTTCCTGAAAGCATGCTTATTCGAATACCAATGTCAAACTCATCAGTCTACTTACCTACTTGGTTAATGTCATATACTTTAGTCACAGTGACATTAACTAGTTGGACATCAAGACCAGAACATCCATCATTTTGTTGATAAATTCTTCCTAACTCAGCAGTTTTCACATCTGCACTACTTCCGACCTGGAAATACTTAACTTTCCTACTCCTTCTCATAACTTTATTCTAGATTTGTTTCTTCTTAACCGACCTAACAGCAGTGCCCTCAATAGTTTTCATATTGCAAGATTTAGTTTGTGAGTTAACAGTAGCTTTTAAGGCAGATCTAACCTCATCTCCACTGATTTCTTTAACACAAGCACCCCTCTCAACAACATCATTCTTAGTTGTGCAAACGTAGGTCGACTTAAATTTTCATTTCACAGTCTTTAGGATAGTGAAAGCAAACACAACCGATATTTGGTCTGTACGTTTTGAAACAGTTGCATGTGCCTTTCCTTAATTTATTGGCTCTGTTAAAATCCTTAGGTCTGCGTTGGATTTCATTTCGTAGTGTAGTTGTTATCTTTGCTGCGTTTTGGAAAAATGAGGAAGAGAGGTAGTACATATATTTGGCACGCAAGGCAACTATTTTTATTTATCTTAGTACAAATATCTTATACCACTATAGTGTAAATAAGATAGCAATATACCGCCATAGTTATGTGAGTTAAAGGATATTCTAATGTTTCAGTTGCACAATATGAATTTCATATAATTGATATTTATACCATAAACCAAGTGCCAGATTAGTATCTTTATAGGTCGGCATTTCATAGTAATCTTACAGTTGATAGAACTTACTGTAGTGAGTTAGAATAAAAAAAAAATTCCATTTGTTGCATGATGCTTTGGGGTGTGTTAAGGACATATAGCTCATTTAGAGTTTGCAAGCAAGTTTGATGTTAGGTTCGCTTAATTATTAACAAATAATTGGATGCTTGAATGATTATTGGCTGATTTTTTATTTTTGGATACCATAAACAAGCGATGCAGCTTGTAGCCTGAGGTAATAGTAGTTAGTAAGATGATATTATGGATGATCTCATCCATTTTAGATACTGACATCAACGCAACTGCCATTCAAGAAAATTGTTTCAGTGGCATACTGTGTAGGAATGAGAAATCCATTACATACGAAAAAAATCAAAGTGAATGTAATAGGCAAGTATCTCATTTAAAATAATTGTAAGGGACTTCTCCCACTCTAAAATCCATGGCTCACTTTCATAATTTGCCCCAACCATTACTTGAATTGTGAACACTTCCATAATTCATAAAGAAGTAACATTTGAGATGTATTCAAGCAAGTAATAGTTGATAAGCCTGGCAATAGATACTTTTGGATGCGATATAATCATATTTGTATCCGCATTCGAATTTCGAATATCAGTATTCGCGGATACGGATGGATAACAAATAATTATCTTATCTTCTAACGACCGTAAATAAAGAAGTTAGTCACTTTGCATAATTTCATAAATACTTAAAAACTGTTAAATTTTAAAATATCATTCTTCAGGTTATATTTCTTGCTTAGTGGTACGTTTTCGATTGTTTTGAAGTGATTTTGAGCTCATACGCTTTTCTAGTTGCCTACATTGTCCAGCCTATGCTTGAGCATGTTAGATTTCATAGAATCATATTTACTATGAAACTTTTGTGTTTATAGCTTATTTGATGGAAAAATAATCTGCCCCTGTAGTATTAGGTGTATGTTATCCCTGTAGTATTAGGTGTGCTCATCTTATTCATTTTAAGATTTTTTTTTGTTAACCTTAAAACTCATTGGTTTAGCATGGTTATGGTAAATAACTTAAATTCAAAATTATTCTTGCAATATTTGATGAACTAGGCGATTTTTAGTTTAGATTGCCTTTTGAGTAGTATGTTGGATAACTGTAACTTTTGAGGTGTATATTCTATTCTCTAAAAGCATTGAGGTGATAATTTGATTTGTACCATAAAAGCAGTTTTTAGTGGAATAAAGTAAATGTATCAATTGCCACAGAGTACTACCCTAATTGAAATTCATTCATATGTCTTATACATGATATGCGTATGACTAGAAAAGATATATTTTGTACCCCTAAAGTGGCTATAATTGGACATAACATTGTGTCCACCATGTACCCCTAATTGAAACCAAATGAAGATTGCAAGAGTACATACATGGTTGATATACTTTATTTTGTTGACGTACTTTGGATGTGTGAGATAATTAGTAGTGACAGCTGATACTACATTTAAGCATTATGGAGTTTATTGCCACATAATATAAGAAAGAGAAATTTGTATTTCGGTCACATATTCATGTTGTTGTTTATCATCAATGTATGTATGACTTTACATACACAACTTGCATAAATTCATTCATTTTCCTGTGTCCTCTGTGCCTTGCAGGTATTTAGTTCCTGTTGATATAACTGTAGGTCAGTTCGTTTATGTGGTTCGTAAGAGAATCAAATTTGGTGCTGAAAAGGCCATTTTCATTTTTGCCAAGGACACGCTAGCACCTATAGGTTTGACTTTTTTTCTTGTGCATTTTCGCACTTTCTAATGTCCATATTGGACTAAAGCTTTGTCATCTGGTTTTTGATAATTCTAATATTTTGCATAGTTTTTCTAGAATCTTAATTTTATCATAGGGTGGTGGCAGCGAAAATCCAATGTACACTGTGTCTTCAACGGAACACTAGGTGAATGCTAGCTTTCGTTGCCATCAATTAAAGATCCGCTTGAGATTACAAAAGTATGGTAAATCATTATTTTCCTCAGTGAAATGGATGTTTATCTTATTTTATTTTTTCTTGATAGAAAAGGAAGTTACTTGAGTTTCTCAAATTTGAGTGTGATTGTAACCAGAGTTGTTGAATTTTGACATCTGACAAGAAGATTTTTGTAATATTTAAATTATCCGTGGTTAATTCTTTTTTGTGGTTTTGGGTACCTATTTGTGCAGTTAATGCTTTCTTTATTTACTAGGCCAAGAATAGATGTGCTTTTGTGTATCCATCTACACATCTCCTAAGTGTGTTTTTATTAGTTTGTTTTGATTGTATCAATGTGATGTTCTTATTCGGTGATTTGGATATTGTGACATCTTGGTAACTTGGATTATAGATTGTATTTTGGAAGTATTTGTGAATGCTAGCTAACAGTTATAATGATAAATGTGTTTGTTATGTATAGTTGACTACTTTTCATTCCTAAAACTTATTGTGGTGTTATGTTACAGACTTACAGTTCCAACATCAAGGAGCAAATTGGAGGACAAGCATTCAAGCCTCGTCAGGATGGATCCGTGCAGAAAATGAGAAGTTTTTATATATATATGTGCAGGTTCTTTTTTTCTTTTCTCTTTTGAATTTCAGACATTATGATGCATAGATCCATCAACTATGTAAACATAATTTTTGTCTAGATTTTTGCTTATGTGACATTAGTTTTAAGTTGTATCAAATAATGTTATGAATGTTGGGTGTTATGTGAATATTTTATCAATTATTGTACCATTTTTTATTGTTATATAATGTTTTGTGACATTAATTTTTCTAGTTGATATATATGTATATATGTTTCATTGCACGATGAGTATTGAATGTTGAGTATTGTTGAAATGAATGTATTTGATGTCTAGATTGATGGTTAGAAATGAAATGAATGTATTTGATGTCTAGATTGATGGTTAGAAATATTGCAAAATGTTTGCTATATATTTTTGTTGCTAATTCGTCGGTAATCCGCCGTTATATAGCTAGGATTTACCGACGGATAACTGAAATGTAAAATATTTGCTATATATTTCCGTCGGTAATCCCTCACTAAATAGCGTGCATTTAGCGACGGAAAAATATTTACTGATTTTATTATGTTATATATATCCGTCGGTAAAACGTCGGTGAAATATTTTTAAATGAAATGATAATTTATCAGAAAACGACGGTGAAGTGACGGAGAATCGACGCTAAATTCCGTCGCAAAATTGTGCCTAAAATACCGACGTGGTTTTTAGCGACAGCCGTATTCTGCTGCAAATCCGTCGCTAACAGGCTTTTAGCGAGGGTTTAGCGACGGATTTTTCCGCTGCAAAATCAGTGTTTTCTTGTAGTGTATTCATACAGTTAGCTGCATTTTCATTTTCTCAAAATTTCATAAAAAATCCAGTATGAAATTTTTTCTGTTAAGAATATTTTGTTTTAATTGTTTAACTTGCCACAAATGTAAAATATAAGTAAAATGGAAAAAGTATCTAAAAAAGCCTTTTATTGAATTTAAAATAATAATTGATATAAAATTTGTTGGGATAGGTCAGCCACATGCAAAAAACTATACAGTGATGATTAGATCAAAGGAATTGCTTGACCGATATAAATTTTCTAATTTAATATTTGGTGATTTAGTGAAAAAATAGCGACACAAAAAAAAACTTGAAGATGCAATTCAATAGTCTACAAACATAAACATGAAACGAAGACGTGGAATCTTTACTAGAAAAAAGAATTTACATTCTAAAATCAAAGATACATAAGTTACTTGATACTTGAGAAGTATGTAGACCGGTTATCGTTTACTTTTCAATTCAGGATCATGTCTTGATATATACACATATGTGTATATATATACATATACATATACATATATATATGTATATATATACACGTGTATATATATAATTTATGGTTTAATATGGAACACAGTCTTGGTGCAACAGTCTGCTATTATAACGTCTACTATTCTGCAACTCAACACAGTGACATTGATTTTTTTTCTTTTTTTGGAAGGAACATATTGAAGCTGAGCCATGCAACACGCATCAATATGTTATACCTGAGTTTTCACTTTGCATATTTACATTAGGACCATTTTTTGATAATTTAACAGTCCTATGCAAAAGATTTTAATTCATAAGCGAACAGCCTAGGTTTAGAGATTGAGGTAGTTATAATTCAGACTTATCTATCCCATTTCGGAGATGAAAACCGGTTACGTTCACTACCATTTCTCCATAATAAGCATCCACTGCTTCTTCATACTAAGGAGCTGAAAGCTTATACAACATTAAAGCTACATACATAAATAAAACTTGGTTTTGAACGCGTTTGGTATTGCGTTGAGTTTTTTGTCGTTTTTACTATGGGCATAAAACCAGGAAAACAAAATAAATTGTTATCAATTCTTTCGCTTGAGCCCATTTTGAAAAAAAGACTATTTTCTAAAATGGATTTTACAAAATGATAAAACAAATAAGTTTTCATTATTTTGCGAAACTAAAAATACTCTGAAAAAGGAGAGCCAAAGAGGCCATTAGCTTTTCTCCCATGATACCAAAACTCAGATGCTCAATTACATAGAGAATGACAGTAATCACAGCACCACCACAAAGAGGATCTAAAATCTAAAATCATAGTAGGATCTAAGATCTAAAATCATAAATATTTACCAGCGAGCATCTAGAAACTGACGCGATTGGTGAGCGGTGACAAACAAAGGCGAATGGCGAGTATGGTAAAATTGAAGCGAACGACGAGAGGACAGAGTTAGGTGTAAGTTGTCTTGGAGCTGAAGAAGGCGATTCACTGGATGACGTCGAAGAGGAAGAAACGAGGTCATCTACTTTTGCGGCCATGTCTCATAAATAGGAGTTAGGGTTTGAGATTGGGAAATATGCGGCCAAGCATATTTTAATAGAACAAAATGAGTGACCACGGAAACTAAAGGAAGGAAATAATAATATTTTATTCGGATTAAAAGTAACATTTGTCACAACTATTGAAATTGTAGTAATAATAATTAAATATCAACCGAGGCCAAAAAAAAGTTGTTGTAGACGTGTATTACAACTACTGCAAAAATAAAGTTGTTAAAAATATCATTATTACAACTTTTGAAATAAAACAGTTGTTACAATATACCTATTACAACTGTTTTTTGATTGAGTTGTAAAAGAAAAGTTGTAATACGGTTGTTTTGTTGCAATGACGGATTTTTCTATCGTTTTAGAAAATCTGCGAAATTTATATATCATTATAAATTGCAGGTGCACAAAATACTATTGTATTACGTATGTGAGTATGATTCGATGTACGGGGAAAAATTTCAATTTTTAAAATTGCTTAATCAAATTAAACGAAGTTTTAAGATTGTGTTAACTAACTAAAAATTGACAAAAAAAAACTAGAAGTTAACTATGAGATTAGAAAGAAATTTAGAGGCAGATTTACTCTTATGATCACACAAATCAACTTAGAACAATTTTGTGATATATCTCTTTTCTATCTTTTGTGTAATTAGTGAATGTATTTATCATAAGCATGACCTAATTGTGTTATGAACTGACATAACTTAAACCATAAAACTATAACAATTAGGGAAGGACACAGAAGATAAGAATGATCACCCAAACTCTATATCAATACTTAAGATAAAACTTCCACATCTAATATATTTAGATAAAAAATACAAAAATAGAGGAAAAAAATACGTGGGCTATTGTAAAACAACAGGCCAGGTAGATGCGCCACACGCATAAATCGACAAGCACCACAATACGCACCAATATATTTTTGTAGAGGACGCGAGAAAACCGGCTTTGGGTTTAGACTGAGTATATTTTTCATTATCCCTTCTTTTCTTCTAAATTATTTTTGATTTTGTTTTGCAATTAAATTGTAACCCAATGAAAATTGTTTCACGACTCATTAAGGTATGTAGTATTAATATTAGCCATAGCTAACCGAGGTTGTTCTTGTTGTGGATCTATCTGATTTGGATTTAGATTTATGAGTGACGTACAAAATTGTACATTTCTTTCTTTACTTGTTTGGTCGAAGAAAAATAATTAATGGCCTGTTACATTTGGTATATCAGGTCAGTATGTCTTCTAATGTAGACAAACAGTGGATGAAAGAATCCGATCGTAGAACTCCATGATATTTGAAAGGAGTGCAGAAGTTTATTAATCCCGGAAGAAAGTTATGGTAATAAGGAAACTATTCTTGTTCTTGCACTCAATGTCAAAATATGAAGAAAAATATTAAATTAGATGACATTCATTTTCATTTGCTTAGATGGGGAATTGATCAATCATATACCATTTGGCATTATCATAGAGAACAAATGACGAGAAAGGAAAAACAACCCATTAGTCAAGCCATGCAAGTCGATGATGATGAATATCCCAGAATGGAAGATCCAATCAATGATCCCGAAAAATTTCATCATTTTTGTAACGATACGGATTTCGCCCGGACCTAATCGATCGCTAAATCGACCAAGACCGTTCGAGTCCACATACGCTAACTCTGGGCATACAACACATCAAAACAAGTAAGAGAAGACTTTTATAAACATCATAATAATGTCACATCAGAGTACATAATATATTAGAGTATATTGAAAAATAATTCTACAGCGAAAGATTAATTTACAATAAATTTAATACAATGCAATGGAAACAAATAAAATAACACAGCAGAAGACTATCAATACTCTGGACACAGCTTTTCGCTTCGATCCGGAATCCTGCTAAATGAAATAATCTGCAAAACTAAACTACTGACTGACCGTGTGGAAAATATGGGCACCCAGAGTTTAGGTTAAAACAATAAACTCCGAGTCAGTCATGAAATTGGTGCGAGAACTCAAAATAGTTATTTAAAAATTTACTTTAAAATATGGTAAATCAAGGGACCACGCCGTATAACACGGAACGGGTTTACCCTCAAGAATACCAGTGCATAAATAACAACTAATAATAGTCATATGGATCTACAATGCATCAATCAACATGCAATTTTTCTAATCTACCCATTTAGATTAATCTCCACACTTAGATTTTCCAAATCCAATTCACTTTTCAGAAATTATTTCTTTGGAATTTATTTCCCGATTCTTATTTTAAATCATTTGAAATACATATCTAGCGTTTATATCAAAGTAGATTCCACTTCGGGATCTCAAACCAAAATCTTTTGAAAATATGAATTCCAAAACATAACAATGCATAAAAACAAGTATGCAACCAAATATCGGTCATGTTCCCTCAAACAAGGCTGTATGCGCCTTACCAACTCGATATATATATATATATATATATATATATATATATATATATATATGCGCACCTCCCTCGATGGAGCAGGCTACACCGACGATGCACCATCCCACACTCTGGGGGAAAGAATACACCGCCCTCCCACTTTTAGTCGCTCTCGGGTCACCCGATCTTTAGCCACATACTAAATCCTTTCATATCCCGAAGTAGGGAAAATCATTTCACAACATAATAATCATAAGTACTTTCAAACTATAGTACTTCACATCAGCAATTCACACATATGATCAGTCACTATTAATCACATAACCTTTGAGTTCTTACGTCTCAAAGAAGGGTGTTAAGCAAGAGAATAAATTCTCCGCCACCAAACAGATACGTTATCAATAGCAACTAATCGGATACGCGAAGAACCACAATGTAAAACCATAATACACTTTCAAATCATTTCGAAATCATCGGGTTGAGCCCTTGAAATCCTTTCTGTTTTATAAAACATTTTATAAAACATTCCCTGTCCAAAATCGGGAATACTATTCTTTTTACTTAAGAAATCTCATTTCAAAATCATTTATTAAAATTTGAAATAAATAACATCAATAAACACCTTATAGTCAAATCGTGAAGTGTTTCACAAGGTGTTAGCACATTGATATTTTACCCAATTCAATGCTAAATGTAAAAGCATGTTTTGCTCATAAACTGGTCAAGCACAATCCAAACAGTCAATCCATTACAATTAATATCAGCAACCAAGTGTATTTGGTTCAATCACATTTAATGTTTTGGTAATTTAATTACCATCTATACATTCACAATCTAATTAAAGATTTATTAAACTCCAATTGATTTCAATCTCTAAAATCATTTCTTATTGATTGTTCAACTTTCTAGAAATTAATCCTGATTTTAATTGGGTTAAGGAACCAATGTCATTTAAACACATTTCACGATAAACCCAAAATCCAATTCGATATTAAATATAAGGCTCAAAATAGAAATTATATCGGCTTAAATTCAATTTCAAATTCTGAAACCAATGGATATCGTATTGGAATAGCGATATCGATATCTTGCAAATTCCCACAACAATATCCATATAATCACAGAATCCAATATCAAAATATTCCGAAGATTATTTCTACTCAAATCCATTCCAATTTATATATTGGAAAATTCTGGTTACTTTAAAACCCTTTTTTTTCAAGTCCAATTTATTTATTTAAAAACAATTGGATTACTATTCTGGTTAATGACTAGTTCATTTTGATAAAAATATATTATTATCCTTACAAACATGGAATTTTTCATCCAAATTCTTTCCAAATCATATATTATGATTTTACACAAATTATTAATATTTTTAATAATTTTATTAGGGCCCTTTCTGTCGATTTCCATAAACGGTCATCGAGCTGAATATACAGCAACCTTTTCCAAATTTGATTTGGACGTAATTCTAAATTCAGCCATTAGATTTCAAATCTCTTATATTCATTGGAAAGCTCTTTTTGATACGAACCCAACGGTTCTGGTTTTAGGAGAATCCGACGGTCGGATCTTCCGTAATGTCAATTCGAAGTGAATGGTCGAAATTCGCGAACGGTTGTTGCGCGGCTCGTTCTATTCAGGCCATTAAATATATATAATATATATATTATACATTTCATTGGTTTCCATTTAAGTCGTATTTTGTTAATCATTTATAAATTCCTTTTAGAACGATTTCAACTTCATTTTTCAATTTTTAATCAAAATTGAATATTCCATTACAATACAACTTTATACACTCCATATATACGTTAAAAATAATATGTTTAACCAACCAATATTTATTTCAATACATGACAATTTTATTCATCGCATATTCATGTTAAAAATTATGTTTCTAACGATCCAATAATCATTTCTATACACGACTGTTTTATATATCAATCACACACACACACACACACACACACACACACACACACACACATATATGTATATGTTAAAAATTACATTTTTAACAATCCAATATTTATTTCACTACATACCAATTTTGTATATCTCATATATATATATATATATATATATATATATATATATATATATATATATATATATATATATATATATGTTAAAAACAATATTTTTAACAAACAAATATTTATTCCATATCATGACCATGTTATATATCACATATATATGGTTTATTCCCATTTCATATATATATTCTTCACATTATATATATATATGTGTATATATGTTTTATTAATCGCATATTTTTTTTTATTCATTACATATATTTTTTTGTTCCTTGCATATTTTTTTTTATTCATCGCATATATATTTTTATTTCTTGCATATATCTTCTAACTTAACATATTAAAAATTTCATTTTTAATGACAAAACATGTTTAATATAAATTCTTTTTTATTCTAACTTAACATATTAAAAATGTCATTTTTAATGACAGAACATATATTCACATGTAATTATTTTTCTACTTCGCTAATATGTAACAGACATTATTCTAATGAATCAACACATATTTAAATATTAACATCGCTAACATGTAAATGACATGATTTTTAATGAGTCAAAGCAGATTATTGTTTTCCTACTTCGCTAATATGCAAATAATAATGTTTTAATAAACAAACATATATTAACAAATGATCATTTTCTACTTTGCTATCATGAAAATGATTTACATTTTAATTTAGCAAAATCTCTTTAATGAATCAAACATACAATAAAAATATAATTTTTATTGTCTAGTTTTTTTTAATTTAAAACATGATTATTTTTAATGAATCAAACATACAATAAAAATATAATTTTATTGTCCAATCTTTTTTTATTAAAAACAAGATTCTTTTTAAGGAATCTAACATGCAATAAAATTGTAATTTTTATTGTCAAATCTTTTTATTTAAAACATGATTCTTTTTAATGAATCTAACATGCCACAAAAATGTAATTTTTATTGTCGTAAAAACATTTTCTTTCCATATATATAATAAAAATATGTTTTTTATTGTATAAACATTTTTATCCAACATGAACATTTTATTTTCATATATACAATAAAAATATGATTTTTATTGTATAAATTTTTTTTATCCAACATGAACATTTTATTTTCATAAATACAATAAAAATATGATTTTTATTGTATAAACAAATTTTGTCCAACATGAACATTTTATTTTCGTATATACAATTCAATCCAGTCAATTCATCGCAACCACATTCAATCAATTCTAATCTCATACATCACATATATGAATTTTATATAGTGAATGTATATAAATTTCACATCGCAATCATAATTAATTTAATTTTAAATTAGAGATCTCATAGTGTAAATTATAAACGGATATTTATAATTCAATTTCAACTACCATATTAATGTTAACATTATTTTTAATATGTTAAACATTACAATCACAACACAATACAGTCATTGAAATCATCCATGGTCTTCAAACAACCGTAAATGTGAACTAACAGGCACCGTACAAACTTTATGATAATTAAAACATATAAAAATCAACATTGACAATCGATATATGCAGTTATAAAATAAATAACTGAAAAATAATAATTTAGTGAGAGAGTTCTCACCATGATCGGTTCAGAAATCGTTTAATAACGATTGTTTTAATTAAACCAAAAATTGTAACTACATCCAATCTTGTCCAAATTGATTTCATTGCGAAGCCTTCATCGCCACGGTTCCAACGCATCTGAAATCGTCGAATTCTGTTTTCGTATGCAAAAGTTATGGGGTTTTATATGTTAATAACATACTTTAATTAACTAATGATAATTAATAAAGTAATTAACCTAATTAACTACCTTCCCTCCCCTTAATTTCTCTCCTCCCTTATGTTCTCATCGCTCCTCATCACGCACGCAGGAAAACAAACACGTAGCCCCCTTCAAATTTCGCACCCCATTCCAATCCTCCCGGACCCGATCTAAATACACCACATCGAAGGCCTTCTTCTTCTCCGTCTTCACCGTGAATAGCTTTGAATTTGAGCTCCCCATGGCCTTGAATTTGCAGCCAAAGCGCAGCACTTGAGGCCTGAGATTCGCGAAAAATACTACCCAAAACATGATATTAACCGTATGAATTTGTAGAGCATGTGAATCTTTACAGCTTTCATGCAGAAATCATCTTCTAATTCTTGATGGATTGAGAGAAAAGACGGAAAGAAATTCGAATTAGTTCAGCCTTGAAATGAAACCGGCGGCTAGGGTTTTGATAATGAGGGTTTGGGCTTAAAATGGGCTATTTATACCCTATTTTATATTATTATTTAATTCCATTATCTCCAAAAAGTGAAATTTTGCATCCGAACTCCAAACGAAATCCAACGACTATCGTTGCTAACCAAATACCCCTATTCCGGACACAATGAGATATGTTTTGGAAGCCAAATCTATAGTTTTGATCAGTTTTTATCAAAATTAAAATATAAATTAATATAACGGTCAATATTGAATTTGAACGTACATTTTTAATTTATCCGGGGCACATACTGACTCCAAAAATTTCTGAAAAATAAATATAACTATGTTTTGATGATATGGTCCTAACAAAACTAATTTCGTTGAATTTGGAGACAGTTTGAAAAATGGTCATTTTCTGGTCGATCCAATTCAAATTTTCTTTGCCACGCTCACATATTAATTCAAAAAATTATTAAATTTTAAACCTAACAATAATTTGACTTTCCGGATCCAAAAAAAGTGGTTTCATCGAAAACGGAGGTCGTTTGCAAAATGGCTATTTTTAAGGGCTTTGCTATTATTTAAAAATGGAATTTTTAAATTTTGACACATTTTCTAACAAAATTTCCTTAAAATAAATTTTTAAATTGGTTCTGATTTTCCGGGTTGTTACAATCTCCCCCACTTAAAACTTTTCGTCCCCGAAAAGGGACGGAGCTAAAAGTTGTTTAACTATCCAACTCAACTTTCATTCTTTTATTGGTTTCAATAATTTTATTAGTTGAACTAATAGTCACACACTACAATCATCAATCAATTAGTTGATTAGATTTTCAAATATGTATAACTTTTATATAGCCAAAAATCATATTTCCTAAGATCGGATTATATACAATCACAAATACGTTAATTATAAACTTGTCACTCTCAACTCATTCTAGGGCATTTCTAACCCCATCTCTAACGAGTATCTCATTTAGGATACTATTGATCCAATATCTAGTGAGTATTCCTTTGTAGATATTACTAATCCTACCTTTGATGAGTCTTTTGTTCAGTTCTAACGAGTTGTACCCCAAAGATTTGAGTTAACCAAAGCTCTGATACCAGCTGTAACGATACAGATTTCTCCCAGACCTAATCGATCGCTAAATCGACCAAGACCATTCGAATCCCACATACGCTAACTTTGGACATACAACACATCAGAACAAATAACAGAAGACGTATATAAACATCATAATAATGTTACATTAGAGTACAAAATATATCAGTGTACATCGAAAAATAACTCTACAGCGGATGATTTATTTACAATAAATTTAATACAATGCGGCGGAAACAAATAAAATAACACATCGGAAGACTATCAATACTCTGGACACAGCTTTTCGCTTCGATCCAGAGTCCTGCTAAATGAAATAATCTGCAAAAATAAACTACTGACTACCCGTGTGGAAAATATGGGCACCCAAAGTTTAGGTTAAAACAATAAACTCCGAGTCAGTCATGGGACCGGTGTGAGAACTCAAAACCGTTATTTAAAACTTTACTTTAAAATAAAGTAAATCAAGGGACCACGCCGTATAACATGGAACGGGTTTACTCCTAAGAGTACCAGTGCATAAACAACAGCTAATAAGAGTCATATGGATACACAATGCATCAATCAACATGCAATTTTTCTAATCTACCCATTTAGATTAATCCCCACACTTAGATTTTCCTAATCCAATTCACTTTACAGAATGTATTTCTTTACACTTTATTTCCCGATTTTTATTTTAAATCATTTGAACTACATATCTAGCTTTTATATAAAAGTAGATTTCACTTCGGAATCTCAAACCAGAATCTTTTGAAAATATGAATTCCAAAACATAACAATGCATACAAACAAGTATGCAACTAAATATTTGTCATATACCCTTAAAACAAGGATATATGCGCTTTACCAACTCGATATATATATATGTGAACCTCCCTCAATGGAGCAGGCTGCACTGACGACGCACCATCCCACACTCTGGGGGAAAGCATACACCGCCCTCACACTTTTAGTCGCTCTCGGGTCACCCGATCTTTAGCCACATACTAACTCATTTCACATCCCAAAGTAGGGAAAATCATTTCACAACATAATAATCATAAGCGCTTTCAAACTATAGTACTTCACATCAGCAATTCACACATATGATCAGTCACTATTAATCACATAACCTTTGAGTTCTTACGTCTCAAAGAAGGGTGTTAAGCAAGAGAATAAATTCTCCGCCACCAAACAGATACGTTATCAATAGCAACAAATCGGATACGCGATGAACCACAATGTGAAACCATAATACACTTTCAGATCATTTCGAAATCATCGGGTTTAGCCCTCGAAATCCTTCCTGTTTTATAAAACATTTTAAAAAACGTTCCCTGTCCAAAATCGGGAATACTATTCCTTTTACTTAAGAAAACCCATTTCAAAATCATTTATTAAATTTTGAAATAAACAACATCGCTAAACACCTTATAGTCAAATCGTGAAGTGTTTCACAAGGTGTTAGCACATAGATATTTTACCCAATCCAATGCTAATTGTAAAAGCATGTTTTGCTCATAAACTGGTCGAGCACAATCCAAACAGTCAATCCATCGCAATTAATATCAACAACCAATTGTATTTGGTCCAATCACATTTCATGTTTTGGTAATTTAATTACCATCTATACATTCACAATCTAATTAAAGGTTTATTAAACTCCAATTGGTTTCAATCTCTAAAATCACTTTTTATTGATTGTTCAACTTTCTGGAAATTAATCCTACTTTAACTGGGTTAAATAACCAATGTCATTTAAACACAGCTCACGACAAAACCAAAATCCAATTCGATATTAAATATAAGGCTTAGAATAGAAATTATATCGGCTTATATTCAATTTCAAATTCTAAAACAAACGGATATCGAATTGGAATAACGATATCAATATCTTCCAAATTCCCACAACAATATCCGTATAATCACGGAATCCAATATCGAAATATTTCAAAAATTATTTCTACTCAAATCCTTTCCAATTTATATATTGGAAAATTCTGGTTATTTTAAAATCCTTTTTTTTCAAGTCCAATTTATTTATTTAAAAACAATTGGATTACTATTCTATTTAATAACTAGTTCATTAAGATAAAAATATATTTTTATCTGTACAAACGTGAAATTTTTCATCCGAATTCTTTCCAAATCATATATTATGATTTTACAAAAATTATTAATATTTTTAATAATTTTATTAAGGCCCTTTCAGTCGATTTCCATAAACGGTCATCAAACTGCATATATAGTGACCTTTTCCAAATTTTATTTGGACATAATTCCAAATTCAACCATTATATTTCAAATCTCTTATATTCATTGGAAAGCTATTTTGGATAAGAACCCAACGGTTCCGGTTTTAGGAGAATTCCATGGTCGGATCTCCCGTAATGTTAATTCGGAGTCAATGGTCGAAATTCGCGAACGGTCGCTGTGCGGCGCGTTCTATTCAGGCCATTAGAAATATATATATTATATATTTCATCGATTTCCATTTAAGTCGTATTTTATAAATCGTTCATTTTTCAATTTTTAATCAAAATTGAATATTCCATTACACAACAACTTTATACATTCCATATATACGTTAAAAATAATATTTTTAACCAACCAATATTTATTTCAATACATGACAATTTTATTCATCGCATATTTGTGTTAAAAATTCTATTTCTAATGATCCAATAATCATTTATATACACGACTGTTTTATATATCACATATATATATATATATATATTAAAAATTATATTTTTAACAATCCAATATTTATTTCACTACATGCCAATTTTATATATCTTATATGTATATGTTAAAAACAATATTTTTAACGAACAAATATTTATTCCATATCATGACCATTTTATATATTGCATATATATATGGTTTATTCTCATTTCATATATATATTCTTCACATTTTATATATATGTTTTATTCATCGCATATATTATTTTTTATTCATTACATACATATTTTTGTTCCTCGCATGTATATTTTTATTCATCACATATATATTTATATTTCTTGCATATCTCTTCTAACTTAACATATTAAAAATGTCATTTTTAATGACAAAACATGTTTAACATAAATTCCTTTTTATTCTAACTTAACATATTAAAAATGACATTTTTAATGACAAAACATATATTAACATGTAATTATTTGTCTACTTCGCTAATATGTAACTGACATTATTCTAATGAATCAATACATATTTAACTATTATAACATCGCTAACATGTAAATGACATGATTTTTAATGAGTCAAAACAGATTATTGTTTTTCTACTTCGCTAACATGCAAATAATAATGTTTTGATAAACAAACATATATTAACAAATGATCATTTTCTACTTTGCTATCATGAAAATGATTTACATTGTAATTTAGCAAAATCTCTTTAATGAATCAAACATACAATAAAAATATAATTTTTATTGTTTAGTTTTTTTAATTTAAAACATGATTATTTTTAATGAATCAAACATACAATAAAAATATAATTTTATTGTCTAATCTTTTTATTAAAAACATGATTCTTTTTAAGGAATCTACCATGCAATAAAAATGTAATTTTTATTGTCGTAAAAACATTTTCTTTTCATATATACAACAAAAATATGATTTTTATTGTATAAACATTTTTATCCAGCATGAACATTTTATTTTCTTATATATAATAAAAATATGATTTTTATTGTATAAACAAATTTTATCCAACATGAACATTTTATTTTCATATATATAATAAAAAAATGATTTTTATTGTATAAACAAATTTTATCCAACATGAACATTTTATTTTCATATATACAATTCAATCCAATCAATTCATCGCAACCACAATCAATCAATTCTAATATCATATATGAATTTTATATAGCGAATATATATAAATTTCACATCGCAATCATAATTAATTTTATTTTAAATTAGAAATCTCATAGTGTAAATTATAAATGAATATTTATAATTTAATTTCAACCACCATATTAATGTTAACATTATTTTTAATATGTTAAACATTACAATCACAACACAATACGGTCATCGAAATCATCCATGGTTTTCAAACAACCGTAAATGTGAACTAACAGCCATCGTACAAACTTTATGATAATTAAAACATTTAAAAATAGACATTGACAATCGATATATGCAGTTATAAAATAAATAACTGAAAAAAAATATTTTAGTAAGAGAGTTCTTACCTTGATCAGTTCGGAAATCGTTTAATAACGATTGTTTTAATTAAACCAAAAATTATAACTACATCCAATCTTGTCCAAATTGATTTCATTGTGGATCCTTCATCGCCACGGTTCCAACGCATCTGAAATCGTCGAATTCTGTTTTCGTATGCAAAATTTATGGGGTTTTATATGTTAATAACACACTTTAATTAACTAATGATAATTAATAAACTAATTAACCTAATTAACTACCTTCCCTCCCCTTAATTTCTCTCCTCCCTCACGTTCTCGTCGCTCCTCATCACGCACGCAGGAAAAAAAACCCAGCCCCCTTCAAATTTCGCACCCCATTCCAATCCTCCCGGACCCGATCTAAATACACCACTTCGAAGGCCTTCTTCTTCTCCGTCTTCACCATGAATAGCTTTGAATTTGAGCTCCCCAATGGCCATGAATTTGTAGCCAAATTGCAGCCCTTGGGGTCTGAGGATCACGAAAAATACTACCCAAAACATGATCTTAACCGTATGAATTTTTAGAGCATGTGAATCTCTACACCTTTCATGCAGAAATCATCTTCTAATTCTTGATGGATTGAGAGAAAAGAGAGAAAGAAATTCAAACTATTTCATCCTTGAAATGAAACCGGTGGCTAGGGTTTTGAAAATGAGGGTTTGGGCTGAAAATGGGCTATTTATACTCTATTTTATATTATTATTTAATTCCATTTTCTCCAAAAAGTGAAATTTTGCATTCGAACTCCAAACGAACTCCAGTGACTATCGTTCCTAACCAAATACCCCCATTCGGGACACAATGGGATATGTTTTGGAAGCCAATTCTACTGTTTTGATTAGTTTTAATCAAAATTAAAATATAAATTAATATAATGGTCAATATTGAATTTGAACAAACATTTTTAATTTATCTAGGCCACATACTGACTCCAAAATTTTTAGAAAAGTAAATATAACTATGTTTTGATGATACGGTCCTAATAAAATTAATTTCGTCGAATTTGGAGACCGTTTGAAAAATGGCCATTTTCCGGTCGATCCAATTCAACTAAAATTGATAAAACACATTTTCTTTTGCCACGCGCACATATTAATTCCAAAAATCATTAAATTTTAAATCTAGCAATAATTTGACGTTCCGGACCCAACAAAAGTGGTTTCATCGAAAACGGAGGTCGTTTGCAAAATGGCTATTTCTAAGGGCTTTGTTATTATCTAAAAATGGAATTTTTAAATTCTTGCACATTTTCTAACAAAAATTTCCTTAAAATAAATTTTTTAATTGGATCTGATTTTCTGTGTTGTTACAATCTCCCCCACTTAAAACTTTTCGTCCCCAAAAAGGGACGGAGCTAAAAGTTGTTTAACTATCCAACTCAACTTTCATTCTTTTATTAGTTTGAATAATT
This sequence comes from Allium sativum, assembly GCA_030737875.1. Classification (NCBI taxonomy): domain Eukaryota; kingdom Viridiplantae; phylum Streptophyta; class Magnoliopsida; order Asparagales; family Amaryllidaceae; genus Allium; species Allium sativum. The sequence continues at coordinate 431,914,448 of CM060925.1, read as the reverse complement.
TTATTAGTTGAACTAATAATCACACAATACAATCATCAATCAATTAGTTGATTAGCTTTTCAAATATATATATATATAACTTTTATATAGCCAAAAATCATATTTTCTAAGATTAGATTATATACAATCACAAATACGTTAATTATTAACTTGTTACTCTCAACTCATTCTAGGGCATTTCTGACCCCATCTCTAACGAGTATCTCATTCTAGGATACTACTGATCCTATCTCTAAGTATTCCTTCATAGGATTTTACTAATCCTACCTCTGATGGGTCTTTTGTTCAGTTCTAATGAGTTGTACCCCAAAGATTTGAGTTAACCAAAGCTCTGATACGAGGTGTAACGATACGGATTTCTCCCGAACCTAATCGATTGCTAAATCGAACAAGACCATTCAAATCCCGCATACACCAACTCTGGGCTTATAACACATCAGAATAAATAACAGAAGACTTTTATAAACATCATAATAATGTTACATTAGAGTACATAATATATCAGAGTACATCAAAAAATAATTATACAGTGGAAGATTAATTTACAATAAATTTAATACAATGTAGCGGAAACAAATAAAATAACACAGCGGAAGACTATCAATACTCTGGACACAGCTTTTCGCTTCGATCCAGAATCCGGCTAAATGAAATAATCCGCAAAACTAAACAACTGACTGGCCGTGTGGAAAATATGGGAACCCAGAGTTTAGGTTAAAACAATAAACTCCGAGTTAGTCATGGGACTGGTGTGAGAACTCAAAACAGTTATTTAAATCTTTACTTTAATATAAGGTAAATCAAGGGACCACGCCGTATAACACGGAACAGGTTTGCCCCCAAGAATACCAGTGCATAAACAACAATTAATAATAGTCATATGGATCTACAATGCATCAATCAACATGAAAATTTTCCAATCTACCCATTTATATTAATCCCCACACTTAGGTTTTCCAAATCCAATTCACTTTACATAAATTATTTCTTTGGGCTTTTTTTCCCGATTCTTATTTTAAATCGTTTGAAATACATATCTAGCTTTTATATCAAACTAGATTTCACTTCGCGATCTCAAACCAAAATCTTTTGAAAATATGAATTCCAAAACATAACAATGCGTACAAACAAGTATGCAACCAAATATCGGTCATGTTCCCCCAGACAAGGCTGTATGCGCCTTACCAACTCGATATATATATGTGCACCTCCCTCGATGGAGCAGGCTACACTGACGATGCACCATCCCACACTCTGGGAGAAAGCATACACCGCCCTCACACTTTTAGTCGCTCTCGGATCACCCGATCTTTAGCCACATACTAAATCATTTCATATCCCGAAGTAGGGAAAATCATTTCACAACAAAATAATCCCAAGTACTTTCAAACTATAGTACTTCACATCAGCAATTCTCACATATGATCAGTCACTATTAATCACATAACCTTTGAGCTCTTACGTCTCAAAAAAGGGTGTTAAGCAAGAGAATAAATTCTCTGCCACCAAACAGATACATTATCAATAACAACTAATTGGATACGCGATGAACCACAATGTAAAACCATAATACACTTTCAAATCATTTCGAAATCATCAGGTTTATCCCTCAAAATCCTTTGTGTTTTATAAAACGTTCCCTGTCCAAATTCGGGAATACTGTTCTTTTTACTTAAGAAATCTCATTTCAAAATCATTTATTAAATTTTGAAATAAACAACATCGCTAAACACCTTATAGTCAAATCGTGAAGTGTTTCACAAGGTGTTAGCACATAGATATTTTACCCAACCCAATGCTAAATGTAAAAGCATATTTTGCTCATAAACTGGTCGAGCATAATCCAAATAGTCAATCCATCACAATCAATATCAGCAACCAAGTGTATTTGGTTCAATCACATTCCATGTCTTGGTAATTTAATTACAATCTATACATTCACAGTCTAATTAAAGATTTATTAAACTCCAATTGGTTTCAGTCTCTAAAATCATTTCTTATTGATTGTTCAACTTTCTGGAAATTAATCCTGCTTTAACTGGGTTAAATAACCAATGTCATTTAAAAACAGTTCACGATAAACCCAAAATCCAATTCGATATTAAATATAAGGCTCAGGATAGAAATTATATCGGCTTATATTCAATTTCAAATTCTGAAACCAACAGATATCATATTTGAATAACAATGTCAATATCTTCCAGATTCCCACAACAATATCCGTATAATCACAGAATCCAATATCGGAATATTCCGAAGATTATTTCTACTCAAATCCATTCCAATTTATATATTGGAAAATTCTGGTTATTTTAAAACCCCCTTTTTTCCAATTCCAATTTATTTATTTAAAAACAATTGGTTTACTATTCTTGTTAATAACTAGTTCGTTTTGATGAAAATATATTTTTATCTTTACCAACGTGGAATTTTTCATCCAAATTCTATCCAAATCATATATTATCATTTTACACAAATTATTAATATTTTTATTAATTTTATTAAGGCCTTTTAGTCGATTTCCAAAAACGGCCATCGAACTGCATTTACAGCGACCTTTTCCAATTTTGATTTGGACATAATACCAAATCCAACCGTTAGATTTCAAATCTCTTATATTTATTGGAAAGCTCTTTTCGATACGAACCCAACAGTTCCGGTTTCAGGAGAATCTGACAATTGGATCTCCCGTAATGTCATTTGAAGTCAATGTTTAAAATTCGCGAACGGTCGCTGCGCGGCGCGTTCTATTCAGGCCATTAAATATAAATAATATACGTATATTACATTTCGTCGATTTCCATTTAAGTCGTATTTTATAAATCGTTTATAAATTCATTTTAGAACGATTTCAACTTCATTTTTCAATTTTTAATCAAAATTGAATATTCCATTACATTACAAATTTATACATTCCATATATACGTTAAAATAATATTTTTAACCAACCAATATTTATTTCAGTACATGACAATTTTATTCATCGCATGTTCATGTTAAAAAATGATATTTTTAACGATCCAATAATCATTTCTATACACGACTGTTTTATATATCGCATATATATATATATATATATATATATATATATGTTAAAAATAATATTTTTAACAATCCAATATTTATTTCACTACATGCCAATTTTATATATCTCATATATATATATATATATCTTAATAACAATATTTTTAACGAACAAATATTTATTCCATATCATGACCATTTTATATATCACATATATATGGTTTATTCTCATTTCATATATATATTCTTCACATTTTATATATATGTTTTATTTCTTGCATATATCTTCTAATTTAACATATTAAAAATTTCATTTTTAATGACAAAACATGTTTAACATAAATTTCTTTTTATTCTAACTTAACATATTAAAAATGTCATTTTTAATGACAAAACATATACTAACATGTAATTATTTTTCTACTTCGCTTATATGTAACTGACATTATTCTAATGGATTAATACATATTTAACTATTAACATCGCTAACATGTAAATGACATGATTTTTAATGAGTCAAAATAGATTATTGTTTTTCTACTTCGTTAACATGCAATTAGTAATGTTTTAATAAACAAACATATATTAACAAATGATCGTTTTCTACTTTGCTATCATGAAAATGATTTACATTTTAATTTAGCAAAATATCTTTAATGAATCAAACATACAATAAAAGTATAATTTTTATTGTCTAATTTTTTTATTTAAAACATGATTCTTTTTAATGAATCAAACATACAATAAAAATATAATTTTATTGTCTAATCTTTTTATTAAAAACATGATTCTTTTTAATGAATCTAACATGCAATAAAACTGTAATTTTTATTATCTAATCTTTTTATTTAAAACATTATTCTTTTTAATGAATCTAACATGCAATAAAAATGTAATTTTTATTATCATAAAAAACATTTTCTTTTCATATGTATAATAAAAATATGATTTTTATTGTATAAACATTTTTATCCAACATGAATATTTTATTTTCATATATACAATAAAAATATGATTTTTATTGTATAAACAAACTTTATCCAACATGAACATTTTATTTTCATATATATAATAAAAAAATGATTTTTATTGTATAAACAAATTGTGTCCAACATGAACATTTTATTTTCATATATATAATTCAATCCAATCAATTTATCGCAACCACAATCAATGATTCTAATCTCAAACATCACATATATGAATTTTATATAGTGAATATATATAAATTTCACATCGCAATCATAATTAATTTTATTTTAAATTAGAGATCTCACAGTGTAAATTATAAATGGATATTTATAATTTATTTTCAACTACCACATTAATGTTAACATTATTTTTAATATGTTAAACACTACAATCACAACACAATACGGTCATCGAAATCATCCATGGTTTTCAACCAACCGTAAATGTGAACTAACAGGCACCATACAAACTTTATGATAATTAAAACATATAAAAATTGACATTGACAGTCAATATATGCAGTTATAAAATAAATAACTGAAAAGAAAAATATTTTTGTGAGAGAGTTCTCACCTTGATCGGTTCAAAAAATGTTTAATAACGATTGTTTTAATTAAACCAAAAATTGGAACTACATCCAATCTTGTCCAAATTGATTTCATTACGAAGCCTTCATTACCACGGTTCTAACACATCTGAAATCGTCGAATTCTGTTTTCGTATACAAAAGTTATGGGGTTTTACATGTTAATAACACACTTTAATTAACTAATGATAATTAATAAAGTAATTAACCTAATTAACTACCTTCCCTCCCCTTAATTTCTCTCCTCCCTCATGTTCTCATCGCTCCTCATCATGCACGCAGGAAAAAAACACGCAGCCCCCTTCAAATTTCGCACCCCATTCCAATCCTCCCGGACCCGATCTTGATACACCACATCGAAGGCCTTCTTCTTCTCCATCTTCACCATGAATAGCTTTGAATTTGAGCTTCCCCAAGGCCATGAATTTGCAGCCAAACCGCAGCTCTTGAGGCCTAAGATTCGTGAAAAGTACTGCCCAAAACATAATCTTAACCGTATGAATTTGTAGAGCATGTGAATCTCTACAGCTTTCATGCAGAAATCATCTTCTAATTCTTGAAGGATTGAGAGAAAAGAGGGAAAGAAATTTGAATCATTTCAGCCTTGAAATGAAACCGGTGGCTAGGGTGTTGATAATGAGGGTTCAGGCTGAAAATGGGCTATTTATACCCTATTTTATATTATTATTTAATTCCATTATCTCCAAAAAGTGAAATTTTGCCTCCGAACTGCAACGACTATCGTTCCCAACCAAATACCCCCATTCTGGACACAATGAGATATGTTTCGGAAGCCAATTCTACTATTTTAATCAGTTTTTATCAAAATTAAAATATATATTAATATAACGGTCAATATTGAATTTGAACGTACATTTTTAATTTATCGGGGCTACATACTGACTCCAAAAATTTCAAAAAAAATAAATATAACTAGGTTTTGATGATAGGGTCCTAAAAAACTAATTTCATCAAATTTGGAGACTGTTTGAAAAATGGTCATTTTCTGGTCGTTCCAATTCAACTGAAATTGACAAAATACGTTTTCTTTTGCCACGCTTACATATTAATTCCAAAAATTATGAAATTTTAACCCTAGCAATAATTTGACATTCTGGATCCCAAAAAAGTGGTTTCTTCGAAAACGGAGGTCGTTTGCAAGATGGCTATTTTTAAGGGCTTTGTTAATATTTAAAAATGGAATTTTTAAATTCAGACATGTTTTCTCACAAAATTTCCTTAAAATAAATTTTTAAATTGGTTTTGATTTTTCAGGTTGTTACAATTTTCAACCGGCAAGTCAATTCCACGATAATATTTAGGAATCTCCTATTATTGATATTGACTGGCAGGCCAATCAAAGTAAGAAGTATAAATCACTTTTTGAAAGTGCGAAAAGTCATTGTATCATTTATGTCCAAAAAGGATTACAAACAAAATTGTACTCCATTGTGAAGCTGGGTAGTTTGAAAACCCAATACGGTTTTTTCGACAGTGGTGTGACCGCACTCCTCGAATATATAAATGAGTTAATTCCTGAATGTAACAGACTACCAACAAAATATTTGGACATGAAGAAGATAATTAAGCTAGTTAGGATGGATTATAAATCTTATGATGCATGCATTAATGACTGCATTTTATATTGGAAAGATGATCCAAACAAATTTTCTTGTAGAGTTTGCAAAGAACCAAGATATAAGACAACATTAAATGAAGAAAAAAGAGCCACCAAAGTACCACAAAAGTTGTTGAGACATTTCCCTTTAATTTCTAGATTGAGGAGACTTTATACAATACTATGGATAACAGAAGTTATGACTTGGCATAGTCGTGCAAAGTCAGATCCAGCTGTAATGCGTCACCCATGCGACACTTCACAGTGACGAACTGTAGATTCTTTAGATAAAAACATTTGTTGTTGAACCAAGATATGTTACGCTTGGAATAACAACGGTTAATCCACATGCATGTCTAGGTGCTAGATAGATGAGGGGATTCAGGTGAGATCCAATGTAGATCTAACTTTATATTCTCTCGTAGGATCTGAGCAGTCCTAGGGGGACCACCATGGATCCTCTCTTCTCAAGAACCCATACATCCCTTCTCAGTGTATGGACAGCTATCTCTCGAGCACAGGTTTAGGTTTGGCCTCAATGGGAAAATGGAGCACCTAACAACGCATCTTCACAAACCAAGAACTATGAGATTGCCCCCTTCATTCTGGGGTGACGGAGGCCATTTGGAGGAAGGGCAAAGCTCAACCAATAAGTCTACTAAGAACTCGTGTGCTTAAGCATTCCTTTCCTTATATCTGCTTTTCTTTTACTAAAATGGTGTGAAATACAACGATTGAAAGACCTTGTCACTGGAAGTGGGTAGACTGAAAGGTTTAATTGAGCCATAGGTCCCGTTATAGTTATTGGCCAATAATTGTAGTACCATATAATATTCCTCCCCCGATGTGCATGAAAAGAGAGTCTTCAATGTTGACAATGTTGATTACTAGACCAAAACAAACAGGGAAGGATATTAATGTTTATTTGCAACCGTTGATAGATGAGTTAAAGCGGTTATGGGAAGGAGTCATGGCTTTTGACTCATTTAACAAAAATGAGTTCACAATGAGAGCTAGGGTGTTGGGGGAAATTCACGATCATCCTGCATTTGGATATTATCAAGGTGTACAACTCATGGCTACTTTGCGTGTCCTACATGTGGAAAAGAAACTTGTTCTAATTATCTTCCTACTAGTAAGAAGATGTGTTACATGGATCATCGAAGATTTCTTCCTTCCAAATACAATTTTCGAGATGAAAATTCACATTTTAATAATAATACAAGAGTACTATCGTCCTCCAAGGTCATAGAATGGTTATCAGGTTGAAGAGAAGGTAGCGAATATCAAGATGAAAGTTGGTAAAGACAAACCTGAAATCGGTCAGAAACGGAAAAAAAAAAGTCGAATAAAAAGAATACAAAAATATTCCTGCATAGTATGGGAGGTCCATCCTATTTGGTTTGCAATATTGGAAAGAAAATTTGATCCGATATAATATTGATGTTATGCATACGGAAAAGAATGTTACTGAACATCTCACTAGGACAATTTCAAGTCATAAAGACAAGTCAAAATATGGCTTCAATGCACACAAGGATTTAAAAAACATGGGTATAAAACAGAAATTGTGGGCGATGGAAGATCCCGAAATAAATAAAAAAGCTATACCAGAAGCAATTTTCACCTTAAACAAGAAAGAAAAGTTACAATTTTGCTCCATTTTGAGAAACTTAAAAGTACTTAGCAAATTCTCTTCGAACTTCCATAATAATATGAGCAACAATTCTCTTGAGCTGACAAATATGAAATTGCATGATTATCACGTCATAATGCAACCATTACTTCCTGTACTATTCAGCATTGTTATCCACAGCATAAGGATCAATGTAATGTTATACATCGCATGAGTCTATTCTTTAACATTTTATGCTCAAAGGTGATCAATAGGGAACATCTTTTAAAGGCAAAGGCTAGTTTGATAGAAGTCATGTGTGTGTTTGAGAAACATTTTCCACCTGCATTTTTTGATATTAGCATCCATCTAATGGTTTATATAGCCGATGAAGCATTGGCTTGTTGTCCAGTTAGATATAGACGGATGTATCCTTTTGAATGGTAAATTGCTAATTTTAGTTTTATTCACCATCGTTCGATTAAAAAAACTATTGATTATCTATAATTTATATCTTTCAAAGATTGATGAAAACATATAAAGGATATGTTCCCAACAAAAGTTATATTAAAGGGTGTATTGCGAAAGGATATATTGTTCAAGAATCTAGTCGTTATTGCATGGAGTATATGGCGAAAGGAGGTGACAGCACCCATAAACATACCCGTGAGGTGTTTTTAGACGAGGATGACGAGTTTGCCAGTGAGATGCCTATAGATAACCGTAAAGATATAACCTTTACTCAAGTGTTGTATGAACAAGTTCATAGAATGGTCCTTAATGAGTACGATGGATTGGAAGAATGGGTGAAGTAAGTTTGAGAATTTGTCTTGAATTATTATTAACGTAAATTAATTCACTTGTACATTTTTAAAATGTATGCATTTTAGGAGGTATACAACCTTTGTGAAACATACTAAATCACAACCTCGTGGTATAGTTATTCCTATAGAAACTTGTTAAAGTTTTACTCTATGGCTACGTGACGAGGTAAATATAACATCTTAATAAATATTTCACATGCATTTAACTGATCTTACTCCTTCTTGGCCATACATCCTACATTATTTTTTGTTAGCTAGTGAGGATCAACGATGTTGTTTCAACTCTTTGGGAGTTGTTGAATGGGCCGATGTTCAAAGCACACATTTATATGCAGTACCAAGTTAATGGATTCATATTTTTCTCGAAAAGTTAACACGTGCGGATGCTAACACAAGACATCGGTGTATGTAAGAGAGCAGTTACCAACTTTAGAGTGAGCGAGAAGGACGAAAATTTCAAGGAAGCAGAAACTAAGTATTATGGAGTTATTCAACAAATAATTGAGTTAGATTACATTGACCTTAAACAAACAGTTTTCTATTGTGATTAGCTAAAGGTTGAAGATAAGGTCAATGGTTGCAAGATTGATCCCATTTCAAACTTGAGCACGGTTAACTTAAGGAAATTGAAGAGTAAAGATAGAGTGAATGATGAGCTGTTTATTCTTGCATCAGAAGCTAGTCAAGGGTTCTACTCGAAAGATTAAAAAAATGACGAATGGTTTGTGGTTTTATACACACCAAAACGGTTCACTAGTAATGTGAATGACATTGAGTTTCCTATTTTCTACCAATCAGCTTTTGAATATAATGAGAAATTAGAAGACCTTACCTAATGCATTTGTTGATATTAAACGAATTTCTTACATGAATTGAGTGGAAGCATTTCTTGGATGTATGAAGTGACCAGAAATTGTGTGTAAAAAAATGTTGAATTCTACTTATTATTTTCACTAGAATCGATAATTATCACTTGCTATTTTTCAATTGAAATATTTAAATGTTAGAAGCTACACAACTTTCGGGTAAGCAAAAGAACAACTAATTATTATTTTGTTGTATCAAATTTATTTCATATTTGGATCGCTTATATTGCAACTTAGTTAAGTTCCCACTAAAAGAATAAAAGAAATATACAACATTAGTTCTTCTTATATCTGAAAGATATACAAAATGACAGTTAATCTTTTCCATAGAGCAATCTTGGATATGAAATGTTTTTATCCAAAATTTGACTTTTATTGTTATAACTATTCGGACTTGTTATACTCTTCCTGCGAATGAAAGAAGATTAGAGCTCATCCATTAAGGTTTTTTTCTCTTTTTCCAAACAATTCTCCACATTGTGATAAATGCAACTTGACATTCTGAAATTAAATCATGGAGGATTTTAATAGTTCCGTATCACCTTGCTAATAATTTTATACAACATGTAGTGGGTCGATAGTCTTCAGCTTTAGTTAGCTAGTTGACTTTTCAAATAATGGTTAAGAATGTGTAACTTATTTTCTATAGGATTTTTCTAGAGTTGAAAGAATATAGAACCACTTTTTTTAAAAAAACAAATCTTGTTATTTAGATTTGTTTTGTTCACATTCTCTTTGTAGGTGTTCAATGTGATCTTTTTATTTAGGTTTGTTTTGTTCGAATCCTTAAGATTGGCTTAGAATTATGTGAGCGTCATAACCAAAATAAATCATCCATTGCCATTTACCTTCTTAGCAACTTTTAGATCTACGACAACCTTATAACCGTTGACTTTTAATGTAAGTCATCATTTTTTCTCATTTGTATTAAGAACTACATTGAAATCATCTAATATTAGCATTGTTTGTTAATGTTTTGCCAATATGCATAATTCTAGTCCATAAGTTGACTTTAACAGATTTTTTTTTTAATAGAAAGGAATATATAATATAACAAAAGAGAGAATCTAGCTATTTTCCAACGGCTCACAAAAATAGTTTCTACATACTGCAGAAACCATGCACACACACAAACAGTAGAAATAGAATAAAATATATGTAAAAAAGGCAAAAGTCGGTTAACAAACAAAAAGAAAACATGATAATAGGCGAGGCAGACGAAGCCTCAACAGACAGATGCCATAGACAAACACACCACTGAAAAATCCAAAGCTCCAAATAAGTCGCATAAGGAAGACTACAGGCAATGACTGGGAAGCCCAAACTATCGCTCATGGAACTCCGATGCTCCAGCTCCACATGCTCCATCAAATCTATGGCGGCAAGGTACATCAGAGAAAAGCACCAAAACTGCAGATCAACCTAACTCTCCAGCTCCACTTGCTCTAAAATCCCAGCTAGGATAAAGTGCCGATAATACTAACCAGCCGTTCACAGACCAATCCAATAACCTGTAATCCAAACCCTGCAGAACTAGCAAATGACATAAGATCAAGGGGGCGATACTGTGAGAATGTGACAGGAGCAGCAGTAAGCATAAAGAAAAAAAAATCAGCCAATATCTTCCCTAGGAGTGGCCAAAACCAATGAAACATCGAAGGTAACAGCCAAACTCCTTGACCAAGAGACAAAGTCGACCTTAAAAGGCCTACCTCAAAACGCAAGGAAAACATGCTTCTTACTCTCCGAATAATGGTAGGAGGATCCATAGCAACTTCATCAAATATTGCCTTATTCTGCGAGCATCAGACGTCCTAGCTGACAAGACAAGGAATCAGACGAAGCATGATCAAACAAAAAGATTTGCCTGAGATGCTGGACCACTAGAATCTCAGTAGACCTTTAAGAGAGTTGGCATTACCTCGGAAACCATCATATTCCCAAAGTAATTCCAAACAGATCTGGCACAAGCCCCAGAGAACAACAAATTACAAGAGGATTCAGAGCTTCCATAACTGCAGCACCTGCATCAAGACCTCATGCAAGGTTTTCCACATAAAAAGAGACTCCTTCGGGGGAATATAGACATTCCAAACGAATGAGAAAAGATGGAGACGTGGACCTGATGTCCTCACCGAATTCCATGCTACCTTAAGCGAGAAGGGACTACCGTCCCAAACGGAACCACCACCACGTGCACGTTACCTTTAATAGATGACCAAGTTGTGGGCATAAACAAAAGTTAACCTCTAAAATTTGTTGCATCAATAATCACTTGTTGGTCTTCCATATCTATAAGCTTCACATCCCAAACATCTCTGTTCCATATTATTAGTATTCTCCCTTTAAATAAAAGAGAGTTGCTATTTAACCAACACCGTTCGACATCAGAACATATGTATAACCTTACAAATGAACATATTAGTTACTTTCACAGTAGTAAGGAAGTGTGTATGGTTTATTACTCATCGAACATATGCTCTACTACTTAGTATTTCATATACTCTGTGGTAAAATTTGTTGTTTGGAAAGACTAGCTTTGTAAGCATATAATTTAAGTTATGCTTTTATGTCTCAACTCCAAACTGCCCTACATCCTAATGCATATCAGAGATATGCTTTGTGCATGATTTTGGATTTTTTTTTAGACATACGATTGTCCATTATTTGCTAAGTTCCTGTTTATGTGCATAACTTTAGATATGATAGTATATAAATTCAACGGTTTCAATTTTTAGCTAGTTAATTTCATTGATTGTTTGTTTTCCATTAAACAACTTTTTACTGTGATCCAATAATATGTTTATCATTGTCTTTCCATGTGATCACTTGATATGCATGTATAAGAAAGGCAATCAACCTCAACGTATTTAGTGTTGTGATTCAATCCCATGTACGGTTGATAAGGTTTACATTTTGCATTGAAATCCAAATGAAAGCTGCATGCATTCTACTATTTGTTAAAGCATCTAAGTTAGTTTCAATTTTTATATTAATTGATACTTTTTCCATTTTTTTATTTCATTCTAGATTAGTTAAGCATTTCAAAAATATTTGACTTTTGCTGATTTTTTTTCAGTTCAACAATAAATTTAACCCTAGCCAAACTTCATTTGCCTTTGTCTATTGCTATTTCTTAATCATTATTCATGCAAGTAGAATATCATGTTAATAATAACAGAACTTTCTTGAGTGAAGGTGACCATAGTTGATATTCAGTATATGTTATAATAGGTTTTGTTCATCATGCGTGATTTGTTATGGTATACAAAAAATCTACAAGATGAGATTGATGAATGTTTATTATCTTTAGAGCATTCCCAGCAGAGTAGTGGGGAGGTGAAATGGGGAGGAAAGTGGAGTCGATGCTCTCCAGCAGTGGTGCGACGAGGGTGGGGAGCAGTTTGAAATGGCGACGCTCGCCATTTCAGAAATTTGAGCGTCGAGACCTAAACGGTTTCAAGAAAACCGAATAAGCCCTAAACGGTTTTCATAAAACCGTTTAAGCTCTAAACGGTTTTATGAAAACCGTTTAGGGGTTAATTTCGGTTTTTAAATACCCTTTGGTTTTATACGGTTATGTGAGAATCGTATAAAACATTGTTTTATTTTTTTTAAGATAATACGCTTTTTGATGTATTAATTTAATATGTGTGAATTAATTTTTAAATTTATGTAAATACAAGTTTTCAAATTAATTTAGAACATGGATTTCAATATAAATTACTTAAAACTAGTAATTTTTTTTAATAACCCACAAAACAATACACCCAACATAGAAAATTAAAACTAGGATACAACAAGCCAGAAATAGCAGCATAGAAAAAACAGAATTACAACCAACTTAGAAAACTAAAGCTAGGATACAACACACTCGAAATAACAACATAGACTGTGTCTACATCTCGGAACTTCCTTCTTCTCCTTGATATCGTTTCTGCTGTGCCCTCAATATACAGTCTGTTTTTTCTAAAGCATACTGAAGAGCCTGTCCGGTCAAATGCGATATATCCCTTAATAGAAACGCATCATCTTCTTTTTCCTTCAAACGTCTTTCACGTTTTTCTTTGTAAGCAGTTCTTTGTATGAGAGCTGTAGTTCTAGCGGCATCTTGCTGCAGTTGCATCTCCATTATCTGCAGCTTCTTATCTTTACGCTTTTCACGGTCTTCGTTGTTGGAGATGGATGCGAGTGATATATTACTTAACAACGAAGTTAGTTTATCACTAGACGATGCTAAATCTTTTGTTTCCTTATTTCTCAGCAGTGCTCTTTTGCTTGATTTTATTCCTTCTGGCCTTGTTTCAACCCCACCATACATCATTCCCGAATTTGGAGTCACAGGTGTACTGTTATTCCCATCCTCGTCTTTAGTTATAGGAGCTTCAACTGTATTTCCCGGGGATGAATCCACCGAAAGTCTAGAAGCTACATTTCTTAAGTTAGATTCTTCGGTGTCCACAAGATATACATCATCCATTTCGCATAGATTGGCCCAACGTGGACAAAAAGAAAGAATTTCCAATGCTGCATGAGCAATGAATTCAGTTTTACATGTGTCACGATATATGGTATCATAATCGTCCTTCAGATCTCTGAATGTCTGACTGCTTCTAAGCGAATCCCCCCTTAATGCTTTTATCCCTTTGTACTTGGTACACATATTATTCAAATTATACCATGCAGTCTTCGTGCTCTCAATTGATCTTCGTGTCACGCATTCAGGATCTCCGTTGTATAAATCGTTAACCTTCTGGTAGAAAAACTTACCACCAGAACGACCTTCAGCAACAACAGACGCGTTTACCCATGCATTAGCTAACACTGTATAATCAGCTGCTTTCCATATTTTACCAGTAGCTACAGTTTTTTCCATGCTACTTTGAATGGGAGTTTCTTTTGTTTTTCGCTTGGTGTAAGACCGTTTGGCCTTGGCTTTCTCCGGTACATGGGCCGGAGCAAACATCTGTTGGTGTACGTTTTGATTATGAAGTTGGCCGTACATGGTACTGTACTGCTGGGTGAGGTTCATATGGTGGAGATATTGACTTTGTTCTGGAGATAGGAACGGGGATGGAATCATTGAGGGGTTGTCGGCTTGAGATAATAAATTAGTAAAATTACCAATGTTATCATCGGTATAGCCAGAGAAATTGTTGTTGTTGGGATCAGCCATTGTTGTTTGCTTAGAAGTGGATTTGTTTGTGAGTATAAGGAAAACAACCATACCTCCGTATTTATAAAGTAAAGGATGCGAGTATAAGGAAAATAGGGTAAGTTTACTTGCTCTGACCCTGTAATGTTGTATAACCTAACAAACTTTAATGATTCCCTTGAATGGTGTGATGCTTTACTTTACTTTAATCTACTTTACTTTACTTTACTTTGCTTTACTTTAACTTTTCTTTTCTTTTCTTTACTTTACTTTGCTTTAACTTTGCTCTACCTATATTAAACGTTTGAATTGTAGTTTAACCACACACTTCGAAATGGCAAACTGGACTGCTTCAGACTACGTTGTTTTGATAAAGGCGTACATTGAAGCAGACGTAGTACATATGGAAGAAGAGTTAGATCAAGATTTTTGGGCTACCCTCCATGATTTTTACAACAATCATACTAGGTGTAGAGTACAGAGGCCCAACTTAGCAACCAGAAGCGCCTTCTGCTTATTTACTATCGACTGTATGAATTACCGCAAAGTAATTGATGAGATAAAAAAGAATGGCGTCTTTCAGGAGAAACGGTCGACGTACGACTCACTTTATCTTTTCAAGTACCGTTCAAACTTCGTCGGCCATGAAGCGTACGGGTTATGGTACAATCATATTATACAGTTTGAGTAGTATATTGTTATATTATGTGTCGTATTCAGTATGTATCGTTTGGTTTATGTGTCGTATTCGGTATGTATTGTTTGGTTTATCGTTTGGTTTATGTGTGAATTCAGTATTGTTATAGTATGTCGTATTCAGTATGTATCGTATTCAGTATGTATTGCTATATTATATCGTTTAGTTTATGTCTTGCTCAACTTACATTAAAAGTCGTGTTCAACTCACATTAAAAGTCGTGCTCCACTGACATTAAAAGTCGTGCTCCACTGACATTAAAAGTCGTGCTCCACTGACATTAAAAGTCGTGCTCCTAATAAAGAGTCAAGGAGTTACAGATTTGGGTCGTCCTCTTTTGAAATTTGAAAATAAGGCATTTAAGGAGTCAAGGAGTTACATACAGTTTGGGTCATCCACTTCTGAAGTGTGAAAATAAAGAGTTAAGACATTTAAGGAGTCAAGGAGTTTTATACAGTTTGGGTCGTCCACTTCTGAATTGTGAAAATAATGAGTTAAGGCTTTTAAGGAGTCAAGGAGTTATATACAGTTTGGGTCGTCCACTTCTGAATAGTGAAAATAATGAGTTATATTAAATCAAACGTGCATTTTGCATATTAGCCACACTATTAAATAGAAAGGCAAAATATTTAAAGTACATAAAACAATACAATAATTGAGTACTACAACGTTACAATAGTTCAACAACCTCATAGACTATATCTAAGCAGTACCTTTCGTATGCCATAAATGCTCAACCAGGTCGTCCTGCAGTTTACTATGGACCTCCCTAGACCTAATTTTACGTAATCGCCTTAGAAATACCTCAAGAGTCGCTGGATTTCGATGTAATAACCCGTAAAATCTGGGCCAGTTTAAAATTTTTATTTTGGCAATTTTATCGAATTTTGATTATTTAAAATGAATTATTTTAAATAATATCGACGAGAAATTTATTTTGAATATAATTCGACGTATATATTTATACGCGTCGTCGTTAGAAAATAAATATTTATATATAATTATAAATAGAATTGAAAATGGCGCGGTAGTTCGATAATTCGATTTCAAACTTCAATTGAATGTACCGGGTGCAAAACAATCCGGATTTTAGTGAAACCAAAAATAATGGAATCTAATAGTGAATATCTTTCCACCGAATCCGAAAAATCAAGATTTCGTAGCGAGAATCAAAAGATATGTCCAGTTGAAAAATCTGAATAGTCGCTATGGAATTCAGGCCCTTAAAAATGGACATTTTGCAAATGACCTCGGATTTCGACGAAACCAGTTTTGTTAGGTCCGTGATGTCGAATTATTGCTAGATTCCAAATTTCATAATTTTTCGAATCAATATGTGAGCGTGGCAAAAGAAAACGCGTTTGACCAGTTTCAGTTGATTTTAATCGACTGGAAATTGGCCATTTTTCAAACGGTCTCAGAATTCGACGAAACTAGTTTTGTTAGGACCGTATCGTCAATACGAAGCTAGAAAATATTTTTCTGCCATTTTTAGAATTATTGTGTGCCCCCGGTAATTTGAAATGTACGTTTAAAATTGAATATAGTGATTTAAATGTAAATTTAACGGAAAATGATTCAAACGATCGAATCAACCTGCGATACATATCCCATTGTGTTCGGAATGGGGGTAGGTAGCTATGGACGACAGTCGTTGGACCTCGTTTGCAGTTCGGAGATAAAGTCAACCCTTTTCGAAAAATATATATAAATTAAAATATAAAATTACTTTTACAAAAACCCCCTCCCCCTTTACTTTCCTTCCCCCGTCGATTTCATTATTCAGGAGAAAAAAAAAAGAAATGGAACGGAATCACCCCGCCGCCGCTTTCTTCCGCCGCGCCACCATCAGGACGGCGTCGCCGACCACCAACCCGCCCCCCCCTTTCCTCTTCTTCTCCCCGTGTCTCTCTCCTCCTTCTCTCCGTTCAAATGACGACATCCTCCAAACCCCACTCCCCAAAATTCCAACGGCGAAAACCCCTGCCACCTCAGCACCTTCGCTCCTCCTCTGACGCGGCCTGCTGCACCCCGGCGCCAATCAGCAAGCCTCCGGCGACCAAACCCTAGGACTTTGTGAGTGTTTATTTATTTTAATTTATATAAAAATCTGTTTTTGTTTATTTATTTTCTATAAACAAAGAATAGATCTGATTTAATATGAACAGAAAAGATTAGAATTTTGATATAGAAAAGATTAGAATTTTGATATAGAAAAGATTAGAATTTTGATATAGAAAAGATTAGAATTTTGATATAGAAAAGATTAGAATTTTGTTATAGAAAAGATTAGATTTTTGTAATAGAAAAGATTAGATTTTTAAAGTGTAAAAAGGCGAGATCTTTATATGTAAAAAGGCGAAATCTTTATATGAAAAATAGCGTGATAAAAATATAATCTTTACTATATAGAAGTGGTAAAAATATGATTTTGTTCATATAGAGAATTAAAAATATCATCTTTATATATGTAGCGAAATAAAAATAGAATTTTTATATATTGAACTTCGAAATAAAAATAGAATTTTTATATATTGAACTTCGAAATAAAAATAGAATTTTTATATATTGAACTTCGAAATAAAAATAGAATTTTTATATATTGAACTTCGAAATAAAAATAGAATTTTTATATATTGAACTTCGAAATAAAAATAGAATTTTTTTATATATTGAACTTCGAAATAAAAATATGATTTTTATATATTGAATAGCAAAGTAAAAATTCGATTTGTTTACATATGTAGAGAATACGGGCAAAAGCGACAAAAAGGCGAGTTGGCGAAGATTTCCTGCATTGGAAGTGCCGTGGAGCTTGGATAGCTATTGGTGAGAATTTCTCACCTTTCAATTTCTTTTCTAGTTATATATATATACTAGGATGCAGTAGGTGTTTAGTAGCACCCGACACAATCGTCCACAGACCATGGACTTGTTTGTTTGGCTGTTTTGTGATTGATTGCGATATTGGTTTGAATGTGGTTTGTGGTGTGAAAAATCGAATCGATAAATTGGTTAGGATTAGACGTGCGCCGTTATAAGGCGAAGGAGTAAGGCTAGGTTAGACTCTTACTCCAAATTTTTGTGGTTTGCAAAATGAAATTGATTTGATTGATGTGTGAATGGCGTGGGCCTTCACTAGACCGGGGATAAGGCTAGGCCTTGTCCCGTTTCTAGTATCGTGCCGTTATGCCGCCGAAATTTTCTAAAATATGTTAGAAAAATAAAAATATCATTTTTATTGAATAAATGAATTGAATAGAAATTCATATGTTGGAATAAAATGTTTTATCGTTAAAAATATAATTTTTAACGTGAACGTGAATAAATAAATATTCATTTACAAACCAAACGGTTTGTTTATGTACACTTATTTGAATGACATTGATTGGGACGATAAATTTTACACATCGCCCAACTGCACAACTAAAATCAGTGTTTGATTGTTTGAAACCCCACACGGGTGTTGGGATGAAATTTGAAGTTCACTCATCCTGATTGATTAAATATGTCAATCGATTGATTGACAGGCTGTTATAAGCATTAGATATCTATATTTAATGCTTATACGGTGTAGTGCACTTTGGTTGATGGTTGATTATTTATCGTTGCTATTATATACATGTGTTGTATGAAAAATCCATATAATTAACTTTATATGGTAATTGATTGGGCCTCATTCCAGTTTTAAAATAGAAATATTTGAAATAGAAATATTTGAAATAGAAATATTCGAAATGGAATATTTGAAAATATCAATATATGAAGCCGTGTTGATTAGATTGACGCCATTTTGACGTGAGCGATATTTATATCGATTTCGAAATGGATTGAATTGAAAACGATTTCGAAATGGATTGAATTGAAAACGATTTCGAAATGAATTGAATTGAAAACGATTTCGAAATGAATTGAATTGAAAACGATTTCGAAATGAATTGAATTGAAAACGATTTCGAAATGAATTGAATTGAAAACGAATTCAAATTGAATTGAAATTTGAATTGAATAGAAATGAATTTTGAAACGAATCTATAAAGAAGAATTCAATTTTGCTTTGAATTGAAATGGAAGTTGAAATAGATTTTGAAACGAATTCAAAACTATTTATATAATTCGTTTTAAATAGAAATCGACGAAATATATATTATATATATTATATATATAATATAATGGCCTGAATAGAACACGCCGCGCCGCGGCAGTTCGTGAATTTCGACCATTTATTTCAAACGGACATTACGGGAGATCCGACCGTCGGATTCTCCTAAAACCGGAACCGTTGGGTTCGTATCGAAAAGAGCTTTCTAACGAATATTAGAAATTTGAAATCTAACGGTTGGATTTGGAATTATGTCCAAATCAAATTTGAAAAAGGTCGCTGTAAGTGCAGTTCGATGGCCATTGGTGGAAATCGACTGTACGGGCCTTGATAAAATTATTAAAAATAATAATAATTTGTGTAAAATCATAAGAAATGATTTAGAAAGAATTGGGATGAAAAACTCCATATTTGAAAGGATAAAAATAGATTTTTATCGAAATGAACTGGTTTTGAACTAGAATTATAATTCTATTTATTTTTAAATAAATAAATTGAATTTGAAAAGGGTTTTGAAAATAACCAGAATATCCAATGATTGCATTGGAGTGGATTTGAATCGAAATTGTCTTCGGAATATTTCGATGTTGGAATTCGTGATTATACAGGTGTTGTTATGGAAATTTGAAAGATATATATTTATATCGCTATTTCCAATACGACATTTGTTAGTCGTAGAATTCGATATTGAATATAAGCCGATATATTTTCTATTCAGAGCCTTGTATTGAATATCGAATGTGATTTGGGTTTGTCGTGAATGGTGTCTTCACTAACACTGTTCTTGAACCCAGTTGAGAAATGATTAAATCTTTTTATTTAGATTTAATGAAGTGTACCAATTAAATAATATTTAATTGGAATTGAATTGATATTGATTTTTGGGTTTATCGTGAACAGTGTTTTAAATAACACTTGTTCTTTAACCCGATAATTAATGAATGTGACTTTGGGTTTATCGTGAACCGTGTTTTAAATGACACTGATTCTTTAACCCAGTTAAAGATTAAAACTAAGTGGAGTTTTAATGAATCTTTAATTAGATTGAAATGATCGAAAATGGAGTATCACCAGTTTTACTCCAGGCGATGGTTAAATCTTTAATTAGATTTGAACGTGAAATGGTAATTGAATTTACCGATAACACCGTGGTGTTAGATATGAAGTATTACCAGTTTTACTTCATGGGATGAATAGGTTGGGATTGGGAAATAAAATAAATGATTACTTCGGTGTGGTTCGCTAATTCCGACTAGTTTGAATTGATATTCAAAGGAGATTAAAGAATAAATTTAAAGAATTTATCTTGGATAAAATTAATGGGAACTTTTCCCAAAGTATAGGAATATTTGAATAAAAGAATATTCTGAATTGGAATGAGGCGTATGTTGTGTTTGTGTAACACTTTTATAATATATACGCGAGTTATTCAGAAAGACCGGGTTTATCCCATTCTGAATAACTGATTCGACGTGGTGTCGAAGATGAAGACGGTGGTCGAAGACCGGAAGTCTTCACGTCGTTTGGGTGATAACTGATGATCTTGATTGGGCTGTACACCCAAGAAGATGGAAACAGTTGGTGATCGTCCAGACGTACTTGGAGATCGATGGATATGCGAGGTACTAGGTGCCTCCGGTTTCGTTCAGACCCAGAACGGACTTGTAAATGGACTGTGTGTCTGACATTGGATTTTAGTCTGTGTGATTGATTTCTATTAAATATATATCTGTTTGGCGGCGGAGAATTTATTCTCTTGCTTAACGCCCTTCTCTGAGACGTACGAGCTCAGGGGTTATATATTGATGGATATCAAACGCATGGAGTGAATTGCCTGTGTGGCATGCCTAAGTGGCAATTGATCGAGGCTTCTGTTGAAAAGCAAAGTCTTTTGGTGATGATCAAAGCACAGCCTGTGTGGCACAGCTTTGTGTAACGTGAATTCGCGAGCCTCACACCCCGGTTGTGAACCAAAAACGGGAGGGGACATCAGGGAGGACTTGCGTTTCTTTCTAGCTAGAAGTGGCGTCAGTGGTTTTACACGCCCTGACGAGTTTGACTTATGTGGTTGTTGCTGTTGCGAGGCGCCTCGGATTGATCGATCGTTCTCGAACCGATGGAGTCATTTAGTTGGCTCGTTTACACCCCAAAGGGCGGGGAAACGTATTGTTCAGGCACTATAATCCACATCGGTGGACCGGCCCTGACGATCCAAGGGGCAGTTGCGGCTGTTCCGGTGGCTCGGGCTAGAGAGTCACGAATCGGTTGAGGACTATCTTTTGCCTCGGTTCATAGACGGAAATCCAATTTCCAAATACGTGACATTTGCGGTTTTATTTGTAGAGCCTAGTATGGCGACATAGTGGGATGGGGCGCTCATGCCGCCTATGATTGATACTTATGATTTGAAGTTGTTTTATACACTATGCACTTATAATAGTATCAAACGATTCGTTTTAACCGTATCAATCATTCTTTGGCTGTTATAAGGGAAAACCCTATCCTCGGCTGCGTTGCATTGTGTGATGGGACCTGGGTCTTATAACAGCTGCATTTTTCTTTATTTAGCATTGCGCTGTTTGTTTTATGCACTGGTATTCTTGGGAGGAAACCCGTTCCGTGTTATACGGCGTGGTCCCTTGATTTACCTAATGATTTAAAGTAAAAATTAATAACTGTTTTAGTTCTCACACCAGTCACATGACTGACCTGGAGTTTATTGTTTTAACCTAAACTCTGGGTGCCCTTATTTTGACACGGGCAGCTAGTAGTTTCGGTTTTGCAGATTTATATTCACAGGATCCTGGTTTACACTGGAACGATATCCGGAAAGCTTTGTATCCGTATATCTACTTCTAGTTGTGTATTGTATTATTTTCCGCTGCTGTGTATTTAAATGTAATTTAAATCTCTGATATTTCTGTGTAATATTCATTTATACTCTGTATATTCTTGTAATCTGATGCATTGTTGTAATAAGCAATGAAGTGTTCTTTGATATGTGTTCTGTTGTGGTTTGTTCTCGAACTATCCGACGCTTTCCTTTACGGGGAAGTTACGGGTTTTCACAGTTGGTATCAGAGCTTTGGTTTAGAAAGCAGAGAACAAGGCACATTAGAACCATACGAAAGAATTCATCAGATATTGGATTAGTAACATCCAATTAGAATGACTCGTTAGAGATGGGATCAATAGTATCCTAGAACGAGTGTGAAGAGTATATTTTTAAAGTGAAAACAAATTTTTGTTTTGAAAATTTAAATCGTTTTAAACGTATTTGGTGATTTATTTATATTGATGTGGACAATTCAGTATATATAGATTTTGCGTATACGTCTGATCCGCGTGTATTCAAAGTTTTAATATATTGGATAGATATAGCATCACACTCTAGTCGCCCGGAGATGATTCAGATGATGAGGCCTCATCATCAGTGTTTATATTCGAGTGACGAAAGTGAGATTTCTATATATTTCCTATTGACTGGTGTGAGAACCAAAATTAGATAGGGCCTATTGTTGTGATTTGGCATCAAAAATCTGATTTTTGACTATGTATCAAAATTATGAATTTGAAACTCTAATTCACTAATTGATTGATGTTTGTGTTGTTTGTTTATTTGTTTGCTAATTTTTAGCCATTTAGCCTAATTGAAACAAATATTGAATTGTATTGAAAATTGGTTGCGTTTGCTTGCATATACATATACTTACATTGAACAGGTCATAGCAAGGAGGCTAGAGCAGAGAATAAAATTTGTTTGCCCGACAAATAGGTACATGTTTACTACATAATTTCCTGTTTTGTTTGGGTGATGATGATTTTATGAGCCTATTGGCTAGCCGCTTGGATTTTTCTTTTTCTTTTTGAGATCTGAAGGACCGGGGAAGCTATTTGAAATTCCCCGATGCTCCCGGTGCAGGGGAGGTTATGGCGAAATTTTTCAAAAATTTAGGGTGTTAGCCAAATTTTTGAAATTTTGAAAATTCTCAGAAACTAAAGAGTTGGAGAATGGAAGCCAGATCGAGCGTAGAGCTGAATAATCAAACCACTTTCGACTTTGTTCCTTTTCGGGGACGAAAAGTTTTAAGTGGGGGAGATTGTAATAACCCGTAAAATCTGGGCCAGTTTAAAATTTTTATTTTGGCAATTTTATCGAATTTTGATTATTTAAAATGAATTATTTTAAATAATATCGACGAGAAATTTATTTTGAATATAATTCGACGTATATATTTATACGCGTCGTCGTTAGAAAATAAATATTTATATATAATTATAAATAGAATTGAAAATGGCGCGGTAGTTCGATAATTCGATTTCAAACTTCAATTGAATGTACCGGGTGCAAAACAATCCGGATTTTAGTGAAACCAAAAATAATGGAATCTAATAGTGAATATCTTTCCACCGAATCCGAAAAATCAAGATTTCGTAGCGAGAATCAAAAGATATGTCCAGTTGAAAATTCTGAATAGTCGCTATGGAATTCAGGCCCTTAAAAATGGACATTTTGCAAATGACCTCGGATTTCGACGAAACCAGTTTTGTTAGGTCCGTGATGTCGAACTATTGCTAGATTCCAAATTTCATAATTTTTCGAATCAATATGTGAGCGTGGCAAAAGAAAACGCGTTTGACCAGTTTCAGTTGATTTTAATCGACTGGAAATTGGCCATTTTTCAAACGGTCTCAGAATTCGACGAAACTAGTTTTGTTAGGACCGTATCGTCAATACGAAGCTAGAAAATATTTTTCTGCCATTTTTAGAATTAGTGTGTGCCCCCGGTAATTTGAAATGTACGTTTAAAATTGAATATAGTGATTTAAATGTAAATTTAACGGAAACTGATTCAAACGATCGAATCAACCTGCGATACATATCCCATTGTGTTCGGAATGGGGGTAGCTAGCTATGGACGACAGTCGTTGGACCTCGTTTGTAGTTCGGAGATAAAGTCAACCCTTTTCGAAAAATATATATAAATTAAAATATAAAATTAGTTTTACAAAAAACCCCTCCCCCTTTACTTTCCTTCCCCCGTCGATTTCATTATTCAGGAGAAAAAAAAAAGAAATGGAACGGAATCACCCCGCCGCCACTTTCTTCCGCCGCGCCACCATCAGGACGGCGTCGCCGACCACCAACCCGCCCCCCTTCCTCTTCTTCTCCCCGTGTCTCTCTCCTCCTTCTCTCCGTTCAAATGACGACATCCTCCAAACCCCACTCCCCAAAATTCCAATGGCGAAAACCCCTGCCACCTCAGCACCTTCGCTCCTCCTCTGACGCGGCCTGCTGCACCCCGGCGCCAATCAGCAAGCCTCCGGCGACCAAACCCTAGGACTTTGTGAGTGTTTATTTATTTTAATTTATATAAAAATCTGTTTTTGTTTATTTATTTTCTATAAACAAAGAATAGATCTGATTTAATATGAACAGAAAAGATTAGAATTTTGATATAGAAAAGATTAGAATTTTGATATAGAAAAGATTAGAATTTTGATATAGAAAAGATTAGAATTTTGATATAGAAAAGATTAGAATTTTGTTATAGAAAAGATTAGAATTTTGTAATAGAAAAGATTAGATTTTTAAAGTGTAAAAAGGCGAGATCTTTATATGTAAAAAGGCGAAATCTTTATATGAAAAATAGCGTGATAAAAATATAATCTTTACTATATAGAAGTGGTAAAAATATGATTTTGTTCATATAGAGAATTAAAAATATCATCTTTATATATGTAGCGAAATAAAAATAGAATTTTTATATATTGAACTTCGAAATAAAAATAGAATTTTTATATATTGAACTTCGAAATAAAAATAGAATTTTTATATATTGAACTTCGAAATAAAAATAGAATTTTTATATATTGAACTTCGAAATAAAAATAGAATTTTTTTATATATTGAACTTCGAAATAAAAATATGATTTTTATATATTGAATAGCGAAGTAAAAATTCGATTTTTTTACATATGTAGAGAATACGGGCAAAAGCGACAAAAAGGCGAGTTGGCGAAGATTTCCTGCATTGGAAGTGCCGTGGAGCTTGGATAGCTATTGGTGAGAATTTCTCACCTTTCAATTTCTTTTCTAGTTATATATATATACTAGGATGCAGTAGGTGTTTAGTAGCACCCGACACAATCGTCCACAGACCATGGACTTGTTTGTTTGGCTGTTTGGTGATTGATTGCGATATTGGTTTGAATGTGGTTTGTGGTGTGAAAAATCGAATCGATAAATTGGTAAGCATTAGACGTGCACCGTTATAAGGCGAAGGAGTAAGGCTAGGTTAGACTCTTACTCCAAATTTTTGTGGTTTGCAAAATGAAATTGATTTGATTGATGTGTGAATGGCGTGGGCCTTCACTAGACCGGGGATAAGGCTAGGCCTTGTCCCGTTTCTAGTATCGTGCCGTTATGCCGCCGAAATTTTCTAAAATATGTTAGAAAAATAAAAATATCATTTTTATTGAATAAATGAATTGAATAGAAATTCATATGTTGGAATAAAATGTTTTATCGTTAAAAATATAATTTTTAACGTGAACGTGAATAAATAAATATTCATTTACAAACCAGACGGTTTGTTTATGTACACTTATTTGAATGACATTGATTGGGACGATAAATTTTACACATCGCCCAACTGCACAACTAAAATCAGTGTTTGATTGTTTGAAACCCCACACGGGTGTTGGGATGAAATTTGAAGTTCACTCATCCTGATTGATTAAATATGTCAATCGATTGATTGACAGGCTGTTATAAGCATTAGATATCTATATTTAATGCTTATACGGTGTAGTGCACTTTGGTTGATGGTTGATTATTTATCGTTGCTATTATATACATGTGTTGTATGAAAAATCCATATAATTAACTTTAATGGTAATTGATTGGGCCTCATTCCAATTTTAAAATAGAAATATTTGAAATAGAAATATTTGAAATAGAAATATTCGAAATGGAATATTTGAAAATATCAATATATGAAGCCGTGTTGATTAGATTGACGCCATTTTGACGTGAGCGATATTTATATCGATTTCGAAATGGATTGAATTGAAAACGATTTCGAAATGGATTGAATTGAAAACGATTTCGAAATGAATTGAATTGAAAACGATTTCGAAATGAATTGAATTGAAAACGATTTCGAAATGAATTTAATTGAAAACGATTTCGAAATGAATTGAATTGAAAACGAATTCAAATTGAATTGAAATTTGAATTGAATAGAAATGAATTTTGAAACGAATCTATAAAGAAGAATTCAATTTTGCTTTGAATTGAAATGGAAGTTGAAATAGATTTTGAAACGAATTCAAAACTATTTATATAATTCGTTTTAAATAGAAATCGACGAAATATATATTATATATATTATATATATAATATAATGGCCTGAATAGAACGCGCCGCGGCAGTTCGTGAATTTCGACCATTTATTTCAAACGGACATTACGGGAGATCCGACCGTCGGATTCTCATAAAACCGGAAACGTTGGGTTCGTATCGAAAAGAGCTTTCTAACGAATATTAGAAATTTGAAATCTAACGGTTGGATTTGGAATTATGTCCAAATCAAATTTGAAAAAGGTCGCTGTAAGTGCAGTTCGATGGCCATTGGTGGAAATCGACTGTACGGGCCTTGATAAAATTATTAAAAATAATAATAATTTGTGTAAAATCATAAGAAATGATTTAGAAAGAATTGGGATGAAAAACTCCATATTTGAAAGGATAAAAATAGATTTTTATCGAAATGAACTGGTTTTGAACTAGAATTATAATTCTATTTATTTTTAAATAAATAAATTGAATTTGAAAAGGGTTTTGAAAATAACCAGAATATCCAATGATTGCATTGGAGTGGATTTGAATCGAAATTGTCTTCGGAATATTTCGATGTTGGAATTCGTGATTATACAGGTGTTGTTATGGAAATTTGAAAGATATATATTTATATCGCTATTTCCAATACGACATTTGTTAGTCGTAGAATTCGATATTGAATATAAGCCGATATATTTTCTATTCAGAGCCTTGTATTGAATATCGAATGTGATTTGGGTTTGTCGTGAATGGTGTCTTCACTAACACTGTTCTTGAACCCAGTTGAGAAATGATTAAATCTTTTTATTTAGATTTAATGAAGTGTACCAATTAAATAATATTTAATTGGAATTGAATTGATATTGATTTTTGGGTTTATCGTGAACAGTGTTTTAAATAACACTTGTTCTTTAACCCGATAATTAATGAATGTGACTTTGGGTTTATCGTGAACCGTGTTTTAAATGACACTGATTCTTTAACCCAGTTAAAGATTAAAACTAAGTGGAGTTTTAATGAATCTTTAATTAGATTGAAATGATCGAAAATGGAGTATCACCAGTTTTACTCCAGGCGATGGTTAAATCTTTAATTAGATTTGAACGTGAAATGGTAATTGAATTTACCGATAACACCGTGGTGTTAGATATGAAGTATTACCAGTTTTACTTCATGGGATGAATAGGTTGGGATTGGGAAATAAAATAAATGATTACTTCGGTGTGGTTCGCTAATTCCGACTAGTTTGAATTGATATTCAAAGGAGATTAAAGAATAAATTTAAAGAATTTATCTTGGATAAAATTAATGGGAACTTTTCCCAAAGTATAGGAATATTTTAATAAAAGAATATTCTGAATTGGAATGAGGCGTATGTTGTGTTTGTGTAACACTTTTATAATATATACGCGAGTTATTCAGAAAGACCGGGTTTATCCCATTCTGAATAACTGATTCGACGTGGTGTCGAAGATGAAGACGGTGGTCGAAGATCGGAAGTCTTCACGTCGTTTGGGTGATAACTGATGATCTTGATTGGGCTGTACACCCAAGAAGATGGAAACAGTTGGTGATCGTCCAGACGTACTTGGAGATCGATGGATATGCGAGGTACTAGGTGCCTCCGGTTTCGTTCAGACCAGAACGGACTTGTAAATGGACTGTGTGTCTGACATTGGATTTTAGTCTGTGTGATTGATTTCTATTAAATATATATCTGTTTGGCGGCGGAGAATTTATTCTCTTGCTTAACGTCCTTCTCTGAGACGTACGAGCTCAGGGGTTATATATTGATGGATATCAAACGCATGGAGTGAATTGCCTGTGTGGCATGCCTAAGTGGCAATTGATCGAGGCTTCTGTTGAAAAGCAAAGTCTTGTGGTGATGATCAAAGCACAGCCTGTGTGGCACAGCTTTGTGTAATGTGAATTCGCGAGCCTCACACCCCGGTTGTGAACCAAAAACGGGAGGGGACATCAGGGAGGACTTGCGTTTCTTTCTAGCTAGAAGTGGCGTCAGTGGTTTTACATGTCCTGACGAGTTTGACTTATGTGGTTGTTGCTGTTGCGAGGCGCCTCGGATTGATCGGTCGTTCTCGAACCGATGGAGTCATTTAGTTGGCTCGTTTACACCCCAAAGGGCGGGGAAACGTATTGTTCAGGCACTATAATCCACATCGGTGGACCGGCCCTGACGATCCAAGGGGCAGTTGCGGCTGTTCCGGTGGCTCGAGCTAGAGAGTCACGAATCGGTTGAGGACTATCTTTTGCCTCGGTTCATAGACGGAAATCCAATTTCCAAATACGTGACATTTGCGGTTTTATTTGTAGATCCTAGTATGGCGACATAGTGGGATGGGGCGCTCATGCCGCCTATGATTGATACTTATGATTTGAAGTTGTTTTATACACTATGCACTTATAATAGTATCAAACGATTCGTTTTAACCGTATCAAGCATTCTTTGGCTGTTATAAGGGAAAACCCTATCCTCGGCTGCGTTGCATTGTGTGATGGGACCTGGGTCTTATAACAGCTGCATTTTTCTTTATTTAGCATTGCGCTGTTTGTTTTATGCACTGGTATTCTTGGGAGGAAACCCGTTCCGTGTTATACGGCGTGGTCCCTTGATTTACCTAATGATTTAAAGTAAAAATTAATAACTGTTTTAGTTCTCACACCAGTCACATGACTGACCTGGAGTTTATTGTTTTAACCTAAACTCTGGGTGCCCTTATTTTGACACGGGCAGCTAGTAGTTTCGGTTTTGCAGATTTATATTCACAGGATCCTGGTTTACAGCTGGAACGATATCCGGAAAGCTTTGTATCCGTATATCTACTTCTAGTTGTGTATTGTATTATTTTCCGCTGCTATGTATTTAAATGTAATTTAAATCTCTGATATTTCTGTGTAATATTCATTTATACTCTGTATATTCTTGTAATCTGATGCATTGTTGTAATAAGCAATGAAGTGTTCTTTGATATGTGTTCTGTTGTGGTTTGTTCTCGAACTATCCGACGCTTTCCTTTACGGGGAAGTTACGGGTTTTCACATTCGATCAGCAACAACAGTTGCTGTGTTATCAGGATCATATCCCAAATAAGACGGAAATTTTCCTCTTTCTTCTTCGGTGATCATGTTATGCATTATAATACAAGCACGCATAATGTTGCTCAAAACCTGTGGCTTAAATAATTTAACAGGATTTTTAACAATCGCAAACCTTGCTTGGAGAACCCCGAATGCACGTTCTATGTCTTTTCTCGCTGCCTCTTGCCTTTTAGCATAGTATTTTTCTTTCTCTGTTTCAGGAGTGGGAATTGTTTTGACAAGCGTACCCCAAGAAGGATAGATGCCATCTGCTAAATAATACCCCATGTCGTATGTATTTCCTGCAATATTAAAATCACATGCAGGTGCTTTTCCATGTGCAAGGCTCTTAAACAAATGTGATTGGTGAAGCACATTAATATCGTTCATTGAGCCAGGACATCCGAAAAATGCATGCCAAAACCACAGATCATGTGAAGCAACTGCTTCGAGTATCATTGTCGCTTTAGGGTAATGTCCAATAAACTGGCCGTGCCATGTTGTAGGACAGTTTTTCCATTCCCAATGCATGCAGTCTAGACTGCCTAACATGCCGGGAAATCCTCTTTTGGCTCCTAGCCTTTTCAATTTGTTGACATCGCTTTGCGTCGGAGCACGTAGATACTCCTCACCGTACATTTCAATTATGGCTACACAGAACCTTTCAAGGCTTAAGGTAATAGTACTTTCACCCATTCAGACAACCTCATCAAACGCATCTGGAGCTATTCCATAAGCTATTACACGTAATGCGCCTATAATTTTTTTGGTACGGCGAACATCCTAAGGTACCCGCACTATTACGTTTTTGAACAAAATAATTATCGTGTTCAACAACTCCATCGAAAATGCGCATAAACATATTCTTGCTCATACGAAAACGGCGTTTGAAGTCTTCAGGACCATACGTACAAGGGGTGTTGAAATAATCTCTAAGTAATCTTGCAGTACCTCCTTTATGATCCCGCATCTTCCGTTTGTCTACACGACCGTACATGCTGCCTCCTCGATTACCCCGAGATGAACTTTCAGCTAAGAAATGTTGGTTAATCTTTAATTGTTGCACGACAACAGCTTGCATCATAACCAGTAAATTATCGCCATCAGTCGAGCTATCTGAAGAAAACTGCAGAAATTTTGTATGCTTCCACATTTCATCGCCTTCATCGGAATCAGAATCAGTATAATCCAGATCAGTGTCGCTAGAGTTTATTGATTATTCGATTTGCGCATCTGATTCGTAAACAGAATCGTCGTTGTGGACATTATGAGACATTTTTGGTGTTGTGAAGCTTAAATGTGCACACCTGAAGTGGTTTTATAGCTTCTTCAACCCGTAATTGCAACGGCTATATAAAGAATAATGTATTAAAGTATATTCAATAACGGCTATAAATTGCAACGGCTCTAAATTTGAAATGTATTTTACTGTATACCAACGATTATTTATTTAAACTTTATTTTAATATTCAATTTTATAGTCGTTAACTACATTTTGGCCGTTCGACCAAATTCTAGAAAAAAAAACCAAATTCAAATGGTTTTCAGAAAACCATTTTTTGGTTAAACGGTTTTCAGAAAACCTTTTAACCCATAAACGGTTTTCTGAAAACCGTTTACGGTAAAATTGTCAAATAAAAAAAAAGAACAGAGCGTCCCCCCACCGATTGCTGGATGGGTGGGGGGATTCACGCTCTAAATTGAGCATCCACGCTCAATTAAGCATCCACTGCTAGGAATGCTCTTGTAACAATGAGTCTGCTGCGCCAAAGATCTGTGCAACTTACACATATATAATTTAAAAAAAAAACTAGAGCAGTTCATTTATTATTGAACCAGTATACTTCTGTGGTGAGAAAAGAACTCTGAAAATTAAGATTGTTAATCGAATGCTACACTTGCATTAAACCATTCTCATTTATTTGTTATTATTACCTTTATTTAAAGTTAAATACATGTGGAACTCGAGTTCCTTACTATATTATTAAATTGTTATGAAAATTGACTCTTTCCTTTTTTTTTCAAAAAGGATGCTTGGTCAGACTAATATCAAAAATTTACTGTTACTTTCTGTAACATTCAATTCCAAATCCCATATATAGTCTACTGTAGAAAATTTGAATACCCAAGTTGTGTGCTATGTAAATTGTTTTATGGCATAATTTGTTTTTATTTTTTGAGGGAAAATAAGTGGAAAAATTGGCAATGTACTAATTCACATAAGACTCTGCCTGGACCAGTGATTTTTTTTATTCCCACAGTTCAGTTCTGGCTTTGAAACAAGAAAATATCCGTATATGGTAGGTTTCCTTACTTGGCATGGTTCCGTTTATTGCGTTGTTTCCTTTTCACTGTGAATGCGACATTAAGATATTTATTGTAACACCCTTAAGTCCCACATCGTGGAAGCCTATATGAAGTGGGTACTTATATAGTAGAGCTCATCTCTTACCAACGCCAATACCCAGCTGGAATTGTGGCTCCTACGTGGATCACAGTGCCTGGGTGAGGTGTTTATGAGCCAATAGGGACGTTGGGCTCTTAGGAGGGATGAATGTAACACCCCTAAGTCCCACATCATCTAAGTTGGGGACAATATCTTGCGTGAACGGAGGTGCGGCCTGTTACATTTATTGGACAACGGACAGGTTCGCAAGGGAACACGCTATTTTTTTGTGACCATGCATGAAACAATGATGTAGATCCTGTTCTTGATATGAATGTACATGTGCATTTTTTATACACTTTTCTTAGCATCTATTTTAACAGTGCATGATAAGTGTTCAATTACATTATTATTATTATGTATACAGTTTTCTACATTTAAAGACAAGTTCCATCGATATATGTATAGCGATGAGATGCTTGTATATATCTTCCCATAGCACAGACCTAAACTAAATAAATCACTCCAGTGGAATTACAGTAAGCAGTGGCACAACCAATTAGCGATGAGATGCTTGTATACACCTTTAGTTCATATTCCTTTATACATTTGAATAACTTACAATTTAATTTCTTTATTATTTTACTACCTTATTTCATATTCCATTATACATTTGAATGACTTACAATTTGAATGAATTACCAGTTTGTCAAAGAAAGAACATCAAAAGCCCAAGAAGCTTCAACAGATTCTATGCAATCATCAGCTACACAATCTGAGAAGGTTGACATAGATGCATATGGAGTTCTCGTTTCAAAAATTGCGGAAAAATAGGCAGCTGAATTGGTAAACTTGTGCGGATTCATGTGTCGATCTCCTACGAAAGCTGGGATAAAGTACCTCCAAAAATTAAAAATAATGTGTGTGTTGCATTGTTGGTAAATGGAAATATTCCAATATCTGTTTTTATGTGTAAGTATATTTTTATCACAATGCATTTTTAAATAAGTAATTCGTAATTTTTGCAGAAACGTTCTGAACTTGATCCAAATACAAAAGAATTTTATTTCAAAAAAATGTGTGAATCATTTAGGAGACATAAGAGTGAGTTGAAGACAAAATACTATGATAAATTTAACAATTATGATGAAAGACTGAAAAATTGTCCACCCACAATTAGTCAAGACGATTGTGAGAGATTTTTGAAGAACTAAGAGAAACACTGTGTGAGCGAGGAAAGAGAGCTAGGAAAAAAAAAACCAGATCAGCATACATCTATAGCCACCACACCGGTCGAACAAGTCATGATGTCATAGAACATGATATGGTATGTTTTTCACTTTTAGTTTTCATTATCTCTAGTTCAAATCTTTATGGAAAAACACAGTTAACAACTACATGACAAACCATGTGCATGTGCGTGTTAGTTGTTTATTTAGAAGTAGTATCGATCGTGTACATGTGCAAGTTAATTGTTTGTTTTAATAGTATCAATATGAATACAGGCTTAATAATATGTCCCTATATCTAGATATGATATCCAACCACCTATGTACTCTTTTATATTGTTGTGCAAGCTAAATGTTTGTTAAAATCTGTATGCTTTCTGTTCTTTTCATATTTTTTTGGGAGGATGCCAATGTTTTAACACACAACTCAAGCATATATATACAAGAACAAAGCACTAATTGCTAGTTAGCAATCAACCTATAATACTAAGATACCGATAAATTTGGTGTCTAATGTTCTATTTTCGCGTTCCACTTGAACCAGTTATTGTTTAACAGTAGTTTATGATATCCCTCTCTTACTGTATATCTGTCAAGTTGTAGAAAACTTAATAACTTTATATTACGTAAGATCACTTTAGAAAAGTTATGAAATATTTAACACAACATGAAATTATTATTTATTGGTCTTAAACAGTTTGATATCAATTCGTTCACGTATGGCATTGAAATTAGAAAATAATCAAATAGTATAAATTCCATCACCACCTGTAAAATCCTTTTTGCAAAACCAAAAAATAAACATGATAATTCTATGGTTATTATTTAGAAAACTTCTTTAGTTTATTTTCAACAAAATTAAGTAAACAACAAAATTAAAATTTGGTTTTGTTTGTTGTCAAAGTCTAGTGGTCCAGTTGGTTTACGAACACCATGAGTTGCTGCATGTAGTTTGCAGTGGCACAGGTTCGATCCCCCGCGGCCACAATACCGAGACATAGTGCACGACCACTCTAAAAACCGGCTTAACCAAAGGGCATGGTAGACATAGTCTTCGTGTCCCCAAAGTTTTAAAAAGAAAAAGTATAAAATGGCGGCCGCTTTCACTACCCGCCCTAACCTCATCTCCCGATTCCCCCCATCGCTGTCTAATTTCCGCTGTGCCCCCCCCCCCCCCCCTCAAGCCAACCCTCCACCATCTATTCCTCCTCCTCTAGATCCACCGCCGAAACCTAACCCCCGACCGTGACCACCTCCTTTAACCCTAACTCCAAATCTCCCCCCTACTTACTTCCTAAACCAAATCCGCCCTTCCCTGTACCCCCTCTTTCCTCTCAAGCAGCTGCTACGATTCCGCCGCCGGTGAAATGGTCTAACCTCTTCGCCGCAAAGCCTATAAACGCTGGTACGTTTTCTCCCCCCTCAATGTCTCTGAAGTTCGACGGGAATAGGATGGTACCATCTGAGGAAATAGTCTCTGTTGGAGAAGAAGTTTGGAGTGAATACTTGGTTGGCTTTTTCTTGGATAAGCCACTTTGTTTCTCTGTAGTTTCAAACTACCTTATTAACAAATGGAGACCAAAGGGAGCTATTAAGATCAAATCGAATGGTAAAGTTTTTTTCTTCCATCTTTCCGACCAGGATGACAGGAAGAGGATTGTAGAGGCAGACCCTTTGTTAATACGTAGCAAGCTTTTTATTATTAAACCATGGAGTGCTACATTTAACTTATCGAGAAATTGCATACGAAATGTCCCTGTATGGATCAAAATTACTGATGTACCTCTGTATACTTGATCTTTACCCGGAATTTGTTGGCTCGTGTCGAGAGTTGGGAAGTGCCTGTGTCTGGACAACTCCACTGAGAAACTGGAAAGACTGGAATACGCCAAATGTCTGGTTGAGATCAGACCCGAAAGTGAATTGCCTTCTGAATTTCTTGTGCTTCTCCCAGATAGTTCCGAGCACTTAGTAAAGATTGAATATGTTTGGAAACCTGAGACTTGTTCGATGTGTAAGGTATTTGGACACAACTTATTGAACTGCCATATCAACAAAGTGAAATCTGCTGCTCAATCAGTAGTGACTGGCAGGATAGACAAAACAAGTAAGGCTCAAAACATTGTACTACCCAAGAAACCTTCTGGTCCGAGCAATGGTTCTGGGTTCGCTAACAACTCAAATTCGGCTTGGATAATGACCAATAAAAGGAACAACAAAGTCGCTTCTACTGCTGGTCCATCCTTAGCCGATAAGGCAGCTAAAGTTCAAACAGTGGGCATAAACAAGGTAACTGATAACAACATAAATTTCTCAAATATGTTTGGGGCGTTAGACACCCTGTATGAAAATATAAGAAACCAAGAGGGTGTGTCTTCCATTGCTCCTGTTGATGAAGAGTGTGAAGCACTGGACGAAGGAAATGACGAACCTAGTGAGGTAGACTATGATTTAAGGGTGGAGGAAGACAGCCTACCGGACAATGTTGAATGTGGTACATCTGTTACTGTAAACTCAGATACAGACGTTAGTGATGCAGCTGCTAGATCAGATTTGTGTGGCGATTCGCAGGCGAACTCGAACCCCATGCAAGGGATGTTGAACGAGATCAATAATCATCAAAGTACTAAGGAAAATGACGCCAGTATCATCGCGTCACCTAATTTTGTGCCGAATGAAGTTGACAAGCTAGCTAGTGTTTCTGTTTTGAACGCTGAAGGAATTAACTTACATGTTGTAGTGGATGTCAATGTGCCTCCTGATGAAAATTTGTCTAAGCATATTGCCATGGCTAATGCGGTTTCTAAATTAGTGAATGAACGAGCAATCCAATCTGAAGCAGAGCAGCTTGACAGTTTCCTTTAGGAAAGTTTTGACGTGGTCCAAATACAACAAGTTAAAGAAAGGACAAAAATAGTGTATGGTGAAACTGCACAAGAAACAGTTGACCGACTGAAAACAGAGCTAGCGTCAGGCCTTGTGACTGGGGCAAACCATGCTGATAAAAGTGAAACCTTAGAAGCCCTCCTTAAAAGTATGTCTCTCGTTCAATCTTCCATGAAGGTTGATGAGAATGTGGAAGGGAAACAAAAAGCCTTTTCGAACCCTGTTTCTTCTATGAATAATGGTAAGAAGAGTTCTCCAATCCCTTTCAAACTAGGTTTCTTGAATGCACAAAGTCCAAAAAGTGACGGTGCCGCAGTGATCAAGAGCAACCCATACGCTCATCTCATTCCCCCACTGGCCTACAAGGCTCCTCCGGTGACGTCGGATCCTTCTTCGCCTCAGGTTGCATCTAAAGTTGAAACGGTTCAAACCCCTGTTACAAAGAGCAGGAAGCGAGAAATGATGCGTGCTCAGTTTGAGAAAGGCTAGCGTCTTATGTGGCTCGATGTGTACGTGTGGTGCACTAGGTATTCTCTTAAGCCCTTTTATAGGTTATGTAATGAGTAACTTTGAGTCAGTGTTTGACTATGTTATGAGTTGTTTTATCAACATGGCATCCCCTGCGTGGGAGCTCTTTCATACCAGCTGATATGAGCTTTCTAATCACTGTTATGATGTACCCTTTTATTTCTTTTAATAAAAAGTGTTACAGACCACTTTAAAAACCGGTCAGCCTAGCAAAAAAAAAATGGTTTTGTTAAATAAATTTCGTAAATTTCTAGTTCGCTAAAGGAGACCAACCAAAGATTGGATATAATAAAACATAAATATAGTGTTGTTTCCAATATATGACGATGTTGTAGTGCAAAAACAGTGGTTTGGGCAATGGAAGTAGAACATCTTATAATCTAGCCTGTCGACAATCTTAACAAAGTCAATCCAACAGATATGATAAAGAAAAACAAATGGCTCAAATTATAGAGAAAAATAGAGATAGAAAAGGGAAAGAACACACCAATATAATGAGGTTCGGCTATGCCTACGTCCTCGGAACCAACAACCATTTATTTATTTACTTCAAGAGGAGGTACAATATGAGAAGAAATACACAACTTAATACAACTTTCTCACCGTATAATAGATACAGAAAATAGGGATCTTATTAAAGACAATATATGAAGAGAGCTTTTCTTCTTGTGTGTTTTAAAAATATGAGCCAATGCCGGCGTATATATAGGAGGAAGGATGAAGAGTGTTTAATGGATAAAGAAAAAATATTTTCTGATTTATTCCACCACAAATCTGGCATATTTTAATTTGTTTCCACCTACACCAATATTTGATTGATTTAATCAAATAATATAACTTCTCATTCCATCCAAATTTATTGCCACATATATCAAGATTTGATTGATTTATCAAATTAAATAATCTCTCCCATATCTTTTCAATTTGCTGCCCATAATTAATTGATTACAAGAATCAATTAAAATCTTCTCCATAATTGGCATAGATTTAAATCGTCCAATTTTAACACTCCACCTCGATTTAAATATATTCATAAATCAACAGAATTAATTGTTGGGTCAGCGCCCCCTGGTGCTAAGTAGCTCGTACCACACCAGTCAAGTTTGGGAAATGCTCAACCTTGTCCTTTGGAACTGACTTGGTTAGCATATCAGCTGAATTATCATTTGTGTGAATCGTTGACAGCTTTGTCTTATTTCTTTCTTCTTCAAGCATGAGAAAGAAACTCCTAACATCAGTGTGCTTTGTTTGTGAGCTGTGGGCTTGATTTTCCACAAGACAAATGGCGCTTTGACTATCTGAAAACAACTCCATGGTCTTATGCATCATTAATAAATCATCCAAAAGCTGCAACAAATACAATCTTTTCTTAGTCACTTCCATAATAGAAATGAGCTCTGCCTCTGTAGTTGATAAAGCTACAATGGATTGTAGCTTGGATCTCCAAGAAATCTGGCCTATGCTAAGTGTAAAAACATAGCCCAAAATCAATTTCCTACCATCTCTATTCCTAGCATAATCTGAATCACAATAACCCCTTAGAGTTATGTCACTACCTCCAAACAACAAGCCAAAGAAGTTCCTCTCAAATATCTTAAAATCCACTTGATTACTTGCCAATGATTCTTTTTTGGGTTAGACATGTATCTGCTAACAACACCAACTGCATGAGCTGGCTTCCAACCGCACTAGAGTAAAGAATATTACACGTGTCCCTTTTGTTTTCATCCGATGTGGGGGCACATATACCTGGATAGCTTAAATTGAGAGCCTAATTGAGTTGCGGCCGATTTAGCATTCTCCATACCGAATCAAGATAGGACTTTCTAGATATATCGAGTTTGAGTGAGCCTCAAACTCTTTGCTTTCTACCCCTCTGAATTCCCATCCCCAAAATTCTCTGTGCGTTTCCCAAATCTTTCATCTCAAACTCCTTGTTGAGCTCCATTTTGAATTCTGAAATTCTAGTCATGCTCTTAGAAGCTATCAACATATCATCAACATAAGCAACAAATAAATGTTGTCAACATTACATTTATTAAAATAGACACACTGGTCCTCAAAGCTTCTAGAGTAACCTTGTGAGATCATAAATTTATCAAATTTCTTATAACATTGTCTATGAGACTATTTTAAACCACAAAGAGATTTGTTAAGTTTACAAACATGACTAGGCCTGCTACTATCAATGAACTCCTCTGGGTGTTGTAGGTAAATGTTCTCCTCATGGTCACCATGCAAGAATGATGTCTTTGAAGGAAAAATTGGATCATTACGTAGTGGATAAATATGATTTTTATCAACCTTAGTTTAATATTCGAATCGAAAACTGAACCAAAACATGTACCTTTATGCTAGTTGTCCAAATCGCGAATCTGAATGATGATTAATCTAAGTTGAATCGAACATGAACTCTTGAATGGAAGCATCTCTATCGGAAATCCACGAACGTTGATCTCAATAGTGTCAGACAAAATTGAGGAAGGTGGAAGTTTGGTACTAGCTAATTGGGGTTCTAGGGTTTTATGAATCTCGTTTTTGTGATAATCTAAAATAAGGGATCGACCCTTTTTTTATAAAATAATAGTGCGAGGTTTTTATGACCCTATTAACACGTTCACCATTTTGAAATAAAAGAAACCATCAACATTTTGATTTCCTTTTATTTTAAAGGACTCTCACCTTATTCAATGTCCTTATGTGTGACCCTTTAGGTTATCATAACGTTGACAACAATTTAAGCAAGATTTAAATTATAAACAGTAAGCGACATTTAGTAATACATCGCTATTACCCAAGTTATAATAAGATCAATGATTTGATACAACCTTTTCTATGATTAGTGTCTCAATATAATTTGATTCTTTTAACCATTATATCCAGTATTAAACTCGAGGCATAGAATGCATCATCCTCTTTATAATTTAATCCTTTTATCTTGATTGATGAGTAGACTATATAAATCAAATCAATATTTGAGAATGGCTATGCATTTCATAGTCTCACTCAGTCAAGAGGCCCATGAATATCACTACATATATATATTGTTGGGTTAAATTCCATCTAGATCATTCATAATTTTCATTCGATTCGA
The DNA here is from genome assembly GCA_030737875.1 of Allium sativum. NCBI lineage: Eukaryota > Viridiplantae > Streptophyta > Magnoliopsida > Asparagales > Amaryllidaceae > Allium > Allium sativum. The sequence continues at coordinate 431,874,425 of CM060925.1, read as the reverse complement.
GATGTATCTAATAATCACCTTTATCGTCTACCTAGTTAAAAGTGACTTTTGACGATATCAAAACACAAATATCATCGAATAAAATTATAATGATTTCAGGCCTGAGGACCATTACATCACTGTCATTATGAGAATAACTTATGATACTGTTAATTATATTCCATGTAATTTTCTCATGTTGGGTCATCCCAATACACTATTCTCCAATGATTATTTATATTGACATTAATATCATGTATATTAATGATCAATGAGATATGATCATCAGTCAATCAACATACTAGTCTTAATGTTTATTGTTGTCCTATATAAACAATAAATCTTAGCAAGAGACATTTAAGAATTATAATACTTAATATGTTATATAATCTCATGTCTAAGTTACTCACTTGAAACTATATAATTTCGTATTATTGTTCTAAGGACTTCTATTATACTAATATTTATATTACGCAATAAATACAACATATCATAATCTTTTATTCTAAATAAAAAATAGCATCAACAATATTATTATTATTCACATCAAACAGATTGCCTCTAGAGCACAAATTCTCACAGTCTTGACATCTAATTGTTCCAACTCCATGTCGAAGTGAGCAACCAATGCCGTTCCAACTCCATGTCGAAGTGAGCAACCAATGCCGTTCCAACTCCATGTCGAAGTGAGCAACCAATGCCAAAAGAATGCGAATGGAAGTGTCTAACAACTGGAGAGAAAATGCTATGGAACTCCACACCTTTCTTTTGAACATAACCATTCCTACTAATCTTGCCTTGTACCTTAAGTCACCATTGTTGTCGTCTTTCACCTTATAGATCCATTTATATCTAATCGCTCTCTTTCCGGGAGGAAGTGGCACTAAATCCCAAGTGTGATTTTTGTGCAAAGACTCAATTTCCTCTTCCATTGCAACTAACCAACTGGAACTATCAGCTGAATTAATGGCATCTTTATAGTTTCTAGGTTCATCATGAAATATGCTTAATGCATAAGATGTCATGTCATCAAAGTCAATATCTTCAATGCTCAATCCCACAAAATCATCAAGCCATGTAGGTCTTTTCTTCTCTCTAGTTAGTCAAGTTTGAATTTGAGCTCCACCTTGAGATTGATCTTTTGTCCTTTCCCTTATCAACCACGGTGTCATCAGAATCACCATTTTTACTCGTATGGAAGTATGATGATCTACCTTGTATTTGGTATTCTGAATTTGTCCTCTCAACATCATCATTAACCAAAGAAGAAAGTTCTACCTTTAACATAGCCTTCTCGTCAGATGTAACATGCCTGCTAGTAACAATCTTCAAGGTAGTACGACACCATAACCTATAACCCTTAATTTCTTTCTTATAGCCAAGAAAAATACGCTTGCACAAACTTGGATCCAACTTCCCTTTTCTCTCATGCACATAAGCTGGAAAACCAAACACTCTAAAAAAGGAATATGAAACACACTCTCCCTTCCATACTTCTTCAGGAATCTTCATATCTACGGCGGTAAAAGGTGTGCGGTTAATAAGGAAAACAACTATAGATAACGATTCTTTCTGAAATCTCTTCTTTAGTCCTGTAGTCAGACGTAAGCAACGAGTTCTTTCCAACAAAGTTCGATTCATTCTCTCTGCAACCCAATTTGACCGAGGGTCCCCTAGAGTGGTGTAGTGTCTTTTGATTCCTTCGGACTAGCAAAATTTGATGAATTATTGAGAAGTGAATTACCACCTTTATCTGAACGAAGAACCTTCACTTTCTTTCCAGACTACTTCTCAACAAGAGATTTCCAACTTTGAAACCTATCAAAACTTTCATCTTTGGACTTCATAAAGTAAACTCATATCTTTCTAGAAAAATCATCAACAAATGAAACAAAATACCTATTTTCTTCAAAAGATAGGCATGGTGCAGGGCCCCAAACACCAGTGTGAACATACTCTAAAACATCTTTAGACTTATGCTCTGCATTGCCAAAAGAAACCTTCATCTGTTTTCCAAGTACACATCCTTCACAAAAGCCAACTTTTAAATGATGAACACCGTCAATCAAACCTCACTTTCTTAATGCTTCTAAACTGCGCTCTTTAATGTGACCCATACGAGAATGCCACAATCTGATAGAATTGGAATCAACAGAATCAACAATCGAAGCAGACTCCGCAACAATAGTTGTACCCTTCAGCGAATATAGATTTCCATCTTTTACCCCTTTCATTACTATCAATGAGCCATTTGCAATTTTTAATGAATCCTTTTCTATTACACACTTTAATCCAAAATTGCACAATGCTCCAATGGAGATCAAACTACGCCTTAATTCAGGCACATGCCTGACATCACATAAAGCACAAACAAAAACATCAAATATCCTGATTTTTACCGTTCCAATACCAAATATGCGACAAGAAGCATTATTTCCCATGAGAACCTATTCTCCATCAAAACGATGATAAGTGGAAAAAGAGTGCCTATCAGGTGTCATGTTATAGGATGATCCCGAGTCAATAATCCATATAGTATTCTTCATAGAAGAGACATAAGCTGTAAAAATGCTTGGTTCACTTTCTTAATCTGATGTGTCCATAGTAGAAGCTGAAGCCTTTTGAGGAGCAACTTTGTTTTTATTCTCCAACGTGGGGCAACTTACAATATGATGTCCAGGTTTTCTAAATAATGACAAACTCCCTTCCGAGCTCCCCCTGACTGAGATCTGGACTTAGCTCTATCTCCACCATATTTGGGTCTACTCTTACTTCTTCCCCTTTGTATAATAAGGCCTTCAGAATCATTCTCCATGCTCATGCTTGCTAACTTTCCCCTCAACATCTCGTTATGTAAATTTGTCTTCGCATCCTCTAAAAAAATAGATGAATGCCCATACATCATAGAGTTAACAAAAGTGTTATACTCTACAGGAAAAGAACATAATAGAATAACAGCTTGCGCTTCATCCTCAATCTTTACATTAGTTACTCGAAGATTCATGACAAGCATGTTAAGGGCATCCACGTAAGCAAATACATCGGTTCTAGGCTTCATCTTGAATGAATAAAGTTTTTGTTGTAGGATGATGCGGTTGGTGAGAAACTTGTCGTTGAACTTTCTCTGAAGAGCATCCCATAGTTCCTTAGCAGTTTTCACATGAAAAAACTCTCTAAGTACTTCATCGGAAAGGCTAAGTTGGATGGTAATAGAGCATCCTCTTCCAATTATTTTATATCTTCAGGTGCTAAATTCCTTAATTTCTCTGAATCCGAAACAACCTTAAATGTCCTCTCTTTCATCAACACTGCTTCCATCGTCATCTTTCATGTGCCAAAATCCCCCTTACCATCAAATCTAGAAACTCCATAATTTGTAGCGCTTCTAACACCATTGTTTTTGGTGGTATTAGACATAGCTAAAACAGTCTTCAATAGAACAGCAAGCTCTGATACCAATCTATAGTGCAAAAATAGTGGTTCGTGCAACGGAAACATAACACCTAATATTCTAGCATGTCGACAGTCTCAACAATGCCAATTCAACAAAGATGATGAAGAAAAACATATGGCTCAAATTATAGAGAAAAATGGAAATAGAAAAGGGAAAGAACACACCAATATAACGAGGTTCGGCTATGCCTATGTCCTCGGACCCAACAACCTTTTATTTCTTTACTTCAAGAGGATGTACAATATGAGAAGAAATACACAACTCAATACAACTTACTCACCCTATAATAGATACTAAAAATAGGGATCTTATTGAAGATAATATATGGGGAGAGCTTTTCTTCTTGTGTGTTTTAAACTTATGAGCCAATGCCTTCTTATATATAGAAGGAAGGATGAAGAGTCCTTCATGTGTAAGGAAGAAATATTTCCTGATTTATTCCACCACAAATCTGGCACATTTTAATTTGCTTCCACCTATAACTTCTCATTCCAACCAAATTTTTTGCCGCATATATCAAGATTTGATTGATTTATCAAATATAATAATCTCTCTCTATATTTTCAGTTTGTTGCCCATAATTATTTGATCAGAGGAATCGATTAAAATCTTCTCCATAATTGGCATAGATTTAAATCGTTCAATTTTAACAAACGTTAATAAGAGCTGTTAGCTTGAAATTAGACATGGTTTTACAGTAATGGGATTTTAAAATCTACTTATATTCAGGGTTAATTCTCCTGCCTTATCTTTTGAGTCTTTATTTGGCTTTTTAGAAAAAATATCTAAAGCATAAACTGTGACGACCCAAACTTCCCTATAAAGGAAAGTCAGATTGCCTTGAGAACAACACACATCAGAACATAAACTGAAGAACATTTTATTGCTGATTACAACAATTACATCAGAGTACAAGAATATAACAGAGGATGAATACTTATTACGGAAATAGAAATACAATAATATCAGAGTTTTAAATTACATTTAAATAGCAGCGGAAAAATATTACAAATATACAACTGAAAGGAATACACGGATACCGAGCTTTCCGAATACTGCTTCAGTTGTAAGACAGGATCCTGTAAATATATCTGCAAAAGCTACTCGACTGCCCGTGTGGAAAATATGGGCACCCGAGTTTGCCAGTGAAACAAACTACAGGTCAGTCAAGGGACTGGTATGAGAAATCTTACTTAACTTATCTAATAATAAGGCTAATCACAGGACCACGCCGCTAACGCGGAACGGGTTTACTCCATTGGATTGCCAACGCATAAAATAAGGTAAATCGTTAAACAACGCAATGCTTTTTAGAAAAATGAAACCATTATAAGACCCAAGTCCCATCACACAATGCAACGCAAACCGGAGGATAGGGTTTACCTTATAATGGTCAAAAGATGCTTGATACGATAAAACGGATTTAATATTAGTGTGTATATATATGGGTATATATATAATAAAACATTTCAATCATAAAGTATCAATCATAGACGGCATAGTACCCCATCCTACTATGTCGCCATACTAGTTCTACAATCAAAACCGCAAGGTCGTATTGGAAATTGGATTTCCATCATGAGTCGAGGCTAGGGGCAAGCTCCTCTCCGATTCGAGACACTCTAGCATATGCCTCAGGATCCCCCGCAGTGAACCCTTGGAGCGGTAGGGCCGGTCCCCGCCTATCGGCAGTGCATTAGTTATGCTTGAACACACGTTTCCCGGTTCCTTTTAACCTATAGTATGACCACTAACGGCCTGTAAAAATCCGAGGCGCCTCAAAATCCATCATCCACATAAGTAAAATGCCAGCCAGTTTAAGCACTGACACTATCACTAGCTAGAAAGAAACGTGTGCACTCCCTACGGTCCATATCCCGTTTTTGACTCATACCGGGGTGTGAGGCTCGCGAAGTCATGATATACACAAAGTTATGCCGTAATAGGCTATGCTTTGATCATCCCACAAGGCCCTGCTTTTCAACAAAAGCCTTGATCATTGGCATCTTGGCGTGCCACATTGACAACTCACGCCATGCGATCAATCACTGTTAATATATACCCGGGTGTTAAGTAGAGAATAAATTCTCCACCACCAAACAGACATACATTAATAGAAATCGATTTAATTCACATGGAACGAAATCTAATGTCAGACACGCATCCATTTACTAGCTTATGCTCTAGGTCTGAGCGAAAACCAAATCCGAACAATCAACAATAGTCCGGAGGCCACCACTGAAGCCCCTTCAAGGTAGCTACTCCCATCATGGGTCTTAGTAGCAACACATCCATCTGATGTGGAAATCGTCGGTCTTCAACCATCGTCTTCATCTTCGACTCTTCATCGTCGTAGAAATTATTCGGAATGGGTTAAACCCGGTCTTTCCAAATAACTCTCGTATTTTAATAATTAAAAATCGAGTCCTATAAAAACACATCCAACGCCTCATTCCAATTCAGAATATTCTTTCAAATAAAATATTCACCTTATTTTATCAAAGATAAATCCTTTAAGTTTATTCTTAAATTTTTCTCTTAAAGATTTATTAAAAACCCAATTTGGTTTTAAATATCAAAAATCATTATTCAATGATTATTTAAATTTAAGAAATAAATCTTATCTTTAACTGGGTTAAAGAACTAATGTCATTTAAAACATAGTTCACGGTAAACCCAAAATCATCTTCCATCAAAATATGGAATCTTCACAAAAATCAAATCAATATATAATCGTTATAAATTTCTGTATCCAACCAATAATATAAATGGAATAACGGCAAAGCCTCTTAAATCCCATATGTAGTATCGGTCTTCTTTTACAGAATCTTATCTCGGTTATAATTAATTCGAATTCTATTCAACTCCAAATTTAATATATTAAATTGAAAATCTTTACTTTTGGAAAATTCCCATTTAAATCTTAATAAAAGATTTATAAATTCCAAATCATATTTTCACTGTCAGTTGGGTTAAAGAACACATGTCGCTTAAAAACATGGTTCACAATAAACCCAACTCACATTTCATCTTATTTCAATTTCTAGATATAATTGAAAGCTTTTAATAATCTTAAGTTAAAAGATTATTTTCTTCATACGGGGTTTAAGAACAGTGTTATTTAAGACACTATTCACGACAAACCCAAAATCCAATTTATTCAATTTAATTTTCAATTAAATATTAACAAATTGGAAAACTTCATTAAATCTAAATTTAATGATTTACTTTAGTTAATAACTAGTTCATATCAATGAATATGTTTTTCTAAAATATATTCTTTTCTAAGAAGTTTCTTTTTCTAAGATATTTTCTAAAATATTCTTTTTCTAGAATATTCTTTATTGGAATGTGACTCAATCAACAACCATAAATTGTATGTAATCAACAATCATGATAAATAATTATCAAACATCCAAATGACGACCAGAGTGGAATTTATAACTGTGTGAGCATTAAAGTACATAACTAATGCTCATCACAGACTGTCAACCCATCGATGGACAAATAACTAAATATTGGGATTAGTGTGTGTCCAGTATCATCCCAATACCCGTGTGGGGTTTCATCCATCAAACCAATAATAAATTATTCGTGCACTTGGGCGATGTGTGAAAATTATCGTCCCAATCACATAAACAAGTCGGGTAACTTGTAAATAGGAGTGTAATATTAAATTTTGAATATACTAAACATTATATTTAACACACCACACATTTCAACATTTAGACACATGTTTCTATTCTTTTTAATACATATAAATAACATTACAAATGCAACTATTAAAACTATTCTTTTAATTGTCTCTAAAATGACAGTAAACATGCTTCTTTTAATTTCATACTTTTTAAACTCATGATTTTATTCACATCTAAAATGTGAATAAAATTGTACTTTGTAAATTCATGTTTTTATTCATATCTAAAAAGGGTACTTTTAGTTTCATATCTTCCATTTGTAACTAATTTACAAATTAAAAAGTGTAATTCCTCTCTATGTTTTATTTGCATCTAAAAATGCAAATAAAAATGTAATTCTTTTCTAGGCTATATTTTATTTGCATAAATATAAATAAAATGTCCCTTTTCTGAATTTATGATTTATTTACTCTAAATGTAAATAAATGTGATCTTTTCCTTTTAAAATTTATATACACAAAATGTAAATAAGTGTGATCTTTTCTATACATATTTATTTACACTACATGTAAATAAAGTTTTCTATTTCTAAATCATGTTTATTTATACTACATGTACATAAATGTAATCTTTCTCTTATTCTTATTTATTTACCTAAATGAAAATAAATATTTTCATTTTCTTTTTATTATTTATTTACCTAAATGTAAATAAATGTTTTCCCTTCTTTTTTTATTATTTATTTACCTAAATGTGAATAAATGTTTTCATTTTAAAATGTTCCTTTTATTTACATAGAAAACGTAAATAAAGTTTTCACTATAAATACGTTCATTTTATTTACATAGAAATGTAATTTTACATGTTAACACATTCTAATTTAAGGTTTTATTCTTTTTAATAATTCATTTACATAAAAATGTAAATTACATGTTCACAAGTTTTCAAACAAAGATTCATTCTCTTTAATGAATTCTAATTCTTTTAGTGTAAACAAAAATGACGAATTTGGCTAATTCTTTTAAAGTAAACAAAATGTGATGATTTTGTCTAGTCCTTTTAAATAAACAAAATGTGATAATTTTGTCGAATCCTTTTAAATAAACAAAATGATGTCTTAAATCTAACATACATTCTCTAATCAAAATGATGTTTTTAATGTAACATAACATCTATAAAAAAATGGTATTTTTTTAGTTTAATATGACATCTATAACAAAAATGATATTTTTACCTATCACATAACATGTTATAACAAAGTGACATTTTTATTTCGACAATTCTAACTCAACAAAACAAGTAAAAAGTAATCTTTTGTTTTGTCGATAATTCTAACTCAACAAAACAAGTAAAAATTTATATTTTGTTTTACATTTCTAATTCAACAAAATAACATTTTATTTACACAATGTATATTTTTAACCAATCATACTTTACATAAAAATGTAATATTTTTATGTTTCATCCTTTTTATATAAACAAAATGTGAATTTTGGTATAATCCTTTTAATATATAAAAATGTGTAATTTTGTTTCATTCTTTTAACTAGACCAAAATGTAAATTTTGGTTTTCATTCTTTTAAAATGACAATCTTATTTTAATATAGCATTATCTAACAATTTCATATTTTATTCTAATATAACCGTTTCTAACAAAAAGTGTTAATTTGTCCGACATGACAATTTACACCGCTAACACAACAAATTTGACATTCTCATTTTCACAAGACAATTCTACATAAAATGACATTTTATCTTAACATATGTTTCCCATATGAATGACATATTCGTTTACAAACACTTCCCTATGTATTCAAATGGCAAATAAAAGAATATTTTTATTTGTTATCATTTTCTATGTATTTCGATGTCATAACAAGAGGATAATTTATTTATGAAAAATTTGTATTCTACATAACAATTAAAAGGATGACAATTTCTATTTGTTACATCTAATTTAAAATAAGATGATAATTTTATTTCTTAACAATCACTAATTAACAAAAATGATATTTTGGTTTTAACTGTTTTATATCAACTAATATGATACTTTGGTTTTAACTATTTCATTTCAACTAATATGATAATTTGGTTTTGCCCAATCCAACTCAACAAAGATGACAATTTGATTATTGTCTAATCAACTCAACAAAATGACAGTTCAAACACAATAATCAATCGAATTAACAAATCATCATAACAGTGACAATCGTAATTATTATCAAATCGCGTACAATCATATACTGAATTTAACAGCAGAAGAATAATAACACAATTATAATTAATTTATTTTAATTATTTTAAAAGGAAATAGACTTCTCACATTGATTTGTCTGAACTATTCTGATCTGAATTTTCCTGAATTTTCAACACGCTCGGTTTCAACTCTAGTCAGCTCCATGTCGTAGATCTCATCAATAGGATTCCAATGCTTCTGAAATCGTTCGATTTTGTTACTGTTTGATGAAGATATGAACATTTATATATTAATGCCCTTAATAAAATAATTAAATATTAATTTAAAATTATTGTTTACATTACAAAGGGGTAAATCCTTTCTTCCTCTTTCTGCTTTACACGCTCTGACCATCGAACCCAACATCGAAGTCTAGGGCTTGAAATTACCCTTCATCCGTCGCGTCGGAACATGATCGGACGTCCCCACCCGAACGCCCATCGCGCCGCCTCCCTGCTGCCACCGTCGAGGTGAACTCGCACCACCCAGGGCTGCAAAAATTGAGCCCAAACCCGACCACTTTCCCTCTTGAAATCGGCCCCCTCGGTTGATGATAAACGATCATGACCTTATAAAATTGTAGATCGGAACGTTCTCTTTGATTTTAGTTTTGAGATGATGCAGAAATTTGAAATGGATTAGAAATGAATAAGGAACTAAAATCGAATAGAGCTGGCCATCGGTTCTTGAAGGTGGCGGTTGGTCAAACAAGAATTAGGGTTTCGTATAGGTAGCGTATTTGACCCGTATTTATATGGTATTTCTAATTTATCTAATTTATTTAAAATCGAAAAATACCCTTTAGTTCATACGAACTCCAATTAAAACCCAACGAGTGTCGCCCCTAGCTAATAACCCCCATCCTGGACACAATGGAACATGTTTCATAACCCAATTCGGCTGTTACGATATGTTTTTCTCAAAATTAAAATATAAATCAATTTATATTAAATTTAAACGTATATTTTAAATTACCGGGGCCACATACGGACTCTAAAAATTACAGAAAAATTATTTCTAGTTATGTTTTGATGATATGGTTCTAACAAGACTAATTTCGTCGAATTCTGAGACCGTTTGAAAAATGGCCATTTTCAAGTCGATTAAATTTGACTGAAACAACAAAAACACATTTTCTTTTGCCACGCTCACATATTAATTCGAAAAATTCTGGAAAAATAAACATAGCAATAATTTGACATTCCGGTTCCAACAAAATTGGTTTCGTCGAAAACCGAGGTCGTTTGTAAAATGACTATTTTTAAGGCCAATATATTTAATTAAAATATATATAAATTCTACAGCGACTTTTCTATATTTTAAACTGGACATAACTTATTACTTTTAAAGTGAAATTTCAATTTTACAGATTCGTTAGAAAGATATGATTAAACAGATTTAAATATTTCTTGTTTCGTTCAATTCTGATTTATTTTGCATCCTGTACAGCCGGTCAAAGTTCAAATTCAAAATTTCAAACTGCAGCGCTGTTTTAAACTCCTTTTATAATTAAATTAAATTTATTCGTTTTAAACTAAATTTTTAGTTATTCTTATTTAAAATAGATTATTTTAAACATTAAAATCCACTAAAATTTCTAAAATAAAATTTTTAAATTGGCCCCAAATTCTGGGTCGTTACAATCGCCCCCACTTAAAATCTTTTCGTCCTCGAAAAGGAACGAAGCTAAGAGTTGTTTAATTAACTAACTCAACCAAATTTTTGTTTATTTAATTAATTAATTTTGTTAGTAAAATTAATTATCATTCTAATATTTTAATTAGTGAAACTAATTATCAGACATCACAACCAGCAATCAATTAGGTGATTAACTTTTCAAATATATATAACTTTTATATAAATAATCAAAAATCATATTTTTAGTGCAAATCACAACAATGTGTACTAAGTTTTGGTTCTGATACCAGTCAATAGAATAATATAGATATACCGCTTTCGAAACTCGAAAATAAAAACTGATAATGCTGCAGCATTATCAGAATTATCTCCGGGCGGCTAGAGTGTGATTCTATATCTATCCAGTATATTAAAACCTCGAATATCCGTTAATTACTCATATATTCAAAATCTTTATATACTCGATTGTCCACATTAAAATATAATAATATATTCAAATACGTATTTTAGGATAAAATTTTCAAAACTAAATTTGTTTTTACTTACATTTTAAAGAAAATAATACCCTTCACACTCGTTCTAGGATACTACCGATCCCATTTCTAACGAGTTATTCTTATTGGATATTACTAAACCAATCTCTGATGAATTCTCTCGTTCGGTTCTAATGTGACTTGTTTTCGAGCTCTGTAAACCAAAGCTCTGATACCACATGTGACGACCCAAACTTCCATATAAAGGAAACTCTAGATTTCCTTGAGAACAACACACATCAGAACATAAGCTGAAGAACATTTTATTGCTGATTACAACAATTACATCAGAGTACAAGAATATAACAGAGGATGAATACTTATTACGGAAATAGAAATACAATAATATCAGAGTTTTAAATTACATTTAAATAGCAGTGGAAAAATATTACAAATATACAACTGAAAGGAATACACGGATACCGAGCTTTCCGAATACCGCTTCAGCTGTAAGCCAGGATCCTGTAAATATATCTGCAAAAGCTACTTGACTGCCCGTGTGGAAAATATGGGCACCAGAGTTTGCCAGTGAAACAAACTACAGGTCAGTCATGGGACTGGTATGAGAAATCTTACTTAACTTATCTAATAATAAGGCTAATCACAAGACCACGCCGCTAACACGGAACGGGTTTACTCCATTTGATTGCCAGTGCATAAAATAAGGTAAATCGTTAAACAACGCAATGCTTTTTAGAAAAATGAAACCATTATAAGACCCAAGTCCCATCACACAATGCAATGCAAACCGGAGGATAGGGTTTACCTTATAATGGTCAAAAGATGGTTGGTACGATAAAACGGATTTAATATTAGTGTGTTTATATATGGGTATATATATAATAAAACATTTCAATCATAATACATCAATCATAGACGGCATAGTACCCCATCCTACTATGTCGCCATACTAGTTCTACAATCAAAACCGCAAGGTCGTATTGGAAATTGGATTTCCATCATGAGTCGAGGCTAGGGGCAAGCTCCTCTCCGATTCGAGACACTCTAGCATATGCCTCAGGATACCACGCAGTGAACCCTTGGAGCGGTAGGGCCGGTCCTCGCCTATCGGCAGTGGATTAGTTATGCCTGAACACACGTTTCCCGGTTCCATTGAACCTATATTATGACCACTAATGGCCTATAAAAATGCGAGGCGCCTTAAAATCCATCATCCACATAAGTAAAATGCCAGCCAGTTTAAGCACTGACACTACCACTAGCTAGAAAGAAACGTGTGCACTCCCTACGGTCCATATCCCGTTTTTGACTCATATCTGGGTGTGAGGCTCTCGAAGTCATGATATACACAAAGCTATGCCGTAATAGGCTATGCTTTGATCATCCCACAAGGCCCTACTTTTCAACAAAAGCCTTGATCATTTGCATCTTGGCGTGCCACATTGACAACTCACGTCATGCGATCAATCACTGTTAATATATACCCGGGTGTTAAGTAGAGAATAAGTTCTCCACCACCAAACAGACATACATTAATAGAAATCGATTTAATTAACATGGAACGAAATCTAATGTCAGACACGCATCCATTTACTAGCTTATGCTCTAGGTCTGAGCGAAAACCAAATCCGAACAATCAACAATAGTCCGGAGGCCACCACTGAAGCCCCTTCAAGGTAGCTACTCCCATCATGGGTCTCAGTAGCAACACATCCATCTGATGTGGAAATCATCGGTCTTCAACCATCGTCTTCATCTTCGACTCTTCATCGTCTTAGAAATTATTCGGAATGGGTTAAACCCGGTCTTTCCTAATAACTCTCGTATTTTAATATTTAAAAATCGAGTCCTATAAAAACACATCCAACACCTCATTCCAATTCAGAATATTCTTTCAAATAAAATATTCACCTTATTTTATCAAAGATAAATCCTTTAAGTTTATTCTTAAATCTTTCTTTTAAAGATTTATTAAAAACCCAATTTGGTTTTAAATATCAAAAATCATTATTCAATGATTATTTAAATTTAAGAAATAAATCTTATCTTTAACTGGGTTAAAGAACTAATGTTATTTAAAACATAGTTCACGGTAAACACAAAATCATCTTCCATCAAAATCTGGAATCTTCACAAAAATCAAATCAATATATAATCGTTATAAATTTCTGTATCCAACCAATAATATAAATGGAATAATGGCAAAGCCTCCTAAATCCCGTATGTAGTATCGGTCTTCTTTTACAGAAGCTTATCTCGGTTATAATTAATTCGAATTCTATTCAACTCCAAATTTATTATATTAAATTGGAAATCTTTACTTTTGGAAAATTCCCATTTAAATCTTAATAAAAGATTTATAAATTCCAAATCATATTTTCACTGTCAGTTGGGTTAAAGAACACATGTCACTTAAAAACCTTGTTCACAATAAACCCAACTCACATTTCATCTTATTTCAATTTCTAGATATAATTGAAAACTTTTAAATATCTTAAGTTAAAAGATTATTTTCTTCATACGGGGTTTAAGAATAGTGTTATTTAACACACTATTCACGACAAACCCAAAATCCAATTTATTCAATTTAATTTTCAATTAAATATTAACAAATTGGAAAACTTCATTAAATCTAAATTTAATGATTTACTTTAGTTAATAACTAGTTCATATAAATGAATATGTTTTTCTAAAATATATTCTTTTCTAAGATGTTTCTTTTTCTAAGATATTTTCTAAAATATTCTTTTTCTAGAATATTCTTTATTGGAATGTGACTCAATCAACAACCATAAATTGTATGTAATCAACAATCATGATAAATAATTATCAAACATTCAAATGACGACCAGAGTGGAATTTATAACTGTGTGAGCATTAAAGTACATAACTAATGCTCATCACAGACTGTCAATCCATCGATTGACAGATAACTAAATATTGGGATTAGTGTGTGTCCAGTATCATCCCAATACCCGTGTGGGGTTTCATCCATCAAACCAATAATAAATTATTCGTGCACTTGGGCGATGTGTGAAAATTATTGTCCCAATCACATAAACAAGTCAGGTAACTTGTAAATGGGAGTGTAATATTAAATTTTGAATATACTTAACATTATATTTAACACACCACACATTTCAACATTTAGACATATGTTTCTATTCTTCTTGTTACATATAATTAACATTACAAATGCAACTATAAAAACTATTCTTTTAATTGTCTCTAAAATGACAGTAAACATGCTTCTTTTAATTTCACACTTTTTAAACTCATGATTTTATTCACATCTAAAATGTGAATAAAATTGTACTTTGTAAATTCATGTTTTTATTCATATCTAAAAAGGGTACTTTTAGTTTCATATCTTCCATTTGTAACTAATTTACAAATTAAAAAGTGTAATTCCTCTCTATGTTTTATTTGCATCTAAAAATGCAAATAAAAATGTAATTCTTTTCTGGGCTATATTTTATTTGCATAAATATAAATAAAATGCCCCTTTTCTGAATTTATGATTTATTTACTCTAAATGTAAATAAATGTGATCTTTTTCGTTTAAAATTTATTTACACAAAATGTAAATAAGTGTGATCTTTTCTATACATATTTATTTACACTACATGTAAATAAAGTTTTCTTTTTCTAAATCATGTTTATTTATACTACATGTACATAAATGTAATCTTTCTCTTATTCTTATTTATTTACCTAAATGAAAATAAATATTTTCATTTTCTTTTTATTATTTATTTACCTAAATGTAAATAAATGTTTTCCCTTCTTTTTTATTATTTATTTACCTAAATGTAAATAAATGTTTTCATTTTAAAATGTTCCTTTTATTTACATAGAAAATGTAAATAAAGTTTTCACTATAAATACGTTCATTTTATTTACATAGAAATGTAATTTTACATGTTAACACATCCTAATTTAAGGTTTTATTCTTTTTAATAATTCATTTACATAAAAATGTAAATTACATGTTCACAAGTTTTCAAACAAATATTCATTCTCTTTAATGAATTCTAATTCTTTTTGTGTAAACAAAAATGATGAATTTGGCTAATTCTTTTAAAGTAAACAAAATGTGATGATTTTGTCTAGTCCTTTTAAATAAACAAAATGTGATAATTTTGTCAAATCCTTTTAAATAAACAAAATGATGTCTTAAATCTAACATACATTCTCTAATCAAAATAATGTTTTTAATCTAACATAACATTTATAAAAAAAATGGTATTTTTTTAGTTTAATATGACATCTATAACAAAAATGATATTTTTACCTATCACATAACATGTTATAATAAAGTGACATTTTTATTTCGACAATTCTAACTCAACAAAACAAGTAAAAAGTAATCTTTTGTTTTGTCGATAATTCTAACTCAACAAAACAAGTAAAAATTTATATTTTGTTTTGCATTTCTAATTCAACAAAATAACATTTTATTTAGACAATGTATATTTTTCACCAATCATACTTTACATAAAAATGTAATATTTCTATGTTTCATCCTTTTTATATAAACAAAATGTGAATTTTGGTATAATCCTTTTAATATATAAAAATGTGTAATTTTGTTTCATTCTTTTAACTAGACCAAAATGTAAATTTTGGTTTTCATTCTTTTAAAATGACAATCTTATTTTAATATAGCATTATCTAACAATTTCATATTTTATTCTAATATGACCGTTTCTAACAAAAAGTGTTAATTTATCCGACATGACAATTTACACCGCTAACACAACAAATTTGACATTCTCATTTTCACAAGACAATTCTACATAAAATGACATTTTATCTTAACATATGTTTCCCATATGAATGACATATTCGTTTACAAACACTTCCCTATGTATTCAAATGGCAAATAAAAGAATATTTTTATTTGTTATCATTTTCTATGTATTTCGATGTCACAACAAGAGGATAATTTATTTATGAACAATTTGTATTCTACATAACAATTAAAAGGATGACAATTTCTATTTGTTACATCTAATTTAAAATAAGATGATAATTTTATTTCTTAACAATCACTAATTAACAAAAATGATATTTTGGTTTTAACTGTTTTATATCAACTAATATGATACTTAGGTTTTAACTATTTCATTTCAACTAATATAATAATTTGGTTTTGTCCAATCCAACTCAACAAAGATGACAATCAGATTATTGTCTAATCCAACTCAACAAAATGACAGTTCAAACACAATAATCAATCGAATTAACAAATCATCATAACAGCGACAATCGTAATTATTATCAAATCGCGTACAATCATATACTGAATTTAACAGCAAAAGAATAATAACACAATTATAATTAATTTATTTTAATTATTTTAAAAGGAAATAGAGTTCTCACATTGATTTGTCTGAACTATTCTGATCTGAATTTTCCTGAATTTTCAACACGCTCGGTTTCAACTCTAGTCAGCTCCATGTCGTAGATCTCATCAATAGGATTCCAACGCTTTTGAAATCGTTCGATTTCATTACTGTTTGATGAAGATATGAACGTTTATATATTAATGCCCTTAATAAAATAATTAAATATTAATTTAAAATTATTGTTTACATTACAAAGGGGTAAATCCTTTCTTCCTCTTTCTGCTTTACACGCTCTGACCATCGAACCCAACAACGAAGTCTAGGGCTCGAAATTACCCTTCATCCGTCGTGTCGGAACATGATCGGACGTCCCCACCCGAACGCCCATCGCGCCGCCTCCCTGCTGCCACCGTCGTGGTGAACTCGCACCACCCAGGGCTGCGAAAATTGAGCCCAAACCCGACCACTTTCCCTCTTGAAATTGGCCCCCTCGGTTGATGAAAACGATCATGACCTTATAAAATTGTAGATCGGGACGTTCTCTTTGATTTTAGTTTTGAGATGATGCAGAAATTTGAAATGGATTAGAAATGAATAAGGAACTAAAATCGAACAGAGCTGGCCATCTGTTCTTGAAGGTGGCGGCTGGTCAAACAAGAATTAGGGATTCGTATAGGTAGCGTATTTGACCAGTATTTATATGGTATTTCTAATTTATCTAATTTATTTAAAATCGAAAAATACCCTTTAGTTCATACGAACTCCAATTGAAACACAACGAGTGTCGCCCCCAGCTAATAACCCCCATCCTGGACACAATGGAACATGTTTCATAACCCAATTCGGCTATTACGATATGTTTTTCTCAAAATTAAAATATAAATCAATTTATATTAAATTTAAACGTATATTTTAAATTACCGGGGACACATACGGACTTTAAAAATTACAGAAAAAATATTTCTATTTATGTTTTGACGATACGGTTCTAATAAGACTAATTTCGTCGAATTCTGAGACCGTTTGAAAAATGGCCATTTTCAAGTCGATTAAATTTGACTGAAACAGCCAAAACACATTTTCTTTGGCCACGCTCACATATTAATTCGAAAAATTCTAGAAAAATAAACATAGCAATAATTTGACATTCCGGTTCCAACAAAAGTGGTTTCGTCGAAAACCGAGGTCGTTTGTAAAATGACTATTTTTAAGGCCAATATATTTAATTAAAATATATATAAATTCTACAGCGACTTTTCTATATTTTAAACTGAACATAACTTATTACTTTTAAAGTGAAATTTCAATTTTTCAGATTTGTTAGAAAGATATGATTAAACAGATTTAAATATTTCTTGTTTCGTTCAATTCTGATTTATTTTGCATCCTGTACAGCCGGTCAAATTTCAAATTCAAAATTTCAAACTGCAGCGCTGTTTTAAACTCCTTTTATAGTTAAATTAAATTTATTCATTTTAAACTAAATTTTTAGTCGTTCTTATTTAAAATAGATTATTTTAAACATTAAAATCCACTAAAATTTCTAAAATAAATTTTTTAAATTGGCCCCAAATTTTGGGTTGTTACATAAACTTAGCTGATTCAGATGAGTATCAGTGAGTTTATGAAAATTAAAATCACAAACTGAAAATGAAAGATTCTTTGAATAATTCCATAATATAGAAAAAGTGACACCACGAAGTCGATCAAAGAGGATTTTCCTCTCATTAATCCAACATCGTCAAATCCAAAATAACAAACGAACTGATTGCAAACATGTATAATAAACTCAAGTCATTCTTTTATACGTACCTGTGTCTTATACTTTTTTGAAACAAATTTTTTTTATGTACTATAATAAACTCTTATGTCCCTATATCAATCATGTACATGTGCAAGTTAATTATTTTACGCATATGTCATGAATTTTATTTTGAAATAAACTTTTATTTTGATTCTTTTTCTTTTCTTTCTGCGGATGTAATGTTTGTACAAATACATCAAAATGAGGGGGATTTTGGGCATTTACATAAGTAGCCATGGAAATCACTGGTTATGTAATGCTAAATTGCCATGCAATATCATCTCTGTATATCTTTATAGAGATCATTTTTGTTTACTTCTGAATAAATGAATATGACTGGCTTTGAACCGCACATGGCGACGGTTGTGATGGTAATAATGCATGTCCATGACATTTTCTAATTCAGAGTTTCTTATTCATGTTTGCAGTGATAGGTTCAATAACAGAACAGGTTGAAAAAATATTACCTGTTTGATTTCATGTAATTTGATCAATGAGAATAATATTTATTATTTGACTTGTAGGCCATTGCAAATCCGCAAAAAGAAATAACACGTCGTGAAGTATGGGAGAAAACTCATACAAAAAAGGATGGAAGCATATCCGGTTCGACTTCTCCATACTTTGTAGTTTAGCCAAATAATTGTTTATTTGAATTATTCACTATTTCAATTTATACAAACGTCAACTTGTGTGTAGTTTTCTTTTTTGGGTTTGTAATTTCAAAATTCGTTCTAACTATATATAGTTATGCTTCATGCTTAGGATAAAATTGCGAAGGCAAAGGAAGTAATCAAAGACTGTGAGGAAGATGAGTTGCCTTTGGATGAAGACATCACGTCACAAGTTTTTGGAAAGGATAAAAGGGGTCAGACTCATAGTATTGTAACCAAGATACTAAGGACCCAAGTTAAAGCCTCCAATATTGAACGCAAACAACTTAAAATTGCTCGACAAGGGTCGAAAAACATGGAACATAGGATGGCAATGTAGAGGGTACACTGAAGACTTTAGTGGAATTGGTTAAGGGACAATATAAGAAGTAAGTACCGGACAATGCTTCGAATGAAGGAGGAAGTAATGCATGTCATGATGTAATTGAAAGATTGCCTGACAATGACACCGACAATCCACATAGTTCTTCCGATTCGGTAAGTTTGAAGTGTGAAATCTTAAACTTTAACCAGGAGGTCATTGTGACAGGTTCAGTTTATAGAGGTGTGATGGGTTCAATTATACATGGAAAAGTTGTACCGCCAACAAGTGAGAAGGTGGTTGTGGACAACATACTGCTACCAGATGAAAACACTATCAAGCAAAACCATCCTCTTGCTACGACTTTTAAAGAAGTCGGAGTTGGCGACTTTGTGTGCCATCCGAAGAGTCTTGTTCGATATCTATAGACGTGGGAGCATAGGTATGTATTTAACTTATAATGTGGCTTTGTGGTTGTGGATATGAATGTATGATACCTACATGCACTTGGTGCATGTTGTTTGCATTTAGTATGATAGAAGTCAGGGGTGTACTATGTAAAAATTATCAGAATTTTAAAAACTATCAGTGGTCTCATATCGTATTATGGGCTAATATTTATTAAAGGGTTTGAGTGCAGACAAAATGCAAAAGATTAAACTAACTTGAATATTGCAGCAATAGTAGTACAAAATTTCTTTTTTTTTTCGAAAAAAAGATCATCCATCAATCAATGGAATCCCTTTTATAAGGCCCCGTTACAAGTACAATTTTTTTTTAAAAAATGTTATTCACAGAGCATAATTTTGGAAAAAAATTTGTGCAGGAAGCACCTGCAGTCATCCAATCTTATTACAATAAAATAATTCTTGGTTTTCGTGGTGTTGGAAGAGGTAAGTTGTATTTAGGCTTCATTGGTCATTATACATCCAATATTGTTATTGTTTTGAAAATCACTTATTTATTCTATAGCTGGCATGCAAGCTTCAATACTGATCAAGATATGCACTGTCATTAGGTTAAGGAACATTATACTCCATTTTATCTAATAGAGTTCAACCTGATCATCTGGGTTAAGAAGTTTATATTCCACGGTCTTTTGTTGAGTTAGGTTAGTTTAGTATTTAATATTTCCAATAGAGAGTTGTACTAATATATACCTCGGTGCCTTTAGTAGAGTTAATTAGGTTTATACTCTACTGTCTCTTGTAGATTTGAATGAATTTATATTGTCGTGCCTTTGGAAAAGTTAAGGAACAACCAACATGTCACTGCAAGCATTTAGTTGTGAAAGCGATGTCCGACTGTTAAGGCAGAAAACATCAAATAAGTCTAGCATCTGCTTGATAGTAAAAGGGGATACATTTTTAAAATGGGAGACATTCGATGAACTCATCCGGTAACCCACCAAATAGATATAACTTACGGCTATTGTATTCATGGTTCTTATGCACATCTATCTCTGTATGGTTAGTAGAAGTTAGACATGCTCTAACTTCCACAGGGAATTCAATGCAAATAAGCATTTCGTGCAAGTTTTATTTGACTAAAATTTAAAACTTACATTAAATCATATTGGATTTCGAAGAAGAATTGTGGAAAATAGGGAGAAGGCCAGACTTGGAATATTTTTTGGCCAAATGTATGCTAAGTTTGGAATTTGGCCAAAAGGCCAACTTTTAGTGCAAAATGGAAAATGCGGTGGGGCCCCTGAAATCCATCTTTGCACTAAAAAATGCACTTTTGGTCAAATAACAAACTTCACATACTTTTGGCCAAAAAATATGCAAAGTTGGTCCTCCACCCTAAAATCCTCTTCTTTATATGTTAAGTGGAAAAAGTGGAGGATATTGATTCAACCTAGTTATTGTCTTTATATATTTACATGACTTCTTTTGTTTCAATTCTCTACATTTTTTTCTTGAATTATAACAAGAGTTACCAGTACCAGGTGCCATTCTAGTTGTTTCTGTTTTAAGGTAAGATCATTGATATTTGGTTTTCTTAATAACTCTTGGGTTTTAAGGTAGAAAACATAGCTTAATGAAGCCTTTTACGATGTAACTTTCATGTTGCTTTGTAGAAACATGAATGTACTAAAAAAATAAAAACCATCAACAACTTAGTGCATAAAATTAAACTTTTGTTGTAATGGTAGATTAGGCCGTTTTTAAAATATAGAAATGGTAGATCAGGCTGCTTTTCACATTAGAAAAATCATTTAACTGCGTTTCTTGAGCATATATATAAGATCGACGATGATGCTAGACATTTACATTTTTATTATTGTATCAACAGTAGACGATACGATGTATGTTCATGGGTGTAGTACAAATACCAGTCTCTGGAAAGTACTATTGCCATCAAAAAATTTATTGTAGCTAATTGAAACCTTTGACTCCAGCAATGTGCATACATGTGTATAAATACGTATAGATGTTGACATATTTTGTTATATATACAATGTGCATGCAATGTGCAAGAGTTGTTATACTCTTCCTCTATAGTTCCTCTATAGGGACTCAAGGGACTTGGTCCCTTCAAATCTAGTAAATTGGAGTTTGTGGCATTAATTCCATAATTTTATAAAACATAACAATACATATAGCTGATTTAATTACTTCATGCTATAATCTAAAGGAGCAGTCCTATCTGTAACACCCCGGAAAATCAGAACCAACTAAAATTTTTTATTTTGGCAATTTTAATGAATTTTGAATATTTAAAATGAATTATTTTAAATAATAACGACGAGAAATTTATTTTAAATAGAATTAGAATGTATACATTTATTTGAATCAAAGTTAGGATATAAATATTTATTTTAATTATAAAATAAATTGGAAATGGCGCGATAGTTTGAAAATTCGATTTCAAATTTCAATTGAATGTACAGGAATCAAAATAAACCGGATTTTAGAAAAACCAGAAATATTTGAATTTATTTGAAAATATCTTTCCAATGAATCTGAAAAATTGAAATTTCATAGTGGGAATAAAAAGTTATGCTCAGTTGAAAATTAAGAATAGTCGCTATTAAAGTATGGCCCTTAAAAATAGCCATTTTGCAAACGACCTTCGTTTTCGACGAAACCACTTTTGTTGGATCCGGGATGTCAAATTATTGCTAGATTCCAAAATTCATAATTTTTGGGATTAATATGTGAGCGTGGCAAAAGAAAACATGTTTTGACAGTTTCAGTCAATTTGATCGACTAGAAAATGGCCATTTTTCAAACGATCTTCAATTTTGACGAAATTAGTTTTGTTAGGACCGTATCGTCAATACGAAGCTAGAAATGATTTTTCTGGAATTTCCAGAGTTAGTATGTGGCCCCGGTAAAGTAAAATGTACGTTTAAATTAAATATAAATTGATTTATGTTTAAATTTAAAGGAAAACTGATCGTAACGGTCGAATTGGCTAGCGGGACATATCCCATTGTGTCCGGAATGGGGGTATTTGGCAGGGGACGACAGTCGTTGGGTTTTGTTTGGAGTTCGAAATAAAAAGTGACCTTTTGGATAATTTAAATAATTAGATATTAATAATATATACCCTCCCATCTCCTATTTCTAAACCTAACTCAAAAACCCGATGCCCCTTTTCAAAATTACCGCCCCATTCCCCATCGATTTGCCACCGCCGCCCTAATCCACTCCACCGCGTTGTCGCGCCACTCCCCCCTTCGATCGCTAGACCTCCCTCCACCCTCCTCCGTCTCCGTCGTGCTCGAGGCCCCGCCAAATCGAGCCCAGACCTCGAGCGAACCCAACCCCAACCACCGCGGGTCCCAACGCGTCGCACCCTCCACCATGGGCTGTGCCACTGCCTGTGCCACCCTGCACCGCCGCAGCTCCGAGCCCCCCTCCTCTTCCAATTGACTGTAAGTATTTATTTATTTCTTTTATTTTATTTTTATGAAATCAATTTTGAAAAATCAGTTTTTTTTCCCTTGTATAATATAGCAAAATAACAATATGGTTTTTACGTATGATTTCAAAATAAAGCTAGGATTTTTATATGTTTAAAGCTAGGATTTTTATCCGTTTAAAGCTAGGATTTTTATTCATGTAGAGCTAGGATTTTATTTCGGGAAAAGATATGACTTTTAACATAATAAAATACAATTTTTTTATATGAAAAGTTATAAAAATTCGATTTTTGTATACATACGAAAAGATAGGATTTTTATTTATATTTCTAGCGAATAAAAATATGTTTTTTATTTATATAGTTATCGTATAAAAAATTTATTTTTATATGAATAGTGATATGATTAAAGTGGCATCTTTATGTGTATATATTAGCGTGGTAAAAATATAATTTTTACATGAGTAGAGAAATAAAAATGTGATTTATATATATATACATATACATATATATATATATATATAATAGCAGTATAAAAATGTGAATAGCACTATATTAAAAATATGATTTTTAATATAAATTTCGTGAAACAGATCGCATTGGAATCAGAACAACGAATCTGAGCGAAAATAAGAACTGGAGGATTGGATCTCAAAGGTGAGAACTCTCTCACTGAATTTTTTTTATACAGTTATTTATTTTTAACTGCATATATGAACTGCTCTCTGTCGTCCACAAACCATGGACGACTTATTTGATTATTTAGTTTGATTGTTTGGTTGATTGGAATATTTGTTTGAATTTGATTTGGGATGAATGATGAATTGATATGATTTGGTTCGTGTATGGCGTGAGTCATTATTAGGCGATGGATAAGTGAAACGACCCGCAAATCCGAGCTATCTGAGTTGACTAAATACACCACACGTCCAACCCAAATAACACAGAAATACGACTCATTATTAGAAAGAAGTTAGAGGGTGAGAATAGATAAGATAGAAAACTTAGAATAGAAGAAAAACGAAGATCACAAACTCACAGCGGAACGAATAAAATATATTATATAACATAAGCTTTGGAAATACAAATCTGTTTTGTACATACATACATACCATCATCAGAGTACACATAACATTTGATTCAGCGGAAGTAACTCTAAATAACTAACGTTGAAGCTTCCTGCTTCAAGCTCCTCCAAGTGTATCTGTAAAAGCCTGAAACACTTGACTGCCCGTACAAATTTGGGCACCCAAGAGTTTAGGGAAAACAAAACAAAATAAACTCTGGGTCAGTCATGGGACTGGTGTGAGTAAACTCCAACCACTTGTTTAACTTTCAAAACTCTTTTCAAAAGAAAAGATAATAGTAAGACCAGCCCACACATAAACATGGATGGTTTTTACCTTACTATAACCCAAAACACTTTGATACGAAAATCCAGTGATATTATAATAATGTCTACATCAAGTAAATAACCAAATAGTAGAACGCTTGCATCTCACGCTCCACATATATAATATATAATCAAAAACCGCATGGCGCTTATTGGAGATTGGATTTCCAACATGACAAGGTATGGAACCACCTTCCGACTGTGCATCTCTAGAGACGAATACACCTGGGTTCGACAAGAACGTCTTGCAACCCGGCCCACACATGACCGACCACTCATTTCGCTTGAGTGTATCGAATGTATATCACCAACGGTTGGACTCAAACCACCGTTCCCGAATAGGCAGAATCGATAGATTTAGAAACAAAAGGAATTTCTCTAGATAGGTGATTATACACCCTAATGGGTGCGACCCACATAGCCATGCTGCCTGCCCGATTTTTGTCCTTTCCCGGTTGTTGAGGCCTGAGGCTACGCATACTTACCATTCATCGATAACACAATCACTTTGAATGCCACATTGTCAGATCCGTTAATCACTAGTTGAGTTTGCACAAATATTCTGGATATTATGCTAAGGGATAAATCCGTTGCAACCATATATATTCATACAGACCAACCCATTTGATCATTGGAAATACTCTGTCAGACATTCGTCCATATTACGTTCGTTCTGGGATTGAACGAAACCGAAGGCACTATTTCTATAAATAGAAAAGCCCTTGCAGTTCACTCCGTCTTCAATATATTCAGCATACTTGGTTCGCAACGCTTATGCCGATACGGAGTGGTTCTTCGGATAATAATCCAACCGGTCTCTCCATATTGACAACGATGGTCAAAAACTTCGATAGTCTGTGATTTAACTATCGAATAAAAACAAGTGTTCAATCAACATAACAAACAAATCACTGGGCTCTTTAATTAATATTTATTAATTAAATCTCTTCTCCATTTCCTTATCAATATTTGTTACCCAAATATTTCAATAATCAATCTTGGCCCTTTACGCTATTTTTGATTTCGTTTCCTTGTCAAATTCTATATATATCGATATATAGATTTCTAATTGTCAAATTCCTTAAAAATATTCTAACTCCTTAAATTCCCGGAAAAATTCGCCATAACCTCCCCTGTATCGGGAGCATCGGGAAATTTCAAATAGCTTCCCGGTATCTTCCTCAATCAAAAAGAAAAAGGAAAAGCCAAGCGGCTTGCCGATACGGCGCATAAAATCTCATATACGAATTAAACATGTACCTTTTGTCGAGCACATAAATTTAAAATCTCCATATACTCCATCCCATATCTATGTAACACCTGTTCACCTGTTTCCAATTCAATTCAACTAAATCCATTCTTTTGAATCAAATTTTGAATCGTTGAATTCAGTTTCGCTCAATTATTCTTTAATTAGCCCTTTTGCCTATTTCACTTCTTTTTTGAACATAACATGTTCAAACAAAATATTTAACTTACTCATAACCAATTTTCGTTTCAATTTCAATCCTAGTTTCCTGTTTGATTTCGAATATAAATTTTCAAATCGAATTCGCTTATTCAAACCCCAATATCCATTTGAAAACTTATTAACTAATTTTTATTCACTTTAGTTAATTCTATTCAATAAATCAAAAATCTGGTTTCTGTTTCAAAAATCATATTCATTTACACAACTTGAATTCGCATATATTTTACAACTCAACTCTGAAATTTTCTAAATAGAAATTCGGATTTTCTTGCTTAAAATCCTTTTATAATATTAGATAGACCATTATGGTTTTAAAACGATTCTGGCGCTGTTTTCCTGAAAATTTGATTTTGACATAACTCACAATCTATACGACGAAATTCATATTTTTCTCTTTCATTTGAAAACTATTATCAAACTGGTCCTGACGTTTCTTGTTTCAAAGAATTTCGACTTCAATCGAGTTCTATATATTCAATTGAAGTTCGAGTCGCTATTTTACGAACTGCAGCGCTGCGGCGAGTTCGTTTTAATTATATTTTTTTATATATATAAACTTTAAACTTTGTTTTAAAATGAATTCAACTCCATTTAACTCCACTTGAATCCCTTGATTCCAATTTCAATCTTCTTTTGAATTCTATATTTCAAATCCCAATTCCTTTTCAAATTCAATATTTGAATTTCTATTTGAACTCCCTATATTCAAATTTGATGTTTGAATTCATTTGAATTCTCTTATTCAAATTCTATATTTAAAATTCCATTTGAACTTCTATATTCCAATTTCTATATTTGAATTATATTGAAATTCAAATATTCAAACTTCTTTTTCAATTCTATATTCAAAATTCCATAGTTTAAAACCCATTCGAATTTCATATTCAAATCCCATAGATCAAATCCTATTTGAATTCAATTTGAATTTCTTATATTCAAATTCCATTTTCCATTTCCGACCCCATTTGAATTTCTAATATTCAAATTCATTTTCAACACTATTTGGATTTCTAATATTCAAATTCATTTGAATTCCCTTGAATTCAAATCCCATTTCAAAACCCTTTGGATTTCCTATTTGAAATCCTATTTGAAATTCCATTTCCCATTCTACTTTGAAATTCTATTTTCAAAGGTTATTTCAAATTCTATTTTGAAATCTCATATTCAAATTTCTACTTGAATTTCTATGTTCAATTCCACGTTCAAATTCAACCCTCGAATTTCTATTTCAAATTTCTATTCAAATTTCATATTTCAATTCTTCTTTGAAATACTATATTTCAAATTCTATTCAATTCTTCTTTGAATTTTTATATTTCAAATTCTATTTTGAAATTCTACATTCAAATCTCTATTTGAATTTCTTTATTCGAATTCCTTTGAATTCAAATTTTATTTTAATTCCTTGAATTCAAATTCTATTTTTTCCAATCTAATTTCATTTATTCGAGTTCTATTTGAACTTCTATTTGAATTTCTAATATTCAATCTCCTCTTAAAATTCAAATATTTAAACTCTTTTTAAAATTCAAATGTTATACTCAAATTTCGTTTGAGTTATATATTTAAAAATTTCATTTCACATCTTATTTTGAAATTTCATTTCAAAATTCCAATTTCACGCTTGTATTTCTATTTCTGAATTATCAAATGATAATTCTTTTCACTTCATTTATAACTTCGTTATAAAAGAATTATTTATAAACTTTGTTTATAAGGGAACTACTTGTTTTATTTTTCAAAACCAAGTTTTATATTTTATTTCCATTTAAAATTCAAATTCTATTTAAAAATAGAATTTTCCCTTTTTAAATCTCCAATATCCTTTTTACGATATTTTTAAATATCATAACTCAAGCCCAGTGATAAAACACACAAAGCAACCAATTATTTATTTTTCTAACACATCATATATAACAATATATATGCAACCAAATAACAAACAGATAATATATTTTTGAGGAATCCAGTTGGATTCCTCCAACCTGTTTTCCTGCATCCACAGATGTTAGCACATAAATAATACCCATTCTGCTTCGTGGCAGAATATCGCGGTATAGAAGGTCATCCACTAATCATAGCGTGGGGCGTATAGGGTAATCATCCGCTATGAAACTGCGGGCATCCGCTAATGAGACTGCGGGAATCCAACCAATCAATCAACCCAATATATATATATATAGCCTAATAACTAATATATATAAAACAACCAGAAATCATGCACACAAGCACAGACAATTATTTTTAATGAAAATAAAAATAATTCTAAAGGTGAGTGAGATTTACTCACCAGAATTTCCCATTGTCGAATATCTTGTTTAATTCTGTCTCGTCAGCTATAAATTATTCGAACGAAATTTCCTGTATATGAATGATCATTTAATTCTTGTTTAAATGATTTAACTATTTTGATTTAAACTAACTAAATTAATTAATTAAATAAATAAATCCTATGAAATTTAAATTAAATAAAAACTTATATCTCACCGAATAAAACACCCTTCATTCTCGTCTGTTTCCAGTTCAAAACCCAGAACCTATTCCCTTTGGATTCCTTCCTGATGCTTGACTGTCCCTTAACACCTTCAACGGTCACCAGTCCACCCAGAGCCCCATCCTCCACTTGCCTTCTCTTGTTCGCGTTACTGTCAACCCCTCATACCCCAGAAAAACCCAATCGCAATTCTTGAATCCGCAATACCCATCATCAATATTCACGCATCCGTCCTCTCGACATCGTGGTGCCCCTTCTCATCCCATCGCACCTTGCTTCCCTGGCCTCTCAAATCACCATCGCCCCGTTGATTTTCCTCAATTTCCTACTGTATAACCTAGCATCTCCAAGTCGCGAACCCCCCTTTTGAACTCGGTCAATCCTGCGAAGCCATCCCCTTTACCATCGATTTTACCACCTCCGAACCCTGTTGTATATCTTCGAACGAACCCATCATCGCGAGCGTCTTCTGGTCGATGTCGAGCTTCAAGAAAATCATGTGATTTAGAATCACGATTCTAGGTTTCGAATTCCTTTTCATTTTTTTTTTTTTTTTTTTTTTAACGGAGGGATCGATTTCTTTTTCTCTGGAAAAAAAAATTGGAATGAAGAGAAAAGGAAATTGAACTGGTCTCGTGGGTTTTGGGATAGAAAGAATACAAGGCATGGCTATATATAGATGCGAACAAAACAGAGAGTACGCCATTATCATCTTGTCTCCTTGATATCGAAGTAGGCAGACATTTTAAACAGCTCGAGGAAGGAAGTAGGTCTGCGCTGTCAATGGATATAGGTCGGCCCATTAAAATTTTTGAAAAGATCTGAAATGAATTAATTAATTTAATAATCAAGATATCTCGTGGTCTTTAAGTTGAAAACCTGAACCGCTATTTTACATAATGACTGATGTTTTCAGATTTTTACGTTATTCTAACTTAACTGAGCATATTCTGAAACTTTAATTCGTTTGCTTATACAGACTATCAATATCAAATAAACGATTAAAGTCATTGAAAATAACTCGTCTATATTCAACTAGAATTATATTGATCGACTGAATCATTTCGAATCAGTTTTTAACTGCAAATTATTATCGTTTCGTATTACGATACTCAATATATTTGATATAAATTCGCATATCGATTATTCATTCGATAAATTCAATATAAAATTCATTTATATTATGAATTCAATATTTAAAACCATACTAAATAATTAAAATAAACTGTTCAAAAAATCTGGGTCGTTACATTCTTCCCCCCTTAAAATAATTTCGTCCTCGAAATTGCTAAGATAGGAAAAATGGTACAAATCTATTATCTTTCAAAAATTCACTTATGTTAAAACTCAACTCCTCATATTTCTGTGACTTTAATTTCAACCAAACTTTTGGTCTTCCTTCATTTGATTCGAATGATCTACGATCAATCCATTTATATCCAATCTATATTTCAATAAACCTATTCAAATTGATTCTAATCAATTCATTCACTTCGACCCATTTAACTTGTTCAAGTTAAATTTTAATTCCAGAATTCCAATCCCTGGGTTTTCCTTTCAAATTCTTTGAAATCCCATAAATATATACATATATTTATTTTCATTTCAAATTCAAAACATTTGAATATTCAAACCAATTTGTTTTCTTTCCAACAAATTTCCATCTAAAACTTTTTCTAAGGTAGCAATTCATCACTTAGAAACTCGGAAATGAACACTGATGATGTTGCAATCATCATCAGAATAATTTCCCAGCCACCGAAGTGAGTTCAGTGCTTTATTATTTCCAAATCCATGATTTTCTTTCAAATCCTTTAAACAAATCTATATTATTTTAACATACTTTGAAAAATATTTGTCAACTTCCCAGGATTTTTGAATTCTTAATTCTGGTTTGAATTTAATTCTAATCCATCTCATTTGTATATATAATTTCTATACACATTCTATTCTGGTTATAAATAACCATTCTAAATTTATAATCTCATTTGATTATAATCCTAACAATCAACACATCCATATAATATAATAATAATTCTAGAAAATTATTCTTTCTATATCAAAATAGAAATTTGGGTAAAATTATTTCATTTACCCATTTTAAAACAATATCATGTCGTATTTCCTGTTCAAGTATTTAGAAACTCCTATCGACGTCGTGGCGTCCCACGATTCGACCAGAATTCATAAACTACTCAACAGTCAAGCCAACACAATATAAAACAAATTTTATATCAACTCACAAATACGCTCTCTCATATATACACTCAACTCATTCTAGGGCACTGCTGACCCTATCTCTAATGAGCACATGCCACACAAGCCTAGGTGTTCACTCAACCTAAGCTCTGATACCAACTGAAACGACCCGCAAATCCGAGCTATCTGAGTTGACTAAATACACCACACGTCCAACCCAAATAACACAGAAATACGACTCATTATTAGAAAGAAGTTAGAGGGTGAGAATAGATAAGATAGAAAACTTAGAATAGAAGAAAAACGAAGATCACAAACTCACAGCGGAACGAATAAAATATATTATATAACATAAGCTTTGGAAATACAAATCTGTTTTGTACATACATACATACCATCATCAGAGTACACATAACATTTGATTCAGCGGAAGTAACTCTAAATAACTAACGTTGAAGCTTCCTGCTTCAAGCTCCTCCAAGTGTATCTGTAAAAGCCTGAAACACTTGACTGCCCGTACAAATTTGGGCACCCAAGAGTTTAGGGAAAACAAAACAAAATAAACTCTGGGTCAGTCATGGGACTGGTGTGAGTAAACTCCAACCACTTGTTTAACTTTCAAAACTCTTTTCAAAAGAAAAGATAATAGTAAGACCAGCCCACACATAAACATGGATGGTTTTTACCTTACTATAACCCAAAACACTTTGATACGAAAATCCAGTGATATTATAATAATGTCTACATCAAGTAAATAACCAAATAGTAGAACGCTTGCATCTCACGCTCCACATATATAATATATAATCAAAAACCGCATGGCGCTTATTGGAGATTGGATTTCCAACATGACAAGGTATGGAACCGCCTTCCGACTGTGCATCTCTAGAGGCGAATACACCTGGGTTCAACAAGAACGTCTTGCAACCCGGCCCACACATGACCGACCACTCATTTCGCTTGAGTGTATCGAATGTATATCACCAACGGTTGGACTCAAACCACCGTTCCCGAATGGGCAGAATCGATAGATTTAGAAACAAAAGGAATTTCTCTAGATAGGTGATTATACACCCTAATGGGTGCGACCCACATAGCCATGCTGCCTGCCCGATTTTTGTCCTTTCCCGGTTGTTGAGGCCTGAGGCTACGCATACTTACCATTCATCGATAACACAATCACTTTGAATGCCACATTGTCAGATCCGTTAATCACTAGTTGAGTTTGCACAAATATTCTGGATATTATGCTAAGGGATAAATCCGTTGCAACCATATATATTCATACAGACTAACCCATTTGATCATTGGAAATACTCTGTCAGACATTCGTCCATATTACGTTCGTTCTGGGATTGAACGAAACCGAAGGCACTATTTCTATAAATAGAAAAGCCCTTGCACTTCACTCCGTCTTCAATATATTCAGCATACTTGGTTCGCAACGCTTATGCCGACACGGAGTGGTTCTTCGGATAATAATCCAACCGGTCTCTCCATATTGACAACGATGGTCAAAAACTTCGATAGTCTGTGATTTAACTATCGAATAAAAACAAGTGTTCAATCAACATAACAAACAAATCACTGGGCTCTTTAATTAATATTTATTAATTAAATCTCTTCTCCATTTCCTTATCAATATTTGTTACCCAAATATTTCAATAATCAATCTTGGCCCTTTACGCTATTTTTGATTTCGTTTCCTTGTCAAATTCTATATATATCGATATATAGATTTCTAATTGTCAAATTCCTTAAAAATATTCTAACTCCTTAAATTCCCGGAAAAATTCGCCATAACCTCCCCTGTATCGGGAGCATCGGGAAATTTCAAATAGCTTCCCGGTATCTTCCTCAATCAAAAAGAAAAAGGAAAAGCCAAGCGGCTTGCCGATACGGCGCATAAAATCTCATATACGAATTAAACATGTACCTTTTGTCGAGCACATAAATTTAAAATCTCCATATACTCCATCCCATATCTATGTAACACCTGTTCACCTGTTTCCAATTCAATTCAACTAAATCCATTCTTTTGAATCAAATTTTGAATCGTTGAATTCAGTTTCGCTCAATTATTCTTTAATTAGCCCTTTTGCCTATTTCACTTCTTTTTTGAACATAACATGTTCAAACAAAATATTTAACTTACTCATAACCAATTTTCGTTTCAATTTCAATCCTAGTTTCCTGTTTGATTTCGAATATAAATTTTCAAATCGAATTCGCTTATTCAAACCCCAATATCCATTTGAAAACTTATTAACTAATTTTTATTCACTTTAGTTAATTCTATTCAATAAATCAAAAATCTGGTTTCTGTTTCAAAAATCATATTCATTTACACAACTTGAATTCGCATATATTTTACAACTCAACTCTGAAATTTTCTAAATAGAAATTCGGATTTTCTTGCTTAAAATCCTTTTATAATATTAGATAGACCATTATGGTTTTAAAACGATTCTGGCGCTGTTTTCCTGAAAATTTGATTTTGACATAACTCACAATCTATACGACGAAATTCATATTTTTCTCTTTCATTTGAAAACTATTATCAAACTGGTCCTGACGTTTCTTGTTTCAAAGAATTTCGACTTCAATCGAGTTCTATATATTCAATTGAAGTTCGAGTCGCTATTTTACGAACTGCAGCGCTGCGGCGAGTTCGTTTTAATTATATTTTTTTATATATATAAACTTTAAACTTTGTTTTAAAATGAATTCAACTCCATTTAACTCCACTTGAATCCCTTGATTCCAATTTCAATCTTCTTTTGAATTCTATATTTCAAATCCCAATTCCTTTTCAAATTCAATATTTGAATTTCTATTTGAACTCCCTATATTCAAATTTGATGTTTGAATTCATTTGAATTCTCTTATTCAAATTCTATATTTAAAATTCCATTTGAACTTCTATATTCCAATTTCTATATTTGAATTATATTGAAATTCAAATATTCAAACTTCTTTTTCAATTCTATATTCAAAATTCCATAGTTTAAAACCCATTCGAATTTCATATTCAAATCCCATAGATCAAATCCTATTTGAATTCAATTTGAATTTCTTATATTCAAATTCCATTTTCCATTTCCGACCCCATTTGAATTTCTAATATTCAAATTCATTTTCAACACTATTTGGATTTCTAATATTCAAATTCATTTGAATTCCCTTGAATTCAAATCCCATTTCAAAACCCTTTAGATTTCCTATTTGAAATCCTATTTGAAATTCCATTTCCCATTCTACTTTGAAATTCTATTTTCAAAGGTTATTTCAAATTCTATTTTGAAATCTCATATTCAAATTTCTACTTGAATTTCTATGTTCAATTCCACGTTCAAATTCAACCCTCGAATTCCTATTTCAAATTTCTATTCGAATTTCATATTTCAATTCTTCTTTGAAATACTATATTTCAAATTCTATTCAATTCTTCTTTGAATTTTTATATTTCAAATTCTATTTTGAAATTCTACATTCAAATCTCTATTTGAATTTCTTTATTCGAATTCCTTTGAATTCAAATTTTATTTTAATTCCTTGAATTCAAATTCTATTTTTTCCAATCTAATTTCATTTATTCGAGTTCTATTTGAACTTCTATTTGAATTTCTAATATTCAATCTCCTCTTAAAATTCAAATATTTAAACTCTTTTTAAAATTCAAATGTTATACTCAAATTTCGTTTGAGTTATATATTTAAAAATTTCATTTCACATCTTATTTTGAAATTTCATTTCAAAATTCCAATTTCACGCTTGTATTTCTATTTCTGAATTATCAAATGATAATTCTTTTCACTTCATTTATAACTTCGTTATAAAAGAATTATTTATAAACTTTGTTTATAAGGGAACTACTTGTTTTATTTTTCAAAACCAAGTTTTATATTTTATTTCCATTTAAAATTCAAATTCTATTTAAAAATAGAATTTTCCCTTTTTAAATCTCCAATATCCTTTTTACGATATTTTTAAATATCATAACTCAAGCCCAGTGATAAAACACACAAAGCAACCAATTATTTATTTTTCTAACACATCATATATAACAATATATATGCAACCAAATAACAAACAGATAATATATTTTTGAGGAATCCAGTTGGATTCCTCCAACCTGTTTTCCTGCATCCACAGATGTTAGCACATAAATAATACCCATTCTGCTTCGTGGCAGAATATCGCGGTATAGAAGGTCATCCACTAATCATAGCGTGGGGCGTATAGGGTAATCATCCGCTATGAAACTGCGGGCATCCGCTAATGAGACTGCGGGAATCCAACCAATCAATCAACCCAATATATATATATATAGCCTAATAACTAATATATATAAAACAACCAGAAATCATGCACACAAGCACAGACAATTATTTTTAATGAAAATAAAAATAATTCTAAAGGTGAGTGAGATTTACTCACCAGAATTTCCCATTGTCGAATATCTTGTTTAATTCTGTCTCGTCAGCTATAAATTATTCGAACGAAATTTCCTGTATATGAATGATCATTTAATTCTTGTTTAAATGATTTAACTATTTTGATTTAAACTAACTAAATTAATTAATTAAATAAACAAATCCTATGAAATTTAAATTAAATAAAAACTTATATCTCACCGAATAAAACACCCTTCATTCTCGTCTGTTTCCAGTTCAAAACCCAGAACCTATTCCCTTTGGATTCCTTCCTGATGCTTGACTGTCCCTTAACACCTTCAACGGTCACCAGTCCACCCAGAGCCCCATCCTCCACTTGCCTTCTCTTGTTCGCGTTACTGTCAACCCCTCATACCCCAGAAAAACCCAATCGCAATTCTTGAATCCGCAATACCCATCATCAATATTCACGCATCCGTCCTCTCGACATCGTGGTGCCCCTTCTCATCCCATCGCACCTTGCTTCCCTGGCCTCTCAAATCACCATCGCCCCGTTGATTTTCCTCAATTTCCTACTGTATAACCTAGCATCTCCAAGTCGCGAACCCCCCTTTTGAACTCGGTCAATCCTGCGAAGCCATCCCCTTTACCATCGATTTTACCACCTCCGAACCCTGTTGTATATCTTCGAACGAACCCATCATCGCGAGCGTCTTCTGGTCGATGTCGAGCTTCAAGAAAATCATGTGATTTAGAATCACGATTCTAGGTTTCGAATTCCTTTTCATTTTTTTTTTTTTTTTAACGGAGGGATCGATTTCTTTTTCTCTGGAAAAAAAAATTGGAATGAAGAGAAAAGGAAATTGAACTGGTCTCGTGGGTTTTGGGATAGAAAGAATACAAGGCATGGCTATATATAGATGCGAACAAAACAGAGAGTACGCCATTATCATCTTGTCTCCTTGATATCGAAGTAGGCAGACATTTTAAACAGCTCGAGGAAGGAAGTAGGTCTGCGCTGTCAATGGATATAGGTCGGCCCATTAAATTTTTTGAAAAGATCTGAAATGAATTAATTAATTTAATAATCAAGATATCTCGCGGTCTTTAAGTTGAAAACCTGAACCGCTATTTTACATAATGACCGATGTTTTCAGATTTTTACGTTATTCTAACTTAACTGAGCATATTCTGAAACTTTAATTCGTTTGCTTATACAGACTATCAATATCAAATAAACGATTAAAGTCATTGAAAATAACTCGTCTATATTCAACTAGAATTATATTGATCGACTGAATCATTTCGAATCAGTTTTTAACTGCAAATTATTATCGTTTCGTATTACGATACTCAATATATTTGATATAAATTCGCATATCGATTATTCATTCGATAAATTCAATATAAAATTCATTTATATTATGAATTCAATATTTAAAACCATACTAAATAATTAAAATAAACTGTTCAAAAAATCTGGGTCGTTACAATAAGGCTAGATCTTATCCCGGTTCTAGTATCACGCCGTTATGCCGCCGAAATTTTCTAAAATATGTTAGAACAATAAAAATATCATTTTTATTGTATAAATGAACTGAATAGAATATTCATGTGTTGAATAAATATTTTATCGTTAAAAATATAATTTTTAACATTGATATGAATAAAATAAATATTCATTTACAAATCAAGCAATTTGTTTATAAACACCCATTTTACTGATATGGATTGGGACGATCAATTTTACACATCGCCCAACTGCACAAATAAAATTCATTATTTGTTTATTGAAACCCCATACGGGTGTTGGGATGATATTTGATGTACACTAATCCCAACTGTTTAGTTGTATGTCGATCGATTGGTTGACAGACGGTTGTAAGCGTCAAATATCTATATTTAATGCGTATACAGTGTAGAATGCACTCTGGATGATGGATGATTGTTGATTATGGTTGTTATATACGTGTGTTGTATGAAATCCATATAATAACATTATATGGTAATTGACTGTGTCTGATTCCAGTTCAGAAAGAATGAATATTTTAAAATAACGAATATTTTAAAATAATGAATATTTTAAAATAATGAATATTTTAAAATAATATTCATTTATGTCCGATTTGGGATGGACACGAATATATTTAAATATATAAAGCCATGTGGATTAGATTAATGCCATTTTGACGTGAACGATATTTATATCGATTTTATTCATTTCCATAATGAATATCGAAAATGAAGTGATTTCAAAATCTAATGTTTTGAAAATTTATTTATATATTAACGATATGGAATATTCAATTTTGATTTGAAATTGAATATGAAATTGAAATCGTTTTGAAAACGAATTTAAAGCGATTTATAAAATACGTTTTAAATGGAAATCGACGAAATATATATTATATTTATTATAAATATTATATATATAATATAATGGCCTGAATAAAACGCGCCGCGCCGCGACAGTTCGCGAATTTCGGCCATTGACTTCGAATGGACATTACGGGAGATCCGACCGTCGGATTCTCCTAAAACCTGAACCATTGGGTTTGTATCGAAAAGAGCTTTCTAGCACATATAAGAAATTAGAAATCTAATGGTTGGATTTGGAATTATGTCCAAATCAAATTTGGAAAAGGTTGTTGTAAATGCAGTTCGATGGCCGTTTATGGAAATCGACTGTACGTGGCTTGATAAAATTATTAAAAATATTAATAATTTGTGTAAAATCATAATAAATGATTTGGAAAGAACTAGGATGAAAAATTCCGTATTTGAAAAGATAAAAATATAATTTTATCAAAATGAACTAGTTATTAACTAGATTTGAAATCCAATAATTTTTAAATGAAGTAAATTGGATTTGAAATGGTTTTAAAAATATCCAGGATTTTCAATATATAAATTGGAATGGATTTGAATCGAAATTGTCTTTGGAATATTTCGATGTTGTTATGGAAATTTGAAAGATATATTTATATCGTTATTTCCAATACGATATTTGTTGGTTGTAGCATTTGATATTGAATATAAGCCGATATATTTTCTATTCAGAGTCTTGTATTTAATATCAAATGGGATTTTGGGTTTGTCATGAACGGTGTCTTCAGTAACACTGTTCTTGAACCCCATATGAAGAGAATAAATCTTTTAATTAAGACTGTTAGAGTTTCCAATTATATTCAATAATTGGAATAAAATGGGATGTGAATTAGGTTTATCGTGAACTGTTTTTTAACGACATTCGTTCTTTAACCCGATTTATGGTAAAATGTGATTTGGAATTATAAGTCTTGAGTTAAGATTTAACGGAGATTTTCCAAAGTAAAGTTTTCCAATTTAACATATTAAATTGGAATTGAATGGAATTCAATTTGGTAATAATCGAGGTGAGCTTCCGTAGGGTGAGACTGTTAATATATATGGAATTTAAAAGGCTTTGCCATTATTCGATTTATATTATCGGTTGGATATGGAAGTTTATATAGATTATATACATATATCGATTTGTTTTCCATGAAAATCCCATTGTTAATGGAATGATATTTTGGGTTTACCGCGAGCTGAGTTTTAAATGACATTAGTTCTTTAACCCAGTTAAAGATAAGATTAATTTCTTAACTTTGAATAATCATTAAGTGATGATTTTTGGATATTAAAATTGAAATAGAGTTTTAATGAATCTTTAAATAGATTGAAAGGTGAATTTGATAACTAAAATTATCAAATTCAAGAAATGATCGAAAATGGAGGATCACCAATTTTGCTTCAAGCGATAGTTAAATCTTTAATTAGATTTGTACGTGAAATGGTAATTAATTTTACCGATAACACCGTGGTGTTAGATATGAAGTATTACCATTTTTGCTTCATGGGATGAATAGGTTGGGATTGGGAAATTAAACAAATGATTACTTCAGTAAGGTTCGCTAATCCCGACTAATTTGGATAAACCATAATTTGGTTTGAATTGATATCCAAAGGAAGAATAAAGAATAAATTTAAAGAATTTATCTTTAATAAAATTAATGGGAGCCTTTCCGAAAAGATAT
Source organism: Allium sativum (assembly GCA_030737875.1). Taxonomy (NCBI): domain Eukaryota; kingdom Viridiplantae; phylum Streptophyta; class Magnoliopsida; order Asparagales; family Amaryllidaceae; genus Allium; species Allium sativum. Next base: position 431,834,967 of record CM060925.1, on the reverse strand, counting down.
GAATATTTAAATAAAAGAATATTCAAAATTGGAATGTGGCGTATGTTATGTTTTTATAGCACTTATTTATTATATACGTGAGTTATTCAGAAAGACCAGGTTTATCCCATTCTGAATAACTGATTCGACGATATGTCGAGGATGAAGACGGTGGTTGAAGACCAGAGGTCTTCACATCGTTTGGATGATTACTGATGTCTTGATTGGGCTGTACACCCAAGATGAGGTAATAAGTGGTGATCTTTCCGGACGTACTTGGAGATCGACTGGATATGCGAAGGTCTCTCTCCTGTATTAGACATACGGGACGAGGAACAAGGTGCCTCCGGTTTTATTCAAACCCAGAACGAACTTATAAATGGATGTGTGTCTGACATCGGATTTCATTCTGTGTGATTGATTGACATCGGTTGCATAGTGTGAATTGTCAGTATAGCATGCTGAGATGTAGAAGATCAAGGCTTCTGTTGAAAAGCAGAGTCTTGTGGTTGATGATCAAAGCACGGCTTTAATAAAGCATAGCTCTGTGTAGCGTTAATTCGCGAGCCTCACACCTCGGTGTGAACCAGAAACGGGAGAGGACCTCAGGGAGGGCATGCGTTTCATTCTAGCTAGGAGTGGTGTCAGCGTTTTGCAAGCCCTGACGTTTTACTTATGTGGATGATGTATAGCGAGGCGCTTCGGTTATTTAGGTCTCTACGGAGCCGATGGACGGTCTTTATACATACCAGATTGACGCCCCATAGGGTGGGGAAATGCAGTGTTCAGGCATTTTAATCCACTCCGTGTGGACCGGCCCTAACGATCCAAAGGCTTGACTAAGTACTTGCCTGAGACACGGGCTAGAGCGTCTCGAAGCGTTAAGGACGATCCCTTGCCTTGGTTCACAGACGGAAATCCAATTTCCAATACGTGACGTTGCGGTTTTGATTATAGAGCCTATTATTGGAGACATGATATATGGTACCCATGCCGTCTAGGATTGATACATTTATATTTGAAGTTGTTTTATACACTATGCACTTATAATAGTATCAAATTATTTGTTTTAACGTACCAAGCATTTTCGCTATTATAAGCGAAAACCCTATCCTCTGGCTTGCGTTGCATTGTGTGATGGGACCTGGGTCTTATAATAGCCTCATTTTTCAAAAAAGCATTGCGCTGTTTTCTTATATGCACTGGTATTCTTGGGAGGAAACCCGTTCCGTGTTATACGGCATGGTCCCTTGATATATCTTATTTTAAAGTAAATTTTGAATAACTGTTTTAGTTCTTGCACCAGTCACATGACTGACCTGGAGTTTATTGTTTTAACCTAAACTCTAGATGCTCCTATTTTCCGCCAGGGCAGCTAGTAGTTTTGGTTTTGCAGATTTATATTCACAGGATCCTGGTTTACAGCTAGAATGATATTCAGAAAGCTCTGTATCCGTGTATCTCTTTCAGTTGTGTTTTGTATTATTTTCCGCTGTATAATAATTTGTAAATCTCTGATATCATTCTGATGTATATTATTTGTTCATACTCTGTATATTATTGTACTCTGATGTAAATTGTTGTAATAAGCAATGAAATGTTCTTTTGTTTTTGTTCCGATTTGTCGTGTTCTCAACTCAATCCGGGCTTTCCTTTACGGGGAAGTTCGGGTCGTTTTCACTATCAATCAAGAAATTAAGTACACAACCACTCCTGCTTTATTGTATGTCTTGTATTTCAAACATATAGTTTAATTGTTGTATTTCACGTTAAGGTAGATTAGTTTATGGTTGACATATTTAACATATTCTTTTATGCTTTTCTTTCCAGGAACTATTGAACTATGGTGCAGACTACTTTTTCCAGACTTCATGTTTTACTATGTTTTTGTTTATCTATTAAACTATGGTGCAAGAACTATTAAACTATGGTGCAGGAACAATTTAACTATGTAATGTTTGTAGTATGTAATATTTGAACATTATGAAGGTATGTGGTTTGTAGTATGTAGTTTGTTTATGTTGAATGTATTGAAAATATCGTAATGTTATAAACTGTTGTGGTATTTATATCAAATATGCAAAGTTTTCTGCTGTATATGAAACGCTGGAAGCGATCAGAAAAAATTATTTCTTTTGGAAAAAATTTCAATTTAGCAATGGTCAAAAATCTTCCCTAAATAAAAATAGCAATGGTCATAGCCGTTACTAAGGTAAACAATTCATACTAGAAGACCATATAGCAACAGAGCAGAGTCGTTGCAAAAAATATATTGCAACAGATAAAAGCCGTTGCAAATTAATATTTTGCAACAAATTTTAGTAGTTGCAAAATCAAATTTCGCAACGGCTTTGGGCCGTTGCTAAAATTAGCAACCCAGGTGTTAGCAATAGCTAATAGTCATTGCGAAATCCATTTGCAACGGCTTAAAGCCATTGGTAAATGATGGTTTTGGTGTAGTGATATGATATACATTAGAGTTAAAACAAATCCTATCAACTAGACAAGTATAAAATCCTAACCTTATGAATGCCGATAGGTAAATAAAATACAATTGTAAATAAAATATTATAAAAGGTAGTCATCCAGCTTTACTTTATGAGCTCCATATCTAACTTATGATAACTTGGGAACATGCTCGGTCTTATCTGAGTGTTATAATGAAATAACACACAGGTGAGTCTGGAAAACCAACACGAGAAAAATCAGGTAAAAAGAAACATATAATAATTCTGTGAGACCACACTGCTAATCGTGGAACAGGGTTTTACCTCACGAGAACAACATATATAAGCAACAAACGAACACGAATATTGAAATAAATAAGGAATGAGTGTCATGTATGTAAGAATGCCAACATAATGGAAGTAACAGAATAACAACAAATTGAGAAGAGTTCACGGTACTTCCTAATGGAAATAAGGAAACCAGTCCAAAATTTTGGATCAAACAAATAAAAAGGTATTTTTTGCAAAGATATAGGACCACACCGCTTAATACATACTAGACCACTTACAACAACATCTAATTTCATCATAGGTACTAGTAATTAAATATTGTGAAGGATTTTATCTTCCTGATGCAACTAAAATAAGTAAACTCACAAATGTTGAATTAAAGCAAAGGAATGGGAAATATTCCAACAAATGACTAGGCAAATAATTTAATTAAAGCAAATTTTTTTTTGCTATATTGCGATCCTAGTTTGAGTTAACCAGTTTGATCAATTCAAACAGACAATTGATAGTATAATAATTTAACCAAAACAAACAACTAACAAGTTTCCCAATCAAGAAGAAAACATATATTTTAATCTACTCTATATAATACAGGTAAATCATAAAGATGAGTTTTACTCATCGAGATTCCCATTATCGTTAAAATGGTTTGATTTGGATTAAAATCAAACAAACGTTTGATTATAGTACAAATTCCTATAAGATCAATAAACATCCAATCCAATTCTAGGATGTAGACAATTCTTTTACAATTGCAACGCGGTTGACTGCACGTGATTTGGACCTCATATGTTCAAAAAATTGAATATATAAGATTCTAGATTAAATACATTAATTAAATACTTCACTTAAATTAACTAATCATGAGATTAGTATTAACTAATTAACCCAAAAATATGATTATCGCGCGCACTTAATTTAGGATTCAAAGCATCGAACAAATCATATCTTCCCTTCGATTCAATTCCACCGTCCGTACATTGGACCAACCACCGGGTTAGAGCCGACCCCCCTCCTCAGCTGACCCCAACCACAATTGCCTTGGCCCCCTAGCTCCACCTCGATCAACTCCAAAACCCATTGACCATTGAAGCATTGGTTTCCAAAAACCGACCACCTGGAAGCTCGCCCCAACCAAGTGCTTCCCAAAGACACTGGAGCAGCCTCTTAGTCGTCACTAGCAACGATAAAACCACACCGAAGCACACCAATTTCGATACTTAGATTCCGCTGGCTCTCCTCACGTAATAATGCATGACTCCCACCAATGTTATCCCCTCTCTCTAATGAGCAACTTTGTTATTGTAGCTTTGGCTTTAAAACCATTTAATTGATGGATTTAATCTACGCCATTGGATGGACAATAGAAGTGGCAGATCTGACTTTAACTTAGGGTTTAGAAAATAAAATGAGCTAATGCCTTTTATTTATTGGCAACTATAAATTACTGTTTATGCGTTGTTCGTGCTAAAATAATTCAAACTCAAAACAAGGTGTGCTCACTATCGTTTCCAGCTAAGCTAAATACCATATTCTAAACTCAATGGAACTAGTTTCGAAACCAAATTCTTAAGTATAAATAAGTTATATTTTTGAAACCAATTTTATTAATTTAATTTCAACATAATAAACATTTTGTATTTCTAGCGTGTAAGTAATATAATAAGTCTGATTGCTACAAAATTTGGAATTTTGTAATAATTCATTCTTCTGGATTCGATGAAACTGATTTTATCGAAATTCGAGACAATTTGCAAAAATGATATTTCCGCATCAAAATGTTATTTTATATTCCGATCTAAATATCGATTCAAATCCAGAATGTTTATTATTGTCTATTAATTAAAAAAATAATTTATTATTAATTTTAATAATTAATGTAAGTCAATTGAGATTACTGAATTCGTTTAGTTAATATTTAATCATCAGTTCAATTATTTAATTCAAATTAGTAAATTCTAAAAATTCAACTTCTTAAATGTTTAAAATTAATTTGGTATTTAAAATCCAATTACTAAAACTTTGGATTATTACACATTTTATTATAGAGTATAAAGTGGAGAAACCTGAGGGATAATATCATTATCTTTCCAGTATTGTTGGAGTTCTTGTCCAACAAAATCACCTATCTAGGTTTCTAATCCTTTGGTTTATCTAATTTTTGTCTTTTTTATACTCCTTAATTTTCTCGTAGACTTCAGTCTTATTCTTTAAAAGATACTTACATCCTAGTCTCGAGAAATTATCCATAAACGTAACAAAGTAAGAAGTATTATCTTTGGTTACGATAAGCATACAACTACATACATTTGTATGAGCAAGCCCTAAGAGTTCAGCAACTCTTTCATTGCTCCAACTAAAGGGGTGCTTCGTCATTTTTCCATTGAGACATAGCTCATATGAGTCAAATGATTCAAAATTAGTTAATAGTAGAAACCTTCGATTTTCTATTTATTTAGTCATTTTCGATAATATTACCTAGCTTATAATGCAAAAGATAATTACTATTTATAGTGTTATGATAATCTCTCAAAGAACATGCATAATTTGTGTTAGTCATATAACCATATTGAAAGTCAACCATCCAAAATTCTATTTTAATTCAAACTAATATATTTTGTGGCAGAGCCAACTGGTTTTTATAGCAATCTGTGACACTTTTCATTATAACAAATAATAGATACAATGAGTTCAGGTGTTAAGTTGTTTGCCTAACAACTATCTGATTTGAAGTGCCATAACACTGCATTAAGGAAGGAGCTTGACAAATTTACAAGAATACTAAGTGCGAGTAGGGAAACTAGTTCCCAACCACATCACATGGTCCCGTGACATTCCTAAACTGAGCAAAAAGAGCAGCAAGATAAGGGAAGTAAGGGACCGATTGCTTGTTGTATGGTAGCTTATATCCCAGGTTTAATCTTTAAGAAGTTCCTCATTGATGTTACCATCAACACCTTTTGATGCCAGAACTAATTCCTCACTATCAATACATTACCTAAGAGCCCAATGTTCACCTTCATCATCAACAAATATGTAAAAAGAGTCAGTTGCTGGTTGGTATCTCATTTCCATTTCTTCATGAACCCCGGCACACTCACGAGAATACCATGTAACTAACTCAGTACCAACAGCAATGTCATCAGTTGCCGTGGAAGTAGGTTCTACCATAACAGCAGACATGCCTTCAGTTGCCATGGAAAAAGGTTCCTCAGTGTCAACAACTAAGTCTTTAGTTGTCGTGGTAGCAGGGTCCAAAGTTAGTGCTTGAGAATCAGGGACTTCAATCGATGAAAGGGCAGTATGGTCAGATGGTATCTCCACGACTGCAATGGTGTCATGAACTTCAATTGCTGCATGGATATTGGCAGTTTTCGGCTTTGGCTTCCATATTAGAGTTGGTTTTCGTAGTGGAATTTTGGCAGTAGGTGTTCCAGAGATATCAACAAGGGAATGAGTACAAGTTTCATTATTATGTCTGAAGGAGCGACATTTTGAATAGATTTCCAGTCTCTAGGAATATGTTACATCAATAACAACGTCAAATCCCTTAATTAGAGTGACTTTAAGCTTGTCAAACAGCAGCATGGATGTGGAGATTTCAATAAGTTCCCGGGCATATTTCGTACTCTTTCTAGCTACTGTATTTGTTACATTTACATAATGAAATACATATCTAGTCTTAAACAATATAGAAAAAAAAAACAAAATCTTAACATAATTAAATTTATTTAATACCATGCCAAACCACTAGGAAAAATAAATGAAATACTCCCACTATCGTTGTATCTATTGAACCAATCGGGAACTTGGAGTCTTATTTCGCCTTTTACCATGCAAAACTAGCTCCTAAGCCCTTGTTTTGTATTACAAGGGTGTGTTCCAAAACCATATATATGATACCCCAGATATTTAATTGATTACAAAATTATTTTGAATCATCTTGCGGAGATTGTTCGACATTCAAGGAGACATCTCTTGGATGCTTGTCTGATGTTGGTTTAGGCCTTCAGGGCTTGTGTTTGGGGGATGTTGATATCAATTAGGATGATCTATGCTAGATAACTAGTTCTTATGATTGTTTGTTTCTACTGGATAATTTTTGTAAAGGCTATCACTGTTGGATGTGGGGAAGACGGGTTTGGTTCTTCTCTGTTGATGTGATTGGTAGATTAGACGAATAATCTGCCTATTCTTATATACTTTATTAATGATGTTGGATAGTCATTTTATCGTTCGCTAAGACTGTTGTCTGACTCAAGGTTTTATGTTTCCTCTTTTACCTTGGGATGTTCATCCAAGTGTTGGATGGGCAGACTGAGTAGCATGTGACATGTAATTGATCTTGATGAGGACGATGCTATTGAGTGACGATGAGCTGGAGGCTTAAGTATTAGTTCCTATTACCTACTATTTTTTGTTTTTCCGTTGTTATGTTGATGTATTCTCTGAGTTGCTTGTAGTGAGGCACATTGTACAGACTCTTATAGTGTTATCCAATGTTGTATGGATATTTCATGGTGATATGAAGAAGTTTAAGATTCTGCTCAATTCAGCTTCACTATTATTGTCTGTTGTATATGTTCTATTATATTTTATCCTTTCATTGTGAGTTGTACAAAAGGTTCCTATTGTATTTAACCTACCCTGATGAACATCCATAGCTACTTGACACACCTTTAAATGCATTATTCCTCTTATTAAGTGAGGGAGTTATGGGTGGTCGTCACATTTGGTATCAGATCCAGGTTAATCGATTTTAGCCAAAGTTCAAAGATGTAATTACATATGAGAGATGTATTTATAGATTTCTGATGGATGTATACTATATTAGTGTGTAGTATAATAGCGTTTGAACTCCATTTGTAGTTTTTATCATGTGTGGGCTAATCATTCTATTTTATAAATTTAGAATGAATCATCGAACATTGAGACATACTGCTAGGGAGGAGACTGTTCCTGTAGGGGGTGATGGCAGTATACCAGATTACCCAGCTATGATCGAGGCCATGATGGCATCGATCATGAGAAGGGTACCCTCTCTAGAGACAGTCGTTGTAGACGTTGGGGTTCAGGTGCAAGTGCCTAAGGTTGTGGACTTCGCAAAGCTAGGCAAAGACTTCACTGCTCTAGGAGGAAAACCATTTAAGGGGACATAGCCGATTGTAAAGATTCAAGGGTGGCTTGATACTTGCATTCAGATCTTTGGAGACTTAGAAACTGGCGATGCGACGAAGAGGAAGCTTGCTGTAATGTCCCGTATTTTTACGATTAAATAATTAATTAATTTAATTATTTAAATAATGGTTTAGATAATTAAATGGTTGTTTAATTAAATAATATTGAATATTTAATTAATATAAATAATAGAATAATATATTTAATTCTGAAATAATCGGAATTAACATAATTCACAATATTGTGTGAATTGGACAATTTAAAATATTTAATTCAGTTTAAAATTGAATTACAATAACGAATATATTTAATTAACGATGGTTGAACGTATAATTATATTATAATTATAATCGAGCTCGAAATGGCGCTGCAGTTCGTAATTTGGCGATTCGAATTTTAAACGAATATACAGAATCTGTTTTAAGCCGGATTTCTGTGAAACAAGAAACGTTCGGAGCTGGTGAAGTATATATTTCTAATGGAAGAGAAAAATGTACATTTCATTGTATAGATTTTGAGTTATGTCCAAATAAAAATTTCGAAAAGTGGCTATGGAATTCCTTTATAAATTATAACGATTTATTTATATTATAAAAGGATTTTTCAATATAAATTGAATATCGATTCAATCGGGATTTGAATATCGAGTTATAAATCCAATTGGAGCTGTATGATATTCTAGTGTGAATATATACGATAATTTTAATTTATTAATATTAAATTGAATTGTTTTTAAATATGTTAACATTTAAATTGTTTATTTTGAGTTGTAAAAATAGCTGTTTTTGTAAATGATCTCTATTTTCAACAAAACTAATTTGGTTGGATCTGGAATATTAGATTATTTTTAGATTTCAATTTCCATGATTTTTGGAGTCAGTATGTGGCCGTACGGATTTTTAATGTGCAAAATAGTCAGTATTTTGATGGTTAAAAATACGATGTGTGAGAAAACGGAGTCGGAATTCAACGAAACAAGTTTTGTTCAGTCCGTAATGTCGAACTGAAAGTGTATGTCGATTTTCGTGATTTTTGGATGTGATGTGTAATCATAGGAACTTTTAAATAGTAAATACATATAGCGATTGATTATAATAGAAAAAAATAATCAATTAAAAATAAAATAAAATATTTAAATTTCCCTATAAATATACTTACACACTTCTAACCCTAATTCATTTTTCTTCTGGTCAACAAAACTTAGCGCCACTGTTTCTTTCTTCTCCTCAAAACATTTCGTGAGCTTCCAAAAATAAAAAAAAGTAAAAGAAAAATCTATAAATCTCTGAACTTGTGTATTTGAATTCCTGGGATCATCCTCTCTAACCCCATATATAGTTTTAAGCATTCGAACTAATTTTGGTTCGCTGGAAATTTCTTGCGATGAACTAGGGTTGGCGGACTCATGAATTTGGAGTTGTAATTGATCGAACTGATATGGTTTTTGGATAGAGAGTATCGAATGGAGTTTCTGGGTGGATTTTGAGAATGTTCGAGCTCAAAACAGTTCGTTGCCTGTGCTTGAAGGGCGTCGCGGTGCTGTCGATGGCACTTGAAAAGATAAAGTCGAGTTCGATTGTTAGGGTATGCGTGGAAAGAGGATTGCAAAGGGAGACGTTGGTGTTTTCGGTTTGTCAAATCATGGAGTAGAGAAGGAGCAGTGTGGATTCGAAGTGCGGTAATGGTAATGTAAATTCTATTTCAACGTTGAATTCATTCTTTTAATCTTTTATTTACATAAAAATGTAAATTCTATTTCAACGTTGAATTCACTCTTTTAATCTTTTGTTTACATAAAAATGTAAATTCTATTTCAACGTTGAATTCATTCTTTTAATCTTTTGTTTTCATAAAAGTGTAAATTCTATTTCAACGTTGAATTCACTCTTTTAATCTTTTGTTTACATAAAAATGTAAATTCTATTTCAACGTTGAATTCATTCTTTTAATCTGTTGTTTACATAAAAATGTAAATTCTATTTCAACGTTGAATTCATTCTTTTAATCTTTTATTTACATAAAAATGTAAATTCTATTTCAACGTTGAATTCACTCTTTTAATCTTTTGTTTACATAAAAATGTAAATTCTATTTCAACGTTGAATTCATTCTTTTAATCTTTTGTTTTCATAAAAATGTAAATTCTATTTCAACGTTGAATTCACTCTTTTAATCTTTTGTTTACATAAAAATGTAAATTCTATTTCAACGTTGAATTCATTCTTTTAATCTTTTGTTTACATAAAAATCTAAATTCTATTTCAACGTTGAATTCATTCTTTTAATCTTTTATTTACATAAAAATGTAAATTTATTTCAACATTGAATTCATTATTTTAATCTTTTTTTTACATAAAAATGTAAATTCTATTTCAACGTTGAATTCATTCTTTTAATATTTTGTTTCTGTAATATTAGAACATTAGAACTCAATCGAAAAGACTTAAATTCACAAAGGCACCCTAAGTTAGACCGACCTTAAGAGAGGTAATAAGTACATAGTAACCATTAGCTTTAGACCCTCAGATTTGCAGCATGATGGATAAGCTAAGTAGAGGAGAGACCTCTAATCATCTTAGGTATATTCACTTGGTATCATGATTAACATATGTTTTTCTCGGAAGGGTAGTTCGATTACATTGGATACCCTCTAGCATAGTAAGTGAGCGAGGTCCTATCTTAACTAGTGGGTTTTGGAAATGGAGGCCAAGAAGCTTCGTGATCGTGAAGTTAAATTAGTTAAGGTACAGTGGAGTGAAGCTCAAGAAGATGCGACTTAAAAGACTGAAGACTAGATACGCGCATCTTACCCTTTTTGAGGGTATATCCTAGATTCCTTTTTTTTCTGAAAAATCTATTTGCATGCTAGTCTTTAGCTTTTAAGTATATCCTCTCGGTCCTATCCTCAATCCCCAGGTAGTCAGGGAGGGAATAGCTCAGGTTTGTTTGGACCGTTACTCTTTCCAAGCTTGAAGACTCTTTAACGTGTTGCATTGGACTCTCTCTTCTACTACTATGGCTGGCTCATGCTTTATTTGGGGAAATCATTTTATGCTTCTTTATTTTTGTAAGCAAGACAATATACTTTGGTACTGTAAAACAATCTTTGTACATGCTGTTTATCAAATACGACTTCTAAATTTAATTTTGTTGATTAAAAATTGATATTTAATTCATACGAACTCCAAACTGAAAAATTTCAAATCCGAGAGAACCGTGACTTCGAATACGACTTTTAAAAATCGATTGGGATGAATTCTGAACACGCCTGAATTTCTAATACTGATCCAATCAAGGTGAGATTCTATTTTAAATAATTAATCAATTTAATTATTATTCTCTAGTTATTTAAATATGTTGAATGGTCCATGAACTAGATCTACGATGTGATTAAATTCTGGTTGATTGATCTGTTATTTTGTGTTATATGATGTTAGATCTGATAGTCAAAAAATTTAGATCTGTGTATGGTAGAAAATTAGAGCCAATTATTTGTTTAAATATTTGGTCGTATCATGTTTGTGGTTATTCTGCGAATTATGAGAAGAAAAAATATCACCCTTTAGTATTTGGTTGGACTAAATCTTTTTTTTTAGTTTAATAAAATATTGTTATGTTGTTGATTACATTGAAATATAACGGTATGGAAAAGATTTACTTTTTGTTAAAAGTAAAAAGATCAGATTTTGTACATAAAAGAAATTACATTTATTTTTAATGTAATTAAGTATGTTTTTACATTGTAAATCAAAATTACATTTTTTTATATGTAATTAAAGAATAAGAATTTGCAGTGTAAATAAAATTACATTTTTTATATGTAATTAAAGAATAAGAATTTGCAGTGTAAATAAAATTACATTTTTTTATATGTAATTAAAGAATAAGAATTTGCAGTGTAAATAAAATTACATTTTTTTTATATGTAATTAGAGAATAAGGATTTGCAGTGTAATCAAAATTACATTTTTATATGTAATTAGAGAATAAGGATTTGCATTGTAATCAAAATTACCTTTTTGTATGTAATTAGAGAATAAGGATTTGCATTGTTATGTAATTAGAGAATAAGGATATGCATTGTAATCAAAATTACATTTTTATATGTAATTAGAGAATAAGGATTTGCACTGTAATCAAAATTACATTTTTATATGTAATTAGAGAATAAGAGTTTGCATTGTAATCAAAATTACATTTTTATATGTAATTAGGGAATAAGAATTTGCATTGTAATCAAAATTACATTTTTATATGTAATTAGAGAGTATGTATTTGCATTGTAAATAAAATTACATTTTTTAAATGTAATTAAAAAGTAGGATTTTACATTGCAACCTAAAAGACAAAATTTGACGTGTAATATTAATTACATTTTTAATGTAATTAAAAGGCAGGATTTTATATTATAAATTAAAAGACAAAGTGAAAAGATGGAATTTTACATTATAATGTTGATTACATTTTTAATTAAAAAGGAAATTTTACATCGTAATTAAAAGAGAAGAATTTCACATTATAATGTCAATTACATTTTTAATGTAATTTAAAAGAAGATCTTGGCATTGTAATTTATTGCATTTTTAATATGATTAAAAGCTAGGAAATAGAGTTGCATTTTTAATTACATTTTTAATGTAAGGAAAAGAGTGGAAATATGACATTGTATTTTATGTGCATTTTTAATATGATTAAAAGCTAGGAAATGGAGTTGCATTTTTACTTACATTTTTAATGTAATGAAAAGAGTAGAAATTTGACATTGTATTTTATGTGCATTTTTAATATGATTAAAAGCTAGGAAATGGAGTTGCATTCTTATTTACATGCTTAATGCAAATAAAGAAAGATTAGAATTTGATGTTGCATTTTTATTGTCATTTTAGAAACAATAAAGAAAAAATAATGGATTTTAAAGTTACAAATTTTATTGTTGTTCATATTAAATAAAAAGGATAGGAATTGAAAATCATATTTATATTGACATTTAGATGTAGTATAAAAGTAGAATGGAAAAATGATCATAGGTCGAGAAATATTGTTTTTAACATGAATGTAGTTTATGATTGATTGCTTGCGTTGAATTGTATGACGTTATTATTGTTTAACGATTTATTTATATAGATATATATATAAATATAAACTAAAACTATATGAATCATGTGCAGTTATTCACGTTTTAGAAATCATAATTTCAAACGTTTATACCGAAAGTTCCAACTGTCGGATTTTCCCAAAACCGCAACCGATGGGTTCGCTTTGGAAAAATCTTTCCAACCATATTAACTTTGTTAAGATCCAACGGTTAGATCTCACGAAATGTCTAAATCAAATTAATCTTGATGACCTGTAACGTCGTTTGAATGAGATGAACTATTTTTATTAAAATAGGAATTAATCGTTATAAAACATTAATAACGATATGAAATGGTTTTTCAAATTATATATGCGAGAATTATTTGGAAAGTCCGAGTCTAAACTCATTCCAAATAATCGGACGGCGTTTAAGAATCGAAGTTTGAAGATGGCGATTGAAGACCGTCAATCTTCCCATCGAATGGACAACGATCGAGGCCCTGAATTGACTTGCTCCCAATTCAAGGGTCATGGTAATTGTCCAAACGTACATGTTGATTACACGGATATGCGGGTACCTCCTTTCCGTTCTGGACATACGGGACGAGGGTATCCCCAGTTTCGTTCAGACCTAGAACGGGCTTATAAATGGAATGTGTGTCCGACGTTGTACTCCTTTATATTGTATTTATTAATTTTCTGCCGAATGTATGAATGTTTGGTGGCGGAGAATTTATTCTCTTGCTTAACACCCTTTTGTATAGTTTGGCAAAAGATTAATAGTATGATATGGATTGACAGTGTGGCATACCAAGATGCAATGATCAAGGTTTCTTGTTGAAAAGCAGAACCTAGTGGTGATGATCAAAGCCCAGCTTAAATAAGCATAGCTTTGTGTATTACGTAGCTTCACAAGCCTCACAACCCGGTTGAGTCTAAAACGGAGCAAGGGAACGCAGGGAGAGCAACACGTTTCTTTCTAGCTAGAAGTGATGTTTGGGTTTTATACGACCCGACATTTTTCTTATGTGGATGATGGAATGAGGCGCCTCAGATATTATGTCCTATAGGACCGGGAAACGTGTGTTTAGGAATTGCCAATCCGCAAAATCTATGTGTGGACCAGCCCTGTAGGATCCAAGGATTCACTACGGGGAATCCTGAGACATTAGCTAGAGTATCTCGAATCGGAAAGGAGATCGTTCCTAGCCTTGACTCATGATGGAAACCAAATTCCCAATACGACCCTACGAACTTGACTGTATTACTAGTATGGAGGCATAGTATATGGTAGCTATGCTTCCTAGGATTGATACATTTATTTTGAAATATTTTTATATACACTAATAATAATATCAAAATTCGTCTTTATCGTACCAAGCTTGTTTAATCATCATAAGGAAAAACTCTATCCTCTGGTTTGCGTTGTATTGTGTGATGGGAGTCGAGTCTTATGATGATTCCATTTTTTCAAAAGCATTGCGTTGTTTTAGAATTTACTTATTTATATGTTCAGTCACCATAAATTATGCACGGCAATCCATTGGAATTAAACCCGTTCCGCGTTAGCGGCGTGGTCTTTGGATTTGCCTTATTACTATTTGTTAAATTAGTTAAGAATTCTGACACCAGTCCCATGACCGACTCGTAGTTTGTTTTCACCTTTGCAAATTTGGGTGCCCTCTTTTCCACACGGGCAGCCAAGTAAAAGGTTTAGTTTCTTTGGAGTTGCTATCTTGGAGTTGCTTATCTATCTGGGATTTGCTTGTTTGGAGGTGCTTATGTTGGACCACGAAGACTATCTATCATTTATCTTTTGTTGCATTTTATCTTTAGACTTTGAGACATCCGAACTTATTCTATTTCATGTGGTTCTATTTTGAAGTTGAAACTATTTCCTTTTTGCTGGAACTTGATGTAATAATTTAGGACTCTGTGACTGTGGAATTTTGTATTTGATGACATTTATATTTTCCGCTGCTATGATGTTGTTATTATATAGTCTTCCTATGCTATGTTGTATCTGTGATCTGTATTGTCGTATTTATGTTGTATTCCAAATGATTATTCCTTACTTTCACTCCATGGAAGTTTGGGGTCATCACAGTTGGATGCTAAGAATTCCATCCACCTTTGCTGCCTTAAGTTCAAGTCCTTCTGAGAGAACAAGTATTTCAGCGATTTGTGGTCTGTGAATAATTCGAATTTCTCGCCAAGAAGATAATGGCGCCAAGACTTAAGCGCGAAAACAATAGCGACCAATTCTAGGTCATGTGTAGGGTAATTTCTCTCATGCACTCTCAACTGCCTTCCTCCATAGGCTATTACCCTCCCCTACTTACTTATTAAGCTCCCTCCTCTCACAAGGAGCCATGTGGCGTACTGGCAGAGATACTGGTTTTGCATTGTCTACAAGATAAATGCGAAAGTCTATCTCACGTTTTGGGGGTAGACCCCTCACCTCATTGAAGATATCAACATATTCACGGACTATACGAATAGAATGTAAATCATCATTGGATGCGTCAAGTGACTCAAGATAACTAAGCATCACTGGTCCTCTAGGGTCACAAGAAATATCGAGGGTCTTTCCACTACGAGTCAACAGTTTTACTACCCTTCGTTCACAATCTAGGATGGCACCATATCTGGCTAGCCAATCCATCCCTAGAATCAACCCATAGCCCATGAAACCAAGCACAAAAGCATTACATTCAAAACCAACGCCTAAGATAGACAACCTCAAATCCCTACAAACCATAGATAAATGAGCCGACCCACCAATAGGATTTGAGACTACAATGGGATCCTCAACAAGACTAGTATTTAAGTGCAGTGTTTCAACTAATGATGTAGAGATAAACGAATGTGATGCGCCAGAATCGAATAAAGTACGGACAGGATGATTAAACAGAAAAACTAAACTCTCAACGGAAATGTTTCTACCTCGTTCTTGCAGCGGTGGGACTGCGAGAGCTTGGTCCTGCTCCCTTGCCTGCCCCGGTGCCACGAGAGCCTGAAGCTGCCCTCCATAACTCCAAACTGAAAATGTAACACCCCTAAGTCCCACATCGTGGAAGCTTGTGTGAAGTGGGTACTTATATAGTAGAGCCCATCTCTTAATAACGCCGAGGCCTTTTGAGGAACAAAACCCCACACCTATACGGTGGCTAAGTGGGGAACAATATCTTGCGCGAACGGAGGTGCGGGCTGTCACAGTGGTATTAGAGCCAATATCCAGTCGGAATTATGGCTCTTATGTGAACCACAGCGTCTGGGTGAGGTGTCTGTGATCCAACGGGGACGTTGGGCTCTGTAGGAGGGGAGAATGTAACACCCCTACACGGTGGCTAAGTGGGGGACAATATCTTGCGCGAACGGAGGTGCGGGCTGTTACACTAACATGCCAGCATATTTTGTGGATCTTATAAATAGATTTTTCAGAGATCAGTTGAACAAGTTCGTGCTTGTGTTAGTGGATGATATTCTAGTTTACTCCCGGAATGAGGAAGAGCATAAGACGTGCTTTTGGAAATCTTGAGAAAGCATCAGCTGAGATATAAGTTTTCGAAGTTTCACTTCTGGAAGAGCGAAGTGAGGTTCTTAGGCCATGTTGTTTCTGGAAATGTGGACCTAAGAATGCGACGGATGTTTGGGGTTCCTTGGGTTGGTAGGATATTATCGTCATTTTATCAAGGATTTCACCATGATAGTTGTACCTTTAATAGGTTTGACGAAGAAGAACCAAGTGTTCACATGGGATGCGAAGTGTGAGCAAGCTTTCGGAATCTTGAAAGAGAGACCGACGAGTGCTCTTGTTTTGACCATTCTAAGTGGGAATGAAGAAATGGTGGTATACACCAATTCATGCGGTACTGGGCTAGGGGCAGTGCTGATGCAGAAGGATAGAGTTGTGGCTTACGCGAGTCGACAACTGAAGCCGCACGAAAAGAATTATCCAACTATTGATTTGGAGTTGGCAGCAATCGTGTTTTCTCTGAAGTATTTATCAATCACAAGTCATTGAAGTATCTTTTCTCCGAGTTATTTATCAATCACAAGTCATTGAAGTATCTTTTCTCCGAAAAGGATTTGAATCTTTGGCAGTAATGATGGTTAGGGTTTCTGGCATCATATGATTTTGGTATAGCCTATACTTCTGGTAAAGGTAATGCAGTGGCAGATGCGTTGAGT
The DNA here is from genome assembly GCA_030737875.1 of Allium sativum. NCBI lineage: Eukaryota > Viridiplantae > Streptophyta > Magnoliopsida > Asparagales > Amaryllidaceae > Allium > Allium sativum. Next base: position 431,817,802 of record CM060925.1, on the reverse strand, counting down.
CGAAGACATGAAAGTCTAGGAGCGATGTTTTCGGAATGGAAGCACCTCGAGTATTTGGCCGGATTTGATTTCAAACCTCGGTGTGAGTTGGGACATGAAATGTTGGCAAGCTTATCGATAAGACATACTCTCATCGAAAGGATGTGCAAGAGCCAAAAGCGTGATGCAAAGCTTGTCGGGATTATCCAAAAGTTGGAACTAGAGGTTAAGGAATTCGAGGTCAATCGAGAGGGTTGGCTTCGGAAACAAGGAGGACTAGTTGTTCCTGATATCGATGGATTGAGAGATGAGGTTCCGAGGGAATGTCATCACTCGAAGTTAACGATTCATCCTGGCGGTAATAAGATGTATCAGGACATGAAGCGAGCTTACTACTGGGAAGGGATGAAGAAGGATGCTAGAAATTTTATTTCTAAGTGTATGAACTATAAGCTAGTGAAAGCTAACAGAAGCGGCCGAGTGGATTGCTTCAGCCGTTGGAGGTTTGTATGTGGAAGTGGGAGCATATATCGATGGACTGCCTAGAACCAAGGCAGGAAACGAAGGGATTTGGGTCATTGTGGGTCGTTTGACTAAAAGCTTGAGGTTTATTCCTATCAGATAGACTAGGGAAACATCAAAGTTGGCTGAGCTATATACTTAATGGAAAGTTCGATTCCATGGTATCCCAAAGAGCATAGTTAGTGATCAAGATCCATTGTTCATAAGTGTATTTTGGAAGAGCTTGCAAGAAACTTTGGGAACTGAGTTATGTTTGAGTACGACTTATCATCCCCAGACTGATGGTCAAACCAAGAGAGTTAACCGAGTTTTGGAGGATCAACTTAGAGCTTGTGTATTAGACTTCGGAGGATCATGGGAAAACCGTCTACATTTAGTTGAGTTTGCATACAGCAGTACCTACATTCGAGCATTGGGATGGCACCAGTCGAGGCGTTATATGGTAGACCGTGTAATTCTCCGGCATGTTGGTTAAAAACTGGAGATAAGTTAATGCTTGGGCTAGAGATGATTAGAGGGACATCATATTTTATCGAGATCGCTCGGTAACGAATCAAAGCAGCCCAAGACTGTAAGAAGAGTTACAATGATAAACGTCGAAAGGTTTTGGAGTTCGACGTTAGTGCCATGGTTTTCGTGAAGATTTCGCCATTGAAGAATGTTGTTTGATTGGAAGTAAAGGAAAGTTAGCTCCAAGATTCGTTGGACCGTTTCCGATGGTCGAGTGGATTAGAAAGCTCGCATATAGATTGCAGTTACCCAAGAAGATGCCAAGTGTACATAATGTTTTCCATGTGTCGTTTCTACAGAATTGTGTGCATGATTCGAATGTGGTGGTATCTCCGGAACAGTACAAAGACCTCGAAGTCGAGTCCGTACTTACGAAACCTCGTAAGCTGCTTCGTGTTGTGGGAAATGACATGAAATAACTTAGGAGGAAGATGGTTAAGCTATTTAAGGTGCAATGGAGTGAGGATGATGACGCTAACATACGGAAACAGAAGAGAGAGTATGAAGACGATCCATCAAGAACTCTTTGTTGGTATGACCCATCAATGTCATATCACTATTACACCACTGTAACTTGTATTATTCGTTAGAATTCCGCATGCTATGTTACGGCTATGGATGCATGGCTTCATGGATGCTAGTTTGGATGGTAAAATTGGCTTCTCATTGAAGATAGGCATGCAGAGTTGTTTTTGGTTGCTTGGAATTTAGAGGGCGAAATTCCTAACCAAGAGAGAATGTAACGACCAACATTTTCATATCAGAGGATCGTAAAATATTTTTATTTATTTCCCCAGGGGTCAGATCGTTCTCATATTTTGATATATTGGTTATGAGGATGTGAGACATGTCCATAATTTTTATCAATTTTATTTGTGACCATTTTGCCCCTGTCAATTTTGTATAGGGTATAACTTTTGACTGGGATCAAATTAGGTGCTGAAACCGATTTCGTTAGAAAGGAAATGGTGTTGCCAATTCCGTAAAGTGGTTACATTAAAGATTTGGTTCAACGGTTTAGGAAGAATCGCTGTTTTAGTGCAACACAATTTTTGCACAAACTAATTAGTTATTAGTGAGCTGATTAGTGAAGCTCATTAGTGGGCTGATGGTTTGGCTATAAATGATGGGGTAGAGTCAAGGGGAAAGGGTTACTTTCTTCATTTCTCATTTGGTAAGGGTTTGAGATTCTCCTTACTCCAATCAAATACATCTCTCCACGATTAAAATCTTGGATCTATGATAGAAGATTGAAGATCTACATCAAGGGAGGCTAGATCTACATCAAGAGAGGGAAAATCGCATCAAATTGCGAGATTTGAAGATTTGGTGCGTGATAAGCATATCTCACACGGATTCAACTGAGTATATGGGTTGTTTGATCTTATTTTCTTCATTTCAAGATGTTTTTACCAAGATTTACATCATGGTAAGCAAATTTTCATTTGAATCACCGTAGTACCTAATCTAACAACATATTCATATGTTAAGTCATGTGTTTATGCAAGTTTAGATCCATTTAATTATCTATTCATCATTTTATTTAGATTTGTTGAATTTCTTATGTTTAAATAATCGTTGTATTGATGCTTGTTGATAGTCGATTTTGATTGATTGGTGAAATCGAATGTTTTGCATGAGTTTTCAATTGGATTGGACATGAAATCATATGGATTGATCACGAATTTTATATATCGGACGTAAGTATGATAGATCGGCCTAACTTCTACTCCAAGAAATAATGGATCGGGCACATATCAAGTAGGTTGAATCGAACGTACAAATTTCGATGGATCGGTCATTGGTGGTGATGGATCGGTCACTTGAGCTTGATTGGGCTAGAGGCAACGTATGGATAGGCCATTGATTTGCAACGGATCGACATATTCATACAGTGGATCGATCAAGCTATGGATCGGGCTTAGATGGATCGGCGTCGGGCAGAGTTCAAAGACCATGGATCAGAAGTTTTTTGGATGGATCGACACTAAATTTCCATGGATCGGACATTTCTATGGATCGTGCATTTTTATGGACCGGGTATACTGGATTGAAGACGTTTTCAGAGATGGATCGGCCTGGTTGGAAGATGGATCGGGTACAGCATCAACAATGGATCAGACGTCGATTTTAGATAGATCGGCCATGGTACAAATGCATGGATCGGTTGACCAATCAATGATGGATCAGGCAGAGAAATGACAGTGTTCTTGAAATGATGTGGATGGAAATTGAGCTGCTGCGGTATGTTTTTCATAGCGTAAATGCTGAAATGCTATGAATTGAATATCGACCAAAACTGATGATTATTTTGGTTTGAGAATGGTCGTGGCTTCGAAGAGAATTCAAGGAGGAATGCTCGAAGTGTTGTGATTTGTTCGTTGATCGATGAAATGCAACAAATGTGAAGACGACTCAAGATGATTTGAGCTCGTGGATAATGGCTGCTCAAGATGATTTAAGCTTATGAATGGTCATCGATGATGACGACTAGAGATATTGAAGGTCGAGGAATTATCGTTGTCGTAGGTTCTAGCGGACTCAAAGCAAGGGTATAATAGGGATGCCTAAAAGGATGGATGATTAGTCGAGTACCCTGGGTATCGATTAAAGGCCTAGATACGTATAGATGAAAGGCGTATGGAGTTTCTTCTAGAAACAGGGTTTACCATTAGCCCTTGACGGGCGTCATATTGTTGAGCCGGACATAAAATTAATGATGGTTTTAAAGAAGGATTGGCGGTGATAGCCAAAGTCATGGATGATGATTGCTTTTCTTGTATCATCTTGCATAGATTGTTCGACATTGAAGGCAACATCTCTTGGATGCTTGTCTGATGTTGGTTTAGGCCTTCGGGGCTTATGTTTAGGGGATGTTGTTCTCGATTATGATGGTCTACACTCGATAACTAGTTGCTATGACTGTTTTTTTCTATTGGATTTTTTTTTAAAGGCTATAACTATTAGATATGGGGAAGACATGTTGGGTTCTTCTTCTTTGTTGATGTGATTGGTAGATTAGACGATTAATCTGCATATTCTCATATACTTTATTGATGAAGTTAGATAGTTGTTTTATTGCTCATTAAGACTATTGTCTAACTCAAGGTTTTATGTTTCCTATTATTACCTTAGGTTGTTCATCCATGTGTTGGATCGTGAGACTGAGTAGCAGGTGACAGGTAGTTAATTTTGATGAGGACGATGCTATTGAGTGACAATGGGATGGAGGCTTACATATTAGTTTCCTATTACCTACTATTTGTTGTTTTTCCGCTGTTATGTTGATGTATTCTCTGAGTGACTTGTAGCGAGGCATGTTGTACAGACTTTTATAGTGTTATCTAGTGTTGTAAGGATATTTCATGGTGATATGAAAAAGTTTAATATTCTGCTCAATTCTACTTCACTATTGCTGCATGTTGTATATGTTCTATTATATTTTATTCTTGCACTGTGAGTTGTACGACAAGTTCCACTTGTATTTATCCTACCCTGATGATCGTCCTTAGCTTCCTGGCACATCTTTCAATGCATTATTACTCTTGTTAATTGTGGGAGTTATGGGCGGTTGTCACAGAAGGGGCTAGGGTGCAAGAAGTAAATTGCTTCTCTAAAGACCTGTAAGGTCGACTTGCTATCATTGGATCCTCTCACCAAAGACCAAATGCCTTTATCAAAGATTAAGCTTTAATTCAGCAAAAACTCGGAGATATTATGTGTATGTCCCTTAGCCAAAGAGGGCGGTAAAAAATTACACTTAAAACAATTGGAGAACTGAATGATCGACTCAATAAGAAACTAAGGAATCATGGAAGGCAAAGATTTCATTGTCATGACTCAGGTCGGACCCGATTCATAGGCATGAGTTGACTTCATGGCTTAGGGTCGGCCAGTACTCCTTGGTGAGATTTAAACTCCATCTAGGATTATTTAGTTAAATTTGCTGGAGTCCAACTGGTACACTCGTAATAAAATCTAGTTGTTACAGATGTAAGCCAAGGTAAACCAAAGCACTATAAAATAATCTATATCTCCCTTTTCATTTCTTTTTTTGTTTATTATTTATTTAGGTTGGTGTTTTCTTATCTAAATATGGGTGTTAATCCAATTTTATGCTTAACATTTATCAATAAATATTGAATTTATAATTTTTCTATTGCAATATATATCCTCAAAGTCGGATATGTTTATATTGTATCTTTCCTTAATATATTTTTCGTGAATTAATAACAAGTTTGTAAACTTTTGCATTGCAATAATAAAAATAAAAATAAGTGTGTTTACATCCAAGTAATATTTTACACTTTAAATTATCTACATTCTTACTGCTTTGGATTTACAATGGTAGCATTCACAACCATATTAAGATTTGTACTCATATCCTGTCAATATATTCTTATGTGTCACGTCTACAGTTATCCCTTAAATATATTTACCAACTATGCTTGTAGTAGCAAGCTTTGATTCACTAAATCTTTCATACATGATTTATATTGTTGTCTCGTTGCTCTAATTAATGAGAAAAACTTATGATACATTGACTTGTCTACGAAGCATGAGGTACAAATTATCTACTTATGTTACTAACGGTCATTTTGTTTTGTATAGATTTCAACTTAGTGTTATTAGATGCATAATAGCTCTAATAGAAGAAGCATAGGAAAAGATGAAATTAAGTGGTAGTTCTAGTGGTAATTGGGAGTTGGTCTTGAAAATTACCCAACTAGGAAAGTGCAAATTATGCGATTGAGACCTCACTATCTTGTTTGAGTTTCTTATTTGATATTTGTAGACTTTCAGCATGAACTTTGCATTTCCTTTTGTTATTCCAAATTGGTAATAGTATAAAATTGATAGTCGATGTATTTAATTTGATAACTTATGTGTTGGACTCGTTTTTTGAAAATTGATATTTTATTTTGTTACCATGATATGGATGTTGCTTCTATATTGACTTGATCATATATTTTTTTAATTTGAGGTAACATTATGTTTAAAGCATAGAAATGTTGGCATGCCAAACATGTTAATTATTGTAAAAGTTATCAATGTTAGAGAACAAAAGTTACCAACACAAACACACACACACACACACACACACACACACACATATATATATATATATACACACATATGTGTGTGTATGTGTGTGTGTATGTGTGTTACTTTTTTATTATTGCATATGTTTATATTTGTTTTTACCATAAATTTTGACATCGATACGTATGTTACAAAATTATTACTACTAATACTTATTTCCGTCGGAAGATAGAATTCGATAGCAGATGTAATTGTTGTAAATATTATGTTGCCAAAGTTTATATCTATTGAAAAATAAAGTTATCCAACGTTTATTATCATTGATGTATAAATTTCAACAATACTTTTAAGTGTTGTAAATAAATGCACATGTCCCTGTACACTTTTGGTAAAAGGTAAATTTTGTTTGTATTTAAAGTTTATATCCATTAAAAAATAATGTTATTCAACATTTATAATCATTGATGTATAAAATTCAACAATAGTTTTAAGCGTTGTAAATAAATGCACATGTCCCTATACCAAGAGTTTTGACAAAAGACAAATTTTGTCTGTATGCACAAGATTAATTAGTTGGTCCTAATTAAGTTTTAATAAGTAAATATATAAAATTTGCATTAAGTTAATCAATAGAGGATTAAGTAATAAATTCCTTTATCTTTCATGTTTCTTATGTAAACCATCTACTTCTTTGAAGGCTTACCATGTCAAGTCAAATTATTCTGCTTCCATACTGTATCTAGTCTCGACGATCTTGATCTCTTACCACTACTACAAAAGATAATTATTCCAGCGGGGGGACAACGACTTCCGACAGTTTACTTCCGACGGATCTCGATGGGCCATCGACGGCCATTGGAAGCCGTCAGATTAAAACGATTATTAGCCAGACCAGGACCTTTCTTCCCCATTTATGCTTCTCCTAAACCCTTCCCAAATTCGAAAACCTATTCCCTAATTTCGATTTTCCAGCCCCCAAACTCCATTTTCAACAGCTTAAAATCTCCCGGACGTCAAAATCAACCTCTATAGCAATCAATTTCAGGTATTATCTCTTATTTTAATTAAAAATCAAATTTTTATGCTAAACTTATACTTGCGTATATTGGTTAATTAGGTTTATGCAGCGATTGCAATAACCTCTAATAGCATAGTAATTGTTTATAAATTGCTTTATGTGCATATTTTGAATGTTAATGTTAAATTGCAAAATATTTGTACACATTATTGTTGTTTTTGTATATGTAAACCATTATATGTGTGTGTGTGTTGGTGTTACCATTTTATTAGGTTAATTGAAATGCACAAGTTAGAAATATTATGTTGTGCTCGAGTTGACTTATGAAAAAAATGAATGCATGAGTATACAAGCGATTTCAGTGTGCTGACAACAATATTAAAGCGGTCTTAAGTCGATGAATTACGTTGATAAAATGTGATTATTTAAATATATGTTCTTAAATCTATAACATTAAGTGAAAATATATTATTTTTCATAAAATGCGTACATCTTGACTTATGTCACTTAGATAGTTGTTGGCCCCATCCGACATGTGTTGTACATGATCATTATGTAAATAGTCGTTTTCATCACAAAACGACATTTATATCCATCTGGTATAATGCTTGTTGGACTTATCCTTGTATTTGGACAAGTTATAAACACAGTAAGCAAGTATATTTGGGCGTATATTACTTCGTTCAAATGGTTCACAAAATTTTGGCTTAACTTTTCTTTTTTATTTCCTACGTACACATATTTGTGTAAAATGCAAGGACCAAAATGGAAATGCTACCAAAATTTTGTTGAATTGTTTAAGATGAAATAATATACGAAATGTAAATGCTTACTGTGTTCGTAATGGAAACTAGGATGTTGACCATGGAAAAAAGATAGCTTTTTGTATCGATGCGTTAAAAAAATGTGTCGTATTTAAAAATATTTTCGAATTTGTGTAATAGTTATTTTTGAAAATAAAAATTATACGTTTGTAATACGACCATAAAAATAAGCTTTTTTGAATTTGTATTCTTCAAAATAAATATTAATTTTTGAACCTGTGTCTCATTTTCTCGAATAGGAAAAATGATTGATTATTTTGTTGATCGGAGAAGATGAATGCATCAAAGAAGAGGAGAATGGTCTCAATGATTTTTTTTAATGTATACATGTTTTTGTTGAATTTACTTTAAGTAATAACATAAACGATCTAGAAATTCGTTGTCCATATAGTAAGTGTAGACATTTGAAGTATTTGTTACCCGATATTGTGAAAGTCCATTTGTCCAAAAACTAATTCGTACCTGAGTATTATGCTTAGGATCACCATGAAGAAGTTGTAGCAAATATTTACTGTAGAGTTTGAGATAGAAAGTATTGTTAATGAAAATACTAATATGACCCTTATTGAAAATATGGTCGAAGATGCAGCACAATCAATGTTTTCTATGGTTGAAGTTGACGACGATGATGGAAATGTTGAGGAACCAAATTTCGAAGCAATTTTTAATGGTTTACTGGATGCTGCTAAGAAACCTATTTGGGATGGTTGTAAAAGCAACACTCAGCTGTCGGTAATCGCAAAATGCATTTAATGAAGTCAAAACACAACATCACTAGAGCTGGGTTTACGTCTATTGTATAAGATGCAAAAAGACACATTGCATCCAATAATTTAATGTGCGAAAATCACTATGAAGTAAAAAAACATAGGTCTGCTTTTGATTTACCTTACCAGAAAACAAATACAAGTTTAAATGGTTGCATGTTGTTTCTGAAAGAAGACATAAACCTTAGAAATTGTAAAAAATGTAAATCGAAAAGGTACAAACAAAGAAAAAACAAGTGAAAGGAAGTTTCATACAAGCGTATGCATTACTTACCCATCACTCCAAGGCTTCAAAGAATATATGCATCTTCTATAACTGCATCTCATATGAGATGACATAATGTGAGACCGGAGGAAGAGAGAACTTGACCTATCCGGCCGATGGAGAAGCATGAAAACATTTCGATAAAACCTATCCCTATTTTACAGCGGAGGGTCGTAATGTTAGATTAGGATTTTGTGTGGATGGTTTTTCACATTTTCATAATTTGGTGCAAAATATTCATCATGTCCCATTATCATCACACCATATAATTTACCTGCATGGATGTGTATGAAAACACAATATATGTTTTTTACTGTTGTCGTTCCTGGCCTCGATGATCTGACATAAGGAATTGATGTTTATTTACAACAATTGATTGAGGAATTAAAAACACTGTGGAACGAAGGAGTAGAAACATACAATGTTTCAAAAAAGTTTTTTTTTGTATTTTTGCTTCTTTATTGTGGACTATAAGTGATTTTTATATCTATCTTATGCTTTTAGGATGGAGTACTGTCGGTCGTTTAGCATGTTCATATTGTATGGAAGAAATACGAGTGTTTTCTTTACCGTATGGTAAGAAAATTTAATGGTTTGACTATTATCGTTGTTTTCTCCATGTAACTCATCGGTTCAGAGGAGACAAAAAAAACATTTTAGCTAACAGAGTAGAAACCAAACAACCACCAACGATATGGTCAAGCGAACACATATAAGAATTGGTTAAGGACTATCCAAATATATATATGAAGCTGGAGTGCAAACAAAACTGAAGGATAATCGACTGTTCATAATTTGTTCAAACAGTCTATTTTTTGGAAGTTGTCGTGTTGGACATCTCTGCTATGTCATAATATTGATGTGATGCACAATGAGAAAAAATGTATTTGATAATGTCTTTAGCACAATTTTGAATGTCAAAGGAAAGACTAAAGATAATTAGAAATTAAGATGCGATATAGAAGAATTGTGCAAACGTCCTGAGCTTTATATAAAACCAAATGACAATAAAAAAACCAAAGGGATGTTAAGAATTAGATAGTAATCAAGTTAAGGTCGTGTTAAAATGAGTGGAAGGGTTAAGATTTCCTGATGAGATTTTGTCAAATCTTCATAATGTGTTGACTTTAAAAACATTATATTGAGTGGGATTAAAAGCCACTACTATTACATAATAATGGAAAACTTATTACCCATTTTGTTAATAGAACCATTTCTGTTAAAAGTTTGGAAAGTAGTAATGGAGCTTAGTATGTTTTATAAAGAGCTTTGTTCAACTACTTTAAAAGTGCAACATTTATGTATACTTGAAGTGGATATTCCTATATTGCTCTGAAAATTAGACAAAATATTTCAGCCAAGTTTTTTTAATGTAATGTAGCATTTACCTGTTCATCTCCCATATAAAGCACGACTTCGAGGTCCTATCCAATATGGATGAATGTATCCATTTGAGAAGTATATAACATGTTATCTAGTAATTCACTTGCATTTAAAATATGAAGTTAATATAAATTAATTTTTCATAGATATATGAATCACCTAAAGAAAAAAGTGGGACAAAACATGAGTTGAAGGTTCGATATGTAAATCTTACATCGAAGAAGAAGCTTCATTCATTTTCTCTCACTATTTCAGTGACCATGTGAATATATCATTTGAAGTGTTCCTCGTAATGATGAAGACGATGAACAAGAGTCCTATCAAATAATGTTATTTATTTTTAGACAACATGGTCGGCCTTCTGGGGAATGCGAATAATATGGCTAGACGATAGAGATCTTCATGTAGCACACACCTATATTCTTCTAAATTGTGTCGAGGTTGCACTATTTGTTAGGTAATCTGGAATAATAATTTTTGTTTTATTCATTTCTATAATGCATGCGCGTGTAGTAATATTTTATTTGTATATACAGTTGTTATGAATGTGAAAATCCGATTGGAGATCTTAGTAAAGAATTTTCTGGTTGGTTTTCAAATAACATTTACGAGCCAAAAAAAATGTGTTGTTGACGAAGGGTTGAAACATCTTGTGATGGAACCAAAAAGAGGGGTGAAGACATATCCAATATATTTCGTTAATGAATACAAATTTAACATCAAGGAATGCAGTGCAGATAAATCAACCAATAATACAGGTGTATTTATCAAAGGTAGTTACGATCCATAAAATCACATAAATCATTTTTATGGTGTTTTAACCTAAATTTTGTAGCTGATATATTTTTCACGCCTCGTGGAGGAAGTGTTTCTATTTAGATGCAATTAGTTTAGCAATGTTCCAGGTTATGAAATTAATGTGCACAAGGATTTTAATCTTATCGAAATAAAGCACACATCGCATTATTACAAGTATGATCCTTTTGTGCTAGCCAAACAAGCATTGCAAGTTTATTATGCTCCTTACCCATATCTAAAAAGAGAAAAATTAGACTAATCGGCAATTTTTAAAACAAAGGCCAGATTTACTTTCGATGGGAAGAATATTCCAAATGAATAAGCATATCAGGCAGATCTTGAAAATAATGAAATAATAATTACAGACGATCATATGAATTTTGGATTATTGATTGATGAATAAAATGTGCTAGTAGAAGCGTTTAACATTACAGAGGAAATTAATTTAGAAAATGAGACCGAATTTGAATCAGTAGACGATGATGACTGATATTAAATGAGTAGTACTAATTTGATAGTTATGTTACCATGTATATTTTTCAATTATTGTACTATGTTGGATTCCGGATATGTTATGAAATTGATGCAATTATGAACCAATTATGTTTATTATTGTTTACATCTTTTACGATATTTCCTTTTGTCATTTGTTTAGCAATTTTTATTAAAAATGCAATGTAATCAGCTTAACGTTGGAACATGAGATCCAATATGAATCAGGTATATACAATTTCATTTCTATTTCCATCTAAGTCATAAGGTGGCAATTTATACCATTTATGTCATTTAAGTATGAAATATATTTCATTATCATGTTATTATTCTCTTTTGAAATGATATGTATATATGTCACACGCATAGACATGTCATCTAGGGGTAGGAGTTCATCAAGATCATCAGGAGACGATGGCACTAGTCTATCGTAATCATCATAGCGTACTGTCATTAAGTTAGTACCTAGAGCTGAAGTGTAAGAAATAAACTATATTCAACGTCTTAATATATTTTTAATGATATATGTACTTATGTGAATCATATTAAAAAATAGAGGATTCGATTTACAGCCATCACGTATTTGATTAGATGTTTCTAGAGCAACATATCAGAGTAGGATGTCATCCTATTGACCGAAGTGGGACACCATCCCTCCGCACATAGTAGAGTGCATCTGGTAGGATGTGCTTGTAAGGTTTTTTTTTTATGTTTTTCAATTTTTATTCCTTTTTATCGCTTTTGTATCGCTAATCGTTTACATGGTAATGTTCTTTTTTGTGAAACACATATTGAGTTAGACTTCCAGACAGATGATATGCATCTTGCACGAGATTACCAGATGCGCAAAGTGCGAAAATACTATTAGGATTCAATGTATGAATTAAGTGAAGAAATAGGCAAAGAAACAAAATTGGATGGGATGAACGTAAGCGATGGTTGGTTGAAATACTAGAATAGTGAGGAGGCAAAGTTAAGTATACTAAACACTTTTTTTAAATATTTGATTTATGTTGACTTCAAAAAATTTTGTAACACCTAAATATTCTCTACTACTAGATAATAGTGTTTTGCATAAGGAAATTAAAGTGCGTAAAGTAGTAAATAACATGGTGGTTAATAGTGGTTCGATCCATAAGGGCCTACGTCCACTTTGAAGGAGTTCCTTGATTTTTTATTCAAAAATGTGAGTCACAAGCATTGAACTTCACTATGGCATTCGTTTAGAAATAGTTCCATGTATTTAGGAGTCATATTGTTCATATGTCAAGTCTTGGAGAAAAGTGATGCATGCTTCTTCTTCCTCAAGCGGTAGGCTACCATTTATGGAGTTCTTGGAGCATATAGAGCAGTCAAATCAAGCAAAAATACAACCCTGTGAAGAATGAGAAGGGAGGTATTTATAGGTAGTGGATTAGGTGGGAGTAGTTGAGATTTAAGGACCATACAACAGAAAATAGCATCCCAGGAGCGTAGGAATCAGAAAATTGCATCCCTCCCTGCCTCAAGGCAAGAAATCGCATCCTGTGATGTGGTATGTTACGCATATAGGAGCGGATGCATCGGATCCGGTGGATGCGATGACATCGCATCCTGAGATATGTGATGCCACCGCATCCCGAGGGATGCGATGGAACCACACCCTGGGGGATGCGATGATGTTATCACATCCAGTAAATGCGACATCATCGCATCCTTGGGGATGCAACAGAGGGGGAAGCATTGGGCTTGCCACTAACGTGAGGCGAGGCGAGGAAGAGGGATGCGAAGTGAGACAATATAGGGGGATGTGAGATTGGTGTGGCGAGGCCAGGTGATGTGATGCAACGTGAAGTGAGGCGAGGCAAGGAAGTGATGCGACGGGGTGCAGACCATGCTGAGTGATACGATTCTTGCATCTTGAGGAGTTGTGAAGCCAACGCTTACTCGATTCTTTCTAAGCTTGAGAACTCAGTGCTTTTGAAACACTTCGAGCTTTGATGCCACATGATAGGTTGAGTCAATAGGGCCTATTGTACTTTTTGGAACCAGACCAAAAGTCTGGTTAACTTTTTCCCTCCAAAGTACGTCTTGTCTTGACATGATGTGCTTTGAGTTGAAAATACTATCTCTGAGAGCTGGAATGATTTCCAAGCTATTGAATACTCGGTTGTTATCTTTCCGTTGAGCGTATCAAGATTCCTAATTTGTCAGTAGCTCTTTTTTAAACATCTAATTCTTGTTTACTTATGAAATTAAATGTTAGAAGTCGACTCTCTCTTACGTTGTAATGTAAAGGAGTCATTGGCAATGTAGTGTCGCGTGTACTCTCACACGTTTTCATGTTATTTTGCGTGATGCGATCAGAATTTGAAAATAAAACATGAGTAGTAAGTGTATTATTGGTTTACGACTATGCGAGTTAGATTTTGAGAAACGACATCGAATCGTGGATTTGATCGCTTGTCGTACGTTCTTAAGTCGTTCAGACTTATGAGCATACTATTGGTTAACATATTGAATCAGCGTTGACTGTCGCGATGTCAAAAGCTCGGGTCCGTGGTCGTAGCTAGAGTCGCGAGTCGGAATTTCTTGAAATTTGGAAACTCCATTCTCGCTTGTCCATTTTTCTCATAACCGCATATGTATACATGTGCGCAGGTGGACATATGTAAACATACGAATCATGGAGGTATATATAATATATACACGCACGTGTATATTCGTATATTTGTAAATATATATATACACACACATATTTTTATTTGAAGATATCTCGCATCCCTTGGAAGGGTGCAAAACCTCGTATCCAAGGGATGCGAGGTTTCGCATCCCAGTAGGATGCGAGATTTCTCACCCCCGAAGGGGTGCGAGGCCTCGCATCCAAAGGGATGCGTTGTGCATAGATGGGCTAAATCATGTTTCCTTCTCCCATGTATAAAAACCCGATCCTCTTCCCCTTCTCACTTTTTTCGCCTATCATCCTCGCATCCAAACCACCATGTTTTTCCCATGAAAACCAAATTTGAAATTGAACAAAAAGGTGGGCTTCGGATCCTTGAGACATCGATTTGGACACAGGAAATTGGTCAAGATCGAATCTACGCTCGAGAAAGTTAGAATCGAGTTGTGAGCACGAGTTTCGAGGCTCGATTGGGGCTCAGATTTGATTTAATGGCGATGGAGAAGCACGAGGGAGAAGGGAAGAAGATAGGAGGAGAGAAAGGCGCATATCCTTCCCCATGTTGTGGTGTCCCGCATCTGATCGAGTGCGACTTCTAGCATTAGGAGGATGCGACTTATCGCATATGGTGTTTGTGATTCTCTCGCATCCGAGGGATACGAGATTTTGCATCCTGTGGATGCGAGATGTTGCATCCTGTGGATGCGAGATTTCGCATCCGATGGATGCGATTTTCTCGCATCCGGTGGATGCAAAGCCTTGCATCGATGGGTGCTAATTATTGCACTTGTACGACGTGGGGTTTCCCTTTGTGGGGATGTGATGCGAACAGGGCGTGGGATGTAGCATTTCGTGGAAAATTGGAATGCGAGTTTCTAGGTCCAGAGAGGGACGCAGAAATTAAAGGCCCGGGGGATATGATCTTCACATCTGATGGACTTAGGAATTTTCATTCCCTTCTAGCCTAGGTGCGTCTGAACGTTTCCACTGAAAAGCTTGAGTCCTGGCTCCTCGGTTTTCGGATTCACGTTGTTTTCACGACGTTTCACGACTGAACGAGACTTAGGTTTTGGTTGCACATAGGGTTTAGAGCATATAACTCTGACTATGAACAACAATCTAACTACCAAACTTTTAGATTTGCTTCCCAGTTCCAATCACCATGTGGTCGAGATTCGATGTGATTACAACAATGTCAGTTAACAACGACGATGGTTATGGTTCTAAGAACTAATGGTCACCGTCGTGTCCTGAATCTAGATATTATAATTGTATCATCACTGCAATTCACTGCATGTACATGTGAGTTTGCACCAGCACGAGGGTTACAGGTTTTCAATGCGATGTCTAATGCAACTATGTTAAAGGTGTTGCTAGCAATGGAGACAAGATCTAAGAAACATCGGAGTTAGGAAGCTGAAGCATCCCAACACTCACCATCCCAGTCCGGGTCAACTAGCAGTACTAGTTTAGGGAACATCAAGCTTGAGACTTCTTTAGAGTCCACCCCTTCCACATTCATAGGCTCGCCAAAGGCACCCGACCAAGGCTTGCAGTCGAAAGACCCATAACAACTGGTCGGGCACACGACTGAAACGTCGGTGTAGGAAGAGACTGTTGTAAATCAGGGTAATCCCGATGAAGAGGAACATGTAGATATTGAGGAGGGATATGCTCTTGAGGCTCCGGAAATGATGGTAGATGCGATCATAGTTGACAACCTATCGGAGTCGGGAACTTCGAGTGTGGATAAAGGTGCGTTTAGGCGCATTTGTACAAGATTCAGCATACTTTGGGCCAATGTTAGCACTCCCCAAAAGGAGGACAGGGCGCATGCTCCTACAAAGGTGTCACAGCTTGAAACAGGCACATGTGCATTTCTTGGTGCGTTCCCCTGTCTTGCGGCTTCGTCTGAGATATGCTGCGTTACTTTCGCTTAGCGCTAACGCAGCTTCATCCGAATGGATATGCCTTCCTCCTCGGCACCTGTCGTTTATTCAGAGAGTACCTGCACACAGAATCCACCGAAGAGGACGTATGGTCGTTGTTCCAGATTAAAAGGAGAGTCAGCAACACACCTTCCCTATACTACATGGAGGCAATACACTGCAACTAGTTCATCAAAGGGTCGTGGAGAAGACTCGGCATGTTTAAGCACGAATGGTTCTTCGTCCGATGTGCCCCGGGATTTGCAAGACGCTGGATGGAAGGAAGTAAGTATCTTCGATCACTGTTAGTTTGAAGTTTAGTTGAGTCATTAGCTTTGAGTTAATCTTGAATTTCTGTAACAAGGATTCCTCCGCAGCTGAAGGGTACAACGTACTAGGGGCATATAGAACAATTGAAAGTCATTCCCATCGCATCTTGGTCTACAAATAATATCTTGGATGAGGAGGCTCTTCGTCGGACGGGCTTACTTCCTGTAAAACAAACAATATTTCGACCAACTGTTGGTGGGAAGGCATAATATGAAGGAGAAGGGAGTTCTCCAGGACGTAAAAAGAAAGTGCCTTCTTTCATGTCCATGCTATCCAAAGCCGCGAAGACTCAGGAACGAACTAGCGAAGGTGGCGCCAGTGATGCTTAGGTGGTTATTGGAGAAGAGGATCTGCCACCTACCCTTGTTTCATCTACGAATGTTGAGACGGGGGCGGAAGTATCGGCAAGGCTGGTTTCCCCGGTTGCTACCTCTAAGACCACTGCGTCGTTGGAGAGAGTGGATCAATTTAAGGACTTAGATAAGGTCCCAATTGATATCCCTCCGTCTTGGCCCAATGGCACAAGTTCTGCGAGTCTAACATTGACTGTTGGGGATAAAACCCCTCCAAGTGGGCCCCAATTTGGTCTTTGGAGAGTGCACTTGGGGCATACACTCATAAACACTGCATGACAAAACATTTTTTTGTGTGTTAGGGTGCCTGAGTCTAATCTTGAATCTGTTCCCTGCATGTGACATGGCTCGAGATAGCAGCGGGAGTAGACATTGCGGTCAGAGGTTCGGAGACCAAGGGCCACCAAGGAACTTGGTAGTAAGTAATTTTAAGAAAAAAACTGATTTATCACAATCCTCTTCTCACTCCCATGGTCAAGGCAGTGATCGTTGACAGCCAAGACACTCGGAATCTCCACCACATATTACTCGAACTTCAAGGACAAATTCAAGAATTGAGATCGCGGGCACAAGACCGTAAGCGTTGACTCTTGCTCCTCATGTTATGCCACCAGTGCCTTCCCACTTGATAGTAGATCGCACACAATCAAAGACGACCACGTCAAAGGAAGGGTCGGAGGCTTCTGAGCGCTCTATCGAGGAGAGGAAAGCCTTTTTTAAGTGTTTTTTCCGAATTATTGCTTTAATGAGCTGAAGTGGATACCGGATATCAGTCCATTCCCTCACGAAGATAATGACCTGGTGTAGAGGAAAGTGCAAGCTGCCTATCACCAATGTAAGGAATTCAACAAATATGTTGGGCATCCCTCGGAGTTGATCCTCCAAAAGAATGTGGAGATTCAAAACTTCAAGCAATCGACCAAGGATGAATAGTTGAGCGCCAGCAATCGGGATGAGGCATTGGGTAAGACCGTTCTTTAAGATTACAACTGTTTCTATGTATCCGAGCAACACACTTAAGCGATAACTCTCTATTGTTGAAATAGGTGAATTGAAGGAAAAGTACGAGAGGTTGGTGAAAGAGGCTCAACATGCTGTCAAGACGTTCAAGAACACCATAGCTTTGGTAACGACCGATAATGCAACTCTCAAAAGAGAGATACAAGAGCTGGCGGAAGAGAAACGTCGCCTTGTTGAGGAAAATGAAAAGTGCACCAGCTTCAAACTGACAATGAGGCCATTTTAAAGGAGGAGGAAAGGCTCAAGGCTGAGAATGCAAAGGCCCAAAGTCTTATGAACGAAAATGCTAAGCTAAAGAGGCTACTGGAGGAGGCCAAGAAAGACAAGAAGAAAGCTGAGGCGACCACTAAAGAGGTGGTGACCTAGATGGATGGGGTAAGGGCGGAGCACCAGAAAGAGTTGAAAGAGCTCATGGATGCAGCTGAGGATGCCTCGGTTCAGGCGGAGATGGTCCTGGAGCCTTACATCTGGGAAATGTATGTCAAAGCACTCAAATAGCACAGAATCTCGTGGGTTGATGACTATCCCCGTAAGTTGGCTCAGATCTGGGATAGTCTGTTGGATTTTGAGCCCGAGCTGCGGCACGTGGAGGCAGTGGGTGAAATAGAGTTCATATTCTCACACCTGAACGAGCAAGAATGCTTGGTGCTGCAATAAGGAAGGCAGTTGCTGAGAGAAGATGCCTATAGGGCAAGAGAGGCAGAGCTTGCTGCTATGAAAGGGAAAATGGTGGCTACTGATAGTTCGGTAGTGGCCCATGAGTTTATCGGAGGTTGTTCCCTACAACAGTGGGCTGCGCCTTCTGTCTCAGCAAGTGGTATGCAAGTCCTAGCCCTCTCCGTAACTGAATGCAGTCCCGATCAACCCGGGTTGGGACTGGAGAGCTTCATTCAAGCAGCAGGTGGAAGCATTGTGCCTGCCGCAACTGCACGAGAGGTAGTGGTAGGTAAAGTCTTATTCTCACGAGTACTTAGGAGGATAGTAACATGAAGTCAAAGTAGACTAATTAGCCTTTTTCTCCATCGTGTAGGTCCCACCAGAGCAGAAATGACAATGGGCTTTAAATCTACATAACCCATACAACCAGGGATATGGATGGAAGGCTTAGGGGAACAGCTGATCGAAGGAGGTGGCCCGACGTACACATTTTCCGACATCTCATTCTTTAAGGCGATGATAGAAGGAGATGGGAAGGAGGTGGATGTGAATGGGCAGGTCCAGGTGAGCGAGCACACAATGCATGATTTAGTCGAAGAGCAGAAGGCTCGGCTGTTTGCTAAGTCTGAGGAGGTAGAGGAGAAGAAGGTGGCTGATGAGCTGTCTCAACAACCAACACAGATAGAGGCTAGGAAGAAGGCCAACAGGAGGCCGCGAATAAGGTGGCATAGGATTTTAAGAAGCAGGATGACGTCGAGGCCGCGAAAAAGAGAGTTGACGACACTCGGAAGAAGCTATAGGAGGCCGAGGCCAAAAAGCTTATTATGGGTAAGGCGGCATAATAGAAGGTAGCTCTGAAGGCCGGGTAGAAAATAGGAGAGGGTACAACAACAATACTTGCGCTCTCTAGTGAAGCCACTCCTAAGCCTCTAAAACCAATCCTGCCCAGAGACGAGGAAGGTATAGAGATTTTTAGTGGCAACGATGAATAGAATGCGACTCCATTGGAGGTCCTCCGGTCATCTTCCATGGCCAAAGGGAAGAAAGCGAAAGGAATGAGTAGTTCCAGGAGGAGGAATAGCGATGAGCCATCCAACGATGAATCAAGCAAGAAGAAGAAAAATAAAGAGAAGAATGAGGAGAAGGAAGAGAGCGACCTGCCCAAGTGACTGTTATAGAAACTTTTTAGTTACGCAAGCCAATAGTATATGCGAGTATGGCCCTTGATTTTGGAGGCATGGTGTGTTTTTCATGTACACCATGTCGTTAGAAAGAAAGACAAATACCTATAGTTTGCATTCGTTTGTGAATGAAAGTATTAGTTAACTTTTCTTACATCACATTTCATGTTAGGTGTCCAAATGTTCGTTTATACTTTCCAGTTTTCGTACTTTCGCAAACATACTTGTCGTTACAGTTAAGAAAACGTAATCTAAGGCTTCGCTCTTGGGATTCCCAAGTTGTACGAAGAATGTATGTGTCGACTCCTCTCTTCAAATTTCCCTTGGTCAGGAGTTCTGAGTCGTGTGGGGTTTGGGTTCGGTGTCTTCTGTGACGGCTGCCCCGTACCATCAGACATTTCCCCGAAATGCGCTGCACGAATGCCCGACTGGCATGGGACGATCGTCAAAAGGGTTGAAATGATGAATCACCAAAGAACTTGTGGTATATCTCATAGCGCATGGAATAAAATATAATAATAACATAACTTGATATAAAATAGGCGAGACAGTACATAAGCTGAAAACTAAACCATATCCATTAGAGTAACGGAATCAAAAATATAGCTTCATATCAAATTATTACCACTTTGAAATACTATTTCTAAAAGGAAATAAAAGATGTACACTACTAATGCCTAAAGCAGTGACAAGCAACAACACAGGGAGAATGTATATATAGAGTACGTGGAAGCCTTCTGCTCGTCTCCAGACAGCTACTCGTGCGTAACCACTTAACCTGTCTCTAGTCTTCTCGTTTAGGAGCACCCAGAGTAATAAAAAGAGACATAAAACTCTGGTCAGATGAAAGTCTGGTATAAGCGATAGTAAATCTATAACACTAAATAGAGCAATAACCAGTATAAGTAATCATACCTGACCTGGACCTGCAACCAAAAAGTTAGCACAACAAGATGTACAATACTCTAAGTTAACACTAACATATAGTGTAAAAATGGGAGTGTGCATGTCATGGTAATAGAAAACATCAAGCATAGAAATCATCCTCACATCTCTCCCTTAGTGTGTAAAGCGTACGATATCCACCACTTTGATCATCAAATCCATTGGGACCATGACGGAGTCCCACTCCATACAACTA
The DNA here is from genome assembly GCA_030737875.1 of Allium sativum. Classification (NCBI taxonomy): domain Eukaryota; kingdom Viridiplantae; phylum Streptophyta; class Magnoliopsida; order Asparagales; family Amaryllidaceae; genus Allium; species Allium sativum. Next base: position 431,796,929 of record CM060925.1, on the reverse strand, counting down.
TTGCTACGACCACTTTGCCCTTTGGGGCCATGACGGAGTCCCACCTCGTACAACTGTTACGCTGACCCCACTGCACTGGTCCATAGTTAATAAACCTAATGAGTTAACCAGTCCACACTGCCCTGGCTCTGGTTCGTCTACATACCCCTTCTCTCAATGGTGAACCAAAGTTATAGATATCGATAACCCCTTTGCACACGTCCCGCAGTAAAGCCCAACTCTCGAAGTTAAATCGTTGGTTCCCACCTGGATCCTGAGTAATAACTTCAGATTTAGACTTCCTCTGCATCTTGGGTGTTGGTCGGATTGGAGTTGATCATTATAAGAGTTCATGATCGTCGTCGCGTGGTAGAAGCTCAAATCCGTCTCATTTCAAAGTCACCATCACGTCTCGGTTTGCGGTCATCATCGAGGTCGGGTCGTGGTCCTCCCTGGGCGGCTCGTGGACCCCTTCATGGGCGGTTCGTGGTCCCCCTGTCCCCCACCTCGGTTCATGGTCCCCCCCCCCCGGTTCGTGGGTCCGCCGGTCGCCCCCCTCCCGGTTCGTGGTCCTCCTGGTCGTGGGTCGTCACCCTCCGGGTCAAGGAGGTTCATGACCCTCCGGGTCAAGGCGGTTCGTGAACCTCTCTTGTCCACCATCTTGAACCGAAACCCTACAACTTTTCCAGCAAGCTAATTTCGCCAAACGACAGCGTTTTCAACAATTCTCACCTTCCTATGCAATCAAAAAACATACCAAATAGCAGTAGTAAGGTTTAGAATCAACAAAAAACATCAAAATAATAATTTTATATGTTAATTTAGATCAAACATGCCCAAAACCATGATTTTCCCCATAACCATGTTTAACCATATATAACAATAGGTTTAGCAAACTTAATCCCAATTAACCCAAATTTATACCAGTGACATAAAAAGTATTTTAGAATTTTCACATATTTTCCAGAATTTTTAGATATATAATTTCGCTAATTACCACTAATCAACCCTAATTATCCATAATTAGTGAACGTTCAAATCACTCACCTTAGCATATAATTAGTGATAGATCTGAAACTTCCAATGATTGGGCTCGGATTCCTATGTAGTACAGCAGCTCAAACTCTATTTTGATGTTAAATCGGACTTGATTTAATGTAGATTTGCTTAATTAGTGATTAGAAAGTGATTAAAGAGAGATTTAGAAGATGGAGACCATTATTAGGGTTCAAGGAATGTTTACGGCGGTTGGAAAAATGAAAGGAAATGTTTCTCCAAACCCTTTCAGCCCTCCCATAACCCTAATCTCGAAATGGGTTATGGGGCTAGCTACTAATCACCCTATTAAGCCCGATTAAGTTGTTTTCCATCTTCCAAACTTATTTCAGCAATATCTTCTAAACGGTAAGTCCGTTTGATTAATATGACCACTCTACGGAATGGGAAACCATCATCCGAATCCACTGGAAGTGGTTTAAGGTTAAAAATCCTTACCAATCAAAATTTATAGGCAAAACAAGATTCGCCAGGGAAAAATGGCCATTTAAAATTCGGAAAAAATCGTGAACATGGAAATGACCCCAATAGTTGTTTCCCAAAGTTACATGACCATATGACTTCGTATGAAAATAAAATATATATTCTACGATCCTATGATACGTAGAATGCGGGTCGTTACACTCTTCCTCCCTTAAGAAATTTCGCCCCAAAAATTCCTTAACCAAGAAAAACAAACAATGGTGTCTCACATGCCTATCATCCATTTACAAACAATCAAACATACATAATAACACAACAAGCATATCCTAGCATGTGGTTTACTAACAAGGGAGTAACTATATCGCGATTAAAATCTTACCAAGTAAAGAGCTCTAGATATGACTCTCTTATGCTCCCCTTGGTTTCCCAAGTACAGTCTTTCTCATTATCACCCCCACTGGACCTTAACTTGTTTCACCGTCTTCCTCCGAAGTTGCTTTGTATCATGTCCGGTAATACGAACTGGTTTGCGGTTTCCAACTCCTTGGGTTCTATCTTGATACCATCTAACTGATTTGGTGAAATAGTCATATTAGATTCCTACACGAACTTCCTTAACTGAGAAACATGAAATACGTTGTGTACTCCCGCCATCTTGTCAGGTAATCCATCTCTATATGTTAAATTCCCAACTTGTTCGATGAAATGGACCGCCAAACCCTGGTGCTAATTTACCCCTTCTACAAACCGAATCACACTCAATCTTGACGAATACCAAGTCACCAACGGAGAATATCAAATCTCTTCGTCTTTTATCAGCATAACTCTTCTGCCTATCTTCGGCAGCCTTCATTCGTTGTTGAATAACCTTGATCTTACCTGAAGTTTCTCTTATTACATCTGGCCCAAGCACAAATTTCTCACTGGTTTCCAAACAACATGATGGTGAGTTGCATGGTCTTACATACAAAGCTTCAAATGGAGCCATACCAATACTGGGCTGATAACTATTATCATATGCGAACTCAACCAGAAGCAAATGGTCATCCTATGAACCCCCAAAATCCAATATACAAGCTTTCAAGAGATCCTCTAATACACGATTCAACCTCTCTATTTGACCGTCGGTTTGAGGATGGTACGCGGTACTGAGATGTAATTCTGACCCTAAAGCCTCTTGTAAGCTCTTCCAAAACCCACTAGTAAATAATGGATCCCGGTCACTCACAATACCTTTAGGTACTCCATGAAATCTCACTACCCGCCTCATGTACAGTTCCACTGACTTAGCTGTCGTTCTATTCGACTTGACTGGTATAAACCTTGCACTTTTGGTCAATCGATCCACAATCACCCAAATACTATCGTGACCCAATCTAATCCTTAGTAAACCATCAATAAATTCCATTGAGACTTGTTCCCATTTCCATTCGAGAATTTCCAATGGTTGTAACAGACCACTAGGCTTCTTTTGCTCAACTTTAACTAACTGACAATTCTTGCACTTGGATATAAACTTTCCAACGTCTCTCTTCATCCCTTTCCAGTAGAAGGTCTGCTTCATGTCTCGATACATTTTGTTACCACTGGGATGTATAGTCAGTTTCGAGTGATGACACTCTCTAAGCACTTCATCTCTCAATCCATTGACATTGGGTACAACTAATCTCCCATTCTTTCGAAGCTATCCCTCTCGATCAAGTCCATACTTGTTCATTTCCTCACCATCGATACCCATCTCTACCTTGGTGATGATTTCCAATAGGTTAGGATCATTCCTCTGACTGGAGCAGATTCACTAAATCAAAGTCAGTCTGATCGTCAAAATTGCTTACATCTCTGAGTCCAATTTTCACTTAGGACTAAAATCATATCCTGCGATATACTCCAGTTGCTTCCATTCCAGAAACATAGCCCCCAAATTGGCATGTATCTACTCAGTGCATCAACTACCACATTTCCCTTTCCAGTTGTGTATGCGATACTGAAATCATATGAAGCCAGGAACTCTAACCATCTCTGCTGACGAAGATTTAATCCTTCTGAGAGAATAGATATTTTAATGACTTATAATCGGTAAACAACTCGAATAGTTCTCCCAAGAGATAGTGTCTCCACATCTTTAACGCGAACACGATCACGGCCAATTCCAAATCATGGGTAGGATATCTTTTCTTATGTGATTTCAGTTGCCGACTGGTGTAAGCTATAACCCTACCTCCTTGCATTAGTACAACACCAAGTCCGGTGCCGCACGCATCTGTGTATACCGTCATCTCTTCGTTCCCTTTAAGAATAACTAACACTGGTGCATACATTAACTTCTCCTTTAGACTTTTAAATGCATTCTCACACCTTTCGTCCCAAGCAAAAGTTTGATTATTCTTGGTCAACTGAGTTAACGGTGCCGCTATCTTGGAGAAGTTTTGGATAAACTTACTATAATATACAGTTAACTCCAAGAAACTTCTCATGTCTGTTGCAATCTCGGGTGTAGACCAATCTTGCACTGTAGCCACCTTCGCAGGATCCACGACAATACCATTCTCTGAAACAATATGACCCAAGAACCTCACTTCCCACCTCCAGAAGTGACACTTAGAAAATTTCGCTTTCAATTAGTGTTTCCTCAACACCTCCATCACTGTCCTCAAATGTCCCTTGTGTTCTTCCTCTGTCCTCGAGTAAACCAAGATATCATCCACGAACACAAGAACAAACTTATTTAACTGATCTGTAAAAACCTATTCATAAGATCCACGAAATATGCGGGTGCATTGGTCAATCCGAATGGCATGACCAACCACTCATATAATCCAGACGGTGTCTGAAATGCCGTTTTAGGTATACTCTCAGCTGTTACTCGGAGCTGATGAAATCTTGTCGCGAGATCTAACTAGGAAAGCACTCTTGTTCCATTCAGTTGATCAAACAAATCATTTAACCATGGAAGAGGATACTTATTCTTCTTAGTCACCTTATTCAACTCACGGTAGAAGGGAACCATAAGCCATAATAGCAAATGCAATAGGTGCTCCCCACTCGAAAACACTTCTTCGGATAAATCCCTTCATCAAAAGATTGCCTACTTGCACCTCGAGCTCTTGCTGGTCCCTTGGTGCCATACGACTAAGTGGCATCACTATAGGTCTGGAATCTTTCAATAAATCAACCCGAAACTCGATCTCTCGATGTGGTGGAAGTCTGGTCACTTCCCCGAAGATGTCCGGATACTCGCCAGGAATAAGCACATCTGATAACTCGTCATGCGGGATGTCGAGGGAATTTAGAAAACTAGTCATCACACCATCACTAGGTAAGCAACCCAATACCACCTTCCACCCATCATCTTCTCTAATGGTCACCGAAGACCCCTCACAGTCTACCACCACCCCATACCTTTGGAGACAATCGACTCCCAAAATAATGCCAAACTCAGTAAAGCTCGAAACAAAGAAATCAAAAGCAAACACACATACATGACTCGATAAGACCAAATTATGACAAATCATACAAAGGCTAGTCGAACCACCGATCGGGTTCGTCACAACTAAAGGTCTATCGACAATCTCGGGTTCTAATTCTAACCTATCTACCAGGTCCCTAGACATGAAGGAATGGGAAGCCCCGGTATCAAACAGTACTCGAACAAGAACATCATAAATAGAAAGCGTACCTTGGATAACGACACCCTTTCCCTTCTCCACCGCTGTTGGGGCATTCGACCAAGAAGGAACAACGTTGATAACATATGCTTTCACGATCTGCTTCTCCTTAGGAGGTTGTGGGCATTTATCCTTGTGATGTCCCACTTGGCCGTAATTGAAGCACTTCCTGTCCGCTGACTTTGCTCGACAATCTTTGGCATAATGGCCCTTCTTGCCACATCTAAAGCACTTGATATCTTTCTTATCCTTCTTTTTCTGACAATCCTTGGTTTGGTTCTGTTTTCTCTTATTTTGAGAACTCTTATTGCCTTCATTACTTGCCCACGGTTTCGGCTCCTCTGCAAATGTAACAGCGACCTTAGTCTTTAGCTTTGGGTAAAGGCTCTTCGACCTCAATGTCTTTCCCATAATAGATTCAAACGTTTCATCGATATGGTTTATAAGTCTTTCCCCCAAGTACCGATCTAGGCCAGTTATGAACTTCTCATTCTTCTTCTCGCAACATCGATAAGAGATAATCCATATTTCGATAAAGTATCGAATTCAGCAATATATTTTGAGACCGCCCGATCATTCTGCTTAAGCACCAAACAATTTCTGAATAATTTAGATTTCTGAGCAGTTGGGATAAACTTATCACTGAAACGAGTCTTTAACTGATTCCAAGTAATTTGATCCTCGTGAGTAGCCGCTTTAATGGCATTCCACCAATTCATAGCCCGTCCTTGAAGCTGACGCGATGCTAACTTTCTCTTTATAGCATCATCTATCCCCAAATCCTCGAAGATGCGCTCATAACTATCAAGCCAATCCTGAACCACCATGGCCGATTCTGTTCCATGGAACAGCTTCCCATCAAGACTAGTATAATCCTTGTTAAGCTTGGCGAAATCGGCTCTAGGCGCCTGCACTACTACACCACCACTGTAAGCGGCATTGGGAACAACTCACTGAGAATCCCTAAGCATCTCTCGCACGAAGGCAGTAAACATCGTCCTTATATCAGAGACATTCCCATCGTTGTCCCCTGAACCCGCTCCTACTTCAACTCTCGATACTAGGTTCCTCATCGTACTCCTCGTATTTTGGCTCATCGTTCAAGATCTATAAAGAGAAAACGATTAACCATCTCTTTAGTGGCGCCAGTGCAGTGCGACTTCATCCTTAAATATACTAATAGTATGTATATATATATGTATATATGTAGTTTCTGAAAACCAAAATATCACAAATACGCACTTATATACGTATACTATCTCTCCTTGTTGTCTTTCCCTAGGTTAAACTATGCAACCTGGCTCTGATACCAAGTGTGAAGACCGCCTCATACCTTCAGACATTTCCCCATAATGCGCTGCACCAATGCCCGTCTGGCATGGGACGATCATCAAAAAGGTTGAAACGGTGAATCACCAAAGAACCTGTAGTATATCTCATAGCGCATGGGATAAAATATAATAATAACATAACTTGATATAAATCAGGCAAGACAGTACATAAGCTGAAAAATAAGCCATATCCATCAGAGTAGCAGAATCCAAAATGTAGCTTTACATCCAACTATTACAACTTTGAAATATTGTCTCTAAATGGAAATAAAAGAGGTACACTACTAATGCCCAAAGCAGTGACCAACAACAACACAGGGAGAATGTATATATAGAGTACGTGAAAGCCTCCTACTCGTCTCCGGACAGCTACTCGTGCATAACCACTTAACCTGTCTCAAGTCTGCTCGTTTAGGAGCACCTAGAGTAATAAGAAGAGACATAAAACTCTAGGTCAGACAAAAGTCTGGTATGAGCGATAGCAAATCTATACCACTGAATAGAGTAATAACAGGTATAAGTAATCATACCTGACCTGGACCTACAACCAAAGATTTAGCACAACAAGATGTACAATACTCTAAAGTAACACTAACATATAGTGTAAAAATGGGAGTGTGCGTGTCATGGTGATAGAAAACGTCAAACATAGCAATTATCCTCAGATCTCTCACTCGGTGCATAAAGCATACGATATCCACTGCGTTGATCACCAGATCCATTGGGGCCATGACGGAGTCCCGCTCCGTACAACTATTGCTACGACCACTTTGCCCTTTAGGGACATGACGGAGTTCCACCCCGTACAACTATTACGCTGACACCACTGCACTGGTCCATAGTCAGAAACCCTAATGAGTTAACTAGTCCACACAGCCCTGGCTCTGGTTCGTCTACATACCCCCCCTCTCAATGGTGAACCAAAGTTATAGATATCGATAACCCCTTTGCACACGTCCCGCAGCAAAGCCCAACTCTCAAAGTTAGCTTGTTGGTTCCCACCTGGATCCTGAGTAATAACTTCGGATTTGGATTTCCTTTGCATCTCAAACTTTGGTCAGATGGGAGTTGATCAACAGAAGAGTTCCTGATCGTCGTCGTGTGGTTGAAGCCCAAATCCGGCTTGGTTCGGAGTCACCATCACATCTTGGTTCGCGGCTATCATCGAGGTCGGGTCGTGGTCCTCCCTGGGCGGCTCGAGGTCCCCCTTCATGGGCGGTTTGTGGTCCCCAGGTCCCCCTCCCCCTGGTTCGTGGTCCCCCGGTCGCTTCCCCAGTTCGTGGGTCGTGGTCCTCCTGGTCGAGGGTCGTGACCCTCCTGGTCAAGGCGGTTTGTGGCCCTCTTGGTCAAGGCGTTTCTTGACCATCCTGGTCAAGGCGGTTCGTGACCCTCCTGGTCAAGATGGTTCGTGACCGTCTCCTGGCCACCGTCAGGAATCGAAACCCTACAACTTTTCCTGCAAACTAATTTTGCCAAACGACGGCGTTTTCAACCATTCAAACTTTCCCATGCAATCACAAAACATACCAAACAACAGTAGTAATAAGTAGAATCAACCAAAAACATCAAAATAATAATTTCATATGTTAAATTTAGATCAAACATGCCCAAAAACATGATTTTCCCCTCAATCATGTTTAACCATGTCTAACAATAGGGTTAGCAAAATTTATTAAAATTAACCCAAATTTATTCCAACAACATAAAATAATATTTTAGAATTTTCACATATTTTTCAAAAAATTTAGATGTATAATTTCGCTAATTACCACTAATCACCCCTAATTAGCCATAATTAGTGAATAAACATGCAAATCACTCACCTTAGCCAATAATTAGTGATAGTTCTGAAACTTCCACTGATTGAGCTCGGATTCCTATGCAGTGCAGTAGCTCTAACTCTATTTTGATGTTAAATCCGACTTTATTTGATGTAGATTTGCTTAATTAGTGTTTAGAAAGTGATTAGAGAGTGATTTAGAAGATGGAGACCATTATTAGGGTTCAAGGAATGTTTGTGGCTATTGGAAAAAATGAAAGGGAATGTTTCTCCAAACCCTTTCAGCCCTCCCAAAACCCTAATCCCGAAATGGGTTATGGGCCTAGCTGCTAATCACCCTATTGAGCCCAATTAAGCTGTTTTCCATCTTTCAGACCTTATTTCAGCCATATCTCCCAAATGGTAAGTCCTTTTGATTAATGTGACCACTTTACGGAATGGGAAACCATCATCCAAATTCAATGGAAGTGGCTTCAGATCAAAACTCCTTACCAATCAAAAGGTATAGGCGAAACAAGATCTGCCAAAGGCAAAATGATCATTTAAAATTCGGTAAAAATCGTAAATGTGGGAAATGACCCCAGTAGTCGTTTTCCAAAGTTACACGACTATATGACTTTGTATGAAAATAAAATGAATATTCTACGATCCTCCGATACGTAGAATGCGGGTCGTTACATCTTCTCTCTCGGGACCTCGCTGGGGTCATTGGTCTCGAGTCGTGAGAAGGCATGGACGTCGTTCATTTGTCCTTTAGAATCTCCCATCATTTTGTTTGGGTTAGATTTCGAGGGCGTCATTGGTTCGCCGGTAGTTTCCCAGATCCAGACCCTTAGGGATGGATGCAGCTAAACGAGCAGTCAATGTCGCACTCATTCAGCTAATGGGTTGCCCCAAGTCCGGAGACCAAGGAATGGGGTTGAATGCCCGATTGAATGAGTGTCCCGAGTTATTTATACTTGGCCTCGTCATTGGTTCGAGACTCGGGTCGAGTTATTTGTACTCGACCTCGTCGTTGGTTCGAGACTCGATTCAGTAGAGGATCGATTCCTTGTTTCAAGGTGTCGACATAGCGTTGTATGCTTGTGTATGCAAGTCGGTTGCAATAGTTGCTCAAACTTACTACGTAGAAAGTAAACTAGGGATGTCAACGGATACTATCAGATACGGATAGTGCTATATCCGTATCCGTATCCGAAATCATTTTCGGATATCGGGTATCTGTATCCACGGATATGGACGGATATCGGATAATTATCCTATCCGCCAACTATTGATAAATCATGAAATATAAATGAAAATTTATAGTTTAAAATAAATGTTTTTCAATTTCTTTGATCACTAATGTGTTAAAAATAAGCATATATGATGAAATTAAATAGATTTAAGTAACTAATACACATTTAATGGATATGATGTAAACCTTTGACTTAGTAAAACAATAAATAAATATGATTCATTGTACTAAAATACATATAATTTTGAGCATAATGTTAAAAATATTCGGACGGATAATTTTCGGATGCGGATATCTATGTATCCATATCCGCATCCGTTTTTTTTTTGGATATTGGATAATTATCCGCTTTACGGATACAGATGCGGATGGATATCGGATCTTTCGAGTACCCATTGCCAGCCCTAAAGTAATCACACCAAGAAGATAGACGTCTGAAGCTATCTTTACAAATTACTTTGGTATTTATGGTCTTTACTTTACAATGCATTGAATTTGAAGAAAATAAAACATTGTTGGAAAGCAGTAAGGGGATATTTTACTATTCCATGCTCTTGGGGGTTCGGCGCCATCAACGGTTGTTAGCTTGAAGTTTCTGTCCAAGCCTTCGTTAGATGACGTATGGACCTTCCCAGCAAGGATTGAAACCAGTCTGTGTGGGAAAATCTGCTTCAGGATGAGATCACGGATATCGAAGTTCTTTGGATGGACTTTAGAGTTGAAGTATCGGGCAACCTATTGGCGTTGAGCGGCAACAACTCTAAGTTCAGCTTCGTCTCTTTTCTCTTCAAGTAGGTCAAGTGACTCCAAGAGAAGATCTTGGTTTGTCTTCGAATCATAGTAAGTGACTCGATGAGATTGGAGTTTGAGCTCAATGGGAATGATGCCTTCGGATCCATGGGATAGAGCAAAAGGAGTATGGCTCGTCACTGACTTACGGGTAGTCGGTTAGGCCCATAGGGCCAGAGGAGCTCATTTACCCATAAGCCTCCAATTTTTTCAAGACACTTCTTGATGATGGATTTGATTACTTTGTTAACATCCTCGACTCTCCCATTAGCTTGAGGATGAGCCACTACCGAGAATCTCTTTTCGATTTTGTGTCATTGTGAAGAAGGTCTTGAACTCAGCACTCTCGAAATGGGTCCCGATGTCGGAAATGATTGCGTGGGGGACTCCATATCGATTGATGATGTTGCAGACAACGAAGTTTATCACCATCTTTGTTGTAATCGTAGTAAGAGCCTCAACTTTGTCCCACTTGGTGAAGTAATCAACTACGATGATAGCATAGCATGCACAACCTTTGGCCATTGAAGGAGTTCTGATCATGTCTATCCCCTCCCCCCCCCCCCCACATGGCGAACGACCAAGGGATGACCATTTGTATTAGCTCGGGAGGCGAGGTTCTTGGAATGTTGGCACTTGCGTGCATGGTCCCCGACATCTTGGTCGAGTGTGGGCCATAAGTAACCATATATGAGAATCTTTCTTGCTAAGGTTTGCCCCCAGTGTGGTCGACACACTCGCCTTTGTGCATGTCCAACAGCACACAGTCAGAGTCATTGTGGGCTACACATCGGAGTAATAGAACGGAGAATCCCCTTCGATAGAACACTCAATCTTGAATGATATAGCGAGATGATTTGCGAGTGAGTGCTCGTCTTTCCTTGTAGCGCTCAGGGAGGATTTCATGTTATAAGTAGTTCTTGATTGGTGTCATCCAGGACTTAGGCTCGGGTTCGACCTCCATTGTTGCAGCTGAATCAGTCAACATCCAATCGATGCCCGGAGAATCGAGCACTTCGACTGGGGATAACCTCATGAGCTGCGCATCCTCAAAGCTTTCCATCTTGGCAAGTGAATCAACTTTCTCGTTTTGTCATTTCGGGATGTGCGTGATGATGTAGTGGTTAAAGTTGGTGAGCCGTTCGTGGACCCGAGCAAGGTAGGGAGCGAGCCTTGCCCCCTTGGCTTGATATTTCCATACACCTGGCGTATGATGAGTTGTGAGTCGAAGTAAATCTGGATAGCCCTGATGTTAATTTCGATTGAAATTCTGAGTCCACCAATCAAGGCTTCGTATTCTACATCGTTGTTGGTGGTAGGGATGTCGAACTTTAATACATAACATATCGAGCGTTCCTCAAAAGAAATGAGTACGACTCTAATGCTTGAACACTGATTGTTAGAGGATCCATCTACGAACAACTTCCATTGAATGCCTGGAGGCTCATTGTATTCTAGATGAGGTTCTTTGGGACTCGTGAACTCCGCTATGAAGTCCATAAGGTCTTGTCCCAGGATGGCTCGACGTGGGATGAAAGTAATCTCGAATTGGCTCAGTTCTATGTTCCACTTCAAAAGTCGCCCAGATGCCTTAGGTCATTGCAGGACCTATTGTAGCGGCTAGTCAGTGTAGACTTTGATTGGATGGGACTGAAAATATGGTCGTAGTTTCTGGGAAGAGATCAACAGGCTGAAAGAAAGCTTCTCAAGTTTCGGATAATTCTTTTCTGCTCCTATCAACCTCTTGCAGATGTGGTAAACAGGCTATTAGACACGATCTTCGATGCGCACAAGCGCCGAGCTAATTGCCTTCACAGAGATAACCAAATAGAGATACAATTATTTATTATCAACAGGTTTTGACAAGATATGTGATCGCTCTAAGTGATTTAGGAGGTCCTGGAATGCGTCAATGCCCTCCGGTGTCCATACAAAGTTGCGCTTCCCTTTTCTGAGCAAGTCAAAAAACGAAATGCGTTTGTCAGTTGCTTTAGAGATGAATCAATTTAGGGCAACCACTTTCCCATTTAAGCTTTGAACATCCTTGATGCTTCGAGGGGATTAAATATCCCGAATAGCCTGAATTTTTTCTGGATTGACTTCGACGCCCCGTGAATTGGCAATGAGACCTAGGAATTTTCCCGGTGCAACATCAAAAGAGCATTTCAAGGGATTGTGTTTCGTGCCATATTTACGGAGGGCACCGATCATTTCAGCGAGGTCATTGACTTGGTTGTTCGATACTCTCATTTTCACGAGAATATCATCCACATAAACCTCAACGAATCTCCCGATCTAGTCCTTGAACATGCGGTTGACTACTCGCTTATAGGTGGCTCCAGCATTCTTGAGACGAAAGGCATGACGACATAGTAGTAAAGCCCAAGGTCGGTAATGAATGAAGTGTGCTCATGTTCTTAGAGGTAAATTAGAATCTGATTGTAACCTGAGTATGCATCCATGAAGGAGAGAAGTTGGTAGCTGGTAGTTGAATCAATAAGATGTTCGATCTTTGGAAGTGAGAAGTTGTCATTTGGGCAGGCTTTGTTCAATTTTGAGTAGTCAACACACGTTTGCTACTTTCCATTTACTTTCTTGACCAAGACCGGGTTGGAGATCTATACGGGATAGAGGGCGACATAGATGAAGCCATTATCAAGTAGCCTATCAGCCTCCTCTTCAAGTGCAGTCGATCTTTCAGTTCCCAAGATTCGACGCTTTGTTTGACTAGAAGATTCTTGGGGTCTATACTGAGCATGTGGCAAGCGATTCCTGAATCGGTTCCATACATGTCGGAGTGGGTCCAAGCGAATTTGTCGAGGATGGACCTTAATAAGACCACAAGCTCTTCCTTTAAATTGGGGATTGAGTTCGATTTAACTTTTAAGACCTTTGTTAGGTCATCATGGTTGATCAGAACACCCATTGTTGGTTCTACCAGGGTAGCCTTCTCGAAATCAGGCTCTTCGTCCACTCTCAGATCGAGATTATCGAAAAGACAATAGTGGCACATAAGCCAGGACTCAAACACCTTTGATTGCTATGTGGGGGCGGTCTTGGCACAGGAAGGTGGAGGCACATTCTTTCCTTTCACCTTGTTGATGGTATCCTTCCATTCGGGGAGATAGCAGGCTCTTACGGTTGCTTGGTCACCCTTTACTGTGCTAATCCCATTCTCTATCGGAAATTTCACAAGAAGGGACCATGGTGACATGCAGACTTAGAATTCTGCAAGGAATGGGTAGCCAAAGAAGATGTTGTAAGGAGAGATGACATCGATGACCCCAAAGGTGAGGATTCAGACCCGGCTCTGATCCCCGTCTCCAAGTTCAACTTACAGGTCGACCATGCCCACGGGTTGGTTGGAAGAACCGTTGAAGTCGTGGACGTGGCATGGCTTCAAGTCTTTGGCCTTTAGTTTCGTCTAATCATAGGCTGTCTAGAAGATAACGTTGACCGAGCTTCCTAGGTCGATGAGGATCCTCCGAACAAAACATGGCCAATTTGAGGAGAGATGACGAGAGGGTCTATGGTTAGGATCTCAATTCCCATAGACTCTTTCTCGCAGAGGAAGATGCTGTCCCGCATTGTCTTTTGGAGCTTGGCGGGGACATATTTGACTGGTGTAGAGCATGCTTCGTAGCTGGTGTGCTTAATGGAGTTGGCATATTCCTCCATCTTTCATAAGCTTTCATGTGCGGGTTAAGGTCCACCATAGATAGTGCTAATCACGATTCCGCATGGTCTTTTATTAGACGGCCTTGAGGCCGCATTAGCTGGAGGGAGAGCGGGAATTGAAGGGCCTACGGCTGCTTTAGGAAGAGTAGTGTTCTGAACGTACTGCTCTAGACATTTCTCACAGATAGGTTTCTCGATTACATCCCTGAGGTGGCGACAGTTGTAGGTGTTGTCCCCAAATATATCATGGAATTTGCAATACATGTCAGAGTTCTTCTCGCGGTCAGTAGATTCCCTTGTGATGGGATTCTTGTACTGTAGAGTGTTATAGGTCTCTAGGTAGATGACCTCCAGCTCTTGGTTGAGTGGAGTGTAGTTCCTGTATTTGGAGTAGGGGTCATGCTTCTTGTGATCTATAGAAGCTTGATTGTTGTTGTGACTGCCAGGTTTCCCGTCGTTTGGCATTGGCTTGTATAAGGCCTCCCCTTTGCCCTTGTCGGAAGATTCTCCGACTTGCTTTCCTTTGACACTATTGAGGATAATGTTGGTGTGTAGGTTTTTGGGGGCGGCTCTCGGTTGCGACGTGCCTCCCAGTGACATAGGAATTGCTCGGCCTTTTCGTAGAAAGCTTCAAGAGTCTTCGGCTGCTTTCTATCTATCCATGCTCCGAAGTTGGAACTAGGAAGAACGCCTTTGGCAAGCTGAACAAGAAATGTGCACGGTTTCGGGCCATCAACCTCAACGAGGGCGGTGTTGAAACGCTCGAGATAGCTTTTGAGGTTTTCTGTCGAGTCCTGGTAGAGGTTGGAGAGAACGTTCTTCGGCGTAGGCATGTGCATTCTGAACTATTTGACTGTTTCAATAGCAAGTTGGTCAAAGGTGGAAATGGAATTAGCCAGGAGATGGGTGGACCAAAGCAAAGTTGTTCCCTCCATGAAAATCGGAAAGCATTTGCACTTGACTGCATCAGTTGCCCAACTGGAGTTCACGTGCCGCTCATATCGGTTTTAAAAACCACAAGGGTCGGTAGTTCCCCCGTAAAGTCCTAGTTATTACATGGTTAAGCTTCGGGGCCACTCGGTTTCGTGCATGACTCGGGTGAAAGGGTTACGTCTTATGTTGGTTTCCCACATGTCGTTGACGTTCCTTCACATATCTCTCAAGATCCTCCGAATCATGTCGGGGAGATATGCAAGTTGAACATCCGCCTATGGAATCCAGCGGTCGTTGTTCACTTCAGGGGTCCTTGGTCGTGGACGTCTTCTAGGATGGACATCAGGATCATCCTCACCCATGTTGTTAGCAATGTTCGCCTGATTCCAAAGTGGTTGAAGCCAGTTGATATTGATTCTAATTAAGTGGAACTTAGGCTTGTTGAGTTGCCGGAAGCATAGGCCCCAAGTTCAAAGCGGCGTTAGTTGGGTTCTGTTAAGTATGGGGTCAGTTACTCGGACCTGGTTCATCATTGATAACCAACCAGGAACAGTCGCATTGACGCATTCCCTCGTCGAAAGTTACGGTATTCCTATTACCGTTTCTGTTTCCATTGTCTCTCACATTAACATTAGTGCGGTCGAAGACATTGGCACTAAGAGTCGTCCTCCTTCTTTGACTTGGGCCCCGAGTATCGGAAGAAGAACTTTGTGAGGCATTAGGTAGCGGCCGAGTGTTGTTCATAGCAAGCTGAAGTTGAGCAATGAGACGTTGACTTTCTTGAAGTTGATGCTTAAGGTCAATATTGGTCTTCAACATGACATTGAGCTCTCAAGATATATCTTCCAATTTCTTGTTAAGCACGTAAAGTTGCACTTGAGTTGCAAGAGCATCGGGGTCCATAGGAGGAATAATATCCATGTCTGTCAGGTTCCCCGTCGATTGAGCTTGCTAAGAAGTAGCAGCGTCAGAAGGTGTAGTTTCGACCATTGGGTTCTTTGATCGCTTAACCATCGTAAGCAGAATCGAGCGATAGGTTAGGAAGAAACCTGACTAGCGTGCCGAAGTCGAGATGGAAATGCACAAAAAGAAGTGAGTTTAAGTTCTTAGTGAAAGCACTAGAATGTTGATGGAAAATATGTTGTAATACCCAAAGATTCTCTATTAATAGAGAATAACATTTCGCATAAGGAAACTAAAGTGCGAAAAGCAGTAAATAACAAGGTGGTTTATAATGGTTAGGTCCGTGAGGGGCCTACGTCCACTTTGAAGGAATTCCTTGATTTTTTATTCACAAATGTGAGTTATAAGCATTGAATTTCACCATGGAATTCTTCTACAAATAGTTCCATGTATTTTGGATTCATATTATTCATATGTCAAGTCTTGGAGAAAAGTCATGTATGCTTCTTCTTCCTCAAGAGCTAGGCTGTCATTAATAGAGTTCTTGGTGCTTGTAGAGCTGTCAAATCAAGCAAAAATCCGATCCTTATGAAGAATGAGCAAGGAGGTATTTATAGGTAGTGGGTTACGTAGGAGTAGGTGAGATTTGGGGACCACACAAGAGAAAATTGCATCTCAGGAGCGTAGGCATCAGAAAAAACGCATCCCTTCCTGCCTCAAGATAAGAGATAGGTGCAAAAATTCACATCTCGGAGGGATACGCTCTGTTATGCTCAAGGGAGTGGATGCATCACATCTGGTGCATGCGAAGACATCGCATCCTGGAGGATGTTATGATATCGCATCCGGTGGATGCGACAACATCGCATCCCGGATGCGATAACATCGCATTCCAGCAGATGCAACCGAAAGGGAAGCGGTGGGCTTGCCACCAATGTGAGACGAGGTGAGGCGAGGGAGTGATGTGACGTGGTGTAGACCATGTTGCATCTTGAGGAGTTGTGAAGCCAATACTCACTCTATTCCTTCTAGGCTTGAGAACTCAGTGCTTTAGCAACACTTTGAGCTTTGTTGCCACACGATGGGTTGAGATAAGTGGACCTATTGTAGTTTTGGAACTATACCAAAAGGCCGGTTAACAATTGATAGATAATTAAATATCAAGAAATAGTTGACTGATAACTAACGCATTCAATTTTAAATGTACAGGCAGAATCAGAAAGAAATTCTGCAAATAGAAATAAAAATCCCGTCATCCATCGAGGAGGACCAAAGTCATTCCAGCAATATCGGCAGAAGTTGGTAAATTTACTGATATAAATTGTAAATGTTTGTTGTACTATATAATTTTGAACGTACAATAATTGTATAAAATAATCAATTTCAGGAAGCAGAGGCGCAAGGTCCCATGTCATATATGGAGGTGTTTACCCGTACACATGCCGTCAGCATGTTAATCCAGACGGGACGGTTTCATATACATGGCACAATCAGAAATCCAGCCAGAGCCATGTAAACATATTTCAATTAATTTACTATTAATAATTGTTTTACTTATTAAACTACGTATAATGAAATAAGATATGATATTAAATTTAGCTACATACTTATTTGTTCATGCAAGAAGAGCAGCGGCAGAAAAGGTTGGTTGAGATAGATCGAAAGAAATTGACGATGAATGAAGAAGATGCTATATTCGAGTCAGTGATGGATCCATCGTCACAGAGCAGACGATATGGATTTGACAATCAAGCAGTAAGTAAATAATATATTAAAAGGTATAGTTTTATAATATATTAGAAACTAAATTATATAATTATTACAGGCTAGCAACTAGAGATGAGGTCGACAGACCAAAGCCGATATCGATCTTGCGGAGATCGACTATTTAAGGGAAGCTTGAGGATCAAAACAATCGCCAGTCCATAGAGATGATGCAGCTGATGGACCAGCGCATTGCCGAGTACATGCATCACTGTGGTGGCCGCTTCCCTTCCTCTGCTGGCTCTAGAGGTAATTCTGCAGAGGAGTGACTGCTTTGAGCTGTATGTTTTTTTTTTGTGACTGGGTAGATAACAGACTTGTTTGAATGTTAGTTATATGATAGACTTGACAATGTATTATGTGATGGCAGACTTGGTTGGCTGTATGAATATAGACTTGATGTTGTGGTAATTTGTGGATAGTTTGTAATATATTGTACGGTTATTTGACCAGTATGACTTGATTTTCTATATTTTATGGTTTAGTGAATTGTGTGTAACTTTTATTTTAATTTTTGGTTGGAATATTGTGTATTGTATATTGGCGGTGGAAAAGTGTTTGTAGGTGAAATGTGGCAGGAAGGCTAAAGTGCAAAAGGAATTCAAAAAAATTACAGTATGTTTTACTATGACTCTCTACGGCTTTCGGGTATTAACTATTCTAGGACTTTCGACGGCTTCCGGCACGTGTCGGAAACTATCGGAAGCTGCAACAAAAATATCGGACATGCATTGCCGGAAACTGTAAGAAACACTGCTCTCCAATGCCTTTATTTGTAGTGGTTTATTCCGACGATTGCCGATGGTTTTAAGCCGTCAGAACACCGCTTATTCTTGTAGAGTACTCACTAAGCGAGACTGGTAACTTGATCTTTCCATCTTCACTTTCACCTACAGTAATGAACCTCCACCTACTCCTTTCATAACATGTTGTTCCATAACCCTAATCTTAATTTTAAATCCAAAATCTAATGCTAGGAAATATCCTTATGGTTCAGATCAGCTCCTAATGCATATTCAAGTATCAAGCTATATTTTATTGAGACTTGTTTGATAAAGGAGAGAACTAATAATAAAAATAAAAATGCCATCGGTTGGAAAAGTTAACCAACAAATACTATTTCCTTAAAATTTATATTGCTGTGATTATATTGCTAATAAATGAAATATAATAGTAAAATTTTCTCCTGATTAATTCTATCCTAGATTAAATTAAATATGTGATTGGTGCCAAGTTCCAACCTTAGAAAACTAGTATAAATGAGGTAGTAATTAACAATCAAAAATGATTCTGCTTGAAAAAAATGATGCAGAGTAGCAACAATAGTGTAATATAAATTAGAAGCAGTTAGAGATCTTGCGGTTTATGACATACACAGATGTAATAATTTAAGAGTATTGGGTAATAGCTTAATGAGCTGCATTATTATTTTTGTAACACCCTGCATTTTATGACAATTAAATAATTAAATAGTGCATATGTGTGTGTGTATGCATTAACATAAATATATATATATATATGAAGAAGAAAATATTAATGCAAATAAAAATGTAATGCATGCATTAAAATAAAGAAAGGATTGGTTGCATGTGGTGTAAATATGTTGCATGCACTGATTATGCATTAATAATAAAAGAGAAATAAAAGAAAAAGATTCATGCAATGGGTTAAATAAAATATTGTAACAAATATGAAAAAGAGAAGTAAGAAGTGAACAATAATTACCATTCCTAAGCTTTATTGATAATAGCCTTAATAGTCCAGTTGGTTAGAGCATGTGACTTACATATAAGAGGTGCAAAGTTCGATCCCCGTCGCCATAATATTTTTGTTTTAAGGAAACGGCTAAAATTAACATGTGTTCGTGAGAGAAAATATGTATAAATGCACATATAAGGAAGTAAAGAATATATATGTGCGTTTTTTACAGGTCCCTATTAACTTCTAAAATGTAAAAAAAACCCGTTGATAAAAAGAATGTAAATCACATCCCTGTTTTTGAAAATGCACTGGAATAATTCCATTTGTACCCTCACGCACAACCAAAACATACCAAACATCGATTGGACCTCGTTTAATAATTCAGACCGCTCCTTTAATCTCGCAATCCCTAAATCCACGGTTCTCCAAAACCCTAGAAAAAATATTGTTATAATCGACTGGCGGCCGTCAACACTGATGATCAGGATTATCAATTTTTGGTCGAATTCTCTGTCGTCTTCATCAATTTGTACGATATGGCGGAAAAAAGTTATAACTCTTATTGAGTTTTTTGCGAATTCAACAGAAGATTTGCACAGAATGGCGATTTCAGTAGAAGATTTATGTCGAGTTGACAAAAATCTGCAAAATCGATGTAGATTTCATCCGATATTTCCACGAAATGGCGAGTTCTAAGGTATAATGTTGATTTATTTATTTTACCTTCCACAATTCAAAAATTATGCATATTATATATTGAAGTAAGAGTAGATGGTTAGGTTTGTAGCAAATATTATACATTTTTTTTAAAACAATTATGTAGTTGCCAAAAAAAATACCGTAATATGTTTTTATTCATAATTGTTGAATAATTATATGAAATTAACAACTGATTATTATTCATAATAGTTGAATACATGTGTGCAAATATCATTAGATTAGTGCATTGTTCTATGAAATTAATTAGAAATGTTGCATTCAAGTGTGACACTATCGAATGATTATAGCATAATTCTATGCATGTAATTGGAAATGTTTCATACAAGCGTGCAACTATTAAAGGATTATTGCATTAATTTATGCATTTAAACACAACTGTTGAAGGCAAGTGTGCAACTATCAAAAAATTATTGCATAATTATATGCATTTAATTATTAATGTTGCAGGCAAATTTGCACCTATCAACAAATTGTTACATAGATCTATGCCTTTAAATCAAAATGTTGCATTCAAGAGTACAAATAAAAACATATAGTTGAATGGTTATATGCATTTAATTAAAAATTTTGCGTGAAAGTTTGCAGATATCAACAGATTGTTGATAGATTCTATGCATTTAAGTATAAATGTTGCATGCAACTGTGCAACTATTAATAAATTGTTGCATGGTTGTATGCATATAATTTTTAATGTTGCTTTAAAGTTTCAACTAGCAACAGGTTGTTGACGTAATTCCAAGAATTTAATTAGAATTATCGCGTACAAGTATGCAACTATCCATGGTTATATGCATTTAAGTAGAAATGTTGCATTTACATGTGAAACTACAAACTAATTGTTGCATCATTGCATTTAAGTAGTGTTGGTGAATGCAAGTGTTCATTTATAGCTTGATTGTTGCATAATTACGTTCGTGTAATAAATGTTTGTTAAAAATCTTATATTTCTTATTACAGAGACCAACAGTGGACGAAGTCGATGCAGTAAGCAGTAAACAAGAAAAGTCATGAGTTACAAGCATGGAAAAGAAATTTGCAAACAGGAGTATTTAATATTGAAAAAATTGGTGTTAAGAATTTTTGTAATTTTGTTTAATGATATTCTGTTTTCTATGTACTGGCAAATGATTATTAGTTTTGAAACTGAAGCATTGTGGAAATTTATGTACTGAATTAAGTTATTTTGAGTTTACATGATATTGCGAATTGTTGCTTACTTCTATACAGTTATATAAAATTGTCGCATGCTTTGATGAAAATATTCCTGTTAGTTGCATATGTATTTAAATACTTACATATATTTATGCATTTATTCCAAATAGTTGCTTACATAAATACAAAAATATGCAGTATTAAACACGATGATGATGCTTCAGTTGTTTGTTAAAATACTTACTGTACGAACAGAGCTGCAAAAGATTTAAGGAGTAAATTAGAAAATTAAAACTGGAGAATAGGCGGAATAAATATTCTAGTTTAAAAATAGTATGCGTGTATGTGGAATATTTGCATATTTACATGCAAATAATATGAATAGTTGCATACTTATATTCAGAAATGAAAAATAGTTGTATGCTAAAATCCATAATTACATTAAGTTGCGTAACTATATGCATCTAGGACGAATTTATTCATACATATATGCATGTATTATGAATATTTGCATCCAGATGTATACAAATATTCATAATAATAACAGATATGTATGCAACTATGCAAAATACATGCATAAATATAAGCTGGAAATAATAATTGTAAATCTCACAGAAAACAATATTAAAATACTGAACTAAATAGAAAGCATTAGTTGAAACGTTCACAACAATTACTACCAGTAAACATTATAACCAAGCATCATAAAAAAACAATAAACTACAAAAAAACATCTACTAGTTTTATGTAGAAAACATCCTTTTGTTATGACCCACTTCTTGCATCTCTCAGCACCAATACACCAATATCAACAGCACCAATAGAATAACTATAATTTCCAAACTTCAACAGCACCAATATACCAATAGAAGAAGGAACACTGTTACAAAAAGAATAGAATCAAAATTAATAAATGTGATATGCAGTAATCAAATAAAAGTACGTACACGTCGTCAAATTATTGTAAATACTTGCATACATATACGCATATATCATTCAAATCTGCATACTTGTATGCAGTTATACGTAATTGTTACATATATTAATCAATAATGTTACAGAAAGAACAATTGTATGCATTTGATTACAGTTTCTGTATTATTGCATGCTAGCATTAACCAAAAGAAGCATTATTAAAAGCAAATAGTCTCTCTCACGATAGCAACAGAACAATCAAAATAAAGACGATTTTTTGATATCATTCCCAACCTTCAACAACACCAGTACACCAATATTTGCAGGACCGCTGTTTGAAAAATAAAAAAAAATCAGAATTAATCAGTCTGATATGCATTAATCAAATAAAGTTACTGAAACTTAGTCATATAGTTATAACAATATGCATACATCTACGCAAAGAACACTAAAATCCTCGTATTCATATGCAAAAATTCAGAATATTCCTAAATATTTTATTAAAAAAATAGATCCAGAACAATATTAATATGATAATATTAAGAAGATATTCATAGATGTGCGCAATTAATCAGTAGCCACACAAAAAACCAGAAATTCAAAATACCTGATTATCTGTATGCATAAATACAGAAAATAAGCATACTTATACGAAACTTTTCAGAATAATTCCATACACACATATTGTACCAATAGTTTCATTTCTATATGCTAATATTCAAAAATTCTGCATATGTTGATACATTTATACAGATCTATGAAAATAAATGTTGCCAAATTAATATATATCAGGTTGTACAATGAATAACAAAAAATAAAACTGTAAAAAATAACAAAAATATCAGTCAGTAAACTTAGATAATTAAACTAATTCAAATTAGTAAATAAACATAATTCGATTGAAAAAATTGTATCAGTATACCGAATTTTAAAAAAAAAAAAAAAGTAAAAAGTACCTGGACGAGGACGCATCTGAAACACCAGCTTGATCAAAATAGATATCTACAAGAAAAGTCGATCAAATTGAATTTTATTGCCAGATAAAAAACAGTAAAAAATACCTTGATGAAGAAGAAGCAACCGCCATCAAATATGGTATTTAGGAAGAAGAAGTCGCGATTGAAACATTCTAGATTTTATTGGCAGATAAATTTCGAAGTTGAAATATTTAGGAAGAAGAAGTCGCCGCCATAAAAAAAAATGTTTCTGAAAAGATTAACCGAGTAACAAAATTCATCGGATCTGACGAAATATGGTATATCCGAACTAATTCCGAAATTGCTGCCGCAATTTGTATTTTGGGCAAATCTGTCAGAAAAATGCCGCCAGTTCAAAAATAAGGATGAAATTTATATGTTTAAAAAGGGGAGGATGTGAGCCTAATTAAGTTTAGTTTTAAGGATGTGACACTAATTTTCACTATATATATATATATATATTTGAGAATATATATGTATATATGTGCAGAAGTATATAACAAGAGATGAAGTTCAAGATAAGGCTACAATCAATGAAATATTGCAAGAATAAAATAACGGTGCAACACTGTTTGAATTTTGAAAACAAAACAAAAGTTGTGCATATATATATAAGCGTAAAATGGTCACTAGAAGATTTGTGTACATATAAGAGAATTACATGTGAATATAACAGTTAAATAAATTCCAGAAAATTCAAACATTCGAAAATCAAATTTCTGTTCCAAAACAGCTCCTGGGACCCAGGGGGTCGACACCACTAGATCCAGCTAGATTCATCGATGAATCTGGACTGTTTTCTTAGCAACGTTCAATGTTGACTCAGCGCTGCGTGTACAATAAGATCCTGAGCACCTATAAACAGGCTAGTAGAGCCTAGCCTAAATCTCGCATTCTCTGAGACATCGTCTAAGCTCTGCCATTCTTCCTCCTCCTCAAACCTCTTCAGAAAAATAAGATAATTAGTTTAGGAAAATTCTGAATCAAGATCTGGAGGAAAAGAATGAATATTAGTTAGAAGGTGTTCAGAATCACGTTCGAAGTGAGGTAATTTTCTAGATCTAGTCTATTCAATTTTCTTCCTCTTTCTTTCCTTTTTTTAGTAAAAATTATGAATCCATGGTTGTTAGGTTCTGAATCCAATTAGGGGAAAACCATGTAATGCTAGATCAGGACCAGATCCAGGATTTGGAAAGCAAATGAGGTGAGTGGATTTAGGTTATATCATTTTTGATAATGATATGTTATCGTTTAACATTCCATGTTATTGTACAATGGGAATTTGCTAGAATAATTAAAAGTATTAAAATGCTATTATGAAATGTTGAAATATTAACATTAATATGTTGGAAAATTCACATGTTGAAACGCTGAATATGCTGAAATGTTCACCTATTGAAATGTAAACTTGTTAGAAATACGTGTAGCAATTACTGTTGTTATAATTTTATGTTAACTTGTGACATTTATGTACCTGAATCATTAACTGTAGAAAATGGAGAAAATTACATGTTAGTTTGTTTAATTTGAACAATTCCATGATTAAACGATTACATGTTAGAATGGAATTTATTGTATGTTAGAAAGAACATGCGACATAAAATAGGCATATAATGATGACATGAAAAATATAGATTACAGTAAAAATTTGAAAGAATGGACACACCTAGGTTATATAGAAAATTTACAATAAATAGGAAACTGTAACCGCGCTTAGACACGAGGTTAGATTACAGTTGTGGTAGAAGCCTGCCCCGAATCGCCCGGCATATCCAGCATCCACAAGTGGTAAATCTAATGTGAGGGGTCTAAGCGTATAAATAAAACATGTAACGGTGCTAAGACACGATGTTAAGTCAACTCACGGAAGAAGTCTGCCCGGAACCGCCCGACAAATCCAGCATCCACGAGTTGTAGGCTTAAGGTGAGAGGTCTAGTACATAAGCATAAATATAAATATATGAATATAAAAGGATAGAAATAAATGGCATTAATTGTAATTAATGGAAATGAATGGAATTAAATGGGAAGTTACAACAGTAAATGAAATGGAATGAACGGGGAATGATAATAACCTATTATAAATAAATTACATTAATGAGAATGTTATATAATAGCTAATAGGTAGGCTTGTCCTAGGGACAAGTGGGGATTATAACTTATGTTATAGTAAAAAATAAGGAAATTGGAATAACTTATGAAATAAGATAAGTTGTAATTAATAGTAAATTAATTATCTGTGAGAATGAGAATCTGAAATATGCTGATAAGGACAACATAAGTTGTATTTATGAAAAGGGAACTTATTAGTAAACCTTAGTTAAGAGAACTAAGTTATAAGTAAACAACAATAAGTTGTAGTGACAGTATAAGATGGAATTATGATTAAATAAGAAAGAATGAGGCAAACTTATGAAATGAAATCTGTTATATTAATCATAAATAAGGTTTGACATGTTAAACGGAAAACATGTGAATTGTGATATACTTAACTACATATTAAGTAGAACATGTTATGGTAACTATGAAATTAAACAAGAATATAAAGGGATTGTGAATTACAGACCTTGGATCACAATCTAGAGAGTAACATGTTGTGGGCTTATTAATAGGCTTAAATGGGTTGAGTTATAAGACTGAAATTAATAAGCAAGAGAAACTTGGTAACTTGAATAAGGACTCAATGTGAATAGGAATAACCAAGTTAAATGGAAACCTGGTGAGGTAAAGCAAGCGCATGAAAGAATGTTTAGATATAGGGTCTAATAACATATCAATGTGAGCCGCTTGGACCAGTCTGCACGTTTGAGGGTGAATAACCCAACGGGGTAGATCATCGTGGTGTCATAAGGAACGAGGGGACTGCACGTTCATCTGATTATCCTGTCGGCTTCGAAGGACTGGAAGGGGAAGCACGCGACTTCTGATATACATAAGGTGCTCCTGGCAGCCCTCTGCGCGGTGGCAGATGTTTAGGCTGTGCGGTCTGCGCGTTACTACCAGGTGGGTGGGACTTGACTACAAAAGTAGCTTTGCAGTCAGAATGCTATGACGAGGTTACACTAGGGTGATTCGATGATCGCCTCAACGGGGAGGCTGAGGTCAGGACCAACATGGATAGTAAATCGTCGGGTACCCTTCATCGGGTAGCTAGTGGGATGCGAAAAGACTAGAGCTGAACCTAATAAACCACTCACCTTTCACTATCGAGGTACGGTGGTTGAAGGGCGCCAAATGGATGTTTAGATTGTTTGTTAGGGGCAAGTCTCTTAGCTCTTGTAGTCTTTACTAGTTAAGGGAGGGGCCGAGGTGTGGACATAACCACCATGAAAAACAAACCTGAGGGATATCTGTATTTTGAGGCTCTTAAAGGCGGGCCTGTACAGATATGGAAAAGCTTTCGACCGTGTTATGTGTTTCTTATGTAGCCCTGCCACGGAACTCGGTGCATATTAGAGGTTACATGCAGTTAAGGCATCAAATACGATTGACGATACGTACGTGGGAAAGTCTAGATACATGCATATGTCTACTCTGAGTGGTGTATCGTAGACTTGAGGGCATTACTCTGGTATGGAATCTGATTCGATCGACGGTGGCAGCCCGTAAGCTTACATAGCGTAGTAATGACAGATATAGGCAGAACGTAACGTTGTTATGTGGAGATCCGTACGACACTCTGGCGTAGGATGAGGGACTGCGTTCATTTCTATAGCATTACGATGAAGACCGTGCGAGTGGGGTACCACGGGGTGTAGCTCAATATTGGGGGGGAGGGGGGTAGCTACATATATATTGTATAAGGTTAGTAGTCCACTGGGAAGTAAATGGGTACGACGTGTGCATAAGTCTTGAGTGTTGTTAACCCAAGTAACTTAATAAATAAGAAAATGTGATTGAACGGTATATGTAGGATTATCCAAAGCGTATAGTTTAAATCCAGTCACCAGAACTTGTGTTCTGACCCCCTCCTTATAACATACCCACAGGTTAGATTTGTGGGAGAGATATAATAGCTTTGGATACTAATTAGGTAGTATTATTGCTACGGTAAGG